>OX411745.1:7926665-9149146 GCA_948252205.1 Orthosia incerta | reverse complement strand
CGAACCGTACATTTTTTGAATCCACGCGAGGACCACTTGAGAATCCGACCAAGCCCGTATTGATATGTTATATCCACAGAATGTTTCCTTGGTTTTCTCCATCAAGTCAGCTAGTAGCTGAGCACCACACAGTTCCAGTCTTGGTAGTGTTGTTTTCTGAGTCAGTGGAGCCACCCTTGTTCGAGCAGCAAGTAGAGTTACGATGGGTTGGCCATGTTCGTTGAACAATTGGTATAGATTCATAATTATAGTAATGCTTTATTTTATATTTTTGTACTCGCACACTGTTCCGTTATTGTTGAATTAGGTTTACCTATGTTTGCAATATTTGTAAGTATGTGAGAACCATGTTCCTATTTATCAAATGAATGAATTTACCTGTTAGTGCTTGTAATACTTGTAGTGCTGGGTGCATCGTCCTCACGTATATGAATTAATGTATGTATGTAAATGTTGTAAAACACTTTTTTTAAAAGAGTAAATGTGGAGTTTCTTGTCCGTTCTTCTTAATTTCAAGCTACTTTTCCGAATGAACTTTAGAGTCAATTATTATTACTTTTAGATTTAAATTTTTGACGTTCAAAAGTGTCGCTTAATGGCCTAGTTGAAATAAATAATTTTTGTCTTTTGTCCGTTTACCTGCACCTAGATGACCTGAACAATGCCACCGACGCTGCTATAGACTTCGCCACCTATAGAATGGTCCCAAACAGAATAATTGTATATTTTTTTTTTCTCATCAAAATATACATTATAGACATTGTTGCACTTACGGTACATGATAAGGTTTTAGTTAACTGTGGGAGACTGGTTTAAGGGCCTGTGTTTCAAGTCACCAGGTCTCCATCCTCCACCACGCAGTTAGATACATTTCATTAGACAAAAAATGTGATTTAACAATTTTGAATTAGGTGGTTGTATAGTACCTAACTTTTAGAGTTTGTAGCTCAACATGATGTTTAAAAATAAATAAAGAATGTAAAGAAAAAGGTGTAGTGTTAGTATTGTTAGTAAAAATTTGTAGTGAGAGCGTGAGTAAGTAGATAAATGTTTCGTGTGTGTATGTCTGAGAGTGCGTAAGTGGGTGTGCTTGTGTAGGAGGGGGGAAATGTACTGCGATATGAAAATAAGAATATCTCATTATCTTCGAATACGAGACTAACTCTCTAAATAAATAAATCTTTTATTTTGGACCAAACATTTGTACATACTTCACAAACCTGCCAAACTGCAAGACAGTTTGTCGGCAGGATTAGCGCTCGTCTTATTAACATTTGGTAATAATTATAAACATCTAAGTAGATAGATACAACTAGACGGTAAGAATGTTATCGCAGCCACGCGGGCCGCCGTCGGCACACACACCGGCGACGGCTCGCGCTGCGCATGCTGTTTTAGAATACAATGCAAGAAGATACTCAATGACATTGCTGCAACTCGCGACAGCAATTAACAACTCGATATTATCAACTACTGTCGCATGTCGCGGCAATGTCATTAAGCAGTTCAGTTTTTAGTGTTTTTTAGTGTTCGCTCACCAATTCCACTACTATCTTCTCTCAGCCAGTCGATATTATAAAAAAATTTAGGGGTCAAATACTTGTTGGTTCTTTTGTCATAGTAATTTTTAACTGGTGCTCTAACGAATTTACGTTCTCTAACGCTCCTAGTATTGTAAGCGTTTTGCACTTGTACTTGCCTGCTCCAGAACCAACAAGTACTTGACCTTCTCATGTACGGGAAGCTTCTAGTGTTGTAGGTACAACGGTAACATATCGACAAGCACGGAACTGTATCGATAGGCACGGAAAGCATCGGCAAGCACGGCTTAAGTATCGGCAGGCAAAAGCATTGGAAAGCTCGATACACACCGTGCGTATTACGAGCATATTCCGCGCGACCGCCCGACGCGCCTGCATCTCGTCGATAGTGCTGCATCGTAATGTGTTTTCATATAATTATTAATAGCCACGCGAGCCTTTTTCGTAGGCTTTTACATACTATTAATATTTGGTCATTTTTATAGTTGGCATAGTAATAATGTTTAAAAGGAGATGTGCAAATATTTCGCTATTTTTGACGAAGATTTATTTTCAAACAGGTTCCCGTAAATCCAGGAAAAATGTCAATCAACCATCATGATTATGGGAACTCCAAGGAAATATTCAATTCACATATAAAATCCAGACTCGTGCTAAAATAAGTGTTTACTGATTCAAGATTTTACCTATGCCGCTCCTGAAAAAGTAATTGAAGTTTCGTCCCAAAATATGTTTACCTACAGTCGAATACTTGAAGGGGCATGTGCACTTGTACAGGCATTATAATAAAAACCTTCAAGGATAGTATTAGATTAAGGATACAATATTAATATTATAATTTATGACTGCATAATATATAAACACACGTCTTTGTCCAATGGGGGCTTTTTGTCTTATTTTGTATTTATGTGTAAATTAGTCGTTGGTGTGCCTAGTTAACAGATAAAAAAAATGAAGTAGAAACTACAGAACGCCACCTGGCACCTGCTACCAAAACACTCCATTTTGCTTCCTTTATGTTAAGGTACACTAGTCGAAAATTCTTCCATACAAACTTAGTCTAGGGATTATTCCACTGTTTGACGATGTACTTTCAAAATAAAAACAGGTATCAATTTGTCTCATCATTATCTAGCCATGTATGGAAACAAAAAAGTAAAAAAAAGTAAATATTTGAAAGTTATGAGCGTCGAAAGTTCCACATTTCGACACTAATTTTAACGCATTTTTGGGCGCGAATAAATACCATAAGAAGACGGAAAATTGCAAAACGGCCACCATACAGGGATAGACTAGTAATTCAACAATGCAAATCATTTTATTTTGAACAGATACGTTTAGTAATTTTTTCATGATATCCAGACTCCCATAGGTCTGTTTATAAAATTTCGCGCGCTCAGTTTCGTCCTAAATCATTATCCATTTCGCTACAAATTTGCAAAAGTTTATATTCGTAAACGATCTAGCTTCCTACTGACACAAAACAGCACCCGCGCACAAAACAGTTCGTGCCGTTGACTAGTGTAACCTTAATACATTTGTTCATACACGCACGACAGTTGTGGGTACTAAGCCTTTCTGAAGAATCACCAATAAAGTCTATGTTTAATTTTAATTTTATTTAAGATTTTATTTTGTTTTAATTTTTGATTTTTTGTTACTTATATGATCTGTTAGCGGTTAAAAAATTATTTTTTATTTTCTTGAATTCTTTATATAATTTTTAAATAATAAGTGTTTTTATAATGTGCATGTAAGATTCACATCTAATAGGTGTCAATCAGACTTATTTTGTTGTACATTATTTTTTTGCATACTCGATTGTACATCAGTTTTGTGAATTACAAAAAAAAAAAAATGTTTAATGGCCTTCTAGGGCGTCCCTTACTGGTGTTTCTGCATATCGTTTATTAGTCTCCTTTCATTCAATTTCACAACTTGGCCACACCATCTTAGGCGTACCTAGCGACAATTTTTACTTTATTTATTACACTACCTCTTGGAAGGTTCATCTCTTTTAAACCACAACTTTGTCTCATGTATGTTATAATATAATTATCATTCCTCAACCTGTCTTCAATTTTTTTTTCTACACCTATTTCGCAAAGAACGCATTTCTATAGAAATTTACAAGTGGACTGGCTTCTTAATAAAACTCTTCAAGGCTTGTATTAGGGCGGATTGAGGAACTTTCCTGCTAAAATGGTTTTGTAGAGGCCTTGTGGTAACTGGTAATATCAAGCATAATACGTTATTGAGTAAGCGAGGGTTACAGGGAAAGGTATTTGCCATTCAGTAGGACAATAATATGTAGTGGTATTACAATATATATCTGCCACTGAGTCTTCCTGTATCTACGCTGACGCAAAAAAAAATATATCCCGAAGAATATCCAAACATAAGTTGCAGAGGGCAGGGCGAAGGTAGGTACGAATCGCAAAACAGATGGCCGGTGTGTCCGAAGATACATATATACATCTCAATTAAGTTTTTTTAACCCATATTTTTTCTTTTTAATTTTTTTTACCAATTTTATCAATTATATGTTTTATAACTATACACTTGTATTATATTAATAATTAGCGCTTATTACTACGTAAGTTAGCTTGTAGATTCTTTGAAATTGTGAATTTGGTGTTTGCCTTTAAGTAATTCTTATTCTTTATTGTACACAAAACAAACATATACAAATACAGTAGGACAGCTTATGTACAAACGCGAGCTTAACCCATAATTGGGTTCTAATACTAATTGTTGCACTGTAAGATTTCTTTCAGCATGTATTTTTTGTTATAATTAATTGTATACAATTGTTGGTGAACTTAATCAAACAGATAAACGCATAAAGATAAGGTTTTTCTTTCATCACTCCAAAGCAGATTTGTTGTGAGGGGTTTGAGTTTTCCTAGAAACAAGGTCGGGGGCCCCGATTAGTTCAAAATAACCACCAATTTCATCCTATTCAGATCCCATCATACCTTATCATTAGGTACAGAAATTACATACCAAAACCAGTACATACATCCATAATAGCTGTTCTATTCACCAGTTTGGCGCCACGCAACCACCGATTGATTAATTGGCGCGCTTCCATCTTCCTAATTAATGAGTACGGGGCGGCCATTAAAAATATTACTCTTTGCTGCTATCGAGGTTCGAGGGGTCATTCGCATCGGGAGCACTTTTAGAGTACACAGTTGTGGTAGGAGTGTACGAGGTGATCAATTCAATTTCAATCTCTATTAATTGACTATTACAGATTCATAGTTTATACGTTAATTTATAAAATTTAATAAATATTTGTACGCCATATTATGGCAGGATATGCTGGAGTTAGCTTCTATCTTCCTAATTAATGAGTACGGGGCGGCCATTAAAATATTACTCTTTGCTACTATCGAGGTTCGAGGAGTCATTCGCATCGGGAGCACTTTTAGAGTACACAGTTGTGGTAGGAGTGTACGAGGTGATCAATTCAATTTCAATCTCTATTAATTGACTATTACAGATTCATAGTTTATACGTTAATTTATAAAATTTAATAAATATTTGTACGCCATATTATGGCAGGATATGCTGGAGTTAGCTTCTATCTTCCTAATTAATGAGTACGGGGCGGCCATTAAAATATTACTCTTTGCTACTATCGAGGTTCGAGGAGTCATTCGCATCGGGAGCACTTTTGGAGTTCCCAGTTGTGATAGGAGCGTGCGAGGCGATCAATTCAATTTCAATCTCTATTAATTGACTATTACAGATTTATATTTTATACTCCAATTTATAATTATTAATAAATATTTGTACGCCATATTATGGCTGGATATGCTGGAACCAATATTGTAACGTCTATTTTACCAAATTCTATCAAATAAAGGTATTTGATTTTATCGTTTTTTATTGATTGGAAAATAAGCAGCCTCATTTATAAAAAAGGATAATATTTAAACGGGCAAAAATAAATTCAAATTAAAGGTGTAAAAATACTGAATATGGCTTACTGAACTAATAAGTGGGCGACAAACAGTGAGTGAATACAAATGTTTAAAACAGCGACTTGAAAAGAAAAGTTTGTCGACGGAGCCCCGCGACAAACCTACCTACCCCCTCCTTTTTCTGTCTGCAGGTTCTAAAGCAACCTCACATGAAGGAGATGACGGGAGCTAAGTACGCTCGCTTTGCTCGCTCACTTCAGTTCCCGTCATCCCCTTCGAACCTAACCTATCCGTGTCGGGGTTCTCTACGCGCCCGAGCTCGCTTCGCTCGCTCTTTTCCCTTTATAAGAATTTCGAAGCTAACTGATTAGCAAATTCTAAATAGTTTAATACAAATTCTCTATAGAAAATTCGATTATAGTAGAGCTCTTTCAATTCAGACGTTTGGTGTCGGAAATTGTATGGAAAAAATCAACTGGTCGTGCGCAGTACGACACCCGTACCGCTGCAGTCCGACACCAAACTTCTAAATTGAAAGAGCCTTTAGAATCTGCTGATCAGTTGCTAAACAGCAGTGTCGAAATTTTTTATTGAGCGTATCTAAATTCAAAATCAAGAAAAAAATTGTTTTTAATAGGGGTGAATAAGTTTACGGTTCAAAAGATCACCGCTTATAAGATTGTACATAGGTACTTCACGTTAAAGAAAGCATGTCCTTTTATATTTGCGATAGAGGCTATATAGGTTTGGAGATTTATGGTTTCCTAATGATAAGTGCCCCGTGTAAATTGGTAGTTTTTTCCGGCTTTTGAATAGAGGCAATTTGCTACAGGATCGGAATCGTTTCTCGATTTTCAGATATAGAAAAAATTTGATTATGTCGGCAAAATAAATTGATTAATAATTTTACTCGTACCAGCAAAATAATATATATGTTATACTCAAAAAATTGTTACCATCGAGTTATAACAAAAAACCAGCGCTAACCGATAATCCTTTTCACACCATATTTCTATTTCAACTCTAAAAACAAACAAAATAAATTCAGTATAATGCCCAAAAAATATAAGCAGCCACTAACAAAAGGCCAAATATTATTTTTTGAGTGTGGCAACACGGCTGTTATTCATCGTTCGGACGGATATATTGGCATATTTCGCGAAGCTCAAAGCTGGCAGCACTGGGTGATTTGTGGCCGTTGCTGGACTACTACAAATTATGAATCTTCGGCATTGGAATGTGTATTGAATATTTAGAATAGCTTCCAGAGTATTTTAGGTTGTCTGTGGTTATAGATGTTCGTGGAAGCTCGTTTTTCATTCGGGAAAACTTGATTAAGATTTAGTGTTCTTTCACAATGATTAGTTGGTACATTAACGGAATTGATATTTCGTCTAAGCATGTGTGGTTATCGAACCATACAGTGTGCTATTATGAAAATTATTATAGGTTTTATTTAAATATTTTTCATAGCGCAATTTTTGTCTTGCTATTCCTGTCCCACCGTTGGGTAAAGACCTCTATAGTCCTCGTTTCAGACATTTTGTGCCCGCGCCGTCTTGAACCGGCCCTCATGGTACGTATTTCCATTTATCTCATACTCAAATTTATTTGGTCTGAGATGTCATAGTAGGTATTATTTTTCGATATTTATCAATACAGTTAGTTATACAGAGGATATTTTAGTGCGTGTTCGTGTGCGGAGTTCTATCTCCATCCACCAACAGGTTTTTGACTCCTAAAACTACTTTTATTTTTTCGTCATTGGTTTTATTTGAGGAATTTTTTAGTTTTTAGAGTTCCGTACCAAAATTGTAAAAAGGAACCCTTTAGTCTGTCTGTCCGTCTGTCACAGCTGGATATCTCAAGAACTACTAATGCTAACAAAAACATTGTACATTTAGTTCGCAATAAACGTTAAGACTTTGACTTTGCTATCGACTTGAAATTTGGAATAGTTTGAGATGACGTTTGTCCATCAATTTTGCAAATAAGATTTTTTTTTTGTTTTTTTTGCTGCATTGTCTTAAGGGTACACTAGTCGACGGCACGAATTATTTTGTACGCGGGGCTAAAATGCATTTTATTTCAACCGACAACACGTGCGGAAGAGATAGATGCTGTGATGAGCAGTAGGAAGCTAGTTCACGTACGAATACACAATTTTCCGTCTTCATAAGGTATTTATTTGCGCCCAAAAATGCGTTAAAATTAGTGTCGAAATGTGGAACTTTTGACGCTCATAACTTTCAAATATTTTCCTTTTTTACTTTTTTGCTTCCATACAGGGCTAGATAATGATGAGACAAATTGATATCACTTTTTATTTTGAACGTACATTGTCAAACAGTGGAAAAATCCCTAGACTACGCTTGTATGGAAGAATTTTCGACTAGTGTAACCTTAAAAACTCGAAGTGGGACTACTAGGACATGTGGGATATCCTATGAAATAGCGCTATCTGCACATTCTCAATTATCTTTTCGTTTGTTTATGCCGCATAGTTTTCGACCTTTGACGAACAAAGAAACCGCAAACGAACAACCAGTTCACAACCACTTTGACACCACACACTAGGATGTCACAGACACTGCAGCACACAAACTTGTAACTTGGTAAATAAAACAATCGTTACTTCTTCTTGACTGTATTCGAAACTCAACGAGACTAATTTAACCTACGACCCTACCTAATCGTCGGAGAATCTAACACCGCGATGCAGAATTCGAGCAAAACTTAACACCGCCATCTATCGGCAAAACGAAAAACTACTTGCTCAAACATTCCGCCCACCATGGACAAATATTGAAATTTGGCCTTAAATTACATTTAAGGCATGCAAATGGATGATTGTTTGTATGACGTAGCGTCTGCACGTCCCACAACCTCCAGGTTGAATGACGTAGCGTCTGCACGTCCCACTGCCTCCAGGTTGAATGACGTAGCGTCTGCACGTCCCACTACCTCCAGGTCCCAATGTCTCCAGCTCCTGGAGTCTCTTCTTCAGAACCTAGAATCTCTAATCCAGCACCCGGAGTCTCTACTCCAGCTGATGACTCTGCCGGCACCGTCGCGCCACCGAAGAGAAAAATGTAGTTTATATAGAGAAGTTTTTTAAATTATTCTATGTGATAGAAGTTTATGTAAAGATTACAGGCAAAATAAAACGATGTCTCTAAATAGCACACTTTTTCAGAAATAATCAACAAAAATTACATTGGTTCCACTTTCGTTCAAGAGATGGCGCTGACCTAAAACTGCAATATTCTACACCGCAGTGTTAAAATAATAAATAGCACAAGTAAAAGAAACAAAATCCGAAAACCGTAAATTTGTACCTTATGAAAAAAAGAGATTATTAATTTATTGCAGTTGGTAAACTGACCGCAACTTATGTCGATGTATGGGGACAACAATTTACCAACGGAAAAAATTATTATATCTTTCTTTGCTTTCATTGTTTATGAACTTCAGTAACATTACCAAATTATTATGGTGAATGTAGCTGTTTGTACGGATCCCTCGGTGCGCGAGTCTGACTCCCACTAGGCTGTTTTTTTTTTTAAATTATAGAAAAACTCCTATCATCAAACAATTCTTGTAACAACGAAACGTACACTATAAAAAGGCGTGGAAAAATCCGATATTGTTGAATATTGTGGTCTCATATTCTCCGGTTGAGACTAAAAAGGCCTTTTACTTCGGACTGGCAGCTGCACAGCGTATCAAGTGTCTACAATTATTTTTAATTGCTATCCGAAATAGATCCTTATCGATTCTTCCATTATTTATATTTTTACCGGCAGCAGGTCAATTATTAGATTAGTATGTTAAGGTTACACTAGTCGATTTTTTTTCCATACAAACGTAGTCTAGGGATTATTGCACTGTTTGACGATGTACGTTCAAAATAAAAAGTGATATCAATTTGTCTCATCATTATATAGCCCTGTATGGAAGCGAAAATATTTGAAAGTTATGAGCGTCGAAAGTTCCACATTTTGCCACTAATTTTAACGCATTTTTGGGCGCAAACAAATACCATAGTTTAACAATGCATATAATTTTATTTTGAACAGATAGATTTAGTAGTTTTTTCATGATATTTAGACTGCCAAAGGTCTGTTTATAAAATTTCGCGCGCTCGGTCCTAAATCATTATCCATTTCGCTACAAATTTGCAAAAGTGTGTATTCGTACGCGAACTAGCTTCCTACTGCTCATCACAGCATCAATCTCTTCCGCACGTGTTGTCGGGTGATTTAAAATGCATTTTAACCCCGCGCACAAAATAGTTCGTGCGGTTGACTAGTGTACCCGACGATCCCAGTTGTTTTAGCTGTCAATGAATCCAAGTAATTAAAATAAAAACTTTTAACAAAAAAATACTACTGACTTCCAAATAGGAAAACTACAAAGTGAAAAATAGCTTTATTTTTGGAATTCGGTGTCTTTCGTAGGAACCATTTTTTTGCGTTATGGACACCGACTTCCAAAAATAAAGTTATTTTTCACTTTGTAGTTTTCTTCTTTGGAAGTCGTTAGTATTTTTTTGTATAAAGTTTTTTTATTTTTCACTTTTTAGTTGTACGTACCTAATAGGCAAGTTGTTTAGTAAGTTTCCTATAACGGCAGAATAGATTACCCGAATATCATGAAATTTGAACAAAACCGGTCAAATGAGAGATCTGCTTACCCCTTAAGAGCGTACTGGCGTGATGTTATGTTATGAAATTGTATAAACAATAAACCGACATGCGATTGCAGCAGTCCCGAGAGTTTTGCCGTTATTTATTGAAGAGTTCTGTTGTATATCTCCGAAGTTCTTCATCAGATCTTCACCAAATTAAAATGGGACGAATTTCGAAACATACACTATCAAACAAAAAAAAAAATTTTCAAAATCGGTTCACAATTGACGGAGATAATGACGAATATAAAAAAAAAAAAACAAACATACATGAAGTCGAACATAGAACCTCCTCCTTTTTCGAAAGTCGGTTAAAAATACGTCAGTCGGGTGGTATTACTGGGGGGTGACCATAAGCTCTTAGAGCGGTAGCAATTTGATATCGAGTTAGTGACAGATGTATACAAGTCAGATACATCTGTCCCTTATTCGATCTCAAATTGATACCGCTCGCGCTGCGCTATTGAGCTTATGGTCACCCCCCAGGTATCTTATTGATTTTGAAAAGTCAATGAACTGTCTGTAGATTACTGGAATGTTTCACAACCTCAGGATTAGTTAGTACATAATAAATCGCACTCTTATCTCGCAAATAATTTTAAACAATTTTTGGATTTTTAATGTCTTTGTTATGCTTTTTTTCATTCTGTCTGAAAAATTATAAGACTAGTAGCTAGGACTACTGAGATAACGACTAGCAGGCAGGTCATCATCATCAGCCTTTTAATGTTCCCACTGCTGGGACGCAGGCCTCCTCTCATGGAGCACAGAACCCGCAATGGGCCGTAAAGCAGGCCCATTGCGGGTTGGTGGATGTCACATTTCTTCGAATATGTGGTTCTAGGACATGCCGTTTTCCTCACAATGTTTTCCTTCACCGATTTGAGAGCAGTGGTAATGAACAAATTTATACAAAATAAAGCGCCTGCCTGGGTTCGAACCCACGTAAGTCGCGGCAGCTACCACTGGGCCACCACTGCAAAACAGGTATGTAAGAAAAAAGGCATGTAGCGCTAACCCCAAATAAATTGAGATAAGGACAAGTGAATGATGATAAGGGATGATAATAGTTTGGGGGCTAAGTAGGCTAAAGGCGGTTACGCACTACACGACCGTGTCCGTGATTTGAGTTCCGAGTTCGAAATGTTCTGAATTATGACAGATTATGACGGATAGAGTTCGGATGTAGTGCGTAAGCTTCCCTACAAGAAGTTTTACGGCTATTTCGGAACCGAAATTTCACGGAAACGGATCGAATGTAGTTTCTAACCACCTTAACAGTCTATAAAATCGCCGACTATTCTACTAAACTCTGATTTTTAATTTCGGTAGACAAAAATGACAGCTAGGAAAGACCTTTTTTAAATGCTGCAAGTGAGGAACATAGTGTTTGTTGTAGGTAAGGGTTAATCGTATGTGATTCATCGAATCGTTGTGACATGTAAATAAATGTTTTATGAATATAACCGTAATATATTTATATATAACAGATATATTGGCGCAAATACAACAACCTTATTGGAAGTTATATATTTGAGCCGTTTGGGGTTGAAACATTAGGTCCATGGGGTCCGAGTGCTCTTCGAGTGTTTCGAGAAGTAAGTAAACGGTTAGTCGACTCTTCACGTGACCAGAGGGCTGGGCTTTTCCTTGGCCAGAGAATCAGCATTGCCATTCAACGTGGCAATGCTGCCAGCGTTCTGGGCACTTTTCACGTTGACAGCGATGTGGACGAATTTTTTGACGCCCTATGACCCCTGCCCTTTCAGACGCGTTCGTAGTTTAATTTTATTTTTATTTAAGTGTATATAGCTAGTTATTGTTAATTAAGTATTTTATATTATGTAAATTTTAAATTATTAATAAATACTAAAATATTGCAAAAAAATATATAACAGTATTAATAAACATAGCACATAAACTTTATTGTTATAAATAAAAAATCTATACTATCTATACTAATATTATGAAGAGAAAAGATTTTTTTGTTTGTTTGTTTGTACCGAATAGACTCCGAAGCTACTGGACCGATTTGAAAAATTCTTTCACCAATAGAAAGCTACATTATTCCTGAATGACATAGGCTATTTTTTAATCCCGAAAATGGGTCCTGTGGGGTGGTCCACGGGAGCGAAGCCGCGGGCAACAGCTAGTCAACAATAAAACAATGCGATCGATAGAATGCAGTCTGACATAAATGAGTAAAATTGAAATAAGGGCCGCTACTTTCATAACAAATGTATTTATTTGTCGTGACATATTTCCCTTTTCGATTGGCAATCGAACTTTAATCACTCAGGCTATAATACTATTTTTGTGTAACGAAAAGTGGCAACCCTCCAAACGTCAGTTTAGTCTACAAAATAAAAATATCTGAGTTTAGTCGAAACTTTCAAGACAGAAAAGATCTTACGGACACCTAGCAAGTAAAATAAGTATGAAAAACTTCTTTATAAGACTAAAATTTCTCAGTAAAGAATGACTGGCGCGGCCACTTGACCGCAAAAAGCCTGCCGACGCCACCCGACACCAACACAGGCGTCGCCGACTTACAGTTTTTAAGTAAGTATGTACAAGTGAAATATAAGATTTTCGTAACAGGAAATAAGATTTTCTGGCACCCTGAACTAAAAACTTATTCAAGTTTGTAAGGTTTGCTTAAAAGAAATCATTTAAGACTTTCAAGAACTGTTTTTTTCTTCGATCGTCCTTTTATCAATTTAAACGTTAAAATACATACTGGTCGGACAAAATCTGAGTTGATCGACACGAAAGAAGAAGAACGTTAAAATGAGAAAAAATGTTAGCACGATAGTCAGAATTTATTTTTAATCGTTTCTTGAAGATTTTTTCACAAAAATACCTCTATTTGAAACTTAGTTCAAATGCATATTTGTGAGCGCTGAAGAAAATTGCAATGCCATGAAGAAAATTGTAAAATTTTATCGGCCAGCCTTGGAGCAGTCTGTTTTAATTTTGACTCGGAAAATATGAAAATGTAACCGGAAAATGTTGATCATTAAAAAGAACAGTACTTACTCTTTACTCTTACTCTTACTCATCAGTAGTTATTTTATAAAGTAGACTAGTTTCAACCAGTGGCTTCGCCTACGTGAAAGTCGAAAATTATACCAAGGGAACCTAATTTCGCAGTTAAAAGCATCCCATTTGATCAGGACATAGTATACCCGTGTGCCAAGTTTTATATCAATCCTCTCAGACGTTTAGACGTAAAAATGTAACTTTTGCATTTATAATATTACTAGCTTCTGCCAGTGGCTTCACCCACGTGATTCTCAAAAAATACCAGGAACAGGAACATACTACCGGGATAAAAAGTGGCCTATATACTATTGCAGGCTTTAATCTATTTCTGTGCTAAATTGCATGCAGATTCGTTCAGCCGTTCTGGCTTGATTGAGTGACATACATACATCCATCCATCCATCCAAACTTTCGCATTTATAATATTAGTAAGAAGTATGGATGAATAATGTTATTTGTTACATTATTTATCTACTCTTACAGCTTTCACTTCGTGTTTACTTTCGAGTTGCTAGTGGAGTAGCTAAGGGCGAGTAGAGCCACTTGACCGTACAGCGCGCCAGTGGCTGTCACTGCACCGCAAAGCGCTGTTTTTTTTTTTAAGACATCTTGCATTGAATTACATCTTGTTTAAAAACTAGGAGAAAGTATATGGATCACTGTGAGAGCTTGGATTTCTTAAGAAAGCTATTTTATTTTTAGGTCATAGAATAGGTATGTGCCGACTGTATCTTTCTAAGATCATTTTACTGTAGCTACAAGGGCTAAGATACCTGCCTCACTGTACCGCAAATTACCAAAAATGAAATACCTAAAACCGACTATTTTGTACCTAGCTCTAAAAAATCTATACCTCCTTCAGAACGAAATTATTTCGATATTAAGGTACACAGGTAATTGGTATAATTTAATCCGTTAAGTTACACCCGCCATTTGGACTCTCACGCCCAAACAAGTTGTTGACACATTTATGATTTTTTAGGCTACCAACACTAATTCATTCAATTTCGTGAAATTGTCATACGCTATGTGAAAATCATAATAAAAAGGATTGCATTTGAATATTCCCGTCATCCAGTTCAAAATTAGACTCTCAAAACTACCCTCCGCTAACACGTCCAGTTTACAAATCGTTTGCAACTCCGCAGCTCTTCAAAAGTTGGAGAACAACAAACACAATTTAGAATTAGCTTCGCGTTGTCCCAGCATTTGTGCCGGTGTTTGTCCCGTCTCATTTTAGTCCCGGTATTAAAACGTACTTTATCATCACTTAGCGGGTTTTAATTCGTGACGTCACTTGTACGTGCGTGGGTCATGCATGCTGTCGTGTCGTGGAGGTTGTGTTGCCATGTAAAAAAATTAGGCGACGGTTGTGTGGCGGTTGCTTGCACGTTCTTCTTTATAGATACCGAATACGTTTTAGTACGTGAATATAGCTTCAACTATCTGACTAAGGGGGGTATTACACTATCATTTATCTCGGTTAAACAAACACAAGAACGAAGTGTATTCCTTAAGGTTACACTAGTCAACGGCACGAACTATTTTGTGCGCGGGGTTAAAATGCATTTTATATCAACCGACAACACGTGCGGAAGAGATAGATGCTGTGATGAGCAGTAGGAAGCTAGTTCGCCTACGAATACACACTTTTGCAAATTTGTAGCGAAATGGATAATGATTTAGGACGAAACCGAGCGCGCGAAATATTATAAACAGACCTTTGGCAGTCTGGATATCATGAAAAAACGGCTAAATCTATCTGTTAAAAATAATATTATTTGCATTGTTGAACTACTAATCTATCCCTGTATGGAGGCCGTTTTGCAATTTTCCGACTTCTTATGGTATTTATTCGCGCCCAAAAATGCGTTAAAATTAGTGTCGAAATGTGGAACTTTCGACGCTCATAACTTTCAAATATATATATTTTTTTATTTTTTGGTTCCATACAGGGCTAGATAATGATGAGACAAATTGATATCATTTTCTATTTTGAACGTACATTGTCAAACAGCGGAGTTATTCCTAGACTACGTATGTATGGAAGAATTATCGACTACCCTTAATAGAGACAATAAGAAAAGTGCTGTTAGAAACATTCTTAGTAAAGACAATGTAATAGTTTAAGTTATAATTAAATTACTTATTAGTCTATTTATAAGGCTAGATTGTAATAAGATTAGGGTCCATCCTATTGATGAACCCTAGAAAAGGGAAAAAAAATATCTCGGATCATACATAAGATCCTTTCCAAAATATCAAATGTCAAAAATCTATTTCGAAGACGATAATTCATGTGTTTATAGAATATTACACTATCATATAAATATTACTCATAGATCTAGGATCATAGGATCCTAGATATATATTAGTGTAAAAGGGGGGTACCCCTTTTTGACTGCAATGACAGTTCAAACAAAAGAACCTGTAAATGGTTTTGTTGATTAGTGCTTTGAGTTCTAATTTGTTGGAAGTTTGCTTTCATGTTGATGTAAGAACCAGTCAGCATTATTGTTAGCTGGTCTGTGGGCACAATAGATAGGCTGTAGTGTTATAATTGGTGGAGGTTCCTTTACTTTTGCTGGTTGATTATTATTTCCACCGAATCAAGATTATAAGAGATTTCTTGTAATCTAGACTAGCCTTAAGCTAAGTCTGGCCAAGATCCAAGTCTATCGAAGTCTGACAGCATTTTCAGGCTAGTTATTTCACTAAGCCTACGCAGCACGCCGTCTGTCTGTCACACACAGCCTCACAGGGCTATAATTTTTAACTGCATCAGACAACCAGTTGTATTTCACAGAATAAGTGTCATTAATGGCCCCTGTAAGGGCAAATGAAAGGAAGGTTAGCCACGATAACGGCTTTAGCCGTATGGAACTCTTAACACGTTCGTTGCCAAGGACTCGCCTCGCACGAGACACAATGGCTTTTTAATTGTTTCAGGAATTACAGCAACGAACGTGTTAACGTGACAATGCAGAACATAAAGCTAAAGATCTGTGAGAATCTTACGCTGCCTATAAACATTGACGGTTGGGTGAAAGAACGGTAGACACATACTAAATTTAAATAATTAAATCCTTAGTTAGTACGTGCCGTAATTTTTTGTTGCTGCCAACATGTAAATATGTTCCTGGAAGCTTAAACTACAATCCAGCATTATACCTAGAATTGAAATAAATGCTTTGAGTTTGATATTTAAATGTATTGTTAGCAATATGAACAACTGGTTGCTATAAACACGCACACAATAACCCACAATAATTATCCCGCGGCCGACACAACGACCCGCTGAGCGCACGATTGTCGCAGCGATCGATTGTCGCAGCGATGAGTTATGTGCAGCTTTAATGTCCACGCTTGTCATGGTTTTGGGGTACTGTCACTTTTATTAGAAGGGTTGTAGCAGTGATCCTACACTATGTGTGGTGGCGAACTTTGTAGGACTGGTAAGAAATGGGACGCCACTAAACCAGATTGATTCGGTTACATTTCGATGGAATTGCACCAGCTAATTCCACCAGCCCATTTCATCATCGGACTACATCACGTACGGCAGCGCCATCGGTTCATGGTGGAAATCCCACCCATACGCACAAAACGTTTGGCGAACACTTTTATTATGCGTACAGCTAAGGAGTGGAAGTTCCTGCCAGAGTCTGTTTCCCGATAGGTACAATCTAGGAGTCTTTAAGTGAAGAGTGAATAGGTTATTTATAGGCAAGCGAGAGTAAGTACATTGAAGATGTGGACGTTTACGACTTTTTGTGATGTCTGATAGGTAAGCAATCAAGGCGGTTGTTTCTTGTGCCTAAGCATTATCTTCGATGCGAGTTCTGCTTCTATTGGTATAGAAGTAGCCATTTTTTTGGCAATCAATACGTCTATTTGAGTTACTATTTTGTTTTTTTTTTGTGCTGAACGATTTCCGTTTTTCGTGTTTGTGACGCATACTTTCCCTTTTGTTTTTAGGGTTCCGTACCCAAAGGGTAAAAACGGGAACCTATTACTAAGACCCGCTATAACAACAAATACTAAAAACAGAATAAAATTAATTAAGCGGGGCCTCCATACAACAAACGTGATTTTTTGCCGTTTTTGCGATAATGGTACGGAACCCTTCGTGCGCGAGTCCGACTCGCACTTCGCCGGTTTTTTTTATATGCGTCATGACTGCCGCAAAATAAATCTTTTTTTTTCAGGGACTCATTCCGTGCTATTTGAGTTTTTTACATAAAATACTATTTTATCAAAAACAGTTGGATAGTAGCTATACGAAGTGCTAAAGAGAACATTGTTAGATTTTCTAAAACTAGATCCGAAACATAAAATAACATATTTAGTCCCACTGATCTGTGGCTCCTCATTTTCCTCACCATATTTTGCTGTAATTTATCGCCCTCTGCTCAAAATCCAAATAGGTATGACCCAGTAATCAAAGCAGCGCTCCCGACACTCGATACACCGCAGACACGTGTAAAGTGTAAAATCGAACAGGTAACACGGTCGTAGTTTTTAATGACGTGTCCCGTGTTTCTATAAATAAATCCGCTTTTTTGCGAATGAATTCAAAATACGGGACGGATTGATTCTTTTTTTGTTTTTGTTTGTAGTGTGTCAGATTGTGAATGTCGATTTCAATTACGAATTTTATATGAGTTTTTAATTCAGCGTTTACATATATGATCTGGGGGGTGACCATAAGCTCTTAAAGTAAGGTTATTCTGAGTGTGCGTAAGGGCCAGATGTATACAAGTCATATACATCTGTCCCTTACACACACTCAAAATAACCTTACTCTAAAAGCTTATGTTCACCTCCCAATTCTGTAACATTTTCACTGCTTGTGAGGGCACTTCTTGTGAGAAGGGATGCAATGTGCAGTGCGGATTAGTGGATGGCACTGGTTTTCGATTTATTTGTGGTAGATATTTCACATCATCATCAGCCTATTAATGTTCCCACTGCTGGGACACAGCCCTCCTCTCTGTGAGAGGAAATGGGCCGTAATCCACCACGCGGGCCCAATGCGGGTTGGTGGATGTCACATGGCTTTGAATTTTTGGTTCTTGGACATGCCGGTTTCCTCACGATGTTTTCCTTCACCGTTTTGAGAGCAGTGGTGATGAAATAATTAACACAAAGTAAAGCGCCTGCCTGGGCTCGAACCCACGACCAACAACTTGTAAGTCGCGACCGATACCACTGGGCCACCACTGCTCTCGGTAGATTTTTGGAAGATATTTGTGGTAGATATTATTTCTGCTGTGGTAGATATTTGGTAGTCGTTACTGGTAGTCAGAAGCCTGAAATCAGACTCCAGTCTTGGCAAGGGATATTGTTGTTGATACCCAGTTACTGGGTTGTGAAGGTCAGGTAGGCAGTCGCTCCATGTAAAGTACTGGATTTGATTTGCATCTAGCTAGTCTTGAAGCTTACCCAAGCATAGTTGAGAAAAGGTTAAGTAGATGTTTTTTTTTTAATTTTTATTATTGATAGGCTTACGCTTCAGCACTATCTCACCTGATTGTAAGCGATGATGTGTTTGACGATGAAGCACGCTTGCCTAGAAGAAATCTACTCACTCTCGACTTAAAGACTCCCAGGTTGTAGCTATCAAGACAATACAGACTCCGGCAGGGAATTCCACTCATTTGCTGTACTCATAATAAACGTATTCCCAAGACGTTTGGTGCGTATGGGTGGGATGTCCACCATGTACCGATGACGCATCACCGTAAGTCTTGTAGTCCAATGATGGAATGGGCTAGGAGAAATTAGATCATGCAATTCCTATGCACACTCCCCGAAATGTAACCGACAGAAAACCGACAGGCTGGCAACCACTCGGTGCCAGAATATCAATATTACCTCCTTTTGGATAGTTTTCTATGGAAAATATTTTTTGATTTACATAGCCTATGCAGATTACGAAGATATTTTAACCATCAACTTTTCTGTGTCAAAATATTTTTAAACATCCATGTCGTTTTGGAGGAGTATGTAAAAGAGGCGAAAAACATCGTTGTGCAGGACGTAGCGTGTTCACTGGCCCCGAGAAAAGAAGGGCGTAAACCTTCTGGCCATTGCCGCTGAACGCCCCATCCACACCACGAAAACAAAGGTTCTTGGATGCCTAGCTGCAGCAGTGACGTAGGGTTGCAAATCGACTCTAACGATTCAACGATGTGTTGGCTGTACTTGAGTTATTTCCAGATTCCGGGTTGCCTACTTCTGGATCAGCACTCCTGGTGTCCAGGTTCCGAGGTTCAGCTCGACAGGATTGAAAAGGGATGTCTTCATAAGGGTTGAAGTTGATGAATTAAATGAAACACTAAGTTATTCAGTACACGGCACGATTCTAGGGCTCTCAACGATTTCTGAGACGTGATTCTATATAAGAATTACTTCTTATTTACTAAGACAAGTACAAGCGACTAGCTTTGGATGACTACAAATTCTATTTTGGGCCCGGGGGTTCTTTATACCCTCGCATCGTGCCATTATTGAGAGCCCCGCAAATTCTCGCCGAAAATAATTTTTATTTATGTAAAAAACCCTTATACATATTTGGTAAATAGGGTTACCGCACCCCTTCCATGGTGCTATCAATAGCTGGATTCCTTCGTACTGTAACACAGTAACGCCCCCTATCTATGTATCTAATCAATATACCTAATTTCCAGGTATTGATAGCTTCCCTAGACTATTTCCATGAAATAAAAGGACAATTCCCTTTATTTCCCAGTTAAAACCTTAATAGCTTTTAACCTAGCCTAAGGATATCTATAGGTTGGGTTGACCTGCTGGTGCCAATAGCAGGCTGTCTGTTGACGTCTAGAAAAAGCTTATTTTCGGGAATCTTCTATGGGATATCATCCCTTATGTAACGAATCTATAAATTCCTAAGTCATTTCACCGACTTTAGGACTTCCTACTTAGGCTAACCAGACAATCACCGCCTATTATGGGGATTCTGGTAGCCAATAGACCACACTTTACGTTTCTAGTGTTTATGTAAGTCTATCTAGGTCATGTGCACATAAGGTGCCTTGATATGTACAAATTTGATAGCTGGTCACTTTCTTTGCGCCCAGCTATCAGAGAAATTAGATATAAAAACACTAATAAGATTGGGACGACACGATGGTGCGTTTAACGGGCCATCGGGAGGTCCCCAAAAATTCCTTATTTTCGGAATTCCCAGGGGTGTATAGTCCCGGGGAATGCCAAAAACTGACTAAAAATTACATTTCCAGAAACCTATTTTCTGGAATTGTACTTAAACTACTTGAGCGATTTTCGCTCCAAAGTGATGGCTTGGTAGCTAGTCCAGCAAGCCATCCGAAAGTACTTACACCATGAGTACATCTATTCCCTTCATGGAGTTATTCCACCTGAAGGGTCTACAAATTTCAACGTTTTACGTTGTTTACATTTTTCACGACTGCTTATCTCGTTGACTATCCAAGCGATTCTTCCCATCTAGAAACCGCCTGGAAGCCCTTTTAGCAAGCTTTCCAATGGTAGTACTTTTACCAGTACACCTATATGTTTCTAGGTACTTAGGGCACCTAAAACCGTAAGCGATTGCCAAAAACCAGACAAACAGCAGTTTTTCTATTATATACTGACTTGATATCTCAAGTAAATGGGCTTTATATAAAAGACTACGCTAACTATGAGGTGTATATAGGCTTCCTGTCTCGGTCTAGGTCCCCCATATACCCTAAAATGACCTAAAACCATATATTTGGTGTTTGAGATATCAAGTCAATATTCCTATTTACATAGCAGAAACTATGTGGTCTTCACATAGTTTCATCATTATGTACTGATTTCATGTCCAGTACATAGGATAAGCCCTTAAAACATGATTTTAATTACTATAATATTTTCAAAAACCACCAAAACTATATATGTCGTGTGGTTCCCTCTCACGGGTCATTCGGAACTAATCCGTCGTCGAGCACAGACGTATCGTATGACAGAAATTTATGTTTTTTACTATGATAACTCTTATCAGTATGCTTTCTAATGATTTTACTCTGTTAAGGGTGAACTATTGAACCCTATAACATACTGACAAACACTAAAAACATTATACTACTATCTCAAAAAATGTAGGTAAAATTTTAGTATAAATATAAACGTGCCTCTAAAATTCATTTTAGTATCAGGTGGCGCGCCGTGGTAAGCAGACATGTCTACACATACAAACTTCAATTTCTATGAACCATTTAGTATGGTTGATGACGCTTCGTCGCGAACATATCTCCCGCCGTGCAGTGCTGTGTCGACTCGCTGTGTCGACTCGAAGTGTTGTCGGCGCGGCGCTGCATTCCTTCGGTGAGCGACGGACGGCATTTCTCGGCTGCCGGCCAGGCCCACCGAGAGGACGGTCGCCGCTCCGGCATCTCTGGTTACTGGGGCAGTGGGACGAGTTTCTTCACCGGACGCTTCAAGGTACCGCCAAGCGTGCGTACCTCAGCGGTCCGGATTTCTCCGTCGATTCCTGGATACACGGCCACAATGCGGCCTCGCGGCCACGTATTGCGGGGCAGCTGGCCGTCGGCTATCAGGACAGGGTCACCCACTTTAAATCTGGGCCCACTACTATGTGGCTCCCGCCGGTTTTGGAGCTCCGGCAGGTACTCTCTGACCCAGCGACTCCAGAACATATCAGCGAGGATCTGTGATCGTCGCCATATTTTCCTGCTGTCTATATCTTGCTCGGTGAACGTGCCAGGTATAGGTAGTCTGGCTGACCCACCGAGTAAAAGGTGATTCGGTGTGATGGATTCATCATCATCACCGTCTACCGACACGTGTGTCAATGGTCGGCTATTTACAATGTACTCTGCCTCACAAATCAGTGTGGACAACACCTCTTCGGTGGGGTGTTTTTCTGTAAGTACATTGTATAGTGTGTTTTTTACACAACGAACTAGGCGCTCCCAGGCGCCTCCCATGAATGGCGCTGATGGCGTTATGAAGCGCCATACGATGCCTCTACGACTTGCCTCTGTTTTGAAGGCGTCTCGCAGCTCTCTGTCGGCGCCGTGCATGTTGGTGCCATTGTCTGAGTGTATCTCAGCTGGGCATCCTCTGCGTGCGGCGAATCGGCGCAGCGCCAATATGGCGGAGTCTGCGCTAAGGCTGGCGGCGATTTCAAGGTGCACCGCCCTTGATGTGAGACACGTAAATAGTGCTACGTATCTCTTCTGATGCTGCCGACCGACGGTGACGGATAGCGGGCCGAAATAGTCGAGCCCGGTATATGTAAACGGCCTCTTATGGTGAGCGAGGCGCGTTTTCGGGTGGTCGCCGGTCGCAGGTACTGGTGGCTGTGCCTTGCGTATACGGCAATGCAGGCATCTTGCTATCACCTTCTTCGCTGTTGGTCGCATCTTCACGACCCAGTAGTGCTGCCGTACCTCATTAATTGTGAGTTCGGTGCCACTATGTTGTAGACTGCGATGTGTCCAGTCTATGTACAACTGCGTTATGTGATGGTCGCCATGTAATATAGGCGGGCGCATCACTTCTTCAGCTACCTCTTGCGTAGCTGCTATGCGACTTCTTAGTCGCAGCACGCCGTCGACGACCTGAATTTGTAAAGGTCGCAGCGAGCTATTTTTATTTATTTCTTCAACATTCGCTAACTCTGAAGCGAACGATTGTTGTTGTGCGACCTGGACAAGTATTTTCTCAGCTTCTTGGAGAAATTCTGCTTCTATGATTTGTCTGTTGACCTGGGTTGGTGCTCTGCATGCCTGCTTCTGCTTCTGTGCAGGTACAGCGGGCTTCTTGCGCCAGTCTGGGTCCTTTTCAGCGTTTTTTCTCGTCCGTTTATAGGACGTTATCTCTGTTCTATTTTTGCAAAGAGATATAAAACGCAGAACTGTGGCGGTCGCACGAAGCAGTCGCTCCCATCTGGAGAATCTGCTTGGCTCTGGAACGGCTTCTATGAAGCTCTTCTTGTCCCCTTCTGTGACAACGAAAGTTTTTTCTTCTCCCGTGTCGTTTGTAGTCGGAGGTTTCTCTGTGGGCCATAATTCGGGCCCAAGAGACAAAAAACTCGGCCCGCAGTACCACTCGTGGTCCGAGTTGAACCGCAGTGGCACGTCACGGGTTGCTGCATCAGCGATGTTCATCTTGGTGGGTATCCATCGCCAATCTTCGACTTTGCTATTGTCTTCAATAGCAGCTATTCGGTGAGCAACGAAAGGTTTGTATACTCTCGCTCCTCTTCTAATCCAGGTCAGTACGGTCTTGCTATCTGACCAATACGTTACTGACGTGGGCTTGCAGTCGTGTTCACTCATCACTGCTGCGGCTACGCGGGTTCCCAATACCGCGGCCTGAAGTTCGAGTCTCGGTATCGAAAGCAGTTTCAGTGGGGCCACCCGCGCTTTCGCCATAACAAGGCTTATTAAGTGCTTGCCTTCCACGGTCGTGGCCCGCCAGTATATAGCGGTAGCATATGCCATCTCGCTTGCATCAGTGAACACATGCACCTGCATTTCTATAGCGTCGCTATACCCAGGATAGCATCTTGGTACGCTAACGTTTTTTAGTTGGCGTAAATGTTGTACCCAAATTTTCCATTGTAATGCTAGGTCAACATCTAGCCTCTGATCCCAGTCGACGCCTCGCCGCCATGCTTCTTGCAATATTTGCTTCGCCTTGATGGTTACTGGTGAGGCGAGTCCGAGTGGGTCGTATAGCGACGCTACTATTCTGAGCGCCTCTCGCTTGGTGGGCGCCTCTCGGTCCAAGATACCCTCAGGCAGACGCGCGAGTGTGAGGTTGAAACGGTTTTCCGACGTATCTATATCTCCAATGGATACCATCTCAGTTTGTATATGCGATGGGTCCATTTTTTCTAGGAGCTGCGAGCTATTTGAAACCCATTTCTTGAGTTCAAACCTCGCCTGTAGGTGTATTTTTCGCACCATACTAGCGACTTCTGCCGCCTTCTCGATAGTTCTATAACTATCTAGGTAGTCATCCATATAATGACTACGTAGTATAGCATCCACAGCTTCAGGGTGCTTCTCTATATATTTGTTTGCGTTCCAGTTCTTTGCAAAAAATGCTGTGCAAGGCGAACTGGCTGCGCCGAAAATGATGGACGTCATTCTATATTCTTCTGGCGCTCCTTCTCTGCGGTTTCCCCTCCACAGGTAGCGAAGCGCGTCTCGGTCTTGGCTCCGCACCTTCACTTGCATGAACATCTCCGCTATGTCACCGGTTATTGCGACGCAGTGGCGGCGAAACCGCATCATTACGCCTGGCAGCGACTGTAATAGGTCGGGCCAAGTTAACAGGAAGTCATTCAGTGACATTCCTCTCGATTTGGCGGCAGCGTCATGTACGATGCGAAGTTTGTCTGGCTTCATTGGGTTGAAGACATCGAAGTGTGGGAGGTACCAAGTTTTGCCCGGCGTGCTAATTGCGGGTGCCCTTTCAGCGTACCCTTTCGCAATTAGCGAGTCCATCTGGTCTGAGTATCTTCTTAGAAGTTCCTGGTTCTTGTCCAGCTTCTTTTCTGTTGAGACGAGCCTCTTCAGAGCTGTCTCAAAGCTATCTGGCATCTCAGCATGCTCATTACGCCAAAGCATGGCGGTTTCGATGTGTCCATTCTCTAATTGGACAGTTGATCGATTCAAAATGTCCTCTGCCCTTCTTGCTGGGTCAGAGGCGGGTCGCTGTGGGTTTATGCACAACGATTCTATGGCGAAATGTTCGCGCAACTGATGATCCAAATTGTCATCAGTTGTTATTCTATTGACATGATGTACTTGTTGTCGTAGTAAACTACTGTGCGCGCCATGTAGTGTCCAACCCATTGCTGTAAGTGACGCAATTGGTTGGTGTCTTGGACCTCTGCGAATCTCGCTGGCCAATAACAAATGCCAGTTGTCTTGGCCGACGAGTATTTTTGGCACGCCATTGTTGTACATCAACTCTTTTCTCAAGTCGGTTAAATGCTTGCAGCGTGCGACAACCCTATCGCTCACTGTTTGTTTTGCCAAGCTGAGTTTAGGTATAGTACGTGCTTTAAATTGTACCCTTCTCTCTTGCGGGCTAACCAGCGTCACCTTGACTCTTCTTGAGCATGGGGTGGTGAGCATGGTGTTGCCTATCGCACCGATCTTGAGCGGGTCCACAGGGCCCTCTGCCCCGACTTGCCTCGCGATGTCTTCATCCATCAGCGAAACGGTGGACCCATCGTCTAGGAGAGCGTATGTTGCTACCTCTCCCGCCGGTCCGATTACCCGGACCGGCACTATCTTGAGGTACGCCTGGCTCGATGGTGACCCGAAACTGGCCACCGTTTCCTGAGGATCCTTGCGGGATTCAGGAACATCGGGCTTCTTGTTGGCTTCCCTCTGCTGTTGCTTCTTCCTATGAAGAAGCCGATGGTGCGTATCTCTGCACCCGTCTTGGCCACACTGTTTTCTCTTACAAGTGTGGTTGCCTCGTCGATGTTGAAGGCAGCGATAACATAGATTGTGTTTTTTCGCTAGCTCCCATCTTTTCTCGACAGCTACGCCCCTGAATTGTGCACATCCAGTGGCGTAGTGATGTCCCACGTCGCAAACACGGCATTTTCCTACCGGTTGGTCCGTAGCTATATGCGTCCTTTGTGTGACGCGTCTGTTGGTGTTCGCCTCGGCCGAAGCGATGCCTTCGGGTGGGGCGAATGGACTACAGAAGTGTGCCTGTTCAGATATAAAATTACTGAACAATGAAATATCTGGCACCGATTGGTACTTCTCCGAATATGATCGGTACCATTGTGCTCGTAGCGAATTGGGTAACTTCTCTGTTAACAATCGCATAAGCTCCGCGTTCATAAGGTAATGACCCTTTTTTAACGCGCGGAGCGTGACTACAGCACCTCTTACGCGACTTGCAAACGCGCAGATGTCTCTTGGTGACTCACTGCAGCGCGGCAGTCCGCGTAATCTATCTGTTTCAGCTTGCGCTATGGAGTCTGGACGGCCGAACTGCAGCTCGAGTTCCTTCATGATGTCATCGGGCCTGGCATGTCCGATGAGTTCTGAGCTGACGGTTTCCATTGCACGTCCATGTAAGCTTCTCCTCAGCCTCGCTGTATTCTCGATGTCCGTAAAATACGCTCGAGTTGTCTCATATATGGCCCGAAATGATAGCCATTCAGTATGAGAACCCTTGAAATTCGGCAATGTCATGACGAATTTCGACGCAGAGGGGTTCGATTGGTCCCGCTGTTCTATTTTTCTGTCGGCTAGCGACGCTATAGCGGACGTCAACTCCGTCAGGAATGGACGGAGACTATCCCTCTGACCTCCTGTACACTCAGCTGACGCTGCAACTGGAGGTTTTCGCACTTCTTTTTCCTTAGGATGCTGACCTTCTATTTGCGATTTGGTGGCGGTCGCAGTCAGGGGTCTATGCATAGAATTTCTGGTTCCCCCTTCCACGACGTTATCCTCCTTCTCAGGCTGAGGTTCTGGTGCCTCTTCTAGCCATGAACGCACGTACTCGTCATTCGAGTTTCTGTCATCCAGGTATTCAGCTTCGGAACCCTCTTCCTCCGCTCTCTGAAGTGCCAGTTGTGCAAGCTCCAACTTAATTTTGAGTAAGTCTTCGCGAGCTTTGTCTATGTTTTTTCGTGACCGAGTCACTCTAGTTGACGGCGGACGGCTATGTTCGATACGGGCGTCACCCCGGGTAGTCATCGGCATCGCTGTACGTCTGTCTTCTTCGAAAATCTTCTCTTTCTGAGAAGGTTTCAATGTTGTGTCTGAAGCTCCTTCTAATCTGGTTACTCTGGTAGAAACCGCTTGATCAGTTTCTATTGGTTGATGCGTCGGAGTGCTTTCAGTTTGAGGCGCTAGATGGCGCTGCTCGTCCGACGGCTCGGTCCCTTCGGTTGTGGAAGGTGAACACGGCGGCAGCAGGCTCATGTCTGATGCCAGCTGGCTGATCCAACTCCACGGTCCATGCCTCCGGCGTCTTGCCTTTGGATCTGGTTATCGGCATTGTTGTTGAAATATTTTCTTTTGAAAACTCGAAGTTAGTTTTCAAGGATAAGTCCCAGTTCCGGGCTTCAGCGTTCAAACCGACGATCTCCAGAAGTTAACCTCCACTTCGATTGACTATAATTCAATCTTCAAATAAAAAATCACTAAAAACTTACGGTCAGTGATAAGTCTTCAGGAAACTTCAGGCATTTGCTATACAAGTTTATTTTTCCCATAAACGTGTATGTTCTATTTGATTGACTATAATTCAATCAAATTCTAAATCACCGAAAAGTCAAGGTTACTTTTCGGTGGTGATGCTTCATGAACTGCTTGTCCAAGGCATCAGAGCCGTGCATCAATCTTCAGAGCACGTATCTTGCTTGATTGAAGAAAATTCAATCTTCAAATAAATCACCGAAACGTCAAAGTTATTTTCAGTGATAGTGCTTCAGGAACCGCATAGTCAGTACATCCGAAACGTATCTAAGTCTTCAGAGTACGTTTCTTCCATTCACTGACGAAAATTCAGTCTTCAAATTTTTCCTGAAAACATAGGGGTTGTTTTCAGTCATAAGGCTTCAGGAATTATTCTTCAATCATCAAGGATGCACATCAGCCTTCTAAACGCACGTCTTGTATTTTTCTGACGGGCGCTCGTTTTTTAAACAAATCGCTAAAAACATAAGGGTAGTTTTCAGCGATAAGTCTTCAGGAACTATTCTTCCGCGTCAAAGACGTAATCCAATCTTCTGAACGAGTATTCTTGGTTGAATAAACAAGCGTTCAGTTCTAGAACAAATCACTGATAACATAGGGTAGTTTTCAGCGATAAGTCTTCAGGAACTATTCTTGGGGCTTCAAGGATGCGCATCTGTCTTCATACAGCATTTTGCGGCTCACAGAAAATTTCTTCTATTTTCTTACAATTATTGAAAAAATAGGGTATTTTCAATAACTGTCTCCAGAATTTTACCTCTTGGATCCAGCGGCAAATAGGGCACGTAGGACTTGTTCCCTGCAGTGCACGTCAATTTTTGGTTTATTTGTGAAATTAATTTCTCCAAAATTCGAAAAATTAATTCCACCACTGTTTCTTCCTGACGTCCTGGGGCGCTCCAGACTTCGAATTTCGGCTCGAACGGGTCAACGTTGTGTTGCACGTAGCCGACTTAATATGCAGGTGTTAGTATTGGAAGTACGTGTGACGTCATTTAATCATGAACTTTCACTTTTTAAGCACAATGTTTTGCTACAAAATACAAACTGTCATATTTATTAAGCATCTACCGACAAATGTCTAAGTACCTACCTAAATTATTATTGTGTTGACCTACAATTGTTAGAGTACCCACTTGAGTAAATATTGTTGTGTGTACAGGAAATAACTCTAAACTTACAAATAAACCATAGTGATGATATTCCAATAAAATATTACGTAATTTATAATGATCATTGTGATGTATCCTGGATTTTATATTGCCATTTTAATATTATAAGTCCTTTGAGACAATTAGTACAAGACTGTCAATTAGTATCAATATTCTTTCGAATATTGATTAAGAATGACTAAATAGGCGATATTCAATTCCTTAATTGTCTTGATAAGTTTTAAAAGGGTTTCATTACTCAAGAATTGATTATTGACATAATTGAAAGATTATTTATAGAAATGTAGAAAATGGTGGGGACATTTGACAGTTCGACTCGTTACTATAAATAGTGTGTAATTCGTTAGTTGACACACTTTGCTGTGAACTACAAGCCAGTACAGACCAGTTGTTATGTTGTGATAGTGATATATTTCCTCAATTGTTATATTTTGTGAAATATGGTCTACACAAGCTTCACGTAAGTTATTTGATATTATAACTTTATTATTGCTAATGGATGTAATGTTGCTATTGTTGAAAGTCTATTTCATGTTGTGCCCTTTATTCATAATAATGTTAAATTGATTTAAGGGCTAGTCATCCTTGTTGTTTTGATTATGTAACATTGTAAAATGTTACAAGATTCATCATATAATGGCCATAATATAATTAGATCTTTATTGTAATAAACGATATTTATATGGTTGTAAATATATAAATATCTATGTATCTAATCAATATACCTAATTTCCAGGTATTGATAGCTTCCCTAGACTATTTCCATGAAATAAAAGGACAATTCCCTTTATTTCCCAGTTAAAACCTTAATAGCTTTTAACCTAGCCTAAGGATATCTATAGGTTGGGTTGACCTGCTGGTGCCAATAGCAGGCTGTCTGTTGACGTCTAGAAAAAGCTTATTTTCGGGAATCTTCTATGGGATATCATCCCTTATGTAACGAATCTATAAATTCCTAAGTCATTTCACCGACTTTAGGACTTCCTACTTAGGCTAACCAGACAATCACCGCCTATTATGGGGATTCTGGTAGCCAATAGACCACACTTTACGTTTCTAGTGTTTATGTAAGTCTATCTAGGTCATGTGCACATAAGGTGCCTTGATATGTACAAATTTGATAGCTGGTCACTTTCTTTGCGCCCAGCTATCAGAGAAATTAGATATAAAAACACTAATAAGATTGGGACGACACGATGGTGCGTTTAACGGGCCATCGGGAGGTCCCCAAAAATTCCTTATTTTCGGAATTCCCAGGGGTGTATAGTCCCGGGGAATGCCAAAAACTGACTAAAAATTACATTTCCAGAAACCTATTTTCTGGAATTGTACTTAAACTACTTGAGCGATTTTCGCTCCAAAGTGATGGCTTGGTAGCTAGTCCAGCAAGCCATCCGAAAGTACTTACACCATGAGTACATCTATTCCCTTCATGGAGTTATTCCACCTGAAGGGTCTACAAATTTCAACGTTTTACGTTGTTTACATTTTTCACGACTGCTTATCTCGTTGACTATCCAAGCGATTCTTCCCATCTAGAAACCGCCTGGAAGCCCTTTTGGCAAGCTTTCCAATGGTAGTACTTTTACCAGTACACCTATATGTTTCTAGGTACTTAGGGCACCTAAAACCGTAAGCGATTGCCAAAAACCAGACAAACAGCAGTTTTTCTATTATATACTGACTTGATATCTCAAGTAAATGGGCTTTATATAAAAGACTACGCTAACTATGAGGTGTATATAGGCTTCCTGTCTCGGTCTAGGTCCCCCATATACCCTAAAATGACCTAAAACCATATATTTGGTGTTTGAGATATCAAGTCAATATTCCTATTTACATAGCAGAAACTATGTGGTCTTCACATAGTTTCATCATTATGTACTGATTTCATGTCCAGTACATAGGATAAGCCCTTAAAAACATGATTTTAATTACTATAATATTTTCAAAAACCACCAAAACTATATATATCGTGTGGTTCCCTCTCACGGGTCATTCACCGCCAGCCGCCGCCCCGAGAGGTCGTCTCGCTGCCCGCTGCCGCTCCGCTCGCCGGCTCACCGCTGCGAGCCCCCACTCATCGCTCCGTCTCGCTCCTGCGTGACGTCACTGCGGCCGACGCGTCTTCGCTCGCCGCCTCACCGCTGCGCGCCCCGCGCACCGCCCCCGCCCCGCCGCACCCCTGCGTGTCGTCGCTGCGGCCGCCGCGTCGCGTTTTAAATCCACATCTTGTGGTCCTTGGCGGATACCTAACGGTGCTAACGAAGCCAAGTGGGGTGTCGACCCAAGCACCCGCCAAGCCCCTTCAGGGCTCGGCAGTCATTGGATTCGGGAGCAGGATCGTTGGCCTTGGTAGATAGCCTAGCCAACCCCTGCTTCGTTCCACAGCATTCACCTAGCACGGTTGGGTGTGTCTACCCCGACGTGCTAGACTTTCGGTACACAGAGGTGGGTGGCCCACCTTCGGTGGGTTTACCGGTACCTTAGGGCCCCTGTCACACAATAAGATTGGTGCAGGGTAACAAGCTTAGGGCTCACCAGGGACACACCTCCCAGTCTCACCCGACTGGGAGGGTAGGCTTACACATCCCCGGGCATACCCCCCGGGGAAAACTCCCTACCGGCTTCACCGGAAATATATCTTCGAAAATGTCGCTCGCGGCAATTATCGAACTCCTTCACGAGATTCTCGAGAAGGAAGGTCTTAGTAAGAAATACGACCATGCCGTAAATGAGGCTTTAGCCTCTTTTATACCCGCTTCGTGCCCGACCGAGCTCCCTGGACCTAGCAAGGCCCCCGTGCCGAGCGTGGCTCAGGACTCGCAAAGGTTGTCCTCCTCTCCAAACAGGTCTACTTCAAGACCTAATTCTTCTACCCCGCCCCAGAGTGATGCTCAGGTAATCCAGCCTGTTGCACAACCTTCTTATAGCGATCCAATCCCATCCAAACCCACGTCTCCGGCCATCGTGCCTGGATCATGGAGGGACCCCAAAGCCATTAAAGAGCTAGAGGACTATCGAGCGCGCAAGGCCGCCGAGTCCAAATCAAGGAGAGATCCCCCAGCCACCAAACAATACCAAGACTACAAGGCGCGCATTGCCTCCTTGCACAAGTCCTTGGATGAACGTAGGTCCAATAAGTCCAAAAAGTCCATTAATCAGTTCAATATATGGGCTGATGAGGATGACTCCCCCATGGAGGATGGAGCAACCCTTAGCACTGACGAAGAATGGGAAGCTGTAGCTAACCAGGATGAGTCAGTTGCTGATAACCCATCAGACCCAGATATCCCCGACAAATCAGACGACTATGACACCGTCTCCACTTCTGACGGTGATGACTCCATAGTCTGTTCTGGAGGTAAAAGGAGAAAGAGGAAAAGTCCCAACCATGCTACCAAGGCCAAAAAGGCGGTTAAGAATCCCTCTCCAGTTTTGCCAGCGGCTTCGCCAGCCAGGCAACCCACCCCCACTCCCGCCGCCACTGCCGCTTCACAGCGGACAAGCCGCCCACAAAGCCCGATGGAAACAAATACCACTAGGAAGTTTCCTCCCCCTCCTCCCATATATCTCCAAGACAAGGGGAAATGGAACGATGTGTCCAACGCTTGTGTTGAGCGGAAAATCAACTACACCAAGGCTACTGCATGCCAACTAGGCATCAGGATTCAAGTCCCCACGTCCCGTGATTTTCGAGATCTTACTCGCTATCTAAAAGACAGGAACATTTCGTTCCACACATACTCCCTTCCGGAGGAAAAGCCCCTCCGTGTGGTTATTCGGCGTATACCGAAAGAAATCTCTACGGAAGATGTCCGTAAGGATTTAATAGCCCAGAAAGTCCCAGTCACAGAGGTCCACCGGCTGCACAAAGCTAGAGGTGGACAACTGTATGACATTGTCATGGTTACATGCAGCCCGACTGAGGGTCGCAATCCCATTTTTAATATCAAAACCGTTTGCTCCCTGTCGGGCATTTCGGTTGAGAAACCGTACCGCCCCCACCTAGTAGGTCAGTGCCATAACTGCCAACTATACGGCCATTCTCAGGCAAATTGCTATGCTACCCCTAGGTGCGTAAAGTGCCTGGGTGAGCATAACACGAAGGACTGTACACGTCCAAAAGACCGCTCAGAATGCACGGAGCCTCCCAGCTGCGTGCTCTGTGGCCAGATAGGACACCCTGCTAACTACCGGGGTTGTCCAAAAGCTCCCAAACTTGCGCCTAAAATGGCCAAGCGTTTCAACAAACTCCAAGCGCCTTATGCGCCCTTGTCCCAACCCCCCCGTCTAGCCCCTCAGAGGACTTCACCTTGGGGTAAACTGAACCACCAAAGAGTGGCCCCTCAGTCTTACTCCCAGCCCATGCCAGTGCTGCTGGATCAACCCATAGCAGCGCCCATTCCAGCGCCCATTCCAGCGCCCATTCCAGCGCCCATTCCAGCGCCCATTCCAGCGCCCATTCCAGCGCCCATTCCAGCGCCCATTCCAACGCCCATTTCAACCCCAGGCCCAGTAGCCACTGCTGCCCCCACGACCGCACAAAGCCGGAAGGTGGCTTCCACCACCACCGACGCTAAGCGCCCGCCCCCTGTCGCCTCCTCTGGGCACAAGCCATATCTGTGCGTGGCTGTAAATATCATCAGCGCGTACTCCATTTGGATGACCCCTCAGGCCCGTGCTCTGGATGCAGAAATCCGGAATGCAGGCCCTCTTGACCCAGTTTCATGCAGTGCCATCTTCTCGAGGTACGAATGCATCACTAGGGAACTAGATAGACTCGCCTACAAAGACGGTCAATGGGTTCGTAACTAGTACGAACATTTCGACAACAGAACACAATATCAACCGTATTCGTTCCGCCCTCGCCGCCGAGGCCCGTCGCGACGTCCCTATAAATTATGAAGCCAGCCCGCGAACGCTGTGCTATAGTTAAAGTAGCTAGTTTACAATTGGAGTTTCTTGTCCGTTCTTCTCCACGTAGGTTTTTCCGAACGGATGGTAGAATCACTTTATTAGATCCAGCCTTAGCTGTCCCCCCACGTGACGCCCTGAGCCGAGGTGTCGACCCCAACTGGGGTAGCCCTCAGCGTGTCGCTTTAGGTTTAGCTTTTTGAAGCCTGGCTGGAGGCTAACTAGATTAGTCTCCACAGGGAAGCCCGCTTAAGCAGTAGTCGGTCCCTTTGACTGAACTGCGAGACGCCACGTATTAAAAATCTCACGGGTCATTCGGAACTAATCCGTCGTCGAGCACAGACGTATCGTATGACAGAAATTTATGTTTTTTACTATGATAACTCTTATCAGTATGCTTTCTAATGATTTTACTCTGTTAAGAGTGAACTATTGAACCCTATAACATACTGACAAACACTAAAAACATTATACTACTATCTCAAAAAATGTAGGTAAAATTTTAGTATAAATATAAACGTGCCTCTAAAATTCATTTTAGTATCAGGTGGCGCGCCGTGGTAAGCAGACATGTCTACACATACAAACTTCAATTTCTATGAACCATTTAGTATGGTTGATGACGCTTCGTCGCGAACAATCGTGTTGTTAATATTTTTTTAGAGCAAAAGTATTACTATAAGAAAAGCTATGTTGCACAAATAATGTACATGAATCAATATATATATATTCCAAACCTTTTAACCTAGCCGTTACGAAGGAGTACGCTTTAGAAAGTAATCGTTTTACGGCACTAACGCGTAGTAATATTCAATACAAAGCGATCTAAATGCTGCATATGACCACAAGGTCACATAATCGCGTATGAATTGTTTTATTACATTAAATCGTAGTCAATCAAGTTAAACACTAGTGTTGTACTTCACGGGAAATGGTTTCGGGATCCAGAATTAATACCAGACAATTTTCATGGAACTAACAATATTTTCTTTTTTTTTGGCAGTGATTTCTTTCGCGTATAAGTAGAAAATTATCCCAAAGGAACATACTACTGAGATAAATATTATCCTACTTTGTTCTAATGGGTCCAATTACGGTTTGCCCGTGTTTCTTTTATCCAAATTTGTTCAGTCGTTTTGAGGCGTGATTTGTTAACAAACATACACTCTTTCATTTATCTCATTGGTGAGTACCCGTTGGTTAATTTTCAACTTTTACCCGGGTGAAGCTGCTAGAAAAAACTTAACAGTTTTAGTGACCAATTCGATGAAAATAACTGCTATTACCTATTGTAATTATATAATTATGTTTCTTATGTAAGTCTATATCTAAACGTAGTTATCCATCACTTAATCAGATTAGGCGCGAGGTGTTAGTGCTGTCTATCACCGACTATTAAATAAAAGTATAAATAGGGACTTACTTATGTTTTTAATGAAATAGAAGCAAATGGTAGCAACGATACAGCTACATGTAAGGGAAAGTGACACGGTGGAGCATACGGTGGAGGTCTGCCCCACTTGGCCGCAGCGTGTCCCTGTGGAGGCGATCGGCGGTGGTGTCATTTCACGTCCGGGCCTGGTCGAAACCATGGTACGGAGTGCATAGGAAGCTGTCTCCTCCTTCTGCGAAGCAGTAATGCTCGCAAAGGAGGACGCGGGACGCGTCAGGCAGACGCAAAGGAGACACCCTCACGCCCCTAGCCACCGCAGGAGAAGCACCGGGCGTTGGGAGTCGCAAGCTGATTCCCGGCCACCGTAGGCGCGGGCTTGTGGACGGCAAGTAATGGGTAGCTCGCTGTACGATAAGGACCAGGACCGAGTTTACGCCGCGTAGTGTTCCATGCGCGCCTCAAAGAGATGTCAGCAGAAGTGACGGGGACCGCTAGGGTCAATGCCTGTCTGGGTCGCGGATAAATTTGAAACAGAGTTACCGCGGCCCTGGCACAAGCAACTGAAGGAACACGGTTGGGTTTTAGTCAGTAAAAGTCAGTAAAAGAGCGGGTGAAGTCATTGGATGACTTCAAAGCACAAAAAAAAGGTGATACCCTAAGAAATAAAAGAAAGAATCCCTTGTTTCTACTATTTTGTAAGCCCGGAACGAATTCTGTTTTTTGCTGTGGCGTTGCTTTTAATGGTGCCACTTCTCAAAGAAAGAATCTCGATCTAGTTGAGACCGAGATTACTACATAAAAGTATATTTTTAGAAGTCATTGGATGATTACCCACCCAAAAAAGAAAAAAAAAATTGTTCTTTGACATAGATGTTGCTATCTGCTCTTGTCGATTGATCGCTGTGTGACAGAGACAGGAATTCCTCTTATAGTTAATTTTATGGTTATTAATTTGATTGTATAGAGAAGTTTTGGACCAGTGGTGCTCTTAAAACGGTGAAAGTAAACATCGTGAGGAAACCAGCATGTCCTAGAACAAAAAAATCGCCTACCTCTCACAGAAATAGGCCTGTGTCCCAGCAGTGGGAACATTAAAAAGGCTGATTATGAGATTATGTCCTCATAATAAGCCTTTTTAATGTTATCACTGCTGAGAAAATGTACTTGTGTAGGACAGCAATACACAAACAGTTCAGTATTTTCCAATTCCTGGGAATAATTTCATACCTGCAAATTGGGTATACTTTTTGTCAATATATATCAATTTAATTCGATATCATGCATGGTATCACTCAATTGTTAAAATTTTTCATCGCCTAGTCAAACAAAATACGATATTTGATTTCCACTATTTGATTATGCCAAAAGCAAAACTGCTAATAAATTAATTAAAAAAAAATGTTTGTGTATTTTGTGAAGGGAATACGCGTCCGTTGAAAATGTCGTTGAGTTTATCTGATTGTTATGATACAAATGTTTACGAATTTTGAGACTAGCTCTGAGCTGTAACGTAACAGATTGCGAGAGATCTCGTTGGTATTCTCCCGGAAACACTGACCGTTAGTATTTTAATGTTTTATTTAGACGTTATGATTTATATTTTGACATGATGATTTATTTTTTGACATTATGATTTATTTTTTAACATTATGATTTATTTTTTAACATTATGATTTATTTTATGTATGATTTATATTTTCGACATTATACAAAATTTCATGAATTTATATAATATTCTTATAATGTATCTACCTAGTTTTGATTTTCATGTACCTAGCTTATTATATAATATTTCTACACCAGCAATGGTAGTATGTGTGAAACAATGTTAAATGTAAGATCTCAATGTACCATACTAAGAAATAAATACTTACTTACAGTATGTCAATTTAGAGTGAAGTTTCACGTAAGGCCAAAGTGAAACTAGTGAACTCCCTGGTGATTTCCATCTTCAGCTACGGGTCCGATACGTGGACGCTGAAGAAGGCCGATCTTGACCGCATTGATGCTGATGAGATGTGGTGCTGGAGGAGGATGTTACAAATCCCTTGGACAGCCTTATCAACAAAAGGTCTATCTTTCGCGAGCTGAACGTAAAGATCAGACTGTCCACGATATGCCTTCGTAGAATTTTGGAGTTCTTCTTCGGTCAGCAGAAAGGATGGACACAACCTTGAACAGCTAATGGTAACTCGCTTAATCGAAAGAAAACGTCCTAGAGGCCGCAAACAAAAAAGCAGGCCGTAGTCCAATCAGGTGGGTAGACGAAGTCAGCACGTCGTTGAACATCAAACTGCACGATGCTCTCCACGACGCAAAACGCGGGCATAGATGGTGCAATCTGGTAAAGGAAAAGTTGTTTCCCCCCGAATCCCGACCCTCAGTTACACACGATGCGAGGAGGAGGAGCCTGTTGGGTTAGGCTGCCAGTTTAATCGGATTCAGCTGTCTACCAGTATTTTTCATAGACCTACCTATCTGACATCCACGACCCAGTAACTAAGTAACACACCCTTTAGCAACACTGATTCTCGGGGGCTTATGACTACACGTAACGACTGTCATACTTGTAGATATACAAATGGCAGCAACGACCAACAGCTTAACAGCTGCACTCATACACACATCCACCCATTAATAAAATACACGAAATAGGCTCACGAAATGAACATGTCCCTGGATTGACACCGTCATTCACACCTAAAACCGGAATAGTTATTGCCCAACACATTTCCGCTGATAAACATCACTAGGTCCCCGATGACTCTAATTGTTGAAACCGAGCCACCCACCTCGGTATTCGGCATATATTTTCGACTCAGATTACGTACGTACGTTTAATTGAAATTAAATCAAATTGAATAAATGTATTTATAAACTTAGGACTAGATACATTCGGCCTATTGTGCTGCTCGATGAGGTGGGCAAGCTCTTTGAAAGAGTTATTGCAGACCGCCTCGTTGAGCAGCTGGTGCGGGTGGGGCCGGATCTAGCGGAGAGCCAGTTTGGCTTCCGCAGGGGGCGTTCTACGGTGGACGCCATCATGCGCGTACGAGCCCTCACGACAGGGGATACGGTGGCCCGGGGTGGGGTCGTCTTGGCGGTGTCTCTAGATATCGCCAATGCCTTCAACACCCTGCCCTGGAGTTGCATCAGGGAAGCACTCCGGTATCACCGGATGCCGCCGTACCTCTGTCGCGTGATCGTGGCCTATTTGACGGACAGGGCCGTCATCTACCCCGGTCACCAGGGAGAGTGGAACCGGCGAGAGATGTCGTGCGGTGTCCCACAGGGATCGGTCTTGGGGCCGCATCTGTGGGACATCGGGTACGATTGGGTGCTGCGCGCCGACCTCCCTAGCGGCGTCAGCGTAATTTGCTATGCTGACGACACGCTAATCCTGGCGCAGGGGAGGTCGCACCAGGCGGCGGCTCAATTAGCGACACGCGGGGTTGCGACAGTCGTTGATAGGATACGGCAATTGGGACTCGAGGTGGCCCTGCACAAGTCCGATGCCATGTGTTTTCATGGTCCTCGGAACGCGCCACCGCCGGGTTCCCAAATAACGGTAGGAGGGGTTCACATCGGCGTCGGGTCGACGATGAAGTACCTGGGACTCGTCCTCGACAGCCGGTGGAATTTCGTGGAGCACTTCCGACGTTTGGCTCCCAGACTGGAGCGGGCCGGAGCTGCCCTCAAGCGGCTCCTGCCTAATCTAGGGGGTCCAAACGCCTCCTGCCGGAGGCTCTACGCGGGGATCGTGCGGTCCATGGCCCTTTATGGGGCACCGGTGTGGGCGCGTTCCCTGAGACGGCGACCAGTCCGCCGGTTGAACGCGTCCCAAAAGGTCATGGCCATCCGGCTAGTCCGGGGGTACCGCACGGTCTCTGGCGAGGCGGCGAGCCTCCTTGCCGGATTGCCGCCATGGGATCTGGAGGCAAAAGTCCTCGCGCACATTTGGGAATGGCGCGAGGAGGCGAAACGCCGGGGCGAAACGCCGTGGCCGCGACAAATCGCGGCTCGGCGGACAGAGTTCCGGCAGGATCTCATGGCGACATGGAAAGAGCGACTGTCGCAACCCAGCGCTGGGCACGCCACAATTGCGGCGATAAGGCCCCTCTTTGAGGAGTGGCTAGAGAGGCGCCACGGCGTCCTCACCTTCCGCCTGACGCAGGTCCTCACCGGACACGGCTGTTTCGGGAGGTTCCTGTTCAGGATTAGGCGGGAGGAAACGCCCGGGTGTCACCATTGTGTGGATCGCCCGGAGGACACGGTGGAGCATACGGTGGAGATCTGCCCCGCTTGGGCTGGGCACCGCCGTGTCCTCATGGAGGCGATCGGCGGTGGCAACCTCTCGCGTCCGGCCCTGGTTCAGGCCATGTTACGGAGCGAGAGTGTATGGGAATCTGTCTCCTCCTTCTGCGAAGCAGTAATGCTCGCGAAGGAGCAGGCGGAACGCGTGAGGGAGACGCAACGAAGACGCCCTCACGCCCCTAGCCACCGCAGGAGACGCCCTGGGCGTCGGGAGTCGCGAGCAGATTCCCGGCCACCGTAGGCGCGGGCTTGCGGACGGCGAGTAATGGGTAGCTCGCCGTCCGATAAGGACCAGGCCCGAGTCGACGGCGCGTTGTGTTCCACGCGCGCCTCAAAGAGATGTCAGCAGAACTGACGGGGTCCGCGAGGACCGATGCCTGTCTGGGTCGCGGATAAATTTGAAAAAGAGTTACCGCGGCCCTGGCTCAAGCAACTGAAGGAACACGGGTGGGTTTTAGTCAGTAAAAGTCTGACACGCCCTCCCGCCTCACCCAGAGCGGGAGAAGTCATTGGATGATTTCCCACCCAAAAAAAAAAAAAAAAAAAAAATGACTAGATACATTGCACGGCTAAATGAGACAGGAATTAAAGTTCTTAATCTAGTTAATCTGTCCTTCTAGATAGGATACGAAGTCACCTGTGCTTAGAAGAAACAAATGGCGATCCCCTGTCGTAAAAATAAGGGTTGACTTACATCATGAACATGATGTTGTCAACATTTCATTGTTAAAATCATTCAATAGAAAATAAATTAATTTAAAATTTTAGGTACTTAAACGAATTTTAGCTAGGAATTAATAAAAAAATATACAATAATCAATCAACAAAAAATAGAAAACATATATATGTCGGGTTTAGTCATAAGAAGATGAGCTCGTGGCTAAATAATAACAGCCGCACGGGTCGATCATCAAGGTTAAGCAACGCTGTGATCGTTATACACCGAAAGCTTTAACACATGTATGCACACTGTAGGTTAGGGACAGATGCCAGCGGGTCATGTACCAGTCGATGTTGATGTCAAAAGGATTTTGATAATAATGAGCAAGCCAAGCGAGTAATTCAGTCTATCGAACGTATTATGTTTGACCGTACCAGTGGATTCTGGTGGAGGTCGGGGTCTAGAGAAAGACCGAGAGACCATTGTGAGAGCAATATAATTGCTGGTCGGCTAGGGAGCCGTGGCGTTGGAGGTTTTACTCGAGGGTTTCTGTAAGCTTGGCAGTTTTTGCTGCAGAATAAGTTTTAAACTTTGTTTGGAGCGACTATTGGTACATGGCCCAGGGTAATGATTTAGTTAAAGAGTAGAGTTCTCAAATTTCCCTATTTTCACGAACCCAATAATCTAGTTTGGTCAGGAGTAGCCGAGCGTTGTGTGGCAACTGTGAGCCTGAGTGGAAACTATGAGCCTGTGTGGCAACTGTTGGCCTTTATGGCAACGATAGGCCTGTATGGCACCTGTAAGTCTGTGTGACACTATGGCTGGTGTCAGACAATTCATGTTTGTGTTAGGAACCTTACAGAAAGTTCCTATTGAGTCATGAGGTTAAAGGAAAGTAAACTCGCAGTCACGCGTGTGGTGAGATCATGTTAATGTTGATGACGTTCGAATCGTCAAGCCCTCATTACGAAAATTGAAATAATTTTGGTTTTCTAATTTTGATTACTATGCGTAGATCGTGTTGGTAAGACACACAAAGCTCGAGTACCAATTGAGATTGTAGATGAATTAGATAATGAATTGACGTAACATATGACAGACTAAATCTCTGTGTGAACAGGTTCTGAGTTCAGAGAGTTGAGTTTACTCGACATCGTGGGGATGTGCGAGTAGAGCAATTGTGATTGCTAAGAGAGCTATGTTAAGATAGCTAGGAGAGTTATAAGACAGCTAGGAGAGTTATGAGATAGCTAGGAGAGCTATGAGATAGCTAAATATCGTGAATTAGATACCTGTTGGTTTCTTTTTCTTGATTTGATTTGAGATTAATGACTATCAGTGGTACTTGAACTTTGTAATCACGAAGATTGGGTGCTTTTAGGTACCAAATCGATGAGGTTGCTATTTTCTTTAAATTGGAAATAGAATAACTCGTTCCTTGCAATAGTGCACAGAGAGATTTAAATGATCATGTTTGATTGTTTCAAAATGTTTCCTCACTCTAGTGTATGAGTCAGGATTGGACGAGCAGATACTGTTTGAAAATTTTGTATTTTTCAGAAAAACATCTCTTGTATGATGGGAGATTGCCAGGATGGAGTGGACTAAGACGACGTGTGGTGCAACACGAGGTGACCATGAGATGGCATGGAGCAAGGACAAGATGATGCCTGCGGGTGATAGATTTGGGGATCTATCACCTGAGAGAGGCCCGAGAAGGCGACGTGTGTGTTCCACGCTCGCCTCTCAAGAGGAATCACGGCCTAGAGAACACCATGTGGTTTTAGTCAGTAGGAGTCTGACAGACCCCTCAGCTTTCCCCAAGGGCTGAGGACATCCATTGAGGATTTCCACATGATTCGATACACTGTTAAAACCTGACAATGAGGAACAGACGAGGACGCCTGTCTCGCAGGATGGCCGTGTCGGGTTTAGTCAATAGTACGGACGTCAAAACAAATCACAAGCACGCCCCTAGCGGCAATCAATAGCAACTACGCATTGGCGCGCTTTTATAAGCACTTGCGAGGTGCGGAATATGACAGTTGAGTACTGACAGCCGTAGAGCTAAGACGTCGTAAAATCAGTGTCGATCCGTAGTATTGGTAAGCGAGAGTGTAACTTGAGTCTTATTTGAAAATACACAGTGTATCGAATAACTTATGTGATTTCATTTGCACGATTATACCCACCGACCTGCCCACACACGATGTCTTAACCTAAGGGAATACATCCTGACTTCCCGATGGTTTACATCTATCGGCCAGCCTTGATGCGACATATAATTATGTTCAGAGTTGATTGTTTATTTGTATTAGTGTAGTGTGTTTTAGTTTTCTATGTTGTGTGTGATACATGTTTTTGTTAGTATGAGAGTTCTTCAGTTTCATTGTAATTAAGGTTCAGTAAGTAGGCAGTCTTTTTGCAGATTAGATCAGTCGGAGCATTTGCATTAATCTTATTGTATAACGATGGGGCAAGATAGTGTGTTTTTTTTAAAGCTGTGTGTATTGGTGATTGAACAGATGAGGACTTTTCGGGCGTTTAGATATTTTTTTAAACGGTGTAGTCTTGAGTTGTAGTAGGACTATTTGTAAGATATATTTCTGTCTAACATTGAGTAGCTTGCATATAATTTATAGAGATAGCTGGTCTGAAGCGTAGCCACTTTTAGAATAGCTCTGTAAACTATCTCCAGAGGTTTGAGTATGGCCTTTGCAGCACCATTCCAGCAAGAAATAGAGTAAATAAGTATTGAATGGCAAAGAGCAAAGTAAAGTAAATGACGCAGAGTGTAAAAATATAAATAAACTTGCTTATGCGACCAGTAAGGGTATTAATATGTGACCCGAAATTTAGATTTTTTTCATCTTTTGTCCTCTCAATTCCAATTAGGTTGAGATTGTGTAAAACATGAATGGGCTTTTATACAGATTGGGGGATTTGGTTGGGTAGTGTTCGTGATAGAAAAAGTAATGTAGTTTGTTTTATAAGCATTGAGAATGAGAGTTAAAGAGTAAGAGAAAAGCCATTTTAGGGCAGAAATAAAGCTGTCTTTTGCAGTTACTTGAAGGTCCGAGTCCAAGAGTTTGCGGCGATTGTGATGGCAGTATCATCTGCAAATGAAACTATTGAGGCATTTATAATTTGAAGATTGCTGAGGTCGTTAATAAAAATAAGAAACAGGGTGGGTCCCAAAATGCTTCCCTGAGGCACGCCGTACTGAATGGGCAGTTCGATACTTTTGTGATTGTCTATAGTAACTAATTGTGAGCGTTTGGTAAGATAACTCTCGAACAGATCCAATGGCCCCTCCCTGACACCCAAACCTTGAAGATTGAGTAGACGAGTGGCGACGGGAACGGTATCAAATGCTTTCGCAGGATCAAGAAAAACGGTAAGAACTCTTTCGTAAGCATTAAATTTTGCCGCTATATTATTGACTAACAAGTGGACAGCATCACACACAAGTGGATTTATTCCTGCGGAAGCCAAACGGTTGAGGTGATAAGAGTTTGAAGTGCTCGAGGTAGTAAACTAGCCGCTTGTTTATGAGGCAATCAAGCACCTTAGACAAGGCACTAAGAACCGCTATCGGGCGGTAGTTGTTTGGCAAGCTCCCGTCACCACCCTTGAATATAGGATGGATAATTGCCTTTTCAAAATAAGTGGGGAAGGTGGCCGATTCAAAGCAGTGGCTTAAAATGAGGCGTAGTATGGATGCAAGGGTCCGAGCATATCTTTTTAAGAATGTTTGAGTTCATTATCCCATCCAGCGGCAGCATTGATCCTAGCTGGTTAATGGTCTTTATAATATTATCAGGATCTGTTTGTTCTAAGACAAACTATTAACTGGATGTTGAGGTATGTGTGAGAGGTGGATGATTTTCGACATTCCAAACGACCTCTGTGAGTTTTTATCCCAATGCTGACGATAAATTCGTTTTCCGCATTGCAAGACTGATCGGGCGAGTAGAAGTCATTTAGGAGTTGGTTGGAAGGGTTTTTATTTTTTTGTGTATTTGTGATTGTTTTTATAGCATCTCATAGCTTTTTAGGATTTTGAGATGCCTTATTGAATTACTTAAAATCTATTTCCTATTAATTTTATTCAAAAGGTTTGAACAAAAATTTCTTTATCGCTTATATGGGATTTTCATCGTTTAATCGATTCTTTTTTCTCGGTTCGGCTGCGGAGCAAGAATGGCGTAATTAAGTTGGGTTTTAGTTCCAATCAGCGTCTTCTGTTATCGTGCTCCTTGGATGAAGGGAGTAGTTGCTATTTAAATAGCATCAAATAATCAGCGTATAATTTTCCCATTGCTGGGACACAAGACCCCAGGGAAAGGGCAATAATCTACCATGCGGGCCAAGTGCAGGTTGGTAGATGTCACATGTCTTCGAATTTTTTGTTCTAGGACTTACCGGTTTCCTCACGATGTGTTCTTTCTAACCGTTTTAAGAGCAGTGACGATGGTACAAATTATACAAAGTAATGCGTGTGCCTGGCCTCGAACCCACGACCTACGACTTGAAGTCAGGACCGTTACTACTGGACCGCCATCACTGCTCTCTTGAAAGAGGAAAGAAGGAAAAGTATTTAGCTTGCTACTTGAACGACTCCAGGGACAGATTAACCCTTTGAGTGCCCAAAACGTGGATCCACGCGAGACACAATGTGTTTTTAATTATATCGGTAATTATGGCATTCAATCGGTTAAAGTCAGAAAGAAGGTTGGTTGAACATTAGAATATATTGCCGAACTATTGCGCAGAGGTCAGATGATACTACTGCTATCGAAAATAATATGAAATCCAACCGCTTCGGACCTTAAATGAAATATAATATCAAGCCGGGTTTTCACGAATGTTTCGATAGAGGAGCACCTACCGCTACACCCTCATTTCACCGGTTAGGTAACTACAAGCTCTGCTGATAAACTGTAAACAAAAGATGTAAATATGCAACGAATGAAACAAATAAACCAAAATTCAACGAATTTATCAATCAAGTGAACTGAATTAAAAACATTTTTACCTAATTCTACCTAATTTCATTATTTCCAGCAATCTAACAGGATGTTAGAAACCCACATTCAGTTGCACACCCTACGCTTTCAATCCAATTGTTGATTGAGCTCTACTAATCTGTCAAACCACTGAGACTAGTCCGATTTGTGGAACTGAGCTTCTACCGTGGGCTGATTTAAGCAGCTAAATACGGTAACATAGTGTAAGTTCAGCGCTGTGAGTGCAATCGACTGAATTAACTGAATTTTAGCATTCTAGCTTGCCATAGCACTAGGATCCAAAAGCAACAATTAGCATGCTTCAGTTTTAAGTTTCACTGAAAATTGTCTTGACTTCACAAGCTAACTTCTCTCTACACAAAATTTGACATTTATTCGATACAAACTCAATAGAACAGCAACTATTGAAAAGTAAAAAGAACAACAAAAGTTGCGCTGAGCGTATGAGTCTTTGGTCAGCTGGACCCGCCCCATACCTAAAACACTATCAACCCAGCCTTAGCTGATTGTCAAACACCCAGCGCTGGTTTTCAGTTGGCACCCAATATTGACACACGAACGTAGGTTAATAAAATACATGTCTACTTAATATAATGATAATAAGTCGTATGATAGAAGATACGTAAAAGTAAAGCGCACTTCATAGTTTTATTGAAAGCCATTGTCAATTTCAAAGCGTAAATATCTATTCATTAGAGATACCACGAGTATTGATTTCATAACCCTATACTTTATAACTTCATCTTTTCGCACGTCCCATTTTATCCGATCCCCAACTAACGAAAACTATCGTCCAACTCCGCCTTACTTCGATTCGGATCCCGGATCCCAGTGTCTATTAGCATCACTAGTGTCTGCAATCAGTGATGAGTCTAATTGGCAAAACCGAGGTCGCCACAGCACGTTGATTTAGACCCTGATTATCAACGCCACACGCCTGAAATTCGGACGGGCTGTTTTAGGCCTGGTCTAGAGTGAAAGCGCGGTGATTAGAGCGGGTGCGGGTTCTATGCAGGTGGGATTAGGTAGATTATTTTTACTTGTATGTGGCCCATACCTCTCTATCTATATGTTTTTTTTCAGGGTAAAACAATAGAAGATCGCTTGCTATTGAGGCCGCTCCGTCATATCGCACTAGTGGCGCGCCACAGGAACACAACTATAGCTTTGGTTACTTGACTGGAACGCACAACGTCTAGAATGGTTCCGTATGAAAAACGTCTAGAATGGTCTTTTGATCCGTCACAGAATGCGTCAGTGGTACGGCTGATATATGTCCGGCACCGCGTACTGTATACCGTAGCGTTGTGCACATAGCTTCACGTTGCGCACACGAGGCACCTGCTATACTTCGCTCTGAAAACATGCGGCGGTTTTAACAAGTTTTTATTTAAGGTCCCGGTGTCTGTAACAAAACTTGCAAGTAAATTTTGACCCTCTTCTCGATGTTTGATTGAAATGAAATTTTGCACATACGTTTGATTATCGTGACAACGCGTTTTAACACCGACGGGAAAAGAGCGTTCTAAGTTTGACGTGTGTATCAGGTCTTCCTATATTTGTATATCTCTCTGTGTCATCATAACTCCTAAACTGATGAACTGACTTTGATTTAGTTTTTTTGTTTGAAAGGTGACTTTATCGAGAGTGCTGTTAGCTAAGTTTGATGAAAATCGGTTAAGCCGTTCAAAGTTATGCTTATTTTACATCATCATCGTCTGCCTAGCCTTTTCCCAACTATATTGGGGTCGGCTTCCAGTCTTACCGGATTCAGCTAAGTGCCAGTGTTTTACATGGAGCGACTGCCTATCTGACCTCCACAACCCAGTAACTGGGTAACACGATACGCCTTGGCAAGACTGGTGTCAGATCTCAAGCTTCTGACTACCCGTAACGACTGTCAAAGATATTCAAATAATAGCCGGGACCAACGGCTTAACGTGCTTTCCGAGGCACGGAGGAAACTCGGTATGTTGGAATGGTCACCCATCCACGGACCGACCTCGTCAAGCGTTGCTTAACCTTGATGATCGACCCGTGCGGCTGTTATTATTTAGCCACGAGTATCTTCGCATGATATCTAGTTATAAATAGGTGTTTCGATGGATCGTCGATCGAAGCGTGTTTATTACTAGATAAATTATGAAATTTAAAGAAGTATTTGTTACGGGGTTTTTTAAATTTTACTTTTTAATATAAAAGATTGTTAAAAAAGTAAGTGCTGGTTAACGATTGATGTTTCGAAACCGCCGTCGTCATCGCGCTAACTCCTCACCCTGGCTGAGGTCTTACTTCCGAACTCGCAAGATCAACACGGAGCCACTTTTAGGCGTCGGAATTAGAAGGATTTTATGTGCATTTGACGTTTGTACGTGGAGCAGGGTCTTTGGTTCGTTTGTAGTTTGGCTTTACTGTTTAGATATGCTCTGTCCCTTTTTGTGCATTTCAGTAAATAGTTTATAGAATGTAGGGTGATGAGCTAAACTGCGTTTCTGGGAAACTGTGAATAGTGCAGTAAATTTCTACAAAACATATACCAATCTTTGTGGATACCATGTTTGTTTGCTGATTGTCCAAACGTACGTGATCATTAACGGTTGTGCCTTATAAGTCTTCTATGAAATAATTATATCTATTTTTAATCCCCGACGGAAAATGAGAGCTGTTTTAAGTTTGACGTGTGTTGCTGTGTATCTGTGTGCCTGTCTGTGGCATCATAGCGCCTAAACGGATGAACCGATTTTGTTTTTTTTTTTGTTTCAAAGGTAACTTTGTCGAGAGTGTTCTTAACTATGTTGGAATAAAATCGGTTCAGCCGTTCATAAGTTATTCGCATTTTACTCTTTGAATCTGGATTTTTTCGCAAGATATCGTGTCATTATTACGTGTTTCGATAGATTGTCGATTGAAGCGTGTCTGCTACTAGGCATATTATATGTAGTTTAAAAATCATGTAAATAAAAATAAAATCGGGGGTTTTTTAATTTGTAATTTTATCTTGTAACGTAACTACGTGTATATAGGTATATTGTGCCTTTGTTGTATGACTTTCTACGCATCATTGTGAAGTTACCTCATCCTCTTGATGACTTTTGATACATCATTTGTAAGTATGTGAGAACCATGTTCCTATTTATCAATTTAATTAATTTACCTGTTAATGCTTTTATTACTTTATACCTGTACGTAGTGTTATTTTAACTAAATATTGTAAAACACCTATTTTTAAAAAGAGTAAGTATGGAGTTTCTTGTGCGTTCTTCTCCATAACAAGCTAATTTTCCGAATGCACGGTAGAATCAATTTTAATTACTTGTTATATGTATGACGTTCAAAAGTGCCGCTTACTGACCCAATTGAAATAAATATATTTGACTTTGACCTCTGATTACACGAATTCTTACTATCGGAGTGAACAGATTGCTTCTAGGCATGCCTGCTTCATCATCCACCAAATCAGCGCTTACCATCAAGCGAGATAATGATCAAACGCGAGCCTAACAATATAACACTTCAGAAAACAGATGATTGATTGTATTCCAACTTTCAAATGACCAACCATTTCAATTCTTGAATCTCATCAAATCCCATAAAAATAACGAGTTCTTGTGAAAACAGATAACTTTCATTTATCGAGTTTTTAAAACGAATGTCGAGTCGCTAAGACAGACATTAAATTATTATTAAAAACGTCGTCGAGAAGGATATCAATGGTACATTAGTTGAATTAAAATGGATTTTCGATTCGTTTTCACAGGTCTAACGGTCCGAGGGTATTTTATTTTAATTTATGATCGTCTCAATTATGGAAGGCGCCTTGCCTGAAAGGTTCACAGAGTTCAGGTTACAATTCTTTTTATTGGAACCTTTATTGCTTTTAGAATGTTGATTTAAATCAAATTCGAGAATGTGATTTTGTGTTTGAAATTGAAAAGTAGTCAAAAATTAAACACGCTCGTCAAGATTGTTTAAGTATGTTGGGCTTTATATCCCAAGAGCTTGCGACGATCTGGCCTTCGTCGTTTTAAAAAAAAATGTTTTTCTGTGTATCTAACCAATACAGGTAAGAACGATCCATGAGTATGAAGTTTGGATCAGGGTGGCTTTGGGAGACGGTTGTATTTTTTTGTAAAAAGTTTTATTTTTATCTTTTTAGTTGTGGTACATATCTATACCTAATGTCCACAGTTTGCTAGAATAGATTACCCGAGTATCATGCAAATTTGAACACATACAGTGAAATTAGAGTGTACCAGGGTGAACTGTACACATCTGCGTACCCCTTTAAAACGTACCGGCGTGGTTTTATGTTATGAAATCGTGTAAACAATAAACATACATGCGATGGCAGCAATCCCGAGAAATTTGCGGTCATTTATTGAAGAATTCTGTTGTATATCGCCGAAGTTCTTCATCAGATCTTCACCAAATTTAATTGGGACCACATGAGAAGCACCATCTACCATACAAAAAAAGAATCATTAAAATTGGTTTACCTCAAAAGTTCTGAGATAACAAACATTAAAAAAATGCAGTCGAATTGAGAACCTCCTCCTTTTTACCCGACTGCCGAAGGAGGTTAATGTGTTTCTCAGTCTATGTATGTATGTATGTTTGTTCCTATGTGGCGTTCATATCGTCGCAGGCTCTTAATCTATTAGATAAAGTGACATTTAAGCGTACAGGTTAACAAATGTTCAAAATGTTTGAAATTGACCACGTGCCTTAGGCCGTATCGTATGTAATCAAGGAGCCCATTAGTTTTGGACTTTTGGACAGTTGTTAGTGCTGGTAGAATGTCACTTTGTGTAGGCTCTCTTTTCAATAAATGATGTTTATTGTGTTGATCTACGACTATTAAGACAAAGAATGTACACTATCTTGGGTTCAGCCAAAATAAAATTTTATAACGATTTTTGCACAATAAAGATTGATGAAAAATAAGCGATATTATGCTATAGTAAATTGATACCGTTGAAGAAAATAATTTAAACTATTTGAAATAATGCTGGAAAATAAACTGTTTAATTTATTCATATTCTGTGGAATTCGATAAATTATTATTCTAGGAATATCATTGAATTGAACTCCTATTAACTCAGAAAGGTTAAAGGTGAAAGACTTATTTCAGTTTAATATTCATATAAATATGATTATAGATTAAAGTTAAATAATACCTAGCTGAATTTAAAGTTATTAATAAAATAGTTTAAATCAATTTATCTGACAGTCAGTTAAACTAATTTAATGCCTTGCGGCATTTATGAACCACTATTTAATTTTATGTTTAAATTATTTAATTCGTCCTGGAGCGAGACTATTTTTGTATTATTGACAGGTTCGCATTTGACCACTATCTCACCTGATGGTAAGCGATGATGTTCTTTCACAGTATTTATTTTAAGAATCTATTATTTTTAAAATATGAGAGTATTTTTTGCCATTTGAGCCGGTTTCCACTATTTTACCGGAGTCACGTTACGACTCGGGAACAATGAATGTAGGTAAATACTTTAATTTCTCTGATTCAGTCAGTCATTATTAAATATTGGTCCTTACCTATGAAATTGGCGTTTTGTCGTACTGGCCACTTTGATCTCAAATATCTCCTCTTTTTGGTTTGGAATTCCAATTTTAAATTTATACAGCTATTTACTCATGCTTTTGTGTTTGGAAAACCGTAATTCATTTGTTTTATCCTGTTTTGGTTTTTTCTTTGCGCCAGTCAGTTTACAAAATGGAAAACTTGAAATATCGCGTTATTTACGAGTACGAGTTCCATCGTGGCACCAGTGCTGCAGAAACGGCTCCAAGGATTAATGATGTGTATGGCTAAGATGTCGCAAAAGAAAACACAGTGCGTTTTTGGTTAGAACGTTTTCGTTCCTGCAGACCAAAGTTGATAATGAAGAATTGAAGGCTATTGTGGAAGCGGATCCATCGCAAACCACGTCCGAGTTAGCTGCAGGCTGCGGTGTTAGTGATAAAACTGTTTTAATCCACTTGAAGCAAATTGGGAAAGTGAAAAAGCTTGAAAGGTGGGTACTGCATGAATTGAGTGCAGCAAACCGACAAACGCGCGTCGACTGCTGCGTTACATTACTCTACCGGCAAAATAATGAAGGGATTTTAAATCGAATCATTACCTATGATGAGAAGTGGATCCTGTACAATAATCGGAAACGCTCATCGCATTGACTGAACCCTGGCGAACCTGGCCAGACGATTACGGCGGATGTCTATTGTCAGCAACTGCAAACCATGATGGAAAAGCTAGCTGCTGAACAGCCGAGGCTAGTCAATCGCTCTAGGCCACTGCTGCTTCAGGTCAACACTAGACCACACACTGCACAACAGACGGCTACCAAATTAGAGGAGCTTCAATTGGAATGTCTAAGACATCCACCGTACTCCCCGGACCTTGCTCCAACAGATTACCATTTTTTTCGAAATTTGGATAACTTTTTGTAAGAGAAAAAATTCAACTCCGATGGGGCTGAAAGATTTTATGGCTTCCCGTCCGAATGGCTTTTTTAGTAAAGGGATCAATGAACTACCTATGAAATGGCAAAAGTGCATAGATAGCAATGGTACATACTTTGATTAAATTATTATATTATACTAGCTGACCCGGCAAACTTTGTTTTGCCATAAAAATACCAAACATTCATCTACCCTACCTACCCTAGCTACCCTAGCTACCCTATACCTACTCTACCCTACCTATGTAGGTAAGGTACAATATTTTTTTTCCTTAGTTTTTTTTTATAAGAACCTCTCCTAACAATAACAAACACAACAAAAAAAGAATAAGCGAAATCTGTCCAGTCGTTCACGCGTGATGCCGAGACCAAGGAAAATAGGGATTCATTTTTATATATCAATCTGCCTAGCCTTTTCCCAACTATATTGGGGTCGGCTTCCAATCTTACCGGATTCAGCTGAGTACCAGTGTTTTACATGGAGCGACTGCCTATCTGACCTCCACAACCCAGTAACTGGGTAACACGGTACCCCTTGGCAAGACTGGTGTCAGATCTCAAGCTTCTGAGTCTGACTACTTGTAACGACTGTCAAAGATCTTCAAATGTCAGCCAGGACCAACGGCTTAACGTGCTTTCCGAGGTACGGAGGAAACTCGGTATGTTGAAATGGTCACCCATCCACGGACCGACCTCATCAAGCGTTGCTTAACCTTGATGATCGACCCGTGCGGCTGTTATTATTTAGCCACGAGCAATTCATTTTTATATATATAGATTAAAAAAAAAACGACTTTATGTTCCTCCCTTACAAAACGCCAATTTCATATGTAATGACCTAATATATGATTTCGACCAATAACATAACAAACTACAAAACCATATTGCGAACCACTTCCAAATTTACAAAAAGTTTAATAAATCTGTGTTTTGCCACAATCTCGTTTGAAATCCGGTGGTGAAACGGACTCGCTTTCATCTTACGATAAATTGGCGCCATCGATCCCATCGTCCCTTTGTGGAACTAATTTACAATTGATACTGGCTACTTGCAACTCGTTATGGCTGTGTTGGGTCTTTTGAAGCCCTTAAACTTTTTTAAACGGTTGAGGATATTGTCAAATAAAAAAACATTTTTACAAAAAAATACTACCGACTTCCAAATAAGAAAACTACAAAGTGAAAAATAACTTTATTTTTGGGAGTCGGTGTCTTTCGTAGGAACCATTTTTTTGCGTTATGGACACCGACTTCCAAAAATAAAGTTATTTTTCACTTTGTAGTTTTCTTATTTGGAAGTCGGTAGTTGTTTTTTGTAAAAAAGTTTTTTTATTTTTCACTTTTTAGTTATACCTACCCACTAGGCAAGTTGTTTAGTAAGTCTCCTATAACGCCAGGATTACCCGAATATCATGAAACTTGAACAAAACCGATCAAATGAGAGATCTGCTTACCCCTTAAGAGCGTACTGGCGTGATGTTATGTTATGAAATGGTATAAACAATAAACAGACATGCAATTGCAGCAGTCCCTAAAGATTTACCGTTATTTATTGAAGAGTTCTGTTGTATATCTTCGAAGTTCTTCATCAGATCTTTACTAAATTAAAATGGGACCAATTTCAAAACATATTCTTTCAAAAAAAAAAATATTTTCAAAATCGGTCCACAAATGACGGAGATATCGGTGAACATAAATAAAAAAAAAACATATAAGAAGTCGAACATAGAACCTCCTCCTTTTTCGAAAGTCGGTTAAAAAGTATGGTAACATGAGCGACATATTACTTTTCTCTAGTGTATGTTACCAAAAATACGTCAGTGTCATCCTACGTTTTTTAGAACTTTAACTTACATAAAATTACATAAATTTTTATACACCTATTTTTTTGTGCACCTTTAATGTATATTTATTATTATTTTATTATTCATCATCATTATCATCATTCCCTAAGCGTCGCCACATTGACCGATCCCGTGCGTCTCGGATCTAGCTCGTATTAACATTTCAAAAAGAAAATTAAACACTAAAAAAATATTTTCCCTCTCATCAGAGTTTCTTTCAACTTACGATAAATTGGCGCAATCGTCCCCTTCTCCCTTTGTGGAACTAATTCACTATTGATACTTCTTGCAACTCGTTATGTCGGTTTGGCGGAACTGGTATTTTTAACAGACTTACCAAAAAGGAGGAGGTTCTATGTTCGACTTTATGTTTTTTTTTTTTTATGTTTGTTCACCGATATCTCCGTCAATTGTGGACCCATTTTGAAAATTATTTATTTGTTTGAAAGACTATGTTCCGAAATTGGTCGCATTTTAATTTGGTGAAGATCTGATGAAGAACTTCGGAGATATACAACAGAACTCTTCAATAAATAGAGGCAAATGTCTCGGGATTACTGCAATCGCATGTCTGTTTATTGTTTATACCATTTTATAACATAACATCACGCCAGTACGCTTAAAAGGGGTACGCAGATGTCTACAGTTCACCTTGATACACTCACATTTCACCGGTTATGTTCAGTTTCATGATATTCGAGTAATCTATTCTGGCATTATAGATACTTTATTTAACTACTTGCCAACTAAAAAGTGAAAAATAAACAAACTTTTTTACAAAAAAATACTACTGACTTCCAAATAAGAAACTACAAAAATGAAAATAATTTTGTTTTTGGAAGTGAAAAAAGTTTTTTATTTTTTCAAGCTGCTGAAGATTTTCGGTTTCAGAATAGAAACGTACTGAATAAAGAATTATTGCCGATTTATTCATACACATCACACCTACACTCATGCCTTTACAAACATTTTTTATTTTTTATATTTTTTATTAACTGTAGTCTTGCGCTTGACCACTATCTCACATGATGGTAAGCGATGATGTGGTCGACGGTGAAGCACGCTTGCCTAGAAGTAACCCATTCACTCTTGACTTAAAGACCCCTAGATTGCAGCTATCGGGAAACAATGACTCCGGCAGGGAATTCCACTCCTTAGCTGTACGCATAATAAAAGTGTCCCCAAAATGTTTTGTGCGTATGGGTGGGATGTCCACCATGTACCGACGATGCATCGCCGTACGTCTGGTAGTCCGATGATGGAACGGGCTGGGCAGAATTAAATCACGCAGTTCCATCGCACACTCCCCGAAATGTAACCGATAAAAAACTGGCAAGCTGGCAACTCGGCGACGATGTTCAAGGCTCTGGAGCTTTGACTTGACCAGTGCCTCATTGCCGATCACCGGCTGCAAATTTTTTAAGGCTATAATTGAAGATTACAGTTGTCACCAGTTGTGCAGCGGTTTTGAAAGAAGTTTTAAGTGCTAACTGCCACCCATGTAGGGGTTTGATTTTAGAGTCGCCTTAATGTTTTTAAGTTTTTAAACGACTTAAAAAAAAGACGGCGGTTCTCAATTCGTCGGAACCTTTTTTTATGTATGTTACCCGATCACTCAAAGACGCCTGGACCGATTTCGAAAATTCTTCTTTTGTTTGAAACGGTATACTTTTTAGTTGGTTTCATGGTCATCAGGTCAGGATCTGATGATGGGATTCTGATGAAGGGAACTCCTCAAATATTATAGGCATATGTATCGCGATTTCGGCACTCAGAAAGTATCATTTGCTGAAGTGAAAATTATGGAGAAGACCACAGAGGGTCACAAGAACTCCTCAGTGAAGTATGTCACGGCTATAAGATATCTCAAATAGTTAATCGACTATGATGAAGCAAATACTTATTAATAATTGGTACTTATGAAAATGGTACCATCGAGCTAGTCTGATGATGAGCCGGTAGGCACTGGAACTCCGAAATAAAACAAAGTATCCTAATCGTGTTTGGGCTTATTAGAATCGTCGGGAGATGTAATATGTCAATAAATGATTATCATCGTAATTTGAGATACCAACCAAAACTAAAAAGAGAAAAACAAAAAACTTTCTAACCAAAAAAATTAAACTAATGAAAAAATTAAAGACTTCCAAAGCATAACACTACAAAGTGAAAAATAGCTTTCTTTTCCAAAGTCGGCGTCTTTGTTACCTACTGTTTTTCTTTTTTCGACACTGACTTTTTTTGTTAAAAAGTTTTATCATTTAGAAAAATTCTTAGCCAGCCTGAAGTATGGACTATAGGTTCGCTTCGGAGACAATCTATTTCTACCTAGCCTATTCCTAATTATGTTGGAGTTGGCTCCCAGTCTAACCTGAACACCATATTCTACATGGGGTAACTTCCTCTTACAGGGGAATGTATTGGCTTTATATTGAAAAAGTGTCAAATATATAAGGCATTGTAATAGCTGCGTAAGATAAAAAAAAAAAAAACAAGATGAAAAAAAAAAATAACAGATTATAAAACTACCATAGAAAAAAAAATTGTTTATTCACACAAATAATAAGAAAAAAACAATAATCAAAAAATGCTTGAACCAGCTAATAGTGTTAAGCAGATAAAAATTAAATGGCCTGTAATATTGCTAAGTAGATTAATTAAAATAGCCTTTTATATAGTCTGTAACCTCAGTAGTCCCATCCTGCGACTACTATTCTATTGATAACATAGTAAATACTGTTATAAAATTGTCACAGAAATACAAGCCTCCGACCAAACAAAAAAAAAATACTATTTTTAAAAACCAAGTAACAAAAAAAATGTATTGGCTTAACGGTATTGTGTCAGCAAACACACATAAAACTACGTTCCTGAATGCATCTAGTACCTATCCAGGTCACTATCTGGACTAGTTCTCACGAATATCGATGAGCTATAAAACTATCTCTATACCCGTTTTAAAGTCTTCATACCTCTGTAGAGCTGGTAGGTAGGATCGTTTTAAAGTCTCCATCTATACCTTGAGCTAGTACATTATTCTATAGAGCTAGTACCGAGGTACCTACTTTAACGCTCTATTTTACGAGCTAAGTACAGCATCAGTGAATAGAAGCTGATATCACGTGTTGAGAGGCACTGAGGAAATTCTGTATAGAGGTAGTGCTTGGTAGCTAATAAATAAAAATGAGATGGGAATGTTTCGTCATGGCTCGGAGGTTGAGGGGGTGATACTTGAGGGGCGGGGTTGAGTCTGCGGGTTTGAATATGGCGATTTGTTTGTGTAGTGGTACTTATAAAATTTATCAAATACACAAACAAAAGCATACATTAAAAAAACCCCGTCACAAAAACCTCTAAAAAGCAAAAAATAAGTCTCGTACTCGCGCCGGGGAATCACCAACGTTTACAGCAGTTTATTTTATTTACTTAGCGGTTTTTTAGGGTTCCGTACCCAAAGGGTAAAAACGGGACCCTATAACTAAGACTCCGCTGTCCATCTGTCTGTCTCTCTGTCACCAGGCTGTATCTCATGAACTGTGATAGCAAGACAGTTGAAATTTTCAGCTGACGTGTTTCTGTTGCCGCTATAACTAAAACAAAATAAAATGAGTATTTAAGTGGGGCTCCCATACAACAAACGTGATTTTTTTGCCGTTTTTGCGATAGTGGTACAGAATCCTTCGTGAGCGAGTCAGTGAGGTTTTTAGAGGTTTTTGTGTCGGGGACTTTTTAAATTTAATCTTTATTTCATGAACTTTAAACTACATTAATAAGTACATAGTAGTAAACACGCTTCAATCGTTAATCTATCAAAACACGTAATTATGACATCGCCTTGCGTAGAAACTCAGATTCAGAGTAAAATGCGGGTAACTTTTGAACGGCTGAACCGATTTATGTAACACCCACTCCTATCAAGGTCGGAGACTCTACACTCGAAGTTGTCGGCGACTATGTCTACCTGGGACAAACGATCCAATTGGGTAGGGCCAACTTCGTGAAAGAGGTCAACCGCCGAATCCGACTCGGCTGGGCAGCGTTCGGGAAGTTGCGCGGTATCTTCTCGTCCAACTTACCACAGTGTCACAAGACGAAAGTCTATCAACAGTGTGTGTTGCTAGTGATGACATATGGCTCTGAGACGTGGTCGCTTACAATGGGCCTTATCAGAAAGCTTACAGTCACTCAAAGGGCAATGGAGAGAGCTATGCTCGGAGTTTCCTTGCGTGATCGAATCAGAAATGTGGAGATCCGCAAATGAACCAGGGTTACCGACATAGCCCGCAGAATTGCCAAACTTAAGTGGCAGTCAGTGGGCAGGGCACATTTCTCGCAGAACGGATGGCCGATACCGCGACCGCGAACCGGAAGACGATACGTTGGAAGGCCTCCCACTAGGTAGACTGATGACCTGGTTAAGGTTACGGGAAGGCGCTGGATGTGAGACGCATGGGATCGGTCAATGTGGCGACACCTGGGAGAGGCCTATGTCCAGCAGTGGACGTCTTTCGGCTGAAATGATGATGTTGAACCGATTTTAATCAAACATAGCTAAGAACACTCTCAACAAAGTCAACTTTCAAACGAAAAAAAAAACTAATTAATAATCGGTTCATCCATTTAGGAGCTATGATGCCACAGACACACAGATACACAGCAACACACGTCAAACTTATAACACCGCTATTTTTCCGTCGGAGGTTAAAAAGGAGCAAGCAAGGAGGCGTTAAAAAAAAAAGAAGCAAGCAAGGAGGCGTCAGAACTATCAACATATTTTTGACTTCGGTGCACAAGTGAGAAAATCATTTGAAAAAGAACTCAAGTTGCATACAATGCACTCAATGTATTGTTACTCAATTGCACTCGATGTATTGCGGGAAATGAGTTACTGGAAGAACCCCGAACTTAGAACAGGACTTGGCCCAACTGTGGGAGATTCTTTTTTATCTTACATAGGCTCACGCTTGACCACTATCTCACCTGATGGTAAGCGATGATGTGGTCGACGATGGAGCACGCTTACCTAGAAGTAACCTATTCACTCTTGACTTAAAGACCCCTTTTTTTTTTTTTTTAGATTGTGAACATAGCTGTTGTGTGTTGTTTGTATAAACAAAAGAAATGTGAAAAAGTCTTATTATATATGGCTATATATGGCAAAGTACATCACAAACTGTAAAGTTAAAAGTGCGTAAAATGAAAACACAACCCTGTTGTACTTTGTCTTTTCAGTTGCCAGTTTTCATTTTAAACTCCCGACTTAGTGTTGAAAGCTGCCGGCTATCCTTTGTAACACTTAATTAAAATCACCATATTACGGGTATTCAAACTATTTCGAAAGTGGCCGCCATTTTTGCTTCCCTTTTATTCAAATTACAGTGACAATTTAACTTTTTTCATTTAAGTTTGCAACGTTCCCCCACTCGTAGAAATTAACTCTTTTGAGTAAGTAATCGCTGTAAAACGTTTCCCGAAGGCAAATGCCTTTTTCTCGCTTTTTCTATTCTGGATTTTTCTGGACTTTTTTTTATTGGTGATTCTGGAAGTGTTCGACGGTGCCATTCAGTGTTGGAATAACCTGTATTGAATAAGAATTTAATGGATCTTTCGCAGCCATCTGGTTAAATTAGCCAGTTAATTGGACGCCTAGGCCGATAGTTAAGTGAACTACCATCATTCAACGTTTAACAATTTGGCGTATTGAAAGGTAGCCTTTAATAATGACTGACTTAGCCAAGTGATTCAAATTTTATCGCTACTAACAGGCAGTGAGAAATTAAAAATGATTAGTTTAATTTTTGAGAGCAGTGGTTGCCCTGTGGTAACGGCCGTGAGCCCGTGACTTACAAGTTGTAGGTCGTGGGTTCGAATCCAGGCAGGCCCTTTACTTTGTGTAAATAATTTCATCACCACTGCTCCCAGAAAGGTGAAGGAAAACATCTAGAGGAAACCAGCATGTTTTAGAACAAAAATTCGAAGACATATTATATGACGTCCACAAACCCGCACTGAGTCCACGTGGTAGATTACGGCCCACTCTCTCTCACAGAGAGGAAGCCTGCACGCACAATGGACCAAATAAGAGTCTAAGTGCGAAAAAGGGTGTCCATCTATCCCATCCTACTCTAGAAAATGACTGATAGTTTATGAATTCTATTTCCTGTCCAGTTGAGCAAAACCAAACACAATTTCTAAATCATTTAAAATTTACACACGTTACTCACACGAGTGCCAACGCAGTGGTTTTCGCTGCCATTTTAAACCGTTAAAACTAATTTGCGCGCGGTTATTACCGGCCAGCGCAAACAGAGCTTATCATAACTGAGTTATAAATAATTCGGTAAACAATCAATATAATCCGCGCCCAATTTACTTACAGTGTTCGGTTAATTATAAATGTGGTGGCCATCAGTTTTGGGTTGAAATTAGGATATGAACGAACTCATTATATCACTCAAATATAAAGGACTCATGAAAGGCGTTTATCCCCCAGAGGTTTCTCAAGCACTAATATGTCTTGCCACCGAATGGGTAGATGGCAGGACGAGCTCGGCTCCTGACGAAAGGACTGGCGTACGCTAGCAGAATCTTGTGGAAAAGGAAGAGGAAGATCTTGCCCTGCATTGGGACAATACAGACCAATTAAAGTCGGAGTGCTTTCTGCGGTCTGATATCTTCTGTTGCAGCTACAAATTAAATCTCAACACTGAATATTGGTGATTGCAAACATTGTAAAGAAATCATGTTTGCAATTGCCCTGATTTAATGTTACAATTATCTGTGCTTTTAAGTTTGAAAATTGTGTTTGCCAAATATTGACAATATTTGTAACTTTCTTGCAAAAATATTTTGGACAATCCGTACCAAACCAAAACGCATGGCCCGCCTAACATAACCGATAGTTAATATCGTAATTCGATTAATTGAAGCATAAACTGAATAATGAAGTAAATGTTTGCAGTGCGACGATGTGTGTGATGTAGATCTCCCTCCACCTGGGTGTGTTGGGTGTCTTTATGGCACATTTTCGTAGGTAGGCGCAAGCGGAAAGGGGGATGTTATTACAGCTTGTAATATTATTACTTTTTTCGGTGAGGAGTTTGTAAGAATGTCTCATACCTAGGAACAATATGACCAAGTCAGAAAAATTACATCATCATCCACAGCCCGACTTCACCCACTGCTGAGCATAGGCCTCTCCTCTCTCTCTTCTTGTACCAATGCCCAAGTTCCTGTGCCTGCCTCATCCGGGTTCTACCCGCGATGGCAACAATGTCATCTGCCAATCTCGCCGCTGGACGACCAATACTTTTTCTTCCAGTCCTTGGATGCCACTCGGTAACCACCTCACTCCACCTATCATCACCGCGCCTTGCCAGGTGTCCAACCCAGCTCCATTTGAGTTCCAAAATTCATTTTTGACAAAATTCAACTTTATCAACTTAATGAACATTGTTCAATTCTGAAAATAAAAGACATTGCCATTGATTGTGTGTTACACAATTACCCATGCAAGTTTGGGGAATTCAAGCTTGATGTTATGATAAATGTGATTTTATTTCTGTAAGTTGGTTTGTACAAACACTTTTACATGTCGATCATATTTTTAAAACTAGATGAGGTCGGCGTTTCCTATCTGACTACTCTGAGAAGAAAGGCCGAAACAAACTCCGTGGTCACAGTCTCTTTTAAAGTCCAGACAAAAATCTTGGTTAGATCATGTGAATGTATAATGTATGTAGTGTATATATTTTTATGTATATCCTTGTGTTTAAGTAAAAGGCACTCTGTCCTAGAATCTACCTAATCTAACTATTCATAAAATGAACGTACATAATACCTACATACATCCTAAACTTACGTCACAACATGGCGGTCGCCTGACAAGTGAAATATTACAGCCAGTGGCCAACGAGAATGTTTTGAGATAAATGTACTTATGAATAGACGTTTTAGCGTTCACTATGAATAGAATAAGTCATGTTTTTCGCTATTTTCCAGGTCCCATGAGTGTTTTTTAAGGTTCCGTAGCCAAAGGGTAAAAACGGGACCCTATTACTAAGAATCCGCGGTCCGTCTGTCTGTCTGTCCGTCTGTCACCAGGCTGTATCTCATGAACCGTGATAACTAGACAGTTGCAGTTTTCACAGATGATGTATTTCTGTTTCTGCTATAACAAAAAATACTAAAAACAGAATAAAATAAATATTTAAGTAGGGCACCCATACAACAAACGTGATTTTTTTCCGTTTTATTTCCGCATTAATTTGTAATTCAACCTAAACAGACTCGCCAAGGCTACCAACAGTCCTAAGTTACTTTGGTCACATTGCTCAGAGACAACCAGTCAACTTGGAATAACTGCTTTGCAAAAAGTGGACGTAAAAAAACCAAAAGTACGTTCATATTCTCGTTGGTCAGATCAGATCAGGGCGATAACAGGACTCACGGTGACCAATGCCCTGAGAAGAGCCGACTACAGTGAGTGGTTTGGAAGCAGCTCGTAAGTTTATCCGTCAACGCTTGCCAAAACCTTCAACAATGAAGAAAACAAATAATAAGAAATAAATGAACCTATTCTGAAATGTTATTTGTTCCATATTTTACGCTCCCATAAGTCTCTTTTATCTTATCAAACTTAACAAAGATTTACGAGTCTCGTACAAATGCCACCACGAGTCTAATACTTACCGTATTAGACTCGTGGTGGCATTTGTACGAGTAGTAAAACAATTCTAGTAGGTACTTAAATTGTGTTCTTTGAAATAGAAATGCCACTTTATGATTTAAAACTTGTTTCTGCCAGCGGATAGGAGCAGTCAGACCTTAGAAACCTTAATCATACACCAGTCTTGCTAAGGGGTATCGTGCTACCCAGTAACTGGGTTGTGGAGGTCAGATAGGCAGTCGCTCCATATAAAATACTGGTATCCGGATACACTGGTAGCCGACCTAATTTAATCAACATAGTTGAGCAAAATCTAGGGAGATTGAAGCTGACTAACAAAATAACACTCAACTAAATACTAGCGCCGCCGCGTAAACAGGTCCTAAAATTAACTTATTTTTAAAACAAAGTAGCCGTTTATTTAGCTAGTATGAAGCTCGGACAGGTGATATATTATAGCGAGTAGCCAACGTGAATGTGTTTGTTTGCGTGTTCAATTTGTGTTCCTAGGCTTCTTGTGTGTCTGTGATCAACACGGGTAAATCAGGCGACTTTGATGGTTATACTGGGAGTTATTACTTAACAATAAAGCGTTTACAATATTTTAGTTGAATATTTAAATGAGAATGAGAGACGTTGAGCGTCCGTGCAGTGGTTTATATAGGTGTGCTTCAGCGCCATCTGTTGTGGTTTCTTGACATCACGTGACGTGATCGATGCGGTGCTCGGCGATAGTATTGCCCTTGCTCTTTGGTTGGGCCTTCAGAGCCGCATCATCCATCATCACATCGAGGGATCAGCGAAGGGTCTGAAAGAAGGGTATAAAAGTTTGGACTAGGGGTGTAACGGAGGCGTTTTGGCATTGTTGCAGAGCTTGACCATCTTCACAATCTTTTATTTATTTGTTGTATTTATTTGTATGTTTTGTTGTGAGAGCAGTGGTGGCCCAGTGGTATCGGAAGCGACTTACAAATTGTAGGTCGTGAGTAGTGTATTATTGGGCATTCTATGCCACTGTCGGCAAGTAGCTCGGCCAGTGCGCCTCGCTACGCGACAGTGGCATAGAATGCCCAATAATAAACGATCGACTCGACTGTGTAGTATATTAGTGTACTCACCTGAAGATCTTGTAAGAAATACCACTGGCTACCAGTAGCTGGGGCGAGTACGCATTACTACATAAAGTAACGCTGAATAATGTAAGTACGATCGCTTCTCAAACGATCACTCTATCGCGAAAAAGGTTGCACTACTATTTCAATTTATAAATATTAATGTATCAGATACATTTTACTCATTACCAATCAGATTGTTTCCAAGTCTAATCATGAAGTTTGTAAAGCAGCCACAATCACTGCATGTTACAACAATCTGCGAGGATGTTAGTAAGACTAGTTTTCGTCACGGAGAATTGTTACCTGACTCAGTTCGATGTATCATATGCGGACCGTCTAACTGTGGAAAAACCAATTTATTGATTGGTCTTCTCATACACGAAAATGGATTAAGATTTAAAAATGTTTATGTTTATTCGAAAACTCTGTATCAACCCAAATACATGTTTTTAGAAAAAGTTTTACAACGAGTGCCAGGTACTTTACTCCAGAAATATAATGGAAATGAGGAAGTGATAAGAGTTCAAGACGCAAAACCTAACTCTGTGATAATATTTGATGATGTGGCTTGCGAAAATCAAGATAGCATGCGTGATTATTTTGCAATGGGAAGACACAAGTTCATCGATTGTTTTTATCTAAATCAAACTTATAGTAAAATCCCTAAGCAGTTAGTAAGAGACAACGCGAACTTAATCATACTTTTCAAACAAGATGACATTAATTTGCGTCATATTTATGAAGAACATGTCAACACTGATATGACATGGAATGAATTTCGTGAAATGTGTTCAAAAATATGGAACGAGCCCTTCAGTTATGTAGTAATTAATAAAGATTGTTTAAAAAATAAAGGATGTTACAGAAACAAATTTGACACCTTTGTAGTCTTTGATTAAGAATAGGGTTATTTAAGTCCGTTACCTTCGTGATATTATTATTATTCTTCAGACATCGTTTCATCAATCACTATCAGCTCATTTTTTTCGCAATGGAAAAATCTTTAAAAAGACAAATAGTAGTTGCAGCTGAAGCTGTTAAGAAAAAAGTAAGAAAAATGAGAGATGTTGAGAATAACAATCAGCAAACACTGGAATCAGTTTTCAAGCCTGTAACAGAACCACTCAACCAGATTGCTAATGCCAGTAAGCAGACTTCTTACCTGTGTCCTACAAAAAAAGAAGAACTTCCGTTTATTGATAAAGCTTTGCAGAACGAAGAAGTCAATGTTAGAAAAGAAAATTCAAATGAATATGAATCTGATATCGAAAGTGACTCTTCATATAAATCATTAGTTGAAAACAACCCCGCTCGTGACACGTCATCCTGGTCAGTATCCTCAGAAGCTCTTTCAGATGTTCCATTCGGTGTCAGAGTAGAAAATGGGAGATTGATGTTAGGTTCTGCTCGTATAATGATCGGCGATGAATTTATCACAGTAGCTGGACACAATTATAGAAATACGTCTGGTTTGAAACAGTTGTTACTGAAAAAGAACGTAGATTTAAACATGGTTACAGAAAGTGATATGCAGCATTATAAGTCAATGCTACTTGATACAAACGCACATCGACGAGACTATGAGCCGGATAAACCAATAAAAAGCAATAAAGGTCAAAAGTATATGCAAGTTATCAAGCCTATTTTCAAAATACAAAACACTGTTCAGACTCCTCAATCGAAGGGAAAAGGACTACCCTTAACCAAAATGTGGAAGAAAAAGGTTGATTTTGTATATTGGAATGATCCAAATGAACTGGTGGATAGGTTAAAATTATTAATCGCATCTCGAGATGCTGGTAACACAGGATTAGATAATGAAATTATATCTATCATTGAAGAATTACGTGAAAGTAAAATTATAAATAAATAATACATCTACGTTTTCTAAAAGGTGTGTTCATTTTATTATAAACCTCACAACACAATACACCTTAAACATGAACGTAGATAAATTCGGACATCATATTCATAAAAGAATGCGATTATCAGAGTTATTTGAGATTAATGAAAATACATTATTAAAATCAAAAAACGGAGATTTTGATTTAAAAACATCAAGACTGAGAGGAATCAAAAATCCAGTAGAAGCTGACGATGCAGTGAACAAGGATTATGTAGATCGAATGACTGCTAATATGATAAAAGAATTTAATACACTTATAGGGACATTGCGTTCACAAAGTATTATAGACGCACGGGAAACATTTCAGGTTTCTTTAAAAGCCAAGATGCCTGCAATTGTAAGTCATTTGCAAGATAAGTTTTATACTAAAGAAGAGGTTGATAAATTAATTCAAAAAAATCAGTAATGGCAAAACAGCAAATTGTTAATGAAATACACAGAGCAGCACGAAGAAATTTCCTTAGACGTCATGTCATTCTAAAGGGAATCGATGACTTGTGGCAAGCTGATCTGATGGATATGCAAAATCTAAGGAAATATAACAAAGGCTACAATTACATTTTAATAGTGATCGATTGCTTCTCAAAATATGCTTGGACGCAGCCGTTAAAATCAAAAAATAAACTTGATGTCACTCATGCATTTGAACGAATATTACTTAACAGTAATCGAAAACCTGATAATTTACAAACGGATATGGGAACAGAGTTTTATAATAACACATTTCAAGCGCTTATGAAAACATACAAAATTAACCATTACTCATCGTTTTCTACCAAAAAAGCATCAATTGTTGAACGACTAATAAAAACCATAAAAAATAAATTGTACAAATATTTTAGCCTTAATGGAAACTATAAGTGGCTAGGTAAACCATTAGAAGTTACACTGGAATCGTATAACAACACAAAACATCGAACTATTAAATTAAAACCAATCGATGTAAACAAATCTAATGAGCAAGTAATAAAAGAAAGTATTTTAAAAGTACATAAACCTGTATCTATTCCATATAAACCTAAGTTTCAAATTGGCGATAATGTTCGTATCAGTAAATACAAACACAATTTTGAGAAAGGTTATACTCCAAATTGGTCAACAGAAATTTTTACTGTAAAGAAGATTAATAATACAATACCAGTGACATACCATGTACAAGATCAACGAAAACAAACTATATTAGGAACCTTTTATGAACAAGAACTTCAAAAATCAAACTATCCTGGTGTTTATTTGATAGAGAAAGTTTTAAAAAAGAAAGGAACTAAAATTTACGTGAAATGGTTGGGTCTTAGTAATAACGAAAATAGTTGGATTGACAAAGCTGCATTAGTGGATTGAGTTAATAAGTATATAGTCATTTTTTTTTAATATTTTTCCATTGCGCTTTGTACAATGCAAGGTGGTGGACTAGTTAATAGTATAATAGAAAATCTACCATTCGAGCTTCATTTGCCTGGATATAATTATTGCGGACCAGGAACAAAACTCCAGAAACGTTTATTACGTGGTGACCGAGGTATTAATAAGTTGGATGAAGCTTGTATGCACCACGACATTGCATACGCTAACCACACAGACTTATCACATCGTCACAAAGCTGATTTACAATTAATGAATATGGCAAAACAAAGACTTAAATCAAAAGATGCTGCTAAAGGTGAAAAATTTAGCTCATGGCTAGTGAGCAAAGTTATGAAAGCCAAATTAAAGTCTGGTACCGGAATTAAAACGTTTCAAAATTTTGTATCAAAGATAAAATCAAAAATTAAGAAAATTAAACATAAAGATAGTAAAGCTTTAATTAATGCTGCTTACTTAGCAGCAAAAAAGATATTTCCAAAAATTCAGAAAATTCGGGTACCTCGAATCATACCCATACCAAAGACTGGAGGTATTTTGCCTTTAATTCCAATTTTTGCTGGCTTATCAGCTTTAGGCACTTTGGCTGGTGGTGCAGCGGGTATTGCAAAATCCGTTAATGATTACAAATCAGCTCAACAAAATTTGCGAGAAACAGAACGTCATAATAAGACTATGGAGGCTTTAGCGTTGGGTAAGGGTTTATACATTAAACCGCATAAAAATGGTAAAGGGTTATTTATTGAACATCCAAAAAACTGATGAAGAAGCTACCTAATCGCCCACTGACTAATATCGACATCCAAGAACATGCACGAGACATCCCACACTTTCGAGGAGTGTACATGAAGGATCTATTGCCAAGAAAGCCAAAACAGATTGAATGTGGTATTGTTAACTTGGACGATTCTAAAAATGAAGGAACGCATTGGGTAGCTTATGTTAAAGTAGCCGACTATTGTGAATACTTTGATAGTTATGGAGACTTGAAACCTCCAATGGAATTAATGCGATATTTTAAGAATTGTACTGTTTATTACAACTACACAAGATATCAAAAGTTTAACACAGTAAATTGTGGTCACCTATGTTTAGAATATCTGTGGCAATTTTGGAATAAAGATGTATAAAATTAATGTGTGTCTTTCATTTCAATCATTTGCAAAATGTCACTCACTTTATCGATAACCGGAAACTCGTCTACCTTATCCACGTACTATCCTAATACGTTACAACTAAATGGACAGTATGAGTGTGCATTATTGCATTTCTCAACATTTAATTCTATTCCAAACATTGATGAAACGAATAACAAGTTTTACTATGGTTCCGAAATCATTGAAATACCGGATGGAACCTATGAATTGCAAGATATCAGTGATTATTTAAAATCGGAGATAAAAGGAGCATCAATAAAACTAGATTGCAATAACAATACTTTAAAAACTACTATACACTGTACGAAAGACATCAATTTTGAAAAAGAAAACACCTTTAGACGTCTGCTAGGGTTTGATAAGCAGATATTAAAAGGTAATAAATGGCATGTATCACAGTTTCCTGTCAACATTTTACCTACGACCGTGATCAGGATTGAATGTGATATTATAAGCGGATCCTACATAAACGGAGATCCGAGTCACATTATCCACGAATTTGCACTCAATGTGCCGCCTGGATATAGGATCATAGAAATCCCGAAGAACGCAATATACTTTCCAATCAATCAAAACAACATAAGCTGTATACATATCAGACTGTTAGATATTAACAATCGTCTAATAAATTTACGTGGTGAAGAAGTACAACTATATTTACATCTCAGACGAAAAAATGATTGACTATAATAAATATGAGCAGCCCCAGGTCAAAAATATCAGTGCTAATTTAGCAACCAAGAAAATAAGAGCGCGCTCTAATAAAAAAATAAAATTAACCAATAATAATAAGGCATTCCTGAAAGCTATCGGTTTGTTGAAATGAATATTTTAGACGTTTTATCCGCTCCGACTTACGACAATACAGTTGAAGGAATCGAATTTCATTCCTACAAGCCCTACGTTACAAGTTTTAATAGAAATGATGAAATTCGCATACCCATCAACCAACAGGACCTATATGTACTACCATCAGCTAGCACTCTTTATTTGGAAGGAACTGTAATTGTTAGCAAAAAGGACTCAAAAGACAAGGCTTCTAGCGTTCATTTTACGAATAATGCTCTCCTTTACTTGTTCCAAGATATAAGGTATGAGTTGAATGGAGTAGAGATTGATAAAATAAAAAATGCTGGCGTTACTACCACCATGAAATCTTTAATATCAATGAATGAGAACGAATCAAAGACATCGAATTCATGGGGCTGGAATATCGATGGCACAAAAAACATTCACGGAGGTAATTTTTCTGCTTCTATACCCCTCTGTAATATCATTGGTTTCGCAGAGGATTTCAAGAAAGTCGTGATAAATTGTAAGCATGAATTGATATTGCTACGAAGTAACACTAACCTGAATGCTGTAAAACTAAACACCGGTGAAATTGTGGAAGACGTTCAGATAAATAAAATCATTTGGCGCGTACCGCACGTTAAAGTGTCTGACAAAGAGAAAATAAGTTTATTGAAACTATTAGAAAAAGATCGACCACTGCAGATGGTATTCAGAAATTGGGATCTGTACGAATATCCGGCTTTACCTAAAACTACAAAACATACCTGGTCAATCAAAACATCCTCGCAAATAGAGAAACCAAGATACATTATTATGGGACTACAGACAAATAGAAAAAACAATGCCAGTTCTGATATGTCTCAGTTCGATCATTGTCATGTTCGTGATGTAAAAGTGTACCTCAACTCTACTTATTTCCCGTATGAAAACCTAAATGTGAGTTTCGCGAATAACAGAATCGCTTTATTATATGAGCAATACGTTAGATTTCAGCAGTCTTATTACGGGCGTCGACCGCAGCCCTTACTAAGCGAAAAACAATTTAAAGATTTAGCGCCACTATTTGTTATCGATTGCTCTAGGCAAGCTGACAATTTAAAGACTGGGCCCGTTGTAGACGTAAGACTGGAAATTGAGAGTGATACGGAAATACCAGATCAAACTTCTGCGTATTGTCTTATATTGAACGATTGTATTATTGAATATAAACCTTTAATTAATACAGTCAGGAAAATATCATGAATCCTAATATTGTTATATTAGATGTTCAAGGGTTTAAAGACCTGTACAATAATTTTATAATAAAAGAGTTGGCTTTTGCTACCCGTGATTATACGCAAACATTTTTGATAAAACCACCATACTTGTTTAAATACTTAACAAGTGAAGAAAAGAGGCAAGTTAAGTGGCTGGAAAGAAACAGAGGTATTTATTGGAATGAAGGGTATATCGACTATAAAGAATTTCGTCGTATAATTGTTCCCTATCTAGAAAATAAGGAAATCGTTGTTAATGGTTTGGAGAAAGTAAAGTGGATAAAGGAACTTTGTGAGAATTGTAAAGTATCAGACCTTGGTACTGAAGGATGTCCTAATTTCTTAATTTTACATAAAAAATACTGTGAAGGAAGAACTAATTTAAATTGTGTAAAACATTTAAAACATTGTGCTCTTAAAAATGTGTTATGTATTAGAAAGTATTTAGAGTTATAAATGTGTACCTGGTTAAAGTTTATTGGTTTCATAAATAAAAAATTATATGTATTGTAAAACTGCTTTTATTTCAAACACCTAAACTTCTACAAATAAAACAATCTTCTTTAAAATTAAACAAAACAACACAAATAAGTACTCAACTTCTTAGACAAACAAGTACTAAAAATCACTATCTATCAAAGATTTAGATATTTTTTTAACTTAAGATTCAGTTTCGTCCATAACATTGTCGATAGCGTCTTTAACGATATATTGAGCACTTATAATGACGTTTTCACTGTCACTGTCACTTTCACTGGTTTGCGGATTGTTATTGCATAGATCTAGGACCGATATTTTAATTAATTTGATGCCTCGTCGCTGTAATCGGCTCATCACAAAGGATTTAGTTGGATTGTGCTTCTTCGACTTTTCCCTGCTTCGTTGTTTTGATTTTTTTTCTTTCGTCACTTGTTTGCTGGGCCCGGGTTCGTCATGGAGCATTTCGGAGAATCCTTCATAAGGATTTTGAGCGTACTGGCTAAACATAACCTCTGATTCCGTAATCTGGAACAAAAATAGACACCTATGAAATTTAAACTAAAAAGAAAACTTTGAAAACTTTTTTTTACAAAAAAATACAACCGACTTCACCAAAAAGTGCAAAATAACTTTAATTTCGGCAGTCGGTGTTTCTATTAAAGTTTTTTTTTTTCTCTTAGTTATTTAACACAAACATCCGAATTGAGAACCTCCTCCTTTTTGTAAAGTCGGTTAAAAATAGTGATGCATACACGAATTGTCAGCAGATTACACTATTCACACTACATAAATCGCTAGTTTATAAATAATATAAAAAAATTGAGAAACTTACCGATGACATGATCGCAAGACACTGTGTGCGTGATACAAGTACTCAAGACGAATTTTATTTCGTAAATTGAAAAATTATATATATTGCGATGGCGAAACATGTTCCAATTTAGATTAAAATGCTAACTAAGCTTTTATGAGGGTAATGCACTGCTATGTCTTTGTAATAGTTATTTTGCATGATCAGCGTTATGCAATTGATGCAACTATTCATTATTTGAAATTTGTATAATCAGTCTTATTGTATAGCGTACAAAATACATTTTACGTAAAATGAACGATTCATGTTTCAACATGCATATCATGTTGCAAATTAGGAGCGCTACACATGGCTACGATACTATAATATTTTATCTTAAGATACAATATTGCTCGCCATACAATTCACCTATTAACGAAAATATTAAATAAATATCTTCGTCGTGTGTAATGGTGCATTGAATTGTATGACGAGTGATATTGTATCTTAAGACATTTTTTTTATAAACCAGTGCTTGACTGCGATTCCACCTCATGTTAAGCAGTAATGCAATCGTTGAAGATGAGGCGCACTAGTTTATTAAAAAAATCAAATAAAATAATAATTATAGTACCTTAGTCGTGTGTGGCAGCCTTAAATCTTGGTCGGGTTTCATTTTATTTAACCAACTACAAAAAAGGAGGATGATGTCTTAAAATATAAATTAAACAAGTAGTCATAATCATTCACATTTTATTAAATTAATATCTTTACATAAACTTAGCTTTTTAAAACTATGAATTATCTTTATCATACATTAAAGATCAAGAACTATGTTACATAGGTTACATAAATCATATTCTAACTCTATTACTAATTACATTCAAATTAATTTTAGCGTTTTAAAATAAGCGAGTGATCCCAGGCTCGCGTTGATATTCGATCTACAGATATTAAGCGTTTATCGTCATTTCGAGATAAGGCAATTTTGTTGACACTCTTAGTAAATATTTCGTGCTTTATAGATTGAAACATAATATTTTTTCCACGAATAATATTATTCCCCCATTTAATAAAATATTTTCGTAATCTGTTATATTTAAGTCTTTTATTACACTTGATTTTACTCCTTTTGCTTTTTTAATGACTTTATCGACTGTTTTTATTGAGTAAAGTTTCGATCTCAAACCAACAAAATCTGATATATATTTTCCTCCCATTTCGTCTTTGAACAAACCTGGAACTTTTTTGTTAATAATTGGTATTTTAAAATTATTTTTGTCATCATAGTTACTGGTGTCGAAATATTGTAAAAAATTATACTTTAAGTCACTATAAAAATCAAACGTGAATATTTTATAGACAAACGAATCGGTATCTGTATAACACAGCTGCACTCGATCTTCATAAAAAGGTTTTACAATGTTATAATGAAAGTCATACATATGTGTCTTAGAAAGTTCTAATACAGTGAATCCAATATAAATAGGCTTATCTAAAATAATTTGGTCAGGTTTCATTTGTATAGCAACTAAATTTTCAGTTAGAATTGAAGCGCTATGGAAATAGGGGTTGGCTACAAGTCTCTCGGAGGATATAAATTTCTTAGTTCGATTAGTTTGATCACACCATTGATTAACTAAGTGTACGGTTACTCTATTTTCAGTATTTTCCAATGTCTTGCCAAAAACACTGTTGTTTAACAATTTAAAAAAGTCTTGTTCGAAAGAACTTTTTGCCTGTTGTCTTAACCGAGTGTTTAATTCTATGTACTGTTTTAAATAAGGACTTTGTCTAAAAGTAATAGCTTTATGAACTTTACGTAATGTTAAGCCATGTTCTAAACACTTTTTTAAATGAATATAATGTATTACGTAGTTGTACTTATTATGTAAATTTGCAACTAGTTTCTTTGTTTTACCTCCTGGAGGTATACATTTTTCGGGACAAAATGGTAAATCATTATGGCATTTGTGTAAATGTTCAGGATAAAAAAGATCGACTTCTAATATAAATCCCCACTCAGAGTTATCCTCGACATTTTCTACACAAAAATTAGTTAATTCACTTTCATCAAGGAATCTAAAATTAGAATAAGGTAAATACTGACACATGCTAAAACCGTACAAATTATTACAATCTAGATATACTATGAAACTCTGAGGCTGTGATGCATCATATTCTGGCATGTATTTGTGATTTGCTTTTGCATACCGATGGGAACACATGCACAAGCCGCCTCGTATACCGCTTTGAATCATTCTGATGATAGCTAAATCCGAAATCAGTTCTAACTGAACACCTGTTTTTAGCAACATTGCATCGAACGATAAACTAGGTGCAGTTATGTAAAAGGCGGGATCGAGTTTGTAATAATGTTTACATGTTTTCCGAAAATTTTGAAATATGTCTGTCAACAAAAGCACGTCTGTTTTTAAGTATAGATCTGTATATTCGCCCAGATCAGCAATACTGAATTCAGCCCAAACATTTTGTGCATGACTATAATCTTCATCGCTAATACCTTCGTTAGTCAAAGAATTATGGAAATAATATTTAGAAGGTAACGACTTTTGTTCGTAACATTTCCAATCTTTAATATAGTCATACGGGTACACACCTTTACGAATCAGCAAACTAAATTGTGTTTCATCAGAAAAAATTGATTTAAGATTAACAAAATCATCTGTTTGCAATGTTTTAGCAAGTTTGTCTAAACTAGTTCCTAGAAAGTTGAAGGAATCTAAAAACTTTATTTGTATAAACTCGTTATCAGCAATAGGAATAAACTTTGTAAATGATATATATTTTTCTTTAGTCTTGGGTATTATTTTAATTTGTCCAGGTATTTCGCCTAACTTTTTAATAAATAAATGACAATCGTATCCGGATAAGTTATGAAAAAATATTGGGATGAATTTTGGTACTTTGAGTTGTAGGTTGCAGTGTCGATGTGCTGCACCCCGGTACCGGCCTGTCATATGACAGTGATCCCTAACTCTATCTTTCAACAGTAAATTTTCACAAACGTAGCACTTAACAGCGCGTTTGAAATCAAGAGCATCTATATCTGTGAATATCATAGGCTCGTTTTGAGTGAGAATTCTGTGTATTGCTTTAGCATCTTCAGTCAGTAAATGTATAAATTTTGAAACGCAATCTTTTCCGCGATAACTTCTATAGTCACCAACCGTATCGTTAAATGATGACACTATATTATAGGCGAACGCAGTCGGCACGTGTCGGTGAGAATATGACGTGTTAGCGGTGTTGAAATCTTCGCCGGAAATCGGTTCAAGTATCGTTTCGAAATCAGCATATATGACGTAAGGAACATTTTGTTTTCTATCGTAATTTTTGAACTTTAAAAATGTTCCTTTTTCTGGTAATACCGTGGCAATCCCTCCACATAGGTGTGAATCAATTTGGGTGCGCGTTGGAAAAAACAATAAGCACGTTTCGCAGAAGTACAGTTTACCATGGTGTTTGGTTATCTGATTTCTGACTAGACGAGGTAAATCAATGATAAGACAATAATGAGTATTAGTATTATTTTCCAAGAACAATAGATGGATGCTCTTAGATTTATGATTCGATGTAGAATACAAAGGTCCAACGATAGTTTTATTATTTTTTAAACCATACACGTAAATATTCAAAAACGGATTATTTTTCTCAAAGACAGCTATGTCTGAAAATGTTATCGGAAATGTCAAACCATCAACGTTCAAAACATCCTGAAAGTAAGGATAAGATGAAACTCTGTCAGGATGTTGGCTAGTAGGGCTAGGGTACAGAGCCGCTACTACGCACCATAAAAAGCAATACTCATCATTGTTACGAATATTCAAGCAAGCTTTTTTATTTTTTATACATTTCGGTAAAGTTATAAATTTAGATCCGCCGAGAGGTTGATATTTATTAATATTTATTTCTACATGGGAATTGCTTAAAAATGTCCAACCGCTATCTCTCTCCTGAAACTCTTCAATTTTCTTTAACAATAAATCAATCACTGCTTTATAAATTGAATCAAAGTCGTAATTAAAATTAACAATAATGTTTTTTGTGGCGAATGATTTTATTTCTTTTTGATCATTTTTAAACATTAGAAAAAAAGAAAAAAGTTCAAAATTTATTTTCAGAGCTGTATGTTTCAATAATGATTGATTTATTAAAGTTTTAACTTGTCTACTAATATTAATGAGAAACATTTCAGGAAAATTATTTATTTGTTCACCAGTTGCGGTGATCTTGTAACTAACGATTCGTTTTTTAAATGCAGAATTAATAATTGCGACATTGTCAAAAACAGTGGTCGCACTATTGGTTTTATGATTATTACTACGTAAATGACCAGACCATCGACTATTATCTACCAATATATTACAAACTGAACAATGGGGCATTATTGATTAATTTAATATAACTTATCGTTACTATAACGTACTTAACGTTTGACTAAAAGATTAGAGTTTCTAAGTATAATATGTATAACAAGAATAATACTAAGAACTAAAATTAGTGATCTTGTGAAAGTAATCAAACAAAAAAAGTAGAAAAAAACTAAAGAAATAAAGAGAAAAAGTAAAAGTATACAGTAACTGAAGAAAGCATTAGGAGGATTACCTAATTATTGACATCCAAATAAAAATAAGTTCTGAAAAGAGAAAAGCATAATATTAATTAGGCGCACAGTTCAAATAATTGTTCAATTGGCCGGCCTGTTGGTCTAGTGATTAGTGACGGAGGTCGTGGGTTCGATTCCCACCCAGGACAAATGTTTGTGTGATGAGCACGATCATTTGTTCTGTGTCTAGGTGTAATTTATCTATAATATGTATGTATTTAGAAATATATAAGTATGTTTATTAGTTGTCTAGTACCCATAACACAAGCTCTGCTAGTTTAGGACTAGAAGGCGTTGTGTGAAAGTTTTGGAATGTTATTATTATTATTATTAATTATAGTAAATATAGTATACAAAATTACCTTCAATAAAATAGATAGTCAAGTCATCCAGATTAGAAAGTTTGCTGTTAGTCCTCTAGTTTATTAATCTCTTCTTTATAAAATATTCGAGAAGCTTGTCAAATTAATTGTTTCTGGAAAGAGAAATGCACAATAATTATAATTTGCCCCTCAGATTTAAGAATTAAAAAAAAATACAAAAAAGTGCATAAAATTATCTGCAAAATATAAATATTTATACCTAGGCATGATCCAGAGGTCAATAATTTGCTGTAGTTATTTATTTAGCGAGATTCGAGCCGCTTGACAAAATAGTCCTGAAAAGAGAAAAGCATATTATTAATTAGGCGCCCAGTTCAAATAATTATAGTAAATATAGTATACAAAATTACCTTCAATAAAATGAATAGTCTAGTCATCCAGATTAGAAAGTTTGCTGCTAGTCCTCTAGTTTAATAATCTCTTCTTTATAAAATATTCGAGAAGCTTGTTGAAATAATTGTTTCTGGAAAGAGAAATGCACAATAATAATAATAATAATTCGTCCCTCAGATAGTAGAATAAAAAAAATACAAAAAAAAGTGTATAAAATTACCTGCAAAATGTTTATACCTAAGAATGATCCAGATGTCAATTGTCCAAATTCTTAGGTAAATAATTAATTTAATACAAAAATATTTAACCATAAGTAACGTCTTTTGAGCAGGCTTCCGTCGTTGATTTTAGGTAATAAATTTAAAAGATGTATAAGTATCATATTTTGTATTACAATACTTATTGCGCAAGTATTTGTTTTTTTGGGTCAACTAAGTCGTTTTGTGTCGTTTGCATCAATCATCTATTTTAGGTAGGGTTGACACGCATTCAACATTATGTTACCTATTCAGATAATTACGTTGTTATTGTTCCGTTCAACCAAAGGATATCTAAGAATCTCATTGCTAAGTCGCCCGATCTATGCTCCTTTGGTTTTTTTTAATAATTTGACAGTTTTCAGTTGAAATAGAACTCCTAGGGATAAAAAGTATAGCTTTCATCCCGCTCCATAGGCAACTTTAGACCTACTTTCAGAGAATGAAAAATATGAAAAAACTCTTTTTTACTAATAAACTTAGTTGCTATGCATTTTTACAATAAACTAAAGGTCACATTTAAGTCACTTGATTACTTTTTTATTTGTTACAAAAGTTTTTTTTTTTTTTTTTTTTTTTCTTTTTTTAATGCTCTACAAAAAATCATGCATTGACGAAAGGGGCGCGCCGTTGACGACTTGGGCTCGGTTCAGACGGATTCTGAACGGTCGGACAGCGAGCTGCCCATAGCTCACCGTCCGATTTGTTACTAAAGTACTGTTTCGTTTCGTCAACCCTACGTTATTTCGCTGCATCGCCAAATCGTCATCCGCTACTAGGTATACGAATAATAACTGCTTAGTCTTTATTTTTGAACTGGTATTATACGTCCGAGGAAAAAAGACGATTTATAGTACCACATTTGATTGAATGAGGTAATTTTTGAAACAATTAATTATAATGCGTTATCGATTTTATAAGCTACGTGTTTTTGGAGTACATTAAACAATCTAATTGCAGTTTGCAAGTGTGGAAGTCGTCTATAAGAAGTTCTGTACCATCAGTTATAATTAGATAGTGTAAATCTCGAGTTGTTGTCAATACCAGTATTAATATTCATCAAATCAATTCAGTGAAATTCTAACTGCAGATTGGCAAAATGTAAGTATAATATAACCCTCCTTCTAGCGCAGTCGGGTAAAAATATTTTAAGTGTTTACTGAGACCCGTGATCTGTTTGTATATTTATAGCATGATTTAAACAAAACATTTCATATCTTTGTTTCAGGTCTGATTCTGAGTGTGAATATAGTCAACCAGCTCTAACACTTGATCAGAAAACTAAACCAACTCGCAAACCAACAAAAGTCAGTGGGAAACGCAAGTCGGATTCACCATCGACTCATGCAATTCGAACGAGGTAAACGATTTTTTATTTTGAATTAACTCTATTAATGCTGCTTTCTATTAATTAAGTCTTATGTCTTATAGATTTTACAAATAATTCGTTTGTTATTTTTGTGTATTTTTTATGTGTTCTTAATATTCTATCCTAATCTAACGCCCTGCTCTGGATTTGCACAGGTGTAATTCTAAACAAAATACAGTTTTTGTCACTCAGGAAATATAATGTAGCTTTCTAGTAGAGAAACTATTTTCAATTCAGTAGTTCCAGAGATTACCCTAATTAGTATAAATGACAAATATATAAATTGTTTAATAGGATAACATATTAACATCAGTTTTATTTTTCAGCAAATTATCAAATACCAGCACTGATATATTTGGTATCAGTCGCAACCATGAAAATGACACAGAGCACAGCACGGGTTCATCTGGTCTGCCATCGTACTTCGTAAGCCGTGTGGCCAACGGTTGCGAGCGTCGAACAGCAAGTACGGTCGGTGAATACTACATAGACTGCAAGGTCTACAAGGCTAGCGACGCGCGCCTCACCGACTCTCAAGAGCTATGGAAGAAGGCGCTCGTTCGTGTTAAGTTCCAGAGCAACGCGGATTCGTGTCAGTGGCGAAAACTGCAAGAGTTCGTCCGTTCGGCTGACACATTGTTTCCAGAACAACCAAAATTTTACGATAACTGACTGTTGTTACACACATGAGAAAACTTGTAACGTTATTGGATGCAATTAAAGTATAATGAATAGACTGTTGTTTTACTTACATACTTCAAACATTCTGTTGCGATGAAGTATTAGGCCCAGCTACTGGCAGCCAGTGGTATTTCTTACAAGATCTTCAGGTGAGTACACTAATATACTACACAGTCGTGTTTTTCGCGATAGAGTGATCGTTTGAGAAGCGATCGTACTTACATTATTCAGCGTTACTTTATGTAGTAATGTGTACTCACCCAGCTACTGGCAGCCAGTGGTATTTCTTACAAGATCTTCAGGTGAGTACACTAATATACTACACAGTCATGTTTTTTCACGATAGAGTGATCGTTTGAGAAGCGATCGTACTTACATTATTCAGCGTTACTTTATGTAGTAATGCGTACTCGCCCAGCTACTGGTAGCCAGTGGTATTTCTTTCAAGATCTTCAGGTGAGTACACTAATATACTACACAGTCGAGTCGATCGTTTATTATTGGGTATTCTATGCCACTGTCGCGTAGCGAGGCGCACTGGCCGAGCTACTTGCCGACAGTGGCATAGAATGCCCAATAATACACTACTGTCGTGGGTTCGAGCCCAGGCAGGCGCTTTACTTTGTGTAAATTATATCATCACCACTGCTCTCAAAACGGTGAAGGAAATATCGTGAGGAAACCGGCATGTCGTAGAACCAAAAATTCGAAGACATGTGACATCCACCAACCCGCACTGGGCCCGCGTGGTGGATAACGGCCCATTCCCTCTCACAGAGAGGAGGCCTGTGTCCCAGGAGTGGGAACATTAATAAGCTGATGATGTGTGATGTGATTTGTATGTATGGGCCAAATTTTGCAACTAAAATTTTAAAACAATTATCCCTAAACAACAAAATCTGAAGGCCTTTTCGAAAAAATGTTTCAAGTAATGCTTCCAATCGTAAAATCGTCCTGAGGATTAGAGCAACTCTAGTCTAGACGAGTACTTTGAAGGTGATTTATTTGAATTTATTGTATGTAAGCCGTAAGCCGCTTAGTCGTAAAAAAATTATTTAACTAATTTTTATATCACACCATGTAGGTATTTATAAACGTAAAGGAAAAAATGGTAATAAGTGACAAATGTAGGATTTTGATCTACGCGCGATCTCGTTTCGATTGAGGGTGGTATAACTGACAGGGGGGTGACCATAAGCTCTTAGAGCGGTATCAATTTGAGATCGAAAAAGTGACAGATGTATATGACTTGTATACATCTGTCACTTACTCGAACTCAAATTGATACCGCTCTAAGAGCTTAAGGTCACCCCCCAGATATGTTCTACGTCATCTTGGATTTGGGATAAACATAGATTGAGGATTGAATTATTTATTAATATATTTCTATAAAATGAGTCGGGAAGAGGTTGGCTGCATGTGACAGGCCGGTTGTCTATGCAACACTATCATTTGGGGTTTTTTGAGAAAAATGTAACCATCATATTGTAGCACTTATTATACTTTATATTATAATACATTACATATTTTTCTATTACTTTATATTATCTATTTTACATATTTTTAAGTTTATAAGTTAAGCACTTTATGACATTATTTTAGGTATCTATTTTATTTACCCACGTCCGTGTGTCACTAGCGTTGTGCCAACTGAAAATCAGCGCTGGGTGTCTGGTGCCCAGCAAATGCTGAGTTGGTAACCCTTTCGGTGTGGGCACGCTCGGCGCAATCATTCTTGAACCTTGTTTGTACTTTTTTTACTATTCTTCACTGTTACTTTGTGATTGTTGTTGTTGTGTTGTGTCTATGTCGAATAAATGTTTTCTATTCTATTCTATTCTTAATATGTCAAAGTAAAATTGTTTTTTTGTAATTAATTTTTTAATGGACTATACTTGGATTTTCCTTGCGTGATCGAATAATCACGCAAGGAAAATCACAAAGATCAGAAATGTAGAGATCCGCAAGAGAACCAGGGTAACTGACATAGCCAGAAGACTTGCCAAACATAAGTGGCACATTGCTCGTAGAACGGATGGCCGATGAAGCCTGGTGAAGGTTGCGGGGATCCGCTGGTTGCGAGACGAACGGGACCAGTCAATGTGGCGACGCTTGGGGGAGGCCTATGTCCAGCAGTGGACGTCTTTCGGCTTTTCTCAAACTTGTCGAAGGTGCAGATAGGGTAGTGACAGCTATGGCGTAGCTAAGTGCGGAGCATAATGCTACGTGGTTTTGACGTTATTGAGTGCTGCGATGTTTAAGCAAATTAAATTATTTTATTTTATTTTATTGGCACGGTATTCCATAAAATCAATTTTTATTTATTTATTTATATTTATTTATTTATATATGCTTTATTGTAGGTACACCAAGTTAAAACAAAGAAAAGGAAACTTAAAACTAAAATACATACAACGGGCGGCCTTATCGCTTACAGCGATCTCTTCCAGGCAACCTGGAATGGATAGTGATAGCCTGGACATGAAATGGGGTTGACATTGGTGTAACACATAACAATACGAATATTTACTTTAAACACAATAATATTATTATAGAATACACAAATATATACATATGTTCTATAATAGATACATAAATACATACATACTCAATAAATATATAGGCAATGAAAGTAGATGTTGACTAACGACAATCACAGTGACAGGTAATGTTCTTTCACGAGTCTTTTAAATACAAGCAAAGACTGGGCGCGTTTTATTGGGTCGGGCAATGCATTCCACAGACGAGCAGCTTGGACAGTAAAAGCTTTATCCAAGAAAGTAGTGGAATGTATTGGCATTCTAAGTCGCAAGTTATCCGATGACCTAAGTGTTTTCGTGTGGGAATCGCAGATAAACTGAAAACGATCCTTGAGGTAAAGAGGAGTGGAAGGAGTAAAGAGCACATTATACAGAAGAGAAAGAATATGAGCATTCCGGCGAAGGCGAATTGGCAACCACTTGAGCTTTACACGGAAATCGGAAACATGGTCATATTTGCGCAAACCGAATATGAACCTTATACAAAAATTTTGAAGACGCTCAAGTTTTTCGAGTTGTTCTTGAGTAAGGTCAAGATAGCTGGCATCAGCATAATCAAGGATGGGAAGTAGAAGAGATTGTGCAAGTGCAATCTTGGTGGCAGTCGGAAGAAAATTACGCAGTCTCCTCAAAGTTGCAGCAGATGCAAATAACTTGCGGCTTACTTCCTGCAGTTGGGCAGTCCAAGAGAAGTTCTTGTCGATGAATATCCCCAAGTTCTTAACTTTCTCACTGAAGGGAATAACTGAATTGTCAAAACGAACTTGGGGAAGAGACGTCCAGTCGATCCTAGAAACCATTCTCGAACTGCCCACTACTATAACCTGCGTCTTGATAGGATTGACCATAAGCCCGTACCGCTTGCTCCAATCGCAAATGCGAGCCAGATCCAGATTGATTGCAACGATAGCCTCAGACAGATTTCCGAGAGGAGCTCGCGAATAAATTTGTAGATCATCTGCATAAAGATGGTAGGATGAAATGAGTTCATTGGAGATTGAGTTTATAAAAACTGCGAAAAGTAAAGGTGATAAAACGCCACCCTGTGGTACCCCGGCAGAAGTACTACACCAGGAAGATAAGTTATCTCCGATGCAAATACGTTGCCGGCGGCCGAACAGGTAACTTCGAAACCAGTCAACTACCGATGGAGATACATTAAGAGAGCGTAGAATGCCAAGCAAAACATCGAAATCAACAGTATTAAAAGCATTACTGAAATCTAGCAATGCTAAGACCGTCAGATTACTGCTTTCCATAGCCGATCTGATATCTTCTGTGATATTGAGTAGAGCAGTGGAGGTGCTGTGACCAGGTCGAAAGCCAGACTGGAAGGGGTTGAGGAGATTATTTTTGGCAAGGAAACTGCTAATTTGATTATGAATTAACCGTTCTAGGACTTTGGACAGGAATGGTAAGACGGATATTGGACGGTATTCAGAAAAGGATGTAGGATTGGACTTTTTGGGTAAAGGAATGATTTGCGCATCTTTCCATGAACTTGGGAAGACACCGCTAGACGCAGAAAAGTTTAGGATGTGGCAAATGACAGGAAGGATAACGTCCAGCACCGGGAGTAACATTTTGCGGCTGATACAGTCACATCCTACTGCATTGGAGGTAATCGATAGTATGCTCTTCTTAACATCACATGCAGCGAATTGACTAAAAACAAATGGAGAATAACTGGGAGTCGTAAGAGATGAAAGATAATTCAAAGTACTTAATTTGACTGTCCGATCGAAATTGGACGAAGCTGAAAAATGATTATTCAATGCATCGATGTCTAAATCTTTAGGGATTGACTCTTGCCGGGTTTTACCGACCCCCAGCGATCTTAGAAAATTCCAAACTTTGGATGTGTCTCCGTTTTGGACAGAGTTATGAATGTGTTGGCGATTAGCATTCCTACACACCTTATTGCAGAGTTTGCGGACTGAGGCATATTTGTCCCTATTCTCATCAGTAGGCCCACGCTTAAATTTGGACTTTGCCGCAACCTTTTTGTTAATTAGCTTTTTGATCTCATCTGTCAGCCACGGCGCCGGCAAATGTTTAACTTTAACTGCTCGTACAGGTGCGTGAACATCATAAAGATCGACTAGTTTAGCAGTAAAGATTTCCACTTTCTCATCGACCGACGTAGAGGCAAACAGAGGAGCCCAATCAATATTACTTGCATCCTCGCAAAGATTGTCAGCGTTCATACCACCAAAATTGCGTTGCATGAGGATTTTGGCTTTAGCCTTAGGTGGACGAATTTTATAAGAAAGAAAAATCAGGTCATGATACGAAAAGGCGTCGGCTGAGCATTGGCCATGCTTAGCGACGCGATCAGGAGAGGAGACAAAAATCAAGTCAAGAAGCGAAGGGGCACAATTTGGAAAATGGTGAGTAGCACTTAGTGGCAAAATGGAAAGATTACTAGAAGCTGCAACATTATTCAGAGAGGCAGAGCGATGGTCTTTTTTCAGGAGACAGGCGTTAAAATCACCCATTATTATGCTATGACTGTAAGATGGGATCAGAATTTCTAAAAGTTTTTCAAAAGATGAAAAGAAATTAATGCGTAAGGAGGGACAGTAATACACGCCAAGAAGTAGTTTTGAGTGATGTAATTCGACTTCAAGAAACAGGTGTTCACCAGCATTTGATGGCGGTGGCTGCGCTGACACATGGACAACAGAAAAAGGAATGTGCGCACGGAGATATATGGCAACACCACCACCACCACCAACCGTCCTGTCATTTCTAATTAGTACGAAGCCAGGAAGAGAGTAGCTAGTTGAAGTTTTTATGTGTGTTACACGCAAGATGATTAAATCTAAATAGTGAGTTGATAACTATTTTGAAAAAGGATTAATAGGGAAATAAATAAAGATTTTTAGTTTGACTGCCTATACATTAAGTATTAGAGGTTTAAGGAGGAGCTCGTGGCTAAATAATAACAGCCGCATGGGTCGATCATAAAGGTTAAGCAACGCTTGACGAGGTCGGTCCGTGGATGGGTGACCATTTCAACATACCGAGTTTCCTCCGTGCCTCGGAAAGCACGTTAAGTCGTTGGTCCCGGCTGTCATTTGAAGATATTTGACAGTCGTTACGGTTAGTCAGAAGCTTGAGATCTGACACCAGTCTTGCCAAGGGGTACCGTGTTACCCAGTTACTGGGTTGTGGAGGTCAGATAGGCAGTCACTCCATGTAAAACACTGGTACTTAGCTGAATCCGGTAAGACTGGAAGCCGACCCCAATATAGTTGGCAAAAGGCTAGGCAGATGATGATGGTACTATGTAAATTTTAATTTTGATAATTGAATAAAGCATAAAATAAAAAATAAAAAACATAAGTGTAGGGAAAGAAATAAAGATTTTTAGTTTGACTGCCTATCTAATAAGTTAAGTATTAGAGGTTTAAGGAATAATAAAATAAAATAAAAAAAGCCTTTTATTTCGAGTGTTTAAGGAATAAACGATCTTTATTATTTTTATAATGTCCAAAAGTTGACATAGGTGGTTTTAATTAAAAGCAGTTACTGATAGGATACATTCTTGAAGTTGGTATGTTTTATTCCTCTGTCAATCTTCACAAACAGAAGAACATTCCAAAATCAGTCCCTATATTGTAAATAAAATGTAGTAAAAGCTTTCACCCATCAGTTCAGTAAAAAAATCGAGCCAGAACGATAACCACATCCTTCAAAAACGGTATCTCCATAACAAAAGCGACGTTGCCAGACATCCGCACAGAGTGACTCATTAAGCCGCGGACACATGAGCGTCAACAAACTCGCTTGTCAAACGCTGATTATTCTTGCCTAGAGATAGCTCATAGCTCACCTATCGCACGCTGAAAGAGCCCTTTGATAGCTCAGCTTTTCATGCTACGTGAATAGTGTCTGAACTGGGTACGGATTTGTGTAGCGTGGATAAGGTGTTGATGTTGAATAAAACCGGCCAAGTGCGAGTCGGACTTGCGCACGAAGGGTTCCGTACCATTATCGCAAACAAACAGCAAAAAAACACGTTGTTGTATGGGAGCCCCACTTACAAATTTATTTTATTCTGTTTGATTATTTGTTGTTATAGCAGCAACAGAAATACATCATCTGTGAAAATTTCAACTGCCTAGCTATCACGGTTCATGAGATATAGCCTGGTGACAGACGGACCGCGGAGTTTTAGTAATAGGGTCCCGTTTTTACCCTTTGGGTACGGAACCCTAAAAAAATAGCTATCCTCAATGAGATTTTTTTGACATGGACCATATGATTAATCAGGGCACTATGTATAACTTCTATTTTTATCACATTGTCTGGTCATTATGAATCTACGTAACGGTTGGGCAATTCGATCGTTATGGTCCATTGGAGATAGGAGACCCGTTGGGCGGCTGGCTCCGCTGACTTTGTTACTTAAATAGTAATCGTACTTACCTATTCTATATTAAAAACTGGCCAAGTGCGAGTCGGACTCGCGCATGAAGGGTTCCGTACCAATATCGCAAAAAACGGCAAAAAAATCACGTTTGTTGTATGGGAGCCCCACTTAATTTATTTTATTTTAATTTAATAATTATTATTTTTTTAAGTGAATATACAACTAAATGTTCTGTGAATATTTCAAGCATCTACCTGTTGCCGTTATTAATATCGAGCAAAAACGGCAAAAAAATCACGTTTTTTGTATGGGAGCCCCCCTTAAATATTAATTTTATTCTGTTTGTAGTATTTGTTGTTATAGCGGCATCATCTGTGAAAATTTCAACTGTCTAACCATCACGGTTCATGAGATACAGCCTGGTGACAGACGGACAGACAGACAGACGGATCGTGAAGTCTTAGTAATAGGGTCCCGTTTTTACACTTTGGGTACGGAACCCTAAAAACCAATGTCAACATTAAAATAATAAAAAAACATATCTTATTATTAGCCGGCCCAATAAGTGATGGGCATTATAGTTTTTACAAAATGTCTACTTGCATTGGGCATTTTTCAAATTGCCCGAGCACACCACACACCGCACACCGTATTAATCACTTGAACCATAAAATTTATTGTATAACATCATTGGCTGTCCTCCACGGCTTCGCTCCCGTCAACTGGCCTAACCTACCCTTTCCTACCTACCCTACCTATCTACCTTACCTACCTATCTTAATAACCTACCCAAGCCAAGTACCTACCCAACAACCCTACCAACCCTGCCTACCCTACCCACCCTACATTTTTTTTTATTCTTTTTCCTTCTTCGCATATAACGGACATAGGTGGACATAGGTAGAAAAATTGTATGTGTTTTGAGTGTTTATATATTAAGATAATCTTTAACATAATATCACGCATGTTTTTCTTATTATAAATATCAATACAATTAGAAGACTCTTCAATGTTATACTCGTACAAATCTAAGAGATCTTCAAATACCTACAATATATACCTAACATAAAATTACACTTGTAGTACAATCACATTTCGTCAATGATGTTCAAGTATTTATATATCTACAATCATTCTACAATCTACACAAAAAATCTTCGAACAAATTAATACAAAATGTTTCAAATTCTCTTCCATATTTTTGCATTCCTAGTCTCACAGTGACCTACGCGACCTGTCCTGGTTAAATTATGAAGTGTATTTTTAACTGAATGTACATGAATATGAGGTTAAACAGTTACGTTGCTATTTCGGAGTTGTTTTCAGTGAAAACTTACGTAAATAGCGCTATTTTATATTTATACTGCGTTCAAGTAAGTATTTAGTGAGAATTTGTGGACTTATTTACACACACGTTTTTGGCTGGAGAGTTCGCTCTTGTTCTCTTTATCTTTATTTCATTAGTTGTAACCAATCGTGTTTGGAAGGAGAACAGTTGGTATATTAACTTGTAGTTTGGTAACCGTAATGAGGCTGATCGACTTCCTCGGCCTTCTTTTGCCTGGCGATCACTATTTTAGTATGTGTAGAGCATGCTGGCTGGATGTAAAACAAACATATCAATATCAGACGTAGCAAAACTTGTTAAAATCGTGACAATTTAAGAAGTCGAATGACGTTTCTCATTTTACATGCCGCGATAACTTTGTACATAATGAAAAATAAAATTCATCACATCACATCATCAGCCTATTATGGCAACATTAATAGGCTGCTGAAACACAGGCCTCCTCTCTGTGAGAGGGAATGGGCCATTATCTACCACGCGGGCCCAGTGCGGGTTGGCGGATGTCACATGTCTTCGAATTTTTGGTTCTAGGACATGCCGGTTTCCTCACGATGTTTTCCTTCACCGTTTTGAGAGCAGTGGTGATGAAATAATTTACACAAAATAAAGCGACTGCATGGGCTCGAACCCACGACCTACAACTTGTAAGTCGCAGCCGATTCCACTGGGCCACTACTGCTCTCATTACCATACCACTAGATGCACTAGAGTCGATCGAAAAGCGGGCCAAGAAACTCATCGGTAATGAGGCACTGGTCAAGTCAAAGCTCCAGAGCCTTGAACATCGTCGCCGAGTTGCCAGTTTGTCGGTATTTTATCGGTTACATTTCGGGGAGTGTGCGATGGAATTACATGATTTAATTCCGCCCAGCCCGTTCCATCATCGGACTACCAGACGTACGGCGATGCGTCATCGGTACATGGTGGACATCCCACCCATACGCACAAAACGTTTTGGGGACACTTTTATTATGCGTACATCTAAAGAGTGGAATTCCCTGCCGGAATCTGTGTTTCCCGATAGCTACAATCTAGGGGTCTTTAAGTCAAGAGTGAATAGGTTTCTTCTAGGCAAGCGTGCTCTATCGTCGACCACATCATCGCTTACCATCAGGTGAGATAGTGGTCAAGCGCAAGCCTATAGATAATAAAAAAAAAAAAAAAAAAAAAAACCACAAGAAAAATCAAATTCATAATCCTAATAAATAACATGTTACACATGAAATATAACAACGAATAAGTATCATTCGTAAACATCTAAGCATCAAGTTCAATTATTGTTAAGTTTTTTATAGCTGTCATTACTTCCTAGATTCTTAGAGACCCTACCACCTATTAACCTAAGCCTTTAAAACTGGAGTGAACAGGATTATTCTGGGGTTCCTCGTTTCATCGTAGACCGCATCCGTCGTTTTCCGTGAAGGGAGATCGAGATAAATATCTGGAGCATCACGACATAAGCCTCTGTCAGTCAGAGAGACAGCATTGATAATATTTTTAATGATTGCTTTTACTTAACGACTCGGTTTTGTTTTGTTATAGGGACAACGTACAGTACATTAGTAATCTGCTAGAATATAAAATCAAGTCCAAGACCTTGCATCTGCAGTAATTACCAACACCGCAGTGGAGTTAGAATTAATATCTCTGTAATAATATAACAATGATAAAGTTAGAGCCGCGTTGGACACGCGTTACTTATCCCCCCTGTGTCAACCATCCCTCTTGCTTCACTAGATCTGGGTGGTGCAAGGCAAAAGATTTGAGAAATTGTTATAATTTCAGTCGAAAGACGTCCACTGCTGTAGCATGCTGCATTAACAGTTCCTGTGTTTCTTGTATGCAACAGATTCCCGCGGCCTTTAGGTGTCTGTCACGGATCATCACTCGCTTGGACATTGTGGGGGATGTGTGGTGTGTGTGCTCATCATCAAATTATGGGTTTAATTAATTGCGGCTGGCATTGGAAAGATACACTTTACCCAATTAAATCTCTTTTCATGAAATTCTAAAGAAGTGGGAGTTGTTATCTTCAGATTTTGTTCCTATTAAAATTGTATAATGAAACTTTAGCTTGAAGATGAGTATTTCAGATAACGAAAATTGCAGCTAGTTTTTGCTAAAATTCATGGCATCTTTCTCGTTTCAGTTCAATTAAATTTTCCTAGTACACAAGAGTTACGAACTCTACCAAATTTCTAACTAAATCGCTCTCATCTCCTAAATTAGAGAATTCCAAACATTAAATTGAATTTCTATTAATCGGGCAAGTTCTGGGTAACGGTAAATCATCCTAGTTGAGCCGGGTGTAACTGCGCATAACCGATTGTAACCGTTGTAATAGGCCTCAGTAACCGGGCATCGGTTTTAGGGTATACCCGACCCGGTCAAAGGGACGGTAATCACTTTAAAATTATATTACTTTACGGTCCGTTTATCCGTTTTTTTTTTAGAAATTAGTTGCTGTACGTGAGATGTGGAGGTAATTTATTTTTGTTATATTTTATAGTAAAGGAAAAAATATTAACATTTTTCTTTGAAAGTAGAACATGTTAAGTATTTTTATGTGTTGAATTTTATGGCATTCGCTGCGATTTTAATCTATATCGTAACTTTGCATATACGATGCATTTAAAATCGCAATATCAGACTGCTGAACAGTGTTATTAAGACTTAAATAACCGTGATGAACATCTGTGCGGGTCCAGTGATCCAGCGCCTTTGGATACTAAAGTAACATGCAATATCTTTTGTACAGTCGGCAATGAAGTCTACAGCTGTCTTCACATCATCACATCATCAGCCTTTTAATTTTCCCACTGCTGGGACACAGGCTTCGTCTCTGTGAGTGGGAATGGGCCGTAATCCACCACACGGGCCCAGTACGGGTTGGTGGATGTCACATGTCTTCGATTTTTTGGTTCTAGGACATGCCGGTTTCCTCACGATGTTTTCCTTCACCGTTTTGAGAGCAGTAGTGATGAAATAATTTACACAAAGTAAAGCGCCTACCTGGGCTCGAACAACTTGTAAATCGCGGCCGATACCACTGGGCCACCACTGCTCTCTAACTCTCACAACTTTCTTATAGCCTAAGAACCCACTGCAAAAATCTGCAGATAAATTTGTTCTTGATAAAACATATTTTGCATGAATTATACTTGATTGTAGAATAAGTGCTGCAGGGTCGACTGGCAAGATTTAGCCGCAATTAGTGCAACATGATGCTAATCGTAAAGTCAAACATGGCGGCGTCAAAACTGACGCGTCATTGATAAATGCGCTGAATTTGCACTTCATTGATAGCTACACGTGGGTGTACTAATACCTACACATCAGTCTACCTCTTTGGCAAATACACACGAGATGCAGCTTATCATGAGAGCTTAATCTACATTTTCGATCACTGGCCGGAATCAGAAGCGTCGGCCAATTTTCAGAGTTCGAGAGTGGATTGGATACGAAACTCGATGCCTTTTTGGAGGTAGAAATCATCTTTATACCCTAGTGAAATAACAGAAATAGGTACACAAGTTCTACTATGTGGTAATTAATGCTGAAGTGTGGTGTAGCCTGAAACCTGACAGCAGTCTTTTTTTTCATTACCCAGTTACTGGGTTGTGGAGGTGAGATAGACAGTCGCCCCATGTAAAATACGAGTACTGGTCTATACTCTGTAAAATATTTGACCTTGGATATTTTATGTACTTAAGTTATGTTTCATCTGCACTAACTCAGTTAAATCAATGTACAACAGATACAGCACTCTATGACGATTTCATTTTGTTTTTGTTGTTAAAAGACAACAAGACCTAAAAATTGCAGTATTACTTTGTTAGTAAACATTAGAAGGTACCTGTAAAAGGGCTAGTTTTTTGAAAATTTCTTGCTGCAATTGTATAGCTGCCAAGTTGCCAATTATATCGCTAAACACAGTGCAACAATTGCTGCAATTTTGCAGTGTAACCCGGCGATATTGCTCAGGTATTTCTCAGTAGTCACATGTATTCAATGTCTAGCCGGCTAGATTGCAAATGATTTATCCCGCTTTGACTTTACTGCAATGTCGCCGTATATCGTCTTTGATCTGATATATAGGTACATCTCTTTTCCCTCGTTTGCCGCCTCGTCCTGTCGCTGCCTGATTAGTGAAGTTGTTTTGTAACCGTTGTTGATTTTATTCTGTTCGTCACCGCCGACGAAAAGATTTTGAACTTTATCAACGAAATCCATGTACGTCCTGAATTATGGGATGTAGAAGCTAGTGCGTTTAAAGATGGATGCTTGGGCCGTAATTGCCGAAGTTCGTGAAACGACCGAAGAGGCATACGTAAATATCGTCATTAACCGTCGCCGCGTGTTCGAACAAAATTCCTCGGCAATGCAGTTAGTTGCCGAATCTTGCTGGACTACACTCGGCAATGTATTGCACAATCAAATTGCAGCAAGAGTCATCATCATCAACATGATCATTTCAGCTGAAAGACGTCCACTTCTGGGCATAGACCTCCCCCAGGCGTCGCCACATTGACCGATCTCGTGCGCCACCACCAGCGCCTTTCCGCAACCTTAACCAGGTCACTGGTCCACCTAGTGGGGGCCTCCCACAAAGTTTCGTCATCCGGTTCGCAGTCGCCATTCCAGAACTTTTCGGGCCTATCGGCCATCCTTTTTGCGAGCAATGTGCCCTGCCAATTCTTCGGGCTATGTCGATAACTTTGCTTCGCCTGCGGATATCCTCATTTCTGACATGATCGCGCAAGGAAACGCCGAGCATAGCCCTCTCCATTGCCCTTTGGGTGACTTTAAGCTTTCTGATAACGAAACACTACAAAATGAAAAATAACTTTCTTTTCCGAAGTCGGTGCCTTAGGTAACTATTGTTTTCCGTTTTTCGACACCGACTACGGAAAAGAAAATTATTTGTCGTTTTGTAGGGTTTTGTTTTGGAAGTCGGTTTGATTTTTTGTCAAAAAGTTTTTTTTAACCTATTTTTAGTTTTGGTAGGTAACTCCAATTACCATGAAAATCATTTACAGTCAAAGTACATCTATTACAGTTAATTTCTAGGGCTACTATGAATACAGTCTAATTAAAGAAATATTATGTGATAAACGAATAGTATTATCTGAGGCCTTAGTGCGAGTTTTAAGCCACGCTCAATCGCGTTAACGTAAACGTCAATTTGTATTGAAACTGGATAAGCGCCGTTTGGTGACGGTAACGAGAAACCTCTTTTTTGTATACATTTTGACATAAGAGATCGTTTACGTTATCACGAGTGAGTACGTTATAAAAGACTTTTTTACAAAAAAAATACCACTGACTTCCAAATAAGAAAACTACAAAGTCAAAGTCAAAGTCAAAGCACTTTATTTCAAGTAGGCCAGTTACAGGCACTTTTGAATTGTCAAAAGACAAAATAAAATATTTCAAAATTATGGTGCTACAGTCCCAGTCACAAGACATAATAACTGTGAAAGTACCGTAGATGCCCATTCCAAGGCGTAGATCTCTATGGAGAAGAACGGGCAAGAAACTCCATGGACACTCTTTTTCAATTAGGTAATTATTACAAATCATTTGTTACATCATTCATGTTGAGATTACACATTATGTGAGAACGATGTAGAAAGTTAAAAGTGTCCATAGTAAATATAAAAAGACAATTCAGAAATAAAATTAGAATCAATTAAAATAAACCATGGCAGCTTCTAGATGACCAGTCCCAACCGACAGCGCCCGTTCACGAACATGACACATGTATCAGCACCATTCAGCTCAACCATTTTGAAGGGAGCTAAATGATCCGACACACGCGCCACCATCGGCGAGACATTTGAGTGGGCATGACATACTCTCAACCACCGGAGTCATTCAAGTCAATAGAAGACAAAGTGAAAAATAACTTTATTGAAAAATAAATCGGTGTCATTCGTAGGTACCTTTTTTGCGTTATGGACACCGACTTCCAAAAATAAAGTTATTTTTCACTTTGTAGTTTTCTTATTTCGAAGTCGGTGGTATTTTTTTGACAAAAGTTTTTTTATTTTTCACTTTTTAGATGTACCTACCTAATAGGCAAGTTGTTTAGTAAGTTTCCTATACACCAGAAGAGATTGCCCGAATATCATGAAACTTGAACAAAACCGATCAAATGAGAGATCTGCCTTTGACCCCTTAAGAGCGTGATGTTATATTATGAAATGGTATTAACAATAAACAGACATGCAGCAGTCCCGAGAGATTTGCCGTTATTTATTGAAGAGTTCTGTTCTATATCTTCAAAGTTCTTCATCAGATCTTCACCAAATTAAAATGGGACCAATTTCGGAACATACTCTTTCGAACAAAAAATGATTTTTCAAAATCGGTCCACAATTGACGGAGATATCGGTGAACATATATAAAAAAAAAAACACGAACAAACACGACACACAAAGAAGTCGAACATAGAACCTCCTCCTTTTTCTGATCTAAAATCAATATGTTTGTATTTTAGAAGAGGATGAAACTAGACAAATAAGTAGGAATACAGAATAACGTTTTAAATGATAATTGTAGTTGAATTTAATTAAGCTTACCACATGATTTAAATTAATATCTATGTTCTTTGAATAAGTCATTTATTTGCAAGGGATTAAGCTGATGAATATTTAATGCAAAATAATTATATTTCCAATTCAAGTCAAGTTATCAAAACTAATTCTATTGATTAAATATTCTGTTTAAATCAGCGCCCGTAGGTAATCATATTAATAGTTGTATTGGTTAATGTGCCAACATTTGTAAATCCCCGTGTGGTATCTGGGCAGTAGGATTACGCCAACCCATCTCATCCCTTGGGTGTCGTAAAAGGCGACTAAGGGAATAAATGCCAGAGGATACTTTTGTTTCCTTCTGTGCGGTGCGAACATCTCTACACCAAGCTAACGTCGCTGTTTTTTTCAATTCAAAATCAAAATCAATCAAATTTTTTTTTTTTTTTCTTAGTCCTACATGGGCACTTATAAAACGTCGACAAAAGGTGCACGGTTCGGGTTAGTCGTTTCCTATGGAGAAGAACCGGCAAGAAACTCCATGGTTACTCTTTTAAAAATTTGTTTGTGTTTACAATATTTCCATGTTATAGCATTAGTACTTGGATATAGGGGGACAACGTAGGCCCGAAAATGAGTCGTACGAAAGTAAAAAAAAACAAACAAAAAAAAAATGTTTATGAATCATCTTGAAATCTAGATGGCCTACAATGTTCACACATTCACAAAACAATCGGTAAAGGAATCTATATAAAGGTAAAAAAAAATACAAATTAATGAAATAATAAAAATAATGTCTAACAACACTAAATTTAACATGTGGCACAAATGTTGTTGTCAGTGTTGTAACTAGTGCTGTGCCGAGAGCTGCATGGGGAGAGCCTAAGTCGCAAAAATGCCCTAATAGGCGTTGCACAGAGGTGGTGCCGGGATGGTCTTTTAAGAGGTGACAGGGTTCCAGGGAGAGGTGCCAGGTGCTGATGGTCATTACCGGGGTAGTTTTAGTGAGGTAAAAATTTCACACTCCCTGATCTTTTCCCCAAAAGTAAAAAAAAATAAAGATAGATTGATTGTGTTGTGACGACTAAACACAAGGTAAACATAAACACATTTGGTAACGGATTTGGAAATGAGGCCGACGCTAATAAAATAGTATTTATCTGAGATTCAACCGTGGTATTACTTCCTCCAAACGCATTTTGAGCAATTATCACCTCCTTATCCTCGGCTTTGGAAAAAGATTTGCCCATTTTGCAGCCGAAGTACGTGACCAGTTAAGCTGAATGTTCCCGATGTCGTATTTATTTTATATCGAGCATATTTAAAACAGTCTAACTCAGTGTCCTGAGGCACACAGGAATTCGCTGAATTGCACCATTCGGCGCTCGCTCATGGCAGGGTCGACATGAAGTGTGTGGGTCGCGGGAAGACAATGAAAACACGTCAGTACGCCACGAGTGGTTTATTTCGACTAACTAAACTTAATAGTAATACTAAACTAATACATGAATAGGCTACACATAGGTACATTACACTACACCCAACTTCATAATCATCTCACTTTTATCATACACAAAGGAGATCAACCACATCCCGTGGAGCTTTGGGTGCCGACGTTAAGTTTTTTGCACAGCAATGTACAGCAACAAAACTTATCGCAATATAAACCTTAATGCACAAGAATACTCACAGATTAACTTGCTTTTGATAACTAGTGGGAAAGAAGACTGTGCAAGGGCAATATTATGAAAAAGTAATAAATAAATTTTTTATAAAGCTGAAGAGTTTGTTTGTTTGTTTGAACGCGCTAATCTCAGTAACCACTAGTTGAAATTGAAAATTTTTTTTGAGTTGGATAGCCCATTTATCGAGGAAGGTTATAGGTGATATGACATCACGCTACGACCAATAGGGGTGGAGCATAAATGAAAAATGTAGCAAAAACGGGCATAATGATTCCTTTTTGATAGCTTCCGTTGCGCGCGCTGCGTAAACGGTTTAAGTTACGCTACAATCATGTATGTGTGGTAGGTAGGGTAGGGTATGTAGGGTATGGGTAGGTAGGTAGCCAGTTGATGGGAGCGAAGCCGCGTGGGACAGCTAGTGTTGAAATAAAACACAAAAATAATTATTACTTTAATACACACTCTTTTTATCTTCCCTTACAAGGAGGTACGTCGTCTAAAAATGTTGCTAGTGCGTTTACAGTTTGGTAACGTGCCCTCCCCGTAAACCAAACTACCGTAGCGTACAACGCGGTACCAATTTGGTTGACCTCCTTTGTAAAATATGTAAAAGTCTGTATGTATGGATGTTTGTTAATCAATCACGCTTCAATGGTAAAACGCAGTTTTTGCTCATGGTTAGACCGCGTCCTGGATTAGAAAATAGGTTTTTATCCCGATGGTATGTTACACGTACGTGCCCGTGGGATAATATTTTACGCAGGAAAAGGCGTCGGTAATAGTTTTTCTCAAACATGCTTGGAAATTTGAGCATTATTTTGACAACCTTCTTCGAGATAAATCGAAATTGTTTATCCCGCTTTGACCTAAAAATTGCAGTTTGTACTGGCCAAATACATGCGAGCAGCGGCCAGCAAAAGTTGTATGAAAATCCATATCTGTCGTGTTTAGCGGCCAAATAAATTACATAGAAAACTCATACTGTCGTGTTATTTAAAAATGGAACGATCTTTTACTCCGAAACATGGCAACCAAGGAGGTAACTTATCAAAGGTTTTAATAAATTTTCGAACTGGCTTGCAAATAGAAAGCTGTTTATTGAAAAAAAAAAAAATTCATTTTAACGCGGGAAAAATTATTGTTGTTCGTTGTTCGTCATTGATTTTGAAAAGTAATTGTCTTTGACAATATGAGTTCTAGGTACTACTTAGTTTTAATTTCCGCGCATTATTTGAGAAAAGTACTATACAAGCCTTGGCCACAACTAGGCATTGATGGACTTACGTATGTGTGTGGACATTTACACGTTCTAAGTTTTTAAACTGTCATGGTCACTAACACTAACATTAACATTAAAAACAAACAAAACATGGTAAATATCCCGTTTTTAATGTTAATGTTAGTATTTACACGTTCGTCCATCAATGCCTCTTTTGCTGGCCGCTGCAGTAATGTACTATACTGTTAAAAGAAGATAAAGTTTTTTTTTAAATATCAAGTGCCACCATGAAGTGTCTGTGGTTATGAAAAAGCAAAATTACATAATTAAACGAAAAAAGTGTGTTTAAAATAATTAAACGCAGTCAAAAGAAAAATAATAACATTAAGACCAGCCATTGGGTCGACTGGCTCACTCAGTTTGGTTCATCATAATTTTTTTAATTATTTTGTTTTGTGCCAGTTTGAGAAGAGCGAAAATATCGTGGTCCTTTGAGTCTGAAGCAAAAGTTCTAATAAGACTTGAAATGTTTTAGAGTAAAATTAAAAGTAATAAAAGGCTTGGAGTGTTAAGTAAGCAAGGCACATGATATGAATAAACTTAAAAATATTAAATATTCTTGAAAAATTAAAAAGGGTTTAAACATAAATATTGATACGCTCACGTTGGAACACTATTTCACCTGATAATAAGAGACTATATGATCGACGATGGAGCATGCTTGCCAGAAGAAACCTAGATTAACTCTAGACTTAAATAATTCCTGGAGTTTTGGCGGGAACGTGATGGCGTCTATGTTGCTTCTCTGTTTTATTTGCCTAAAATTGTGTTAAATTGATTATTAATAGTGTAAAAAAGGTGGTTTTTTATTCTAATAATATAAGTGAACATGCACGAGTGTGGGCAAGTAAAACACAGCGGTAGAACATGAGTTTGTACATGTTGTCGACAAAACTCCGTAGAAGCTTCCAATAAAGTTACCGCCATTTTATTGGGGCCTAAATAAGAAATTGGACTAAAATCTAAAGAAACTAGAATTCTATTCTAAACGTGACACTGGCTAAATGCACAAACCGTGCGAAGCCAAAACCTAACAAACAAAAAAACCCCCTGGTTTTAGCTATCGGGAAACACATACTACGGCAGTAATAGTAGCAAGAACAATGAAAGTATTCCCTTCCCACAACGTTTACATTAAGTAACGCGTTACGCGTTAACGTTTACGTCAACTTTCAGGCTAGTAAGAACTTTCAGCAGGCATTATAAGTAATTTAGGTGAGTCCCTCGGGAATATCATCTGTCTTCTTCTTCTTTTCTTGTGGAGGATATTGTCAACTCTGGTGTCAGAGTTAATTAAGCCACCTCTGGGAACCTCACAGGCCTCTGACTTGGCTATTTCAGACTACATTAAGGCGCCTCCCCGAGGAAAACGCCGCGCTAGTCGTTTTTGTGCAGTTTTAAAGAGCTATCTACTCTTTATTTAAAAAGAAATATCAATTAATAAAAATACATTAAGTTTCTACATAATGTTGATTCATGATGTTGAAATTGTAGTACACTTTTTTTTTTAAAGAGGTATATGTATGTTTCACTGATCTCTTTCCAACAAAACCATAAAAATGTGAAATAATTATTGATAGCATGCATCTCCTCGTAAAGTGTTCATTAATTATTTTTTATACTAACACAAATGGATAGACAATTTGGTAACGAACATTTTGTAAGTTTTATTTTTTTCAAAAGACCAATATTCGATTTTATAAAGATTTTGTTCTAAAATCTGGGTGTATTCACTACCGTAATTCATGCGCCAACAGTGCCGCTAGGCCAATAGGAATGCTCATATCTCATGCTGATTTTTTGGTCAGGGTACGGCCTTAACTATTCCATCCTCCTATCTCCAGGTTTCCTCACGATGTTTTACTTCACCGTTGACTGTGATAAAGTACATATGAATTTGAAAAAGTCACATTGGTAAGTGCACGGACTTGAATCCACGACCTCAAGAAAGAAAGAAAAAAAATACATTTATTTAGCACAGACTAAAAGACACACAATATAGGTAGGTACTACATTCATTATAATATATTATACATCAGATATAATTCAAATAAAAATAAACAAAAAAAGTGTAAAGTCTGACGCAAGAAGTTAGTAGGAAAGTGTACCTCACGGCAGCGCCAAAAAGGTCCAGTTCAACAAAAATGTCAGACAACTAGTGCTTGACGCTGGTTTTCAACTGGACCTGATGTGTGAGGTGACGGATGTATATCAGCTTTATACTGCAAGGTGACGGTGTATGTATACAAAAGTAAAATTTGGGTTCGTTAAAAATAGTGAGAATATGGGAATATGTACCTACATAAATAGTGTGAAAATGAGTAGGTAACATATAAAGAGTAAAAATTACTGATTATGTGGGTAGATAAAAATATCAGAAGCATAATAGGCTACTCAAATGTTCTATCATAAAATGCTTCATTATCATCATTTTCTTCATTACCTCCATCCCCCAAACGTCGCCACACTGATCGGTCCTGTGAGTACCTAACCGGGTCAAAAAAGCAAAGTCAAAGTCAAATATATTTATTTCAATCAGGTCAGTAAGCGGCACTTTTGAACATCACACATCATCATCATCTTCCTGTCCTTGTCCCATGTTACTTGGGGTCGGCGCAACACGTTTTCTTCTTCCATACCGTCCTGTCCCCCGTCACGCTATCACTGACTCCCTTTTCTTTCATATCACTCCTCACACAGTCCATCCATCTTTTCTTTGGCCGTCCTCTCCCTCTCCATCCATCCACATTATATTCATAACTCTTCTAGTAACATGCGTTACATCCCTCCTCATCAGATGATCATACCAGGACAAACGGTTTCCTTTCAACTTTTCTGTCACTGGCGCCACTTTCAAACTGCCTCTAATATACTCATTTCTCACTTTATCCATTCTCGTCACTCCGCACATCCATCTCAACATTCTCATCTCTGCTACAGCTACAGCAGCACTTTTGAACGTCATACATATATGAATTTTTACAAGTAGTAAAAGTTGATTCTACCGTGCATTCGGAAAAGTAGCTTGTTATGGAGAAGAATGCACAAGAAACTCCATACTTAATCTTTTAAAAAAAAATCGGTGTTTTACAATATTTACATAAGTACATACATTAATGAATTCATATATGTGAGGACGATGCTCCCAAAAATAGCACTACACACTATAAGCTTTAAGCAAATGTAAACAAACAAAAGTACATGAAATTAAAATGCAGTTTTCCAGCATACTATTTTTTTAGGCCAATTTTATCAATAGTCAATTTAGAAGATTTCAATTAGCGTACTTTTCCTGGTAATTCTGCTTCCCACATCACAATTACAGGTTTACACAAAATTGAGCAATTTTCACAATCACTCTGTATTTTTCAAGTCAATTATTTTGCGGAAATTTCAAAAGTTTTCTAATAACTGTAGGCTATATAAAGAAGATTAACTTTGAAAGAAGTTCCTTTAATTCTATTTAAAAAGGAATAAAGGAAGAAATTAGAATTTATGCTTTTTACAAATCGTTAAAAGAAAAAAGAAAATTTTACTCTGTTGTCCTTAGAAACAAAAGACAGGACAAAGTCAAACTTCAGGGTCTTTCTTTTATTTAAGACGTACGATGTTTGTTGTGAAGACTTTTGTTTTTATTATAAAATTTCTCTGAAATTCATCAAATATTTTGATTATCTAATAGAATTAAATGAAATTCACAAAAGGGGCTTTATTTACCAACTTCGCATCGAATGATTCGTAGTTGACGGGCACCATTCAATTCATCGAGATTTGCAACGGGGCGTTCCGCGTGCCACGCGGCTTCCTGTACAATCACTCTATCTACTGTCTATCTTTTCCTAACCATGTTGAGTTCGGGTCATCGGCTTCCAGTCTAACCTCCACAACCCAGTAACTGGGTAACATGATGCCATCAGAAGCCAGATAATCTGAGAGCTGGGAACCAACGGCTTAAGACGACGACAAACGCCAACGACCTTGAGGGAACAAAACGCGCACTCGTTTCACAACCGCGCGACCCAAAATTTTGTAGATTTTTGTACTTTCCTTATTATTCTATGACTTTAAAAAAAAGGCTCAGATCAAAATGTAGATAATTAAATTGTCTTTGAGATGGTGTCAATTTCATTAAAATACGCCCAGCGGTTTTGGTGTGATTGTCGAGTTTTTGTCCGTTTTAGACATAACTTTACAAATTAATTACACTATGTTATACGAAGAAAACTGAAAATTTGCTCAGATAAAATTATTAAGAAAATAGTCTAATATAAAATTTTTTTTTTCAAAAAATTACGACTAGCATTTAGACGTGATTCTCATTTTAAAATCAGCTACTCAAGGGAATCGGCGCCTTAAGGACGGGTCAAGGCCAGGCACGGAGGACTCACGGTTTGTAAAGGATGGTCACCCATTCACGGAGCAACCTCGGCTTTGACCTGCAGCCGCACGGGTCACATACAAAAAAAAGGTCTGATTGTTTTTAAAGTCGGTTAATAAAAAAACTGTTCTACAAAAAAACTACAACCGAGTTCCAAATAAAAACACTACAAAGTGAAAAATTACTTCAATTTCGGAAGTCGGTGTTCCTGTTTTTGTTTTTTCGTTTTTTAATACCGACTTTTATTTGGAAGTCAGTAGTATTTTTTTACCGACTTCCAAAAAAGGAGGTTTCTCAATTCGACATCGCGGATAACTTCGTCGTTTATGAACCGGTTTTGATGATTATTTTTTTGTTGGAAAGGAGATATCCAAAGGGTGGTACCATGATAAGGAAACCAGGATCTGATGATGGCATCCCAGAGGAATCACGGGAATACATATAGCGATTTTGGTATTGTTATCAACAATGCAATCATTTACATCATTTGGTGAAATGGAACTAATGAAGAAGACCACATATGGCCACTGGAACTCCTTAATGCTAAGTATGTCAAGGGTATAAGATATATCGAATAGCTAACAGACTATGATGAAGCAAATACTTATAAATAAATGGTACTAATGAAAATGGTAACATCGAACTGATCTGATGATGAAGCCGGAAGATAGGCACCGGAACTCCGAAATTAAACAATGGATCCTAGTCGTGTATGGGCTTATTAGAATCGTCATAAGATTTACTTTCGCTATAGGTACCTACCAAAACTAATAAAGAGATAAATAAAAAACTTTTTAATAAAAAAATCCGACTTCTAAAACAAAACACTACAAATCAAAAAATTACTTTCTTTTCCGAAGTCGGTGTCAAAAAACGGAAAAAAATAGGTACCAAAGACAACGACATCGGAAAAGAAAGTTATTTTTCGCTTTGTAGTGTTTTGTTTCGGAAGTCGGTTTTATGTAAAAGTTTTTTTTTTTTACTTTTTGTTGTGGTACATAATGGACAAGTTCTAAAGTAAGTTACCTATAATGACCAAAAGTTATGCCAGAATAGATTACCCGAATAACATGTAACTTGAACATGAAGTGAAAGAATACCAGGGCGCACTGTACACTTATCAGTATATCAGCAGTAGGCGTTTTTTTTGTTCTGTGATATCAGCGCGGCGTTATTTCCTTTTTAGGCTATCGCTGCACATGCTGAGATAGGAGCCTTTTTGGTCTCGCACGGGGTTTTTTATTTTTACTATTGTTTAATTTTAAGCTTATTTCTCGTGTCTCCTGTGCGGGCCACAAATAAATACCTTTTTTTTATTTTTATATTTTAAACATTAAGTGTACCCCTTTAGAGCGTACCGACGTGACGTTATGTTATGAAGTGGTATAAACAATAAAAGACATGCGATTGCAGCAATCCCGAGAGAGTTGCCGTCATTTTTTGAAGAGTTCTGTTACATATCTGCGATATTCTTCATCAGATCTTCGTCAAATTTAAATGGGCCCAATTCGGGTAAATCTATGTCAAAATTTTCAAAATCGCACACTCAATACAAATAACGGATAAATCAATGACAATACAAAAAAAAAGAAAAACAAACATACAGTCGAACATAGAACCTCCTCTTTTCTGGAAAGTTGGTTAAAACTAAAGTCTCATTAAGTTAAATCAACTATATTTTAATTAATTATTAATTTCGATCTTCGTTTTCACCTTGTACAGCGTTATGACACGTTTAATTGAAGGGGCATCGGCAATTTGACGGGTACCATTCAATCTGTCATTCAATGTAAATTCATTTCGATCAGGCATCATTATCGGGCCAATCGGCGCTGGGGATAAATCAGCAGCCATTGTATAGTAATTACTGCTGTCATTTGTTATATCCGGGCCTTTGTGATGGTTAACTAGACACTGAAGAGTTATTGAAAGGTAAACTTAAAAGTTCAGTTGATAAATTAAGCATTCATGGTGAAAAGTTAATGGTTATCGAGAGGTCTTAAGTTGCCAGTTATGAGTTCTGCTACATAATTTACTTCTAGCGTTACCCTTTGGGTACGGAAACCTAAAAAGCTAATTTTTAGGGTTCCGTACCCAAAGGGTAAAAACGGGACCCTATTACTAAGACTTCGCAGTCTGTCTGTCATCAGGCTGTATCTCATGAACCGTGATATCTAGTCAGTTGAAATTTTCACACAGTAGTTATTTTTCTTCCTATCTCAGAGATCAGTGGTTTAACGTAGGTATTTTACTTTGTGAAATTTGACGTGTTTTTCTTTTATCTAAGTGCCTCTGCTACCATAACGGTCATGGAAATCATCGTAAGGAACAGCCACTAGAACAAAAAAAACTGGCCAAGTGCGAGTTGGACACGCGCACGAAGTGTTCCGTACCAGTATTGCAAAAAAACGGCAAAAGAACGTTTGTTGTATGGGAGCCCCACTTAAATATTTATTTTATTCTGTTTTTAGTATTTGTTATAGCGGCAATAGAAATACATCATCTGTGATTTCAACTGTCTAGCTATCACGGTACATGATATACAGCCTGGTGAATGATGGACAGACAGACAGACAGATGGACCGCGGAGTCTTAGTAATAGATTTCCGTTTTTACCCTTTGTGTACGGAACCCTAAAAAGCTAAGACTTATGTGTCGTTCACCAAACTGCACTAATTGCCGGATTCTGATTTAAGTATTTGTGGTTAACCCTACTTTAGTGCCAAATGTAGACAGGTTTTCAGGCTAAAGTATAGTTTGACAAACACTGAACTCGTTCTTAACTTCAAACACTCGATCAATGCACCCGTAACCTTATTTAAAAACGTTCGAAAACAATTCGTATCGAATCGTTGAGCTCTTTAAATTCTAAGTTGAGCTGCATGGTTACTGACAAATGCGTGCACTGACTGGACAGGTCAGTGCACGCTTTTGTCAATCACTCAATCTGTCTGGTTCTTTCCTCAAAAGACCATTTCAGACATCAATCTACATGCGATCTAAGCAAGATTATGTCTGGACTATAAGGAGAATGGGACCTCTCAGTTTGTTTCGGCCTTTCTTCTCAGAGTAGTCAGTTAGGAAACGCCGACCTCATCTAGTTTAAAAAAATATGATTGACGTGTAAAAGTGTTTGTACAAACCAACTTACAGAATCATTTATCATTTAACTACATAAAAGATGTCACTTTTACCCACCTCCTTTGACCAACATTCACTTGTTTTCCACTTCCAAAACTATACCAAAATCGCGGATACTTTAAAAAAAGAAACGTAACGTTTTATTAAAATTTAAATCCAATTACAGCAGGAGAGCAACGTAAACATAAACATACAAAAACGCAGTTCCCGTAAGCTGCAGTTAATTAAAACTAAACTACAGTGAACAGTGACGGTATGAGTCCACGACTACCAATTTGCATCGCAATCGTTGACAATGCACTTTTTTGGGTTCCGTAGGTGCGGATGGATTCGCGGACCAAAAAATTATTTTTGCATTGTTTAGTAAGTTAGTAAAATTGTGTTTTTTTTCATTTAAATATGTTATTGGTGGGCTCAGTATAGCAGACACTTCTCAAGACGTACTACAGACGGATACGGCCGCAGAAGGTGACTACTTAACGAGGTCCGCATCAAATCATGCGGCAGAATTCATCACAAGACTTCGCCGGTCAGGCACTCGTTTTTCTGACCAGGGGACGTAATGTAATGAACTGCGCAAATCTTCCAGCGCCCCGATTGAATTTGAACAACACACAACGTGTGATGGAAAAAACTGATAGATTATGTTGCTATAAATAAAGAGAAATATTGATTGATTACCACGCACGCATGCTTGCCGTGTGATAGCATTGTCAGACTTATGATTCGAGGTCGCATCAAAATTCTTTGCAGCAGATTTTAAGAAAGAAAGAAAGAAAACACATTTATTTGACACAAGCAATAGACAAAACAACAATAATATAAAAGAGAGAAAACAATGTAAAAGTGACATTGTGTGTCCCACGGCTGCGCCAAATAGGACCAGTTCAGCAAAATTTTACAACTTTAGGTTGCGAAAAAAGTCAGACCTGTAAGTCAGTTAACTCCACACGTGTGGTGCTTCAAAAGAGTGTTTATAAACCTATCGGTCAGCATGGCATAAAACATACTAACTATGTCCATAACTAGCTGTTCCCCGCGGCTTCGCGCCCGTGGACAGGAAACGTTTTCGGGATTAAAAATAGCCTATGTCACTCAGAAATAATGTAGCTTTCTAATGGTGAAAGATTTTTTTAAATCGGTCCAGTAGTTTCGGAGCCTATTCGGTACAAACAAACATTCAAAAAAACAAAAAAATCTTTCCTCTTTATAATATTGGTATAGTAATGTACTTACCCAATATCAAAATAGAACCATTGTTTATACCTACAGAACGTCAAAAAGCCGAATGTTCGCGCTTGTCCAGTTAATTTTCCTTTCGGTCGTCGGCAAATGGCCGCCGTGCCGATTGCAGCGCGCCAAATAGGCGTATTATATTAATTTAAATGTTAACTACAATTGCTTGCACACAGCGCTCCGTTTATGTTCGCTATTTGTTTAATTTATTTATGTATGTTAACGTTTAGGATGTAAACAATTTGGGTTATATTTTGTAGTTTTGCCGTGTGTATAGTTAGTATTGAATATTGGTAAGAATTAGAACTTCCATTTTCCATGTGCCTCGTTGGTTTTGTGGTCGCAAGCGGTACAGGTAAGTTTGATTCAGGATGGGTTGGATTCTCCGTTTTGCACTGTTATTGGGGTTGTCGGTCTAGAATTTTTTAATAGCAGCCCGCTATTCCATGGGACCAAAGGGTTGTAAGGGGTGTGTGATTGTACTGTGGGAAAACCTATAGTTGCCATGTTCAGTAGCGGAAGTTTTACAGCTGAAATGATAATGATTGGTGGCTCTTCAGGGAGTTCACTGGACCGTACTTACAGCGATTAATGCCTACACTTTCGCGCAGTTCCGGGACCGCACCGCCAATCGGGTGTCAACGCTCGCGCGCAGAGCTCGCGCGTGTGTGGGGAGCGTGGTTGGGGGGCGCAGGGTTCTTAATTCAAGCAGCCTCGCAAGAAACGAGCCGTCAAAGATCACCCCAACCGTCACGGATATTGAGTTCAAAATTGTGTCTTGAGCTCGGAGAGTGAAATATCTGTTACGTAGTAACTTCTCTAATCTGTGGTACAGGAGTCAGTTTATGTTGTAAATCTATACTATAGCAAAGTTTTTTTTTAGTTTGGCTAGCGCTTGACCACTATCTCACCTGATGGTAAGCGATGATGTGGTCGACGGTGAAGCACGCTTGCCTAGATGTAACCTATTCACTCTTGACCCGAGGACGTAGCTATCAGGAAACACAGACTCCAGCAGGGAATTCCACTCTTTAGCTGTACGCGTAATGAAAGTATTCCCAAAACGTTTAGTGCGCATGGGTGGGATGTCCACCATGTACCGATGGCGCAACGCCGCACGTCTTTAAGTCCGATGATGAAACGTAAACTTCTATAAATGTTTGTTTATACACGTCTATGTTTAAAAAGCACATCTCAATCCATAATTCTACCAAAGGTAAATAACCTAGTTATAGGTTTTCTATAGTTCACATGTTAAAAGAAACAAAACGATGACCAGTTTGATATGTATAAACTGTATGATATTAACAATGTTCCCAAAAAATTTCGTTTTCTTAAATAAATTCCGTTTTTGTAAACACAACAGGTTCTTCATAAGCAAACGAGCTGTGATATTATAATAAGCTTATATAAAGTCACGTCAGGTGGAAAATCAAACGGGAACCAATGGCGGTATAATTTTTATAAGTCAGTTTTTGATGTGAGGCTGAGCACTTATTTTGTGTTGGATCTGATAAAATATTTTTTTATTATAAACTAGCTGTTGCCCGCAGCTTCGCGCCCGTGGGCCACCCCACAGGACCCGTTTTCGGGATAAAAAATAGCCTATGTCACTCAGGAATAATGTAGCTTTCTATTGGTGATTTTTTTTTTTAATCGGTCCAGTAGTTTCGGAGCCTATTCGGTACAAACAAACAAACCAAAAAATCTTTCCTCTTTATAATATTATTATATATATATAGTATTATATAGTATAGACTAGCTGTTGCCCGCGGCTTCGCTCCCGTGGGCCACCCTACAGGACCCGTTTTCGGGATAAAAAAATAGCCTATGTCACTCAGGAATAATGTAGCTTTCTATTGGTGTTTTTTTTTTTAAATCGGTCCAGTAGTTTCGGAGCCTATTCGGTACAAACAAACAAACAAAAAATCTTTCCTCTTTATAATATTATATATATTATTATATAGTATAGACTAGCTGTTGCCCACAGCTTCGCTCCCGTGGGCCACCCTACAGGACCCGTTTTCGGGATAAAAAAATAGCCTATGTCACTCAGGAATAATGGAGCTTTCTATTGGTGAAAGAATGTTTCAAATCGGTCCTGTAGTTTCGGATCCTATTCGGTACAAACAAACAAAAAAATCTTTCCTCTTTATAATATTAATTAATCAGCGTAGTAAAGACAGCATCTACAGGTGGGGATTCTCGGACGACTCTAGTCTTCAGTGCTTGTGCGGCATCTGTTCGCAGACCATGTCCCACCTCTCGGAGTGCGCGGCATGCCCTGCCTTAAACCTGCGTCACCGAATGGTGTTACCGTACCTGAATTGTGGGGCAAACATTATATTTAAATTTTTTATATTTGCCATCGACACGCTATGAATGAGAAGTGATTATTAAAATAATAATAATAATATCAGCCTGTTACTGTCCCACTGCTGCGCAAAGACCTCTTCTCATACAGATAAGGTACGAGCATTAATCACCGCTTGCTCAAGGCGGGTTGGCGATTTCAAACTTATCTATACTGAAGAGTTTGTTTTTTGTTTGTTTGAACGCGCTAATCTCAGGAACTACTGAGTGGAATTGAAAAATTATTTTTGTGTTGGATAGTCCATTTATCGAGGAAGGTTATAGTGTATAAAACATCACGCTACGACCAATAGAAGTTGAGCATAAATGAAAAATGTTTCAAAAACGGGATAAAATATTCCTTTTGAGAGCTTCCGTTGCGTGCGCTGCGTAAGCAGTTAAAGTTACGCAACATTCATGTATGTAGGGTAGGTAGGTAGCCAGTTGACGGGAGCGAAGCCGCGTGGGACAGCTAGTATGAACTATAGGTCGAGGTTTCCTGACTATGTTTTCCTTCATCGTAGTAAGCAATGTGATCATTATTGATCAGTAATCACTTATCAAAGAACATGCATTTTTAAGGTTATAGTTCATCATTTTGTCATTATTACAATTAATTTATCACCAACATGAATTTATGTCCAGCACTGGGCCAACGCGAAGGCCAAAACCTTATGTTAATGAGCACAATATATGAGGGATGTAAACCGGCCGTGATTTAGTGTCGCTAAAACTTACGGATTCAATTACTTAGGAAATACATAAATCATGTGGTCTTGATGCCGCTCCGGTAATATTGTTGTCGGTGGTCTGACGTCGCGGTAAGGATGGGGCTTTTGATGCTATGTTATTTTGTAAGCACATAATATTGGGTTAGGAACAAGAGGCATTTGCAGAGATTGTCTTGTTTACCTCATTTAGGTCTTGTGTTTAATAAATTGTAAAATGGATGCATATTTAATTACATTCTTATACTGAGATAGACCGCTCCTTTTTTATAACCTAATTTGCGCTTGTGCGTTCTAGATCATTCTAAGAAAATACTGATTAAGGTATACACTGCGAACCACGACGACAATGCTTATTCCTCATCTGTGTAAGCCATCCATCGTGGTGAAAGGATTCGCCAGTTGACAGAAGTCGACTGCCCAGGATGCGCCGGACGTAGCAGAAGGTCGGAAATTACGTCACTCGGGGAGGCTCCTTTCATGCACCCCAACATCCGGACAACCTCCTCGGGTGGGGGCTCTCTGATGGCACTAGTCTTCAGTGCTTGTGCAGCATCTCTCCGCAGACCATGGCCCATCTCACGGAGTGCGCAGCATGCCCTGTCACCTGTACTTACGAAGAACTTTTGACTGCGTCACCGAATGGTATTGCCGTGAGAAATTCTGGGCCAAACACAATATTTAACTTTTTATATTTGCCATCGACACGCTAATAAGAAGATCTGTGTAAGAAGGGTACTTACTTACATAGCTTAATAGTAACTCTGTCTGTCTGTCTGTCTCTTTGTTACCTTTTCACGCTTAAAACGTTTAACCAATTTATATAAAATTTGGTATAGAAATAGTTTGAGACCCTGGAAAGGACATAGGATAGTGTTTATTCCGGAAATCATATTTATTTGCCACAAAACGACCTAAAAACAATTGAACTGTATCTTAGACTATCAAAACAAATAGAGATATAACACGAAAACATGCTGCGCCATCCTTAAAATTGAGATATCTATAGTCACGAGGATAATGATGATGGACAATGAATATGCTGATGATCCAAGTCTTCTGACAAATGTAGAGGAATATGATATAATAACGTTGCTAAGAATATTTGGGAAATCTTTCTATCGCAAGCTATGCTGGTTTTATTTGTGCTGTCATAAAACCAGTAATAACTTACTCTATTACAGACATATTTTGGATTTATTTGACATTATATTGCTTGGGACATACACTGGATTAATCTGACATTCTAATAATGTGCGTGTCATATTGATTAATTTGACATACTAACCGATTATTTTGACATTCTAATTATTTGTGACATATTGATTGATTTGACATTATAATTGCTTGTGAGATATATTGGAATGAATCGATATTCTAGTTAATTGGTTTTTGACTAAATTGATTAATTTGACATTATATTTGCATGTGAAATATATTTTATTGACCTGATATGCTAATTGTTTGTGTCATGTTTGATTAAATCGAAATTAAATTTATTTGTGAAATATTTGTATTATCGTCCATTACAATAGTTTGCAACTTATATTTGTTAGTTTAGTATGACATTTAATTACATCTGTTTGTAACACATTTTAAATCAATAGGTACACATTTTGCTACACTAATTAATTAATATTGAAGTGATAATTTTACTGCAATTATGTTCCACCAATTCTTGTAATATATTCAAGCAGGCACTTTACTTTCTGTAAATTATTTCATCACCACTGCTCTCTAAACAGTGAAGGAAAATCTCGTGAGGCAACCGACATGTCCTAGCTAGACCAACCAAAAATTCGAAGACACGTGCCATCTACCAACCCGCAATAGGCCCGCGTAGTAGATTACGGCCCATTCCTTCTCACAGAGAGGACGCCTGTGTCCCAGCAGTTGGAACATTAATAGCCTGATGAATGAATGAAAGATAGTATTATTTTATCGATCAAATAATTTTATGAAGCAGCAAGCCTGTTGTGAAGTCGTTCCGTGAAAGCCTATTAACGATGATGTTTCCCAGCGGACTAACGAACGGATCGCTTATTTGTCAACAACGCTGCCATTATTAAATACTCAACGATTTTATAATGGGCTAATGATTTATAAGTTCCTGAGGGAAATGCCAGCAGCGTTATTGCTACGGACGTAAAATGTTGCACGAACGGAGTACTTAATTATATAGGTCCGTTGTCGTTGGCCAAGCAAATTACTGAATACTTAAGCTTGTGTTGACACGCTTAACATATATTATGAGTAATTGGTTACATTATAATGTGACGCCAGTATATTACTTAAGGTTACACTAGTCGATCATTCTTCCGTACAAACGTAGTATGGCGATTACTCCACTGTTTGACGATTTACGTTCAAAATAAAAAATGATATCAATTTTTCTTATCATTATCTAGCTCTGTATGGAAACAAAAAAGTAAAAAAAATAAAATATTTGAAAGTTATGAGCGTCGAAAGTTCCACGTTTTTTCGGGCGCAAATAAACACCATAAAAAGACGGAAAATTTCAAAACAGTCACCATACAGGGATAGATTAGTAGTTCAACAATGCAAATAATTTTATTTTGAACAGATACGTTTAGTCGTTTTTTCATGATATCTAGACTCCCAAAGGTCTGTCTATAATATTTCGCGTGCTCGGTTTCGTCCTAAATCATCATCCATTTCGCTACGCAAAAGTGTGTATTCGTACGCGAACGCTAGAAACTATTCTTATTGCTCATCACAGCATCTATCTCTTCGGCACGTGTTGTCGGTTGATATAGCATGCATTTTAACCCCGCGCACAAAATAGTTCGTGCCGTCGACTAGTGTCCAAGTAGCACAAACTAGTTGCTTAAGAGCTTTGGCGCTAACCCGATTATTCCCAAAGGCGGCAAGCTCAAGCGCCAGAGCGTGCACTGCAGACCTTATGCAGCCGCTTTGCAGCCAAAGGGGCACAACTTTTTGCAAACTACAGTTCCATTAGAACTTCATAATAGTGGCATAAAGCCGCTTCAGGAGCTGCAACTAATAAATAACACCACACTAAAGCTCTTGTGGCGCTTATTGAATGAATGACAGGTTTAACTGAACGAATAAAGTATCACTGGTCATTCACCTTGTCTCTCATTTATTAAATCCATCTATTGTTCCTGAGTCAGACATTCTGAATACAAATAAATATAAGTGAAGTGAAGGTAGGTGTTTTTGAGCTATAGTTTGTATTATATGTATGTGGCTAAAAACGCAGATCAGTTTATCGTGCATATAGTTGATATTATTGGAGTATTTTTAAAACGCCTGCGCCGATTCCCCTTTTTTTTCCCTCAAGGTCGTTGGCGTTAGTCGTCGTCTTAATTTAACGTGATCGCCACTCCAGAATAATGTGGCCCCATCGACCACTTAAGTTTAATTTTTAAAGTTCCGTACCCGAAGCGTCCAAACGTAGCCCTATTTCTGTCTCTCAAGTGTCTGTCTGTCTGTCCGTCGTCTGTCATACAGGTTTTACAGCCAAACAGTTGTAGCTACAGTTTTCACATTGTCACAGTATAAGCATCTTGTTGACCCAAAGCCATAAAAATTGACAAAAAATATTATAAAATGTTTTTAAGGAGTTCCATACAGAAAAAAGGGAGCGTGAAATAATAGTACATTATAGTACAAGTGTGCAATGTTGGTGATTATCACTGAGGCGCCATTGAGACCCGAGCCGTAGGTGAGGGTCTTAAGAGAGCCGAGGACGGTAATCATCAATACACACGTGTATCATACGACGTTTTTCAACACACTTGTGAAGAAAATAATACTAAAAAATCATTTTCAACAGTAAAAACGAGTTGTGAATTTTTTTTCACAAGTGCGGGCAAAATTAATCAGTTTTTCTATGCGCGCGAATTTAACAATGGCGATCGGCCATAGACTAAAAGAATGAGGTTTCTTATTTTTTGGCCACGTACAAAATAGGGAATTTCAATTTTTCTTACTTACAAATAAATAAAATTTATATTTGGACAAACAGGACAAAAAGGACATTTTCTTCCCATTGACCTATGAATTTTAAATTTGGTGATAATGTTTATTATTACGTATATTTTACTAAAAACTGCAAATATATTGATAAATTGGTATGGAACCCTAAATGTGTGAAGTCCGACACGAACTTGACCGGTTTTTTAATCACTCGCTATTAGCCTCGCACTAATTATAAGGTCACTTCTAAATACTTTTTTTTTTCATGTCTTTTTAAAAAAAAAAACCTATATACAAATACAAAAGGGACGGAAAAAAGCTCATTGTGCATCAAAAAAATCGTCCACATCGATGTCAATGCGAAACGTGCCCAGAACCAGCCAGCGTATATACTTTATATACTTTACATCTCTCATGTTCGGTAAGTAGGTTCTTATTACCTCCAAATGGGGCTTGTAGGTGACTAATTAGCGCTCTAGGGTAATAATGTAGCTAGAAACGCCCTAGGGCGGTAAGTAATTAAAAAAATACTTCTTTCTTTCAAAAAGTTCGCGTACATCTAACCATCATACTGGCAATAGACATCACGCATTCAGCCCAATGACCAAAGAGGTCGCTTTGCTATTCAGCCTTGTCTTCGTGTGAGTATAATAGTCATCAATACTATTCTTGTAATGCCGGTTTTTTTCTACTTACCTCACAATCGAGATGTAAAGCAGAATAGTTAGCTCGGGTGTAAGCACCAATTGCACCCTCGAACTATATGCGCCCTCGCTGCGTTCGTGCGCCTAAATATCTCGGGCTGCAATTGATGCCATATAGCCCTTGGCTACTAATCTACTATTATTTTATGTAAGACCAAACTTAACGGCGATGTCATCAGACAGTAAAAGCCAAGCAATGTAAATCAAACAGTGGTGATTACAATGACAATAACAAGAGTATCCCCAGTTAATACCTACTTGGACTGTCTTAGCAGTAGGTCAAACGAGTTACGTTGGAAACACAAGGGTGGATAATGCATTTTCAGCCGTTGTACCACTTAATACTGGGAAGCTTTTTGGTCTCACGGTAACATTCAAGATGAACAAAAAATATCTGGGTCTTCTTCTTTTCGAGTGGATGGTAAAGTATTTCTTTAAATATTTCGGGACCAGCGGCCATGCCAATCGCAACGTCAGTGGCTTTCATTAGGTCCTCTCAAGTGAAGGTGTATGGACTCTTGGGGCACTCGAGCATGTCTGTCATTTTCTGCACAGGGACTCCGCACTTGCATTGTGTTCTTGTGTGAAATCATCATATCAGCCGAAAGACGTCCACTGCTGGACATAGGCCTTCCCCAAGCGTCGCCACATTGACCGGTCCCGTGCGTCTCGTAACTAGCGGATCCCCGCAACCTTCACCAGGTTATCGGTCCATCTGGTGGGGGCCTTTCCAGCGCAACGTCTTCCGGTTCGCCCCACCGCCCATCCGTTCTGCTAGCAATGCGTCCTGCCCACTGCCACTTAAGTTTGGCAATTCTTCGGGCTATGACGGTTACCCTGGTTCTCTTGCGGATGTCTACATTCCTGATTCGATCACGCAAGGAAACTCCGAACATCCGAGTGACTGTAAGCTTGCTGATATTCGGAGTATTATTTTGTGAAATACTTAGTTATAAAGGTTTAAAAACCATGGGTTTGTCCTCGAATCGTCTGCTGAAGAGAAACCAAACTAGGGTTTCTGAAAGCCTTTCAAATTCTGCTGTCAAATCGAAATAATAATTTGAATAGCCGTTGTTATAGCTCCTGTAACACAGGTTAATCACCAAGCACAGGAGTCAGGGACTTTACTGAATTGTAATGGTTGGTATATTGGCGTGTGCTAGCTGTCATTATGGCAAATATATTTTATTTAAATTTTTTGTGTTGAGTAAAGTAAAATTATTTCTAGTATTCGTATGACATCGAGAGCGTGTACACATACCCCCAGATAGGTTGTGCGCCACGCGACGTGGGCAGACTTAGAGTAGATCTGCCCGGGTACTACTTCACTGAGTAGACACGGACTCCCGTATTATTTGCATACTATTGTATAGAATCAAGTTTTTGTTTTTTTTCTAACTGAACAGACAGCTGTGCTGCTGGGGAGTTTGTTGCGCCACTTCTTCTTCCCAGCAAAAGCACTAGGAAGTGGTGAAGGGCATCGTTTTTGGGGGACTGTGTTATGTAATTTTGACGTTCGGAAAGTGCTGATTCTCAGCCTAGCTTGAATAAATGACTTTTGAATTTAATATTGTTCGTAAATAAACCTATTAAAGCTTCCTGTTAATCATCCGATCGCAGCAATAGGCATGTCGCAGCCATCAACGTTTAACATCTTGGCGTATTTAAAGGCAGCCCTTTGAAGATGACTGACCAGGACTCAGCCAAATGATTCAAATTTAGTTTTTTCCACGCCAGCGCTAGTAGTCACCAACACATATATGGCGCCAACAGCGTAAACCGTGTAAATTATTTTTCGTTCTTGTGTGCAATTTTAGTGAAATTGAAGAGTGAAACTGTCGAAATAATTTGAAAACATGGAAATGACAAATAATACTACGTCTTCTGCGTTTTTTCGCGAAATATTTGAGTCTTAAATCTAGTCATCCTAACCAAACATTACAAATTCATCAATATCTAATTTAATTAAATGACTACACGACATTCAGCCATCTGGTTAAACGTTGCGCTCAATGACTTGGCTAGTTGTCCTTCAGCCATTTAAATAGATGCTCGCGTATAATGAACGGCCTAGGCGATCAATTAGATGGCTAATTTAACCAGATGGCTGCGACAGATATACGATTAGACAACGAAAATATTTTTTGAGATGATTAGTCTTTTATACTTTACGTTAGCGCCCCAAAATACAATTCTGTATGTCGCCATTTTAACTAGCCTTATCTCTAGGAAATGTCACTGGGATATTAGACGGCCTAGCTATATGCATTTTACGTTAGAAACACCATGTCATAGCCCTCACACACATCCCTTACTTTGCATATATTATGTACGTCAAATGTAACTTCATGTGTTTCCTAGTAAAGTTTCCGCATGGCTCTGTTGCTAGGAACCCTGGCTTATGACGGAATATGTTGAAGTCATTTTATGTACGATAAATGACGTTAATTTTCAGAAGATAGCGCGTATTTTATGTCATGCAAATGAGGTATACCAAATGCAGGATAAATAATTGTTTCAACTGCTATACGGTGCAAGCATACCTAGTAGTTCAGCTCTATTAAGGAGAAGTAGTTTATATACGAGGCAACCCAGAATCTACTGACCGAGTTAAAGTAAATAATCAAGCTTAACAAGCCCTGAGCTGCTTTTATCATTACGCATACTCGCATCAATCATCATCAAAACATATACCTAATTAATCTGTAGAAAAGTAGTTTCTGTATACCGAAAATATTTCCAAAAAAATAGCCAGGGCATTAAGAAATAACCAACAGAAACCATTTCCAGCATTTTTGTCTATTTGTTTGTTTATCTGTTTGTGTGTTTATTTGTGCACGCATCACGTAAAACGTAAGAAACCAATGTATATATATATATATATTTTTTAAACTGTGTGTGTGTGTGTTTATATAACTGTTATACATTAAATTGAGCGTAACTTGAAGCATTACTTAGTTTTTGTTTCATCGCAATCGGTCTCTATCCAAAGTTAGATGAATTTAAAGTGTTCAAGAAGTATGAAGTTGGTAATAAATATCACAACACACGCAATTCAGATACTCGGACAGTTGAACTCCATATTCAATAGATGGCGTTGTGCATTTGACGTCATTTTCTGAATGGCGGCGTCAAGATTCTCCGCGAAAGAACGACCCTAGAAAAATCAGGTAAGTGGGCTAAGCAGTTGACGGGAGCGAAGACGCGTGCACATCTAGTACTTACATATATCACTCATATCCCCTACACAAGCTCTTAATCTACATCACACACAACATTTCTTGTATTTCAAGCTTTCACACAGTATGAAATTGCGGGTTTTTAGCCACGGGAGGACCTGGTGACCTGTAATACAGGATCTTATAGAAACCTATCGCAGCCACCAGTCTCACACAAAAGTCACAAAGTTAAACCCTAGTTTATAAAAAATAAATATCTATTTCTGTTGGCGAGCAGCGTTGCTGAGTCCCGGTTTGAAGAGCGGTGGATATAACAGGAACATACGACATTTAGATTTATCTACAAGATAGCTTTTCTTCTGGGCTGATTCTTTCTTATACCGATGATGTTCATTGGTGACAATGACAATTTGGCGGGCCAGAGTCAAAGTCAAAGTCAAAAATATTTATTTCAACTAGGCCATTAAGAGGAAATATGGGCAGAGAGCGCCTTCTGAATTTCCTTATCAAGAAGTCATAATTCGAGGTTTGGCTCTCGTCTCTTTCCTCCTCCAATATTGAACCAATTTAAAAGATATTCCATAAACTGCTAAAGTAAGATATATACTATGTCTCTATGTTTTCCTTTTTTCATTTATATTTGTCAAATTTGCACACTAAGCCTCTGTTGACAGCGCAATTTTGAGCATTTTTGAGGGCTCTAGTGCTTCTAAAGATAATGTATCATCAAAAAGGAAAACATAGGGACATAGAATATCTTTTAAATTGGACCAATATTGGAGGAAAAAAGAGACGAGAGCCAAATCTCGAATTATGACTTACTACTACTACTTACTAAGGAAATTCAGTCGGCGCTCTCTGTCCCCGTTTCCTCGCTTTTGAACGTCAACAATTAAAATTTACAAGTAATAATAACTGATTCTACCGTCGATTCGGCTAAGTAGCTGGTTATGAAGAAGAAAGGACAAGAAAATCAATCACCAGCTACTTAATACTTTCATCAACAGCGCATTTTTTATTTCAGTTCATAAATAAATGTCAAAATATGCTTCTCCGCCATTCGAAATAAAACCTAGCAAAACTGTTTATTTTTCTGATCCTATTAAAATGTGTATTTTTCTGAAAATAAACTATTATTATTATATCGCTACATTATTTTCAAACATTTTTATTTTTCTGATACTATTAAAATGTGTGTTTTCTGAAAATAAACTATTATCATCATATGTCTACATTATTTTCAAAACCATCGTGTTTTCTCACTCAGTGTTCCACATTTAACTAAGTGTGTACGATCATAATATCCCCCCATATGTTCCCCCTATCACGGACCCTATCTATGTACCACAGATGTAACAGGCAGATAGCACAGCGTGGTACTATGTGCTGTTGTGTCGGCTACGGTCACCATGGCGCTGCCAGGATACCATAGTGATTCAATCATGATGATAAAATGTCTAGATTAGAGTCTAGGCTTTGATAAGGCTATATGGTTGGAGAAATCGAATTGCTTTGATGCGCATTAGAGAGTCTCTAAAAAAAAACATGTAACCTTATAATAGGCGTTTTTCTTTTGGATCTTATATGGACTTGTGAAGTGTCTGTTAATGTTAAGAAGTGCGCTCAACTAGTACTATTCATCTTTTTATGTTGATTGAAACTGGAAAATATTCACCTTAAACTCAACTTTGAATCGATCAAAATTGCTTTTATCTACACTCACAACGTAATGTTCCAAATATGAATTCAAAAAATATTGTATAAACATGTACTTTATATTCGTGGATAGGTAAAATTAAAAAAAAAACCCGTTACAGTGCAACATTTTCCTTCGATTTTCAAACAACTGTATCATAAAATAACTTTTTAATTTTTATAGCACTCTTTTACTTTTTAATTTATTGGTTTTTATGGGCTCCTTGACTTAATGTCGAAAAGTAGTGTCATATCTATGGAGGTGCGCGGTGAGCTGTCATGCGCAATGAGAATCTAAATTGCCCGCCATACCACATATTTTTTCCGTTTCAACTTTTGTTTTATTTTTTGTTTTCTAGATAAAGTAGTGTATGCAACGGCATATAATTAGGTATTAAAACACTCGCGTTTTAATATTATCTCATTCGGCTTCGCCTCATGTGTAAACCCACGCTCGTGTTTTAATAACCCCTATTATATGACCATTGCATAACCTACTATTATCTACACTCACAACGTAATGTTCCAAATATGAATTCAAATCATCATCATCAGCCTGTTAATACTCTCACTGCTGGGACACAGGCCTCCTCTCTGTGTGAGGGAATTCAAATAATATTGCATAAACACGCACTTTTATGTCACTGTCTAATGGATACGCGCGCTGCGCAGTCATGGTGCAATGAAAATCTAAATTGCCCGCTATACCGCATATATTTTTCGTTTCCACTTTTATTTTACTTCAACTGTATGAATGAAGATAAAATAGTGTATGCAACGGCATATAATTAGGTATTAAAACATGAGCGTGGGATTATCACATGAGGCGAAGCCGAATGTGATAATATTAACACGCGAGTGTTTTAATAACCCCTATTATATGACCATTGCATAAACTACTATTATAGCCGTATGTAATACTACCATTATGCTTGTCACAGAAACTGCTGTTATTAAATCAAAATCCTGTCTAGTATAAATTACTTATAATATGTTTCCTAATAGTAAGAAAATAAACCTGCAAAGCTTTGCCTGAACCCTGGGACACATGCGTTTACACAACACTGTTATTTTTAGAATATAAAACACGAATAGTCAACATTAAAATATATAAAAAATACTCTAGTCCGTCGATCCCTAAGAATCACAGTCACTTCGTATGCAAGTTGCGTGCGTCGGAGCCATCGAGAGTGGAGTGCCACTACAGCCTGTAGGTATGTAGCGTTAAAAATAACAACCGCCGCCGCGCCTACCGATACACCGGGGAACTGCCTCGCTGTGTTACATGCAGTGGATGATACGTTGCTGATAAAAAACTGTTATGTATCGGTGAGTTATTGAATTTTACAGGCAGGTCTTTGAGGATGGAACGAGTTCCGAATTAGTCCAAAAACACGACGACTTGTAGGCCAGACCGCCAACAGCAATTTATTTCATTTATCATGTCGTCCAATCTGTTCTCGTAGTTGTTCGGCCAAAGTTGGATATGCGAGTCACAGAGCAGCAAATCTGTTCACACCCGCATTGAGGAGCCATGGAATGCGGTCACTGTGGTTGAATTCGGCTAGATGGCATCATCATAGAATACTAGCTTCAGTCCGCGGCTTCGCCCGCTTTCAAAGTAAAAAAAAAAATGCTCCAATCACCACCAAGCTTTACAGAATTATCCGCTGGATCAATCTAAAGATTGTCTGAATTTAATTAAAATCGGTCCAGCCGTTTCGGAGTCTATATGGAACATACATGTATACTTTCTCTTTCAAATGTAAAGATAGATAGATTACGGCGTGCTTATTTTATCTGAAGAGATAAATAGGACTGTGGGACAATAATTTTCACCAGTCTAACTAATTCATTAGTAAGGATATTATAAGTGCGAAAACAAACTCTATTTGTCTGTTGAAATTTTTCGCTTTCACGCCTGACCTCCTAATATTGATGAATTGTGTATAGAGATCGTCATCCAAGGACCCATCGAGAGTGGAGTGCCATTTTCATACAGGCTAGCGTTGAAAATAACGCCCGCCATGCCTGCCGATACACCGGGGTACTGCCTCGCTGTGATACATGAAGTGGAAGATATGTTGCTGATAAAAACTGTGTATGTATCGGTGAATAAGGAACTTTCCTGATGGCCCAGCGCAATCGTCGATAGGCGACGGGACTCGGGCCGGGACGGGGGCTTGGGAGGCGGCACAAGTGCTATTCGGTCAAATTGTATTACATTGCGTCCATGTGAACGTAGTTGCAATTTCTCTTACTAAAATCGCTTATCGGTTTAATACAAATCGACTCGCATCGAGCTAGCTATCAGGAAGGTTGCTTTTGAATTACATATTTTGAGCTTACCTAGCCTATTTTATCTAAACAACATGACTCACGTTTGTACTTCGAACAATTGACAATTTTTAATTAATCAATCCATTGATTCAATTTATTCCAAGCAACATAATAACAATTACCTGGGCGACCGAGCTTTGCTCGGGTGAAAATAGAGAAAACGACGTTTTCTAAAAATGAAACCTAGCTAGATCGATTTATCGCCCCCGAAACCCTCTGCATACTAAATTTCATAAAAATCGTTGGAGCCGTTTCCAATATTCAGATTATATGTGTACACACATATAAACAAGATTTACTCATTTAAATGTATTAGATAGATTAGATAATAGCAGCACAGGCAGTAATTAAACTCACATACAATACAAAACAATTAAAATTTCATAAATAAAAAATCTATTGAATTAGATTTTTAAAAATGACATATAAATTAAAATTTCACCAAATAAATAAATTACAATAAAATAAAACACATTAATTATAATTTCCTAACTGGAATTAGAACCGCAACATGCCTGTCACAGCCATGCTGGACATAAGGGCAGTCTAGTCTGTCTGCGCTGGGCGACCATTGCCAGGATGGATTGGGGCTGGCCCGCACGAGGGACGTACTACGCTTGCGCATAGAAGCGTGAATGGAAAACATTAAAACATTTTGCTCGATCCGAGCATCAAACCTAAGATCCCCATGCACAAACGGCCACGCTTTCACCAATAGATCAACGTGGCAGCCTAAAAACTTCCAAAATTTTAAGTTATTCTTCCAGTGAACAGTTCGGGACGATTTACTTCATTTATTCCTATCAGGAGCTCCTGGCTAAATAATAACAGCTGCACGGGTCGATCATTAAGGTTAAGCAACGCTTGACGAGGTCGGTCAGTGGATGGGTGACCATTTCAACATACCGAGTTTCCTCCGTGCCTCGGAAAGCACGTTAAGCCGTTGGTCCCGGCTGTCATTTGAAGATCTTTGACAGTCGTTACGGGTAGTCAGAAGCTTGAGATCTGACACCAGTCTTGCCAAGGGGTACCGTGTTACCCAGTTACTGGGTTGTGGAGGTCAGATAGGCAGTCGCTCCATGTAAAACACTGGTACTTAGCTGAATCCGGTAAGACTGGGAGCCGACCTCAATATAGTTGGGAAAAAGGCTAGGCAGATGATGATTCCTATCAGAACTAAGGGCTAGTAAAAATAATACAAAAAGAGACTGGTTCTATACTATATGTTAGTCACTGCTTTCCAAAGTTTTACCTTACCCGCCTCCTCTAAATTTCTTCTAAAATCACAACGGCGGTGCCGCGTAAATGCCTTGCCTGTTATGGTAAAGCTACAAGAAGCCAGTAACTTGACGAATATGCGCAATGAAAACGTCAAGTAACTTGATCTGGTTACATTCAGATCACTGCTGCTTCAGGGTTGTTGGCATTAAGATATTTTTTCAATCCATACTAATATTATACATGCGAAAGTAACTCTGTTTCTTTGTTACCTTTTCACGAATAAACAGCGGAACCGATTTAGATAATATTTATTATAGTTAATAATTTAGTTAGTAAGATAACATAAAATAGTTTGTTGTCGTGGTAGTGGGTTCCCTTGGGATGATAAAAAACTTTTTACGCGGGCGAAGCTGCGGGCAGAACTCCTCAACCTATACTGTCCCACTGCTGGGCAAAGGTCTCCCCCTTAGCCAAGAAATTAAAAGAGAACATTTATTTAGATTTTTTTTTATTTTTTTTTACTATCTATAGGCTTGCGCTTGACCACTATCTCACCTGATGGTAAGCGATGATGTGGTCGACGGTGAAACACGCTTGCCTAGAAGAAACCCATTCACTCTTGACTTAAAGACAATCTAGGGGTTGTAGTTATCGGGAAACACAGATTCCGGCAGGGAATTCCACTCTTTAGCTGTACGCATAATAAAAGTGTCCCCAAAACGTTTTGTGCGTATGGGTGGGATGACCACCATGTACCGATGACGCATGACGTTTATGTACAAAGGTACAAGCCAGTTACTTAATGCCTGAGGTATTATTTACTAGTAAACCAAGGGTGGTCAAGATGTTATCAATTTAAAATATTTTTTTAAATTGTTTCTGACATTATCTATAAAATTTACAATATTTTTTATAATAGTTTATGGCATTATTAATTAAATTTATAATATTTTTTTATAATAAGTATGACATTATCAATTAAATTTACAATAATTTATAATTTTATTCTGACATTGTTTGAACTGACATCGGTATAATAATGTGACTGTGACATCAATTAATTAATAAGTTCCTTTAGAATTGCATGAGGTATTTTTGTTATTACTGTCTATTTTCTTAATTTACTAGCTATGCCCGCGGCTTTGCTCACGTCATCTATCTGCCAACCCTACCCTACTTACCTGCCTGCCTACTTTACTTACCTACCTACAATTTTTGTTACTATAGTCATCATTCTTTCTCGGAGAATCTTAACACCGCCATTCAGAAAATGACTTCAAATGCACAACGCCATCTATCGAATATAAAGTTCAACTGTCCGAGTAACTGAATTGCGTGAGCTGTGATAATTTTACTTCTTGAACACTTTAAATTCATCTAACTTTTGATAGAGTGAACCGATTGCGATGAAACAAAAACTAAGTAATTCTTCAAGATACGCACAATTTTTATGTATAAAAGTTAGTCTACATTGGTTTCGTACATTTCACGTGATGAGTGCACAAATAAACAGACAAAAATTCCAAAAATGCTAGAAATGGGTTCTGTTGGTTATCCTTTAACACCCTGGCTATTTTTTTTGGATTTTTTTTCGATGTACAAAAAATATTTTTCTACAGATTTATTATATGTATTGATTGATGATAAGTTTAGATGATAGTACAAGCTGAAATAAAACATTTGCACACCATATTTAATGGTAGAATGTAAAGGGACCGTCATAGATTTAAGATCCTACTTTGTAAACCTACATTCTAGCAAATAATTATTAAAACAGAATTTGAATTTGAGATAACATAGCAGGTGGTTATTTAACATTTTGTAAGTTAAGAAATAATAATTCATTTGTATACACAGTTTTTTTTGGAACCCTCCAAGTGGATCATGCCGCACCGGGTGGGAACCGATGAGCTGTGAAGTACTAGTCTAACTAAACAAGAGGACGACCCAATTACTTAGCACGAGCCGACTATTAGGTGACAAATCTAATGTTCATCCAGTCTAACGTAATCACTGTTTTCATCTCTATTCATCTTGAAAACTAAACAAGACTCCTAATAAATAGAGACATAGAGATATAGTGAGACTAAAATTATGTTTATCATGATATTATGTAAGTACCTATAATCTTGCAAATAAATAAATGTCATTTCATTTCATAGAAATATTATTTTGTGTTTTTTTTTTGTGTCTAGGTCAGCTGACATAACATCAGCGAAAATGTGGAAAAAGTCTAAAATGTCCCTAACATTTAGACTTTTCGAAAATCTATGCGTCCATAATAATTTATTTGAAAAAGCGTCGTCGCATTGTCGTCCTTTGCCTGTCTGTGGGAGTCTTGACGCAGCACTACTTGGAAAGGCTTTATTGTGTTGAGTGAGAGCCCCATACAAAGTTGTAACGCCCGAAACTTAAAGAGACAAACTTGAAATGTCTCATTTGCCTGCAGTTTCCGCACTGTTTCTTCAAAGCGGAACAGCAATTCTACTTACTGGCAGAAATTAATCGGTGTTTAGTTTTCATCCAAAAGTTTGTGGGGTTTAGTGAGAGCGAAGCGAGCACATGGGACTATGAAACTTAAATCCTAAATGCATTTATTTCAATTAAACCATTAACGGGCACATTAGAATCGCCAGGGAGTCGGTCTATTAGAAAGATAAGGCTGAATTTGAATTTCGAATCAAAGATCGCCATGATAGTTAACAGATGACCAGCACTGAAGCTCGACTATCATCAATATCCAGTAGATACTAAAAATGCTAACAATTTTTCTACTTCTACTTAGTAGGGATGTTAACTGATAATAAGTTTTTTTTCGTCAGGAATCTACTAAAACTAATTTTCAGTTATACTGTATTCGTCGTGGTGGCCCAGTGGCTAAGACCTCGCCTCTCGTGCTTGAGGTCGTGGGTTCAAATCCGGGCAAGTACCAATGTGACTTTTTCAAATTCATATGTACTTTCTAAGTTTATCTTAGACATCACAGGCAACGGTGAAGGAAAACATCGTGAGGAAACCTGGACTTACATAGTTAATGTAAGTCTGAAATAGCCAAGTCAGAGGCCTGTGAGATTCCCAGAGGCGGCTTAATTAACTCTGACACCAGAGGTGGCCACACCTCACACGAAAGAAGAAGAAGTTATACTATAGTTATTTATGCTACAAGTGCGGAAAGTAGGCGATTTCCGATGAGTGGTATTTTTATATCACTCGTATAGATTTAGATAAATCCACACGAGTCGGAAATCATCTTACGCACGTGTATCATACAACATTTTACTATGCATTGTGCGAGGAAATAAAAAATATATCTGAACCAAGCAAGAAATTAATAAAATGGCGCTTATTCAAGGGCGCTCAGCATATCCACAGATTATCTACTTATTATATACTTAATTTGTAGATTTAAGTAAAACGCAGTGTTTGATGTTAGTGACATGTAATCAGCTGTTTTTCCTTTTTTTAATTAACAGGTGACAGTAGTTTGAACCTTACATCAAATAATACTTTCTATGGCCAGGGTGTTGGCATTGTAACCAAAGTAACCAAGAAGGTTTAACACCTCCCCGCAATGCGAACATCCTGTATAAGACAAAAGTATATATCAAAGTAATTAAAATAACTATAACAACACACTCAAACACACAAAAGTTCATCACTAACAAGGTTGTATCAAAAAAAAAAACTATCAAATAACATCTAAATTAAACCTAAGGATTGCACACATTTTGCGTGCTTTAGTTTCGCCAAAGGCTTAGTTAGAACATCAGCAATCATTGACTGTGTAGGTATAAATTTAATTTCAATGTGTTGATGTGTTACTGTATCTCGTATGAAGTGATGCTTTATATCTATATGTTTAGTGCGTGAATGATACGTGTCATTATGAGCTAATTTTATGGAGCTTTGATTGTCTGAGTATATGACTATGGAATGAGTGGGGATGAGAAGGAGTTCATTAATGAGGGTTCTTAGATAAATGGCTTCTTTGCAAGCTTCAGCTAGAGCCATGTATTCAGCTTCCGTTGTGGAAAGAGCAACTGTTCGCTGCTTGCGAGCTTCCCACGAAATAGGTCCTCCGCTCATTATGAAAACGTATCCAGTAAATGATTTCCGATCCACCATATTGTTTCCATAGTCTGCATCTACGTAACAAGTAGGATAAAACAGACTTGTCTTATTGTAACTAAGTTTAAGTTCCTTAGTACCTTTTAGGTAGCGAAGAACTCGCTTAGCGGCCCTCCAGTGTACCTCCCCGTAATGTGCATTGAACTGGGAAAGGTACGAGACCGAGTGAGCAATGTCAGGTCTTGTACAAATGGCAATGTACATTAAAGAGCCGATAAGTTCTTGATAAGGAACTTCAGCTTTCGGTTCTTCTTTTTCAGGAAGAGAAAGCTTTAGTCCTGGTTCCAGGGGTGTTGAGACAGTAATTGCGTCTGTCATGTTATATTTGTGTAAAAGTTTCTCTATGTATTTAGTTTGATCGAGAGAAATGGAGTCGTCATTATGTGTAACTCTCATTCCTAGACAATCCTTTAGAATGCCAAGGTCTTTTACAATAAATTGTTTCTGGAGTTCCTTTTTGAAGTTTCTCTTTAACGTGTCGTTTGTGCTTACGATGTAAAAATCATCTACAAATACAGCTACCAGAAGCAGATCATTTGCTTCTCGTCTAAAATAGAGACAATGTTCGGTTGCTGTTTGTGTTAACGACAGTTTGCGCATAGCATCGCACACCTTAATATTCCACTGTCGTGGAGCCTGTTTGAGGCCGTAAAGAGCCTTTTTGAGCAGACACACTTTGTTCTTTGGGTCAGTAGAGAAACCCTCTGGTTGCTCCATGTAGATTTCTTCTTCAAGATCTCCATTTAGGAATGCGGTTTCTACATCAAGATGGTCAACCTGTAACCCTCGATGCGCAGCAAAAGCTATCAAAAGACGTACTGAAGATAGTCTAGCAACTGGTGAGAAAGTTTCCCCGTAATCAACTCCTGCTACCTGGGTGAAGCCTTTAGCTACTAATCTAGCCTTATACTTGGTAACTTGACCACTTGTGTCCTTTTTGATCTTGAAGACCCATTTACATTTTGTTGTTTTTCTGCCAGCAGGCCTGTCAACGAGAACCCAAGTTCCATGTTTCGACAATGAATTATATTCAGCTTGCATTGCCTCGATCCACTTTTCTTTATTTGGGTGGACAGTTACTTCTTTATATGATTCTGGTTCCAGTTCTACCATGTTCGAGTATTCTAGTCTCTCAGGAGGACGCCTCGATCGAGTAGGATATCTCGTATTCGGTTCATGAGATGGCTCTACAGTTGGTTCAGAATCAGAAGGAGATACTTCCGGTATCACAATATCTTCAGAAGCTGATAAATACTCCGTTGACGATGTTTGTGGTATCTCAGAAGTGTCCAGTGGTGGCTGACGTTGCTGTTGTGAAACAAGTTCTTGATCCAATGAAGATGGTTGCTCGTCAACAAATGGTATAACTACTTCATCTAGAAGTGAGTCTTGCGTGCTACTATCAGAATTCTTAGATTCTGTATGCATTTTGTCTTCTATGAAGACAACATCTCTCGCAATTATAATTGTCCGAGGATTTTTTGGATCTATAAGGCGATATCCTTTACTTTCAGTAGCATAGCCCACAAAAATGTATGACTGGGTTTTTGATTCTAGTTTTGTCCGTTTTTCTTTAGGCAAAAGAACGTGAGCTTGACAACCAAACACTCTTAAATGTGAGAGGTCGATTTTCTGCTTGGTCCACAGTTCCTCTGGAATCTTGTTATTTAAAGATTGTGTCGGTACACGATTCTTTAAATACATTGCTGTATTTACGGCTTCTCCCCAATATGCTAAAGGAAGTTGTGAGTCTTTAAGCATTGATCTGGCTTTTTCAATAATAGTACGGTTTGCGCGTTCAGAAACTCCATTCTGCTGGGGTGTGTACGGAATCGTAGTTTGGTGGATTATACCGTTTTCCTTGAGAAATGTAGTCATGTCTCTGTTTACATATTCGCGACCATTATCGGAACGTAAGATTTTTATCCGTTTGCCCGTTTGATTTTCAACTAAATGCTTAAATTCAACAAACTTTGTAAAAACATCGGCCTTTGATTTTAAAAGATATCCAAAAGTTTTGCGACTAAAATCATCTGTAAAAGTAAGTAAATAAAGAGCTCCACCCCACGAGTGCGTACTCATAGGTCCGCATAAGTCCGAATGAATTAATTCTAAGACTTGACTCGATCTACTTTTCGATTTTATAAAAGGTTTTCTCGCAAGTTTGCCTTGTAAACATGGTACGCAAGTTTCAGTGTAAGAGGCACTGAAATCTATTCCTATACCTTTATTTTTAAGGATATGCATACTTTTTGCATTTAGATGGCCAAGGCGCCTATGCCATAGCATAGCAGACTCTTTAGTGGTTGTACACAGGGCATGTGAACTCATGTCAAGTCTATGCATGCCTTTATGGTTTGAAGCTGTAGCAATGACATTTCCTGTCACTTGACAACCGCTGCTTTCAAAGATTTGAGCACCTTTCGATGTAAATAAAACATCGAAACCTTTTTTTACCATATTGCTAACAGATAATAGGTTGGTAGCTAGGTTTGGAACGTATAGTACATCGCTGATTTTATTGACACTATCAGAAATATTTACATGAACAGTACCTTTGCCTTCACTCAACAGCTGCTCTTTATTAGCAACTGTTATCGGCGAGACGTAGGAATACATATTCTCATACCACTCTTTCCTGTTGCTCATGTGGCAACTTGCACCAGAGTCTATGAACCACTCATGTGAACTGTAAGGAGGAAGGACATTAATGAAACATGATGAAAGTGTGAACTGTGATGTATAATTTGTACAATTATTTTCAGTCAAAACATTTTTTGGGTTCTTTGCCGAAACTTTCTTTTTGTTTCTACATTCTGAGACTAAATGTCCTAACTTTTTACAATATGAGCAAAACTTCTTATTCGAGTTCTTATTGTAAAGCGCCGTGTTCACGGAAGATATAGGTCCTGAGGTACGAAGATCTTCCTTCAATAAGGCTGCTACGACTGACTCTGTGGTCAATTTTGCTTCAGGGGAATGTTCTAGTGCCATAACTAACGAGTTGTACTTATCAGGTAGTCCAGTGAGTAATATGATCGCCACAAACTCGTCTTCCACTCCTGCTCCAATAGCAGTCAACTGTTGTTGAATGGCCAGGGTATTGTTGACGTACTCTTGCATACCTGATGACTTATTTAGTTCATTGCTAAGAAGCTTTTTCATAAGCGTAAGTCTTCTCATCAAACCACTATTAGCATACGCTGTTTTTAAGCAATTCATAGTTTCATAGGCTGTTTTCGCAGATCTGATTACTGGATAAACCGACTCGTCGCACGCTAGGCAAATTTTTGCTTTTGCTCTTTCATCTTTCCGCTTGATGATAGGATCCGTAAGGTCTAGCTCCTTGCTGATGACCACGTCCCATAAGTCGAGTTCAACTAACATGCATTCAACGCTGAAGATCCAGTTAGGGAAATTGTTCCCCGTCAACTTTTTGAACGTTAACGAACTAGATGTTGATTTTTCCATCGCTGAGTCGCCCATAACCACTTATTATATACTTAATTTGTAGATTTAAGTAAAACGCAGTGTTTGATGTTAGTGACATGTAATCAGCTGTTTTTCCTTTTTTTAATTAACAGGTGACAGTAGTTTGAACCTTACATCAAATAATACTTTCTATGGCCAGGGTGTTGGCATTGTAACCAAAGTAACCAAGAAGGTTTAACATATCTAATAGTTCATAGTTCCTCGGGCATGTAAATAGCTGTCACGTCGTAACGCAAAAAGGCACGAGTAAAATATTCATTCTGCCAAACATATTTATTGAATATTTAAAATTAATTTATTGATCAAAATCTAAATTTAGAGTTATTAAAAACGCCTTATATGAAGTATTAGTTTTGTTTTACCTTTTATATGAATGATAATCTGTACTTAACAATTTTTAAAACTTTTCTCAAATAATAAAAACTCTATGCGGCGGGCTGACGTTGGAGTTAATAATTAAAAAACTACAGGAAAGTAAAAAGCACTAGTAAAAAAATGTGACACTGTCCGCACAGTTTGGCTGCTTGGAAAACGCTCTTTTCGAGGACATGCATTGTAAAGTAATAAAAAATAGCGTAGAGGCCTGTGGGGTTCCCAGAGGTGGATTAATTAATCCACCTCTGGGAACCCCACAGGCCTCTGACACCAGAGGTAGCCACATCCTCACACGAAAAAAGAAAAGTCTCGTGGCAAAAATTGCCAACCTTCCAAGGTTGAAGCCGCTAACAACCTAGTACAAAATACTTAAGTCTGTAAATGAAAAACATCACAACCTTTCAGTCAGCAGCTTGAAGCAAAATAAGTGAAAATCTTCGCCCCTGTCCCGAGATGAAGTTCGCAATTAAATAACAAAGTTTAGAACTAAATGCTCCCTAGTAATGATAGGGATAATCTGTTTAGACCCAACAACAGATACTAACAAGGTTCGTTTCGTCCCCATTTTTCGCTAAATTGTTTTCCCTTTTTGAATTTAGCTGAATCTAGTTACAATCGGGCCTGGTGATATCTAGGACAATTTTTTGAGAGTTTTTTTCTTTCAGTTTGTTTAGGTAGATTTGTTTTTATGTAATAGGCTGGAACGGATGGCCGATGGGGCAGAAAGGTTCTGGAGTGGCGACCGTGAACCGGAAGACGTTGCGTTGGAGGGCCTCCCACCAGGTGGACCGATGACCTGGTGAAGGTTGCGGGGATCCGCTGGTTGCGGGACGCACGAGACCGGTCAATGTGGCAACGCTTGGGGGAGGCCTATGTCTAGCAGTGGAATTCTTTCGGCTGATATGATGAATAGGCTGAAATAGGTAGATATAAGAATAGGTCTTTTTATCGAATTAAGTTTTTATAACACACTAGCTGTGCCCGTGGCTTCGCTCCCGTCAACTGAGAAAAAACACTGTCTTTCTCTGTTCTGTACCCTACCCTATCTATCCTATCTACCCTAACTTACTTACCATACCCTACCTTACCGACCTTAACCTACCCTATCCTACCTTCCCTTCCCTACCTTACTACCCTTCCCTACCTACATACCTACCCTACCTACCTACTATTTTTTTTCTTAATCCTTTCTATCTAAGAACCTTCTAACAATAACAAACACAACAAAAAAAGAATTAGCGAAATCGGTAAACAAATTCTCAAGTTATAGCGTGACCAGGAAAAATAGGGATAGATTTTTATACGAGTATATATAGATTGGCAATGAGTGTGAGAATGCATAACCTTGAAGACGCTGTTGAAATTCCTGCAATGTATCACGTGCTGTCGCACAAAAACAGAAGCAAAAATGCCGTGCAGTCCTTTCACAACATCACCATCATGATGATAATTTCAGCCGAAATCTTCGGAATAAAGGCTTCCCCGAAGTGTCTCCGAATCGACCGGTCCTGATGTATGGCATCCAGGGGATTCCCGTAGCCTTAAACAGGTCATCGGCCCATTTAGGCCCAGTTTCAACGAAACCATTGATAAGAATATTTAACCATTGGTTGAGTTAACAACGGATCAAAAAACTGGGCCTTCGGGTACGCAGTCGCAATTCCAGAACTTTTCAGTCCTTCTTCGGGTTATGTTGGTAACCTTTATCATAACTAGGGCAGAACCGCATCCGGTTCCAGGTTTTTGAGAACCGGTTCTGATAAGCTGATAGAACCGGGCGAACCGGTTCTACCCGGTTCCGGCTGATAAAAATTTAAGCTTTTTTAGGATTGGATTAAATCATAGAGAATTTGTCTAATCAGCATATATTTGCAAGTTTTGTAACAAATCAGTGTTTAGTAACAATCAAAAACTAGGTACTTTTCATTACAACAATCAAAAACTAGGTACTTTTCATTATTACAATCAAAATCTAGGTACTTTTCACTATAACAATAAAAAACCAGGTACTTTTCATTAAAACAATAAAAAACTAGGTACATTGCATTAAAACAATAAAAAACTAGGTACTTTTCACTATTACAATCAAAAACTAGGTACTTTTCACTATAACAATAAAAAACTAGGTACTTTTCATTATAACAATCAAAAACTAGGTACTTTTCATTATAACAATCAAAAACTAGGTACTTTTCATTATAGCAATCAAAACCTAGGTACTTTTCACTATTACAATCAAAAACTAGGTGCTTTTCACTATAACAATAAAAAACTAGGTACTTATCACTATAACAATAAAAAACTAGGTACTTTTCTTTATAATTTTCTTTTGGCTTATATCTCGAGCACCAATGAGCATTAGCGAATCTTATGCAGGACTTTTTTGTGCGCAAAACAGATTTTTAGGACCTTGGACAGGTTTTTTTTTTTGGTTGCAAAATCATCCAATGACTTCGCCGGCTCTGGGTGAAGCGAGAGGGCGTGTCAGACTTTTACTGAGTAAAACCCACCCGTGTTCTTCAGTTGCTTATGTCAGGGCCGCGGTAATACTCTTTAAAAATCAACTGCAACCTAGACAGGCATCAGCCCTAGCGGACTCCGTCAGTTTTGCTGACATGTCACTACGCGCCGTCGACTCGGGACTGGTCCTTATCGGACGACGAACTGACCCATTACTCGCTGTCCGCAAGCCAGCGACTACGGTGGCCGGGGAATCGGCTTGCGACTCCCGGCCCGGCGGAAGGGTAGACAGAGATGTGTTTGTATGGTATCTACAATTCGCCACGTTTACTTCTCATATATTAGGGAGCGAGCATGCTGCGATCAATCGGGTTAAACGATTTCTGAAAGTCCTTAAACCTTAATTATTTACGTGATACAATTTCGACATTTTTAAATAGATTTTATTGTTCCGATTAGCGCAGTAGCTAAGCACCTTACTTCTTTTGTGTTGCAGGTTCAATGACTGCACATCTATCAAATATTCGAATCAACTATATGAAATACACATTAATGTATGATCTTGGAGACTTTTGTAAAACACAGACACCCTATTTTTAGCTTGCCTTCAACAATTGAATACATTTTGTTTCCTTTTATGAGGATTCTTCTGTGAAACTAGTGTTTTATAGAAACTCCAAAGCTCACTTCTTAAGTGAAAATAGAAACAAACAAAAAATCTGGCTAAGTGCGTGTCGGATTACAGCTGAGGGTTCCGTATTCAGGATGTGTATTTACGTAGTATTAATATTGTCTACTGAAAATATAAGCTTTTAGTCACATATTTCCTAGTATATTATTAAGTACTAGCTGTTCCCCCAGACTTTGCTCCCGTGGACCACCCCAATAATAAATAATAACCCTAATAATTAATTGTAGGTCGTGGGTTCGAGCCCAGGTAGGCGCTTTACTTTGTGTAAATTATTTCATCACCACTGCTCTCAAAACGGTGAAGGAAAACATCGTGAGGAAACCGGCATGTCCTAGAACCAAAAATTCGAAGACATGTGACATCCACCAACCCGAACTGGGCCCGCATGGTGGATTACGGCCCATTCCCTCTCACAGAAAGGAGGCCTGTGTCCCAGCAGTGAAACATTAATAAGCTGATGATGTGATGTGATGTGTCACTCAGGAATAATGTAGCTTTCTATTGGTGAAAGAATTTTTAAAATCGGTCAAGTAGTTTCGGAGCCTATTCAGTACAAACATACAAAAAATCTTTCCTCTTTATAATATTGGTATAGATCAAACCAAACCAAACCAAACTACACTGCTGTTTACCGGTATATAAAATACAGCCTTTTGAATCTAAAAAGTTTCAATAGTGTCCTAGTAAATGGCAGTGAAACATTCGGACAAACAGAGTAACAGATGGAAAGTACGAAATTATAAGGTTTCCGTTTTCACCATAAGACTGCAGAACCCTAAAAAAAGCTTTTTCATTTCAGTAACCATGTTGCAGTAGATCAACTCAACATTCTCGAGTATAATTTTCTCATCTCGAAAGATAAAGATATTATTATCCCAAGTATTCTAAAAAAGATTGATCCCCGCTGAAATCCTAAAAAAAACTAAGACAAATACATTTAAAGTCCATTTAGATACCCTATCAATTTCTGTGCCATTTAAATTGCCATAAACTTAGATCGGTGCTTTAAAACGAAACATTTTGAAGTTCTCGGGCTGAAGGTCGCGTGTTAAGAGGGTTTTAGACTACAGGCTGCGACCATGGTCTTGGCTGTTATGGTCGATATAAAAAACTATTTCACAAAAAATATAACTGACTTCAAAAGCAAAACACAAAAAAGTGCAAAATAACTTTATTTTCGGAAGTCTGTGTTGAAAATGATAAAACAAGATGTTCCAAAGACTTTTCTCTCTCTTTTTAGTTTTAGTAGTCCCGAAACTAAAAACTACCAATTTATATATTGGGCGCACGGTTGGCGCAGTGGTTGAGCGATTGACTGCTGCGCTGCGTGTCGCGGGTTCGATTCCCACACGGAAAAAATATTAGTGTGACCTACAGATAGTTATTCCGGAGCTGGGTGTAGTGTATGTGAGTTTATATGTTTGTAAACGCACCCACGATACAGGAAGAAATTCTTGGTGTGGGGCAACATTTTTTTTTTAAATAAAAATATATATTACGTAACCCAAGGATTGACAAAATATCACTAATAACTCAATTTACACATTCGTGCTGCTGGATCGCCAAGGACTTCGGTTGTATGCTTCCATATCTTGAAAACTGATAGACCGATTTTGATAAAACTTGCACTATTCTCTAAACTGAGAGATATTCAATCCAACACAAAAATAATGATCACGATCCGATAAGCAGTTTCGGAGAAATGCGTGGACAAATATACATCCATACATACACACATACATACAAACATACATACAAACACACATACAAATTTACATACACTTATGAAATTTGGCACACGTGTTCGACACAGTAAGATCACCGTGTCGAATTGATTGCCTCCTTTTTTTTTGGAGTCGGTAAAAATAGACTAGGTATAACAGACACAAACTTTATTTGTATTTATATTGGTTTGAGGTCTTGGGTTCGATCCCCGGGTCGAGTAAAGCGTTATTAGGTTTTGCTTACTGGATTGTTTGAGTACTTCAGCTCGGAGTATGAATATATTATGACTGGTTGATGTCAATGGGCTCGCCCTAAAGAGAAGTTGGATCAGCCCCAATTAGTATACTTTAACATTAGTAATATATTATTTAGTTTTATCGGCCAGGATTTAATAAGTTATTAAATTATTATTAGTATTTATTTATTTCAGGCAACTAAGTCCCATAGATAAAATACACAAATTAAACATACAAAAATAAACTAATACATAATTAATAACAAAGTTAACATAAATCTATTTAGTACGTTGGGTCGGCGACGTATTGCGCTGAGTCGTGGTGTCATGTAACCTTCCGCGGAAACGCCGATACACGACACCCTTCGGCCAAAATTCTTCCTTCATGAAGGTCTCTAAATGATGAGTCGGAACCCGCACCACAAAAGATTTGAAATTAATCTTGTGACGCGACTCCAACTGCTCGACTCTCAAATTAAAGTCTAGTGCACTTCAAAAATTAGATCTCAAGATTCAAAGCCACTCAATGAAGTTTATTAATTAAATGAACTGCAATCGAAAAGTCTGAGTATGCTTTATAATTGTATCTTAGTTCAAAGTTCAATGCACGATCATGAAACGAATATAGTTAGAGGACATGCTTAGATCATCTAGCCACTGCTTCCAGAAAGTCATTGTTTATTTATTTATATATACTTTATTGTACATAAAGATAAAAATAATTCAAAAAGACATCTTATAACAAAAACAAACATACAAAAGGCGGCCTTATCGCGATCCGCGATCTCTTCCAGGCAACCTATTTTTATTTTACCGACCATCGTTGCTAAAACCAGTGCAAACGGTCCTTTAGCCCAAAGTAAAAGAGATAATGTCTATGAAAAAGCCCGGCTCTACCCAACGGACGGGCGTAATTGATTGCGACCTACGATTTAATTTCGACCAAGCCAGCGATTATCGTGGAGTGAGATGTTACAACGGTTTAAATTACAAGCCTTAAGATGTTGTAATTTAAAGGTTATTTGAAAGCGAAGCTAAGCGTACCGGGATTTTACGCCTTGTGGTATAATTAAATTTGATTTCGGGGAAATTTTTGGAAGGCTACTTATTGAAATGACTTTGTTGTAAGCTGCTGAGTTGTAGTAGTGCAATGCTTTCTGTGCTCTTTTTGGGTTTCTTTGTGGAACGAAATTTTTAGAAGGTCTACTTTTTAGGGTTCCGTACCCAAAGGGTAAAAACGTGACCCTATTACTAAGACTCCGCGATCCGTCTGTCTGCCTGTCCGTCTGTCACCGTGTCCGTGTGTCTGTTGTGTGTGACTATCCGTTCTTTGAGCAAAGTCTACCCTCTGCCACTTAAGTTTGACAATGTTTTGGGCTGTTGACAACCGTGGTGCTTAAGCAGATCTCTTACAGAAGTTCTTCGGTGGTGGTAACGTTGGAAGGCTTTTCACATGGTTAACCTATGTTCTAGAGAAGGCCGAGGGAATTCACTAGATGTTAGGAACACAGGACCGGTCATTGACGATGCTTGAGGGAGGCCTATGTCCAGTAATGGACGCCTGATGATGATAATGATAATTAGGTGGTCTATTTCAAACGAAGACCAAGACTCTTTTCTAAGTTAATATGGTAAACCTAATCAATAATTTTAATATCTTTAATCCCATATATAGCCCGACCCGCAAAACTAATCACTCATCGATGGATGGAGATAAAATGCAAATATCCCTACATCCCAGAGCTTAAGACTCAGGCATAACAATATAAATCTTGCGATGGGAGGGCCACGAAATTCACGGCTAATGAGATTGTTCCTGCGAATGTTGTATCCGATCGTGTTGTGGATATGAGACGGGGAGATTTGGGATAAGTCCTGGGTTAATATTTTTGTAAGGTATTTTTTATGGGGACTGATTGGTGTTCCAAAAGAAGACCTCAAATATGGCAAACATTTGTGGTATTATGTAGGACCTTGGGGTCTCATTGCTAAGAAAGAAAATTTGGTTCAAATAAATCTCACTAGATGGCGCGACATGTACACACAATTCAATAGAATTGTGTGTAAAATTAACATTTTCTGGAATTGAACATAAACATTGTATGTTCTTGTTTAATCAACTCTCCTAAGTACAAAATTATGAAATATTGGGCTCTTAATTCACATTTCAAAGATTATATGAATGGATCATTTAAAATTGATGCCAATAGATGGCGTATTTTTAATTTCTGAGGCATTCCACTCGATTGTTAAAATTTGCATTGTAACACATTTTGGTGCAAAAAGCTGTAAAAACGTGAAAAAATATACTGTAAAACGAACCTTCACTGTATTTAAAGAAAAATATATTCACCAACCTAGTAAACCCTTTTACTTGCAAGTCGCTGGTGACACCATCTATTGCCGTGAAACGGGATCTAACTCGATTGATGTACTCACAAAAATAACAAGATTAATCAGATGAAAAACGCTAGTTACGTCGGCACAGTTTCTTTGTATAGGATGAGGCATCTGTATGCTAGTATTATATTATCTGTGGTAGGACCAATTAATTTGACAGACCAAAAAGGTAGCTAAAATATCTTATTTAAAATCGTGATTCTAGTAAAAGATGAATAAGCAAACTAGACCACAATAGCTCATTATCCTAAGGATTAAATCTTGCAAATAGCATGTTGCCTTTTGGCCAGATTTCTTCTTATCGTGGTGTTAGCAATAGTAGGTACCAGTAATGATCGATAACACAGAACAGTGGAGTCAAAATGAGGATCTAAACATTCTCGCGTTGCCTCAAATTTCTCTTCGTCTTTCTATATCGTGTTCCTTTCACTTAATCAAATGTCCCTTCTTCAACGCCTGTGTTAATACTGCAATTTACGAGCAATAGAGTTAATTGGTTAATATCTGTATAGGTACTACATACAGACTCAAATCGGTTAATCAAGCAATTAGGAATAATTGAATGAGCGTCGCGCATTATCACCTTGGCAATTAAGTACAGTACTAACTATCAGGAAGCTTACAGTCACTCAAAGGGCAATGGAGAGGGCTATGCTCGGAGTTTCCTTGCGTGATCGAAACAGAAATGTGGAGATCCGCAAGTGAACCAGGGTTACCGACATAGCCCGAAGAATTGCCAAACTAAAGTGGCAGTGGGCAGGGCACATTGCTCGCAGAACGGATGACCGATGGGGCAGAAAAGTTCTGGAATGGCGACCGCGAACCGGAAGACGATACGTTGGAAGGCCTCCCACTAGGTGGACCGATGACCTGGTTAAGGTTGCGGGAAGGCGCTGGATGCGAGACGCACGGGATCGGTCAATGTGGCGACGCCTGGGGGAGGCCTATGTCCAGCAGTGGACGTCTTTCGGCTGAAATGATGATGATGATGATGACTAACTATTAAATACAAACAAACAACCTATGCAGTAAGACGGTGACCGAGTGGCGTCTAAAGACAGGAAGAAGAAGTGTTGGTAGTCCGGTGGTGAGCTGGGCTGATCGCGGGGAGAACCTGAATGAAGATGGCGCAGGAACGTGGGGATTATGAAGAGGAGAGTGGATGACGACGATGACGAATTAACCCGTACATACATAATCAAGGTGAATACTAGGTTAGGTCAATAACATTATGATTGTCATCTGCTTTGTAAAAAAAATCAAACAAGCCATCTTCTAAAACAAAACACTACAAAGCGAAAAATAACTTTCTTTTACGAAGTCGGTGTCTTTGGTACCTATTGTTTGCCGTTTTTTGACACCTTTTTTATTCATCGCTTTTTTGTTTTGGTAGGTGCATTCAATTATCTTGAAAATAACTTATAGCCAAAGTAAATCTCATGACGATTCCAATAAACCCAAATACGACTGGGATCCATTGTTTTATTTCGGAGTTCCAGTGCCTATCTTCCGGTTTCATAATGGATCAGTTCGATGGTACTATTTTAATCAGTATTTTAAGCATTTATTTATCAGTATTTGCTTCATTATAGTCGGTTAACTATTCGATATATCTTATACCCGTGGCATACTTAGAATTAAGGAAATCCAGTGGCCATCTGCGGTCTGCTTCATCAGTTCCACTTCACCAAATGACACTTTCTGAGTGCACAGTGCATCGCTATGTATGCCTATAATATTTGAGGAGTTCTCTCGATTTCTCCAGGATCTCATCATCAGATCCTGACCTGATGACCATGAGACTACCTGGGAAGAATACCCTTTCAAACAAAAGAAGAATTTTCAAAATCGGTCCAGGTGGGTGACCATAAGTCTTTAGAACAAGGTTATTTTGAGTGTGCGTAAGGAACAGATGTATTTGATTTGATTACATCTGTCCCTTTTTTACAATCGAACTAAGATGGTTTTGACACGTCAGGGAATGGGGGCAGACGTCTTTGGGTAATAGGGGAAGATGAACAAAAAAAATAAAAATTGAGAACCGCCTCCATTTTTTGAAGTCGGTTACAATAAATAATTGCAGATGCATGAGAGTTTTATTTCATCTCAAAAATAAAACTCTCATGCATCCCATTCCGTGAAAACTTGAGAGAACTTTTTTGTTTGAGTTAGTTGGCTATCGCTAGCATCAGATAGAACAACAGCCCTGATGTGTCAAAACTACCATAGTTCGACTGTAAAAAAGGGATAGATGTATACAAGTCATATACATCTGTCCTTTACGCACACTCAAAATAAACTTGCTCTAACAGCTAATGGTCACCCCCCTGTTCACTTCAAACTCTCTTTACCTTAGTTAATATGTTTGCTACTTCATCATTTCGGCCGAAAGACGTCCACTGCTGAACATATACCTCCCTAAGTATCGCCACAACAATAGGTATTGTGCTTGTTGCATCCAGCGAATGCCCGCAGTCTAAATCAGTTCATCGGTCCATTTAGAGGGAGGTCTTCCAAAGCTACGTCATCCGATACGCGTTCGCCACTTCAGAACTTTTCGGCTCCATCGGACGCCCGTTCTGCGAGTCATATATGTGCCCTGCCTACTGCCACTTAAGTTTGGCAATTCTTTGGGCTTTGTCAGTAAACCTGGTGCTGGGTTCAACTTAGTAACGTAAAAATTATTATGCGACTAAATAGACCTTTTAAAACCTGCTTATTATCCAGACACTCTATCCATTTCATCCAAATTACGCTAAATAAAATTAGTTATAAAGATTCTTAATGAGAGCTTTTTAATAAAATAAACAGCGACGACAACATTATTTGCAATTTTAGCGCCAACAAAAAATATTTTTATGCCCTCGAAAAATGGGTCGGCTGGCGAAAAATCTTTGTAACGTAAATAGAGAACTGTACAAAAAGTATCGTCCCTAAAATCTGGGTTACTTTACACAACGCACAAAAAATATAGGTCACCTAACAGAGTGTAGTTAAACACAATCCCGTTTTAGCGCTTTAGAGCTTAGGTATACATAAATGGTGGAAGCAGAAGGACTAGTTGCGCAAAAAAATATACCATGGCATCAAAATATACTTCATTTTTATTTTTAGTTGGATGTTAAACAAAAGGCTCAGCCTAATGGTAAGTTGTTAATGCCTATGAACATTTTACGCAGAGAAGGTTACGCAGAGGTGTATCTATCATCATCATCATCAGCCTTTTAATTTTCTCACTGCTGGGACACAGGCCTCCTCTATATGGCCTTAATCCAACACGCGGGCCCAGTGCGGGTTGGTCTTCGAATTTTTGGTTCTAGGATATGCTGGTTTCCTCACGATGTTTTCCTTCACCGTTTAAGAGCAGTGGTGATGAAATAATTGTAATCAAAGTAAAGCGCCCACCTGGGTTTGAACCCATAATCTATAACACGTAAGTCCACCACTGGGCCATCACTGCACCTACTTGTACCATATAGTACAACCAAATTTTGTCAGTCGATGAAGCCTACGGTCCATGTCGCAGGCAAGCCTATTGCCATCAATCGGGCACTAATCCAGACTACGGGCTGCTGCTGAGAATTGCCAGATGAAAAAGCCAATAACAATTTGCTCCACCCGGGACTCGAACCCAGCACCTCATCACCAGTAAAAGTTCCAGCGCTTGTGGAATGCACCTTCTGATGTATGTTGGGTGTCAATTATAGTTAGGTCCAGTATTTATATCCCCCTCCCGGTGGTGGGAACCCACACCCATTGTCAAGGAGGGGAGGATCAGTAGCCGTGGCTTGGTTACCCACGGTGAAGCGAGCGGTGGTGCCTCTCGTCAGAACTTTTGCCGAATAAGCCGATGACGTAGCGGCCAACAAGTAGGTTGCGGTGCCGCTTGGGTGTCTTAGCGGGGGAGGAGTGCCGGTATAGCGTTGGCGGCTCTCCCTATCCCATGCGACTGAAAAGTAGGGTCCACTGACCTGACACGTCACAGTGGGAACAAGGGTGCCATTTACAGCCATGATGATCGTCTGGTGCACATGTGCTGGTTTTGTCCATGGGGTGGTCACGGCGTGCAATGTGTTCTGGTGCGCTGGTGATGGGGTACTCTCCAGCGGTTCGCAGGTGAATGATAATGCGTGCCCTTGTTCCCACCATAAGCGGCACAGGAGTACACTGCGGCGTTTTAGTGGGTTGGAGTTCCACATAACTGCGCGTTCTCCCCGTGGTAGCGTAGTATGCATGAGCATTTCTCCAGAAAAAAAAGGGCAGTAGTTATATGCTGGAGGAATAGGTGACAAGGCTGCAAACGAATAGCCCAAAACTAAATTATTTAGTTAAAGGCGATTTGTTTGCAGCTTTGTGACTAAGATCTATTCCTCCAACATTATAACACAGGTAGCCTCAGGCTTGTTGATGAACTTAAGAACTTAGTTGGTCGTTAAAACTAAATACTACAATGTATTTAATCAAGATTTTTCTTTAAAATGACGTAATTTGCTTTTATACTTGGCGTAAGAGTTTTAAGATTAGAAGTGCTTAAAAACATTTTGGTAAAAGTTTTCGTACCCAGAGGGTAAAAACGGGACCCTATTACTAAGAATCTGTCTGCCTGTATCTCCGTCTGTCACCAGGCTGTATCTCATGAACCATGATAGCTAGACGGTTGCAATTTTCACAGATGATGTATTTCTGTTGCCGCTAAAAACAACAAATACTAAAAACAGATTAAAACAAATATTTAAGTGGGGCTCCCATAAAACAAACGTGTTTTTTTTGCCATATTTTACGATAACGGTACGGAACCCTTGTTGCGCGAGCCCGACTCGCACTTGGCCATGAGAACCATGCATAAGCTATGCTAATACGGAACCTAATGGAGATGTACCTAGTAAGTTGACAAGGCCCTTCAGGTAATTGGATCTGAAACTTCTTCTTCCTGCCCTATCCCATTTTATTTGGGACTTCTTGTGCGTCTTCGGTAGGATCGTCTTAGGTGGTATATTCTGCTCTTTAAGCAGCCTTATTGCGTAATGAATTTGGCAAAGAATATAAACGGTCAACCAATAACATAGACGGAAATCCACCATCTTGTCTTTCATCTCGCATGTGATTGGTCGATTGTTCATACTCTTTGCCTAGCCGAATTCAGTACGCAATAAGGCTGCAGGTCTCTGTCGACAGTGGTCCACCAAGATACTGAAAGTCTGCCCCTTGTTCGTTTCTTGGTGTCGATTGAGCACTTTTTTCACGGAGAAGCTAAATCCTCGCCTCATAATGTGACCATACAAACTCAGTCTGCTTTCTCTTATCTTCTCTTTCTTATCTTTCTTCAAGGATGCCCAAAGTCGAGGGCCAATTAAAAATCATTATAGTGAATAATCTAAAATCAATAAACAATTATAAAGTAATCGTCCCTTGTTCAAAGTCCTCTGAATTTCACGAGTGTTTGATGCATTACATTAATATTTTAAGTTAAACTATTAAGCAATTACGTGAGTCCCAAGTTTATGATGCTAGTTTATAACTTAATAACTTAAGTAGCTGGTGCTAACAAGTTGAAATAATGAAGAAAGCTACAAAAACTTAATACTAAAAGCCTTAATTTCTAAATGGATAATAATAACTTTTTAAGAAGTTCATAAACTATAGTTTTCAAGTTGGAGACATAAAACTAACTAAAAATGTACATCCAAGTTAAAGGTTACGTAACGCAGAAAGATGCGACGAGACAATGCGACAATGAAACGACTACATGTCTTTGATATAAATTATTCCTATATACACGAAGAACTAATATAGATCGTTTTCATACAGCTTTTATAAACATTTCGAAGCCAATATAAATATTTTCGAGCCTACTGAAACATTTGGAAATGCGGGCAGAGAGCTCCGACTGAATTTTCATAGATAAAAAATATAATTCGAGGTTTGGCTCTCGCTTATTTCCTCCTCCAGAATTGGACAAATTTAAAAGATATGCCATAAATTGAATAAAAAAGATATGTGTTGTTCTTCTAAGTTTTCCTTTTTCATTTGTAGTTGTCAAATTTGTATACTAGGCCTCTGTTGACAATAACCGCGGTCCTGGCTCAAGCAACTGAAGGAACACGGGTGGGTTTTAGTCAGTAAAAGACTGACACGCCCGCCCTTCCCACCCAAAAATAAAAAAGGCCTTTGTTGACAGCGCAATTTTGAGCATTTTTTTAGAGTTCTAGTCCTTCTAAAGATAATTTATCATCAAAAAGGAAAACAGGGCCACAATATACATCTTTTTTTTTAGTTTATGGAATATCTTTTAAATTGGTCCAATATTGGAGGAGAAAATAGGCGAGAGACAAACCTCGAATTATGGTTTTTTACTTAGAAAATTTAGCTAAGGAGTGGAATTCTCTGCCGGAGTCTGTGTTTCCCGACAGCTACAATCAGTCTGTAAGACAAGAGTGAATAGGTTTTTCTAGAAAAGCGTGATTCACCGTCGATCACATCATCGCTTACCATCAGGTGAGATAGTCTTGTAGGTCAAGCGCGAGCCTATAGGGTACAAAAAAAATCTGTTGGATGTCTGCGACCGCATTTCCTCTTAAAAACCTGCTCTCAAGTGAACATATTTGTAAGTTACAAGTGCTCCTGCTGAACTAGAGGTTCTGAATTCGATGCCCGAGCAGTGTCATTGTGTTTTTACAACAGGAATCTCTCAGAAGCAGCCCGGACTTAGCACTTGTGACTTCAACATAAATTGACCAGGTGTGGATGTACTATGTTACGGATAACTGCATGAACATTCATTTGCATGATTTGACCCGAACACACTTACATACATACATACATTGCAAGTTAAATTAAAGCTTGTAAAATATCCTCCTCTACGAGATCCCATGGTCTCCATACATTACTGTCAGCCCCGCCCCTTCTAACCAATTGGAAATATATTCTCTTAATGTCGCGAGAGATCTACAAAGCGATAGACTTAATGGACGCCGGGGGATCTCGTCGTGCCCATAGAAAGCCCAAGGGAATAATATCCCCAACTGAAATTGTATTTAGGGCCATGGAAGTTTTATTTCGATAGGCTCTGGATGTTGAAGTCTTTGTGAGGCGTGAGGTATGGGATTGAGGGTTTTTTAAATAGGTCAGATTCTGTGTCCAGGGCATGTTTGTTTTGGGCCTTTTTCTATTGCAATGGAGAATTTTGCCACCTCGTTGTACCGTTGGTGAAGAGCTCGCAAGCTTATAAGGGGGCCTAAATTCGATCAGAAAGTCCAAATTCAAATATTTTTTTGCGGACCATAGGTACATAGGATGTTGTGTTGGTTACAGGTAGATCTGCTATGTCCCGCCTTTGAGGCATACGAAATTCATAACATCAGGCTATTCAAAATACAAATCATCAAATTGTCAAACAATACAAATAAAATTAAATAAGTATAATATGTAGAATAGAATAGAATAGAATACTCTTTATTATGTACACCATATAAGTTACAGAAAGTATAGACGAAGAAAACATTACACTGGGTGACACAATGTAATGTCAAATTAATAATTAGTAATGCTACAAAATAGTAAATTCAATTAAACAGTGTCACTTCAGTTCGTCAGTAATAGATTATATAAGTCAGGTGAAGTGTTGTTATTTTTTTAGGGTTTAGGAAAGGAAGGAAACCTATAGTTTCGCCATGTCCGTCTATCCGCAGCTTAGCTCAGAGACTCTTATTACTATAAAGCTATAATTTGGCATGGATATACATATTAATCACGCCGACAAAGTCATCATCATCATACCTGCCGAAAGACGTCCACTGCTGGACAAAGGCCTCCCCCAAGCGTCGCCACATTGACCGGCAACCTTCACCAGGTCATCGGTCCACCTGGTGGGAGGCCTTCCAACGCAATGTCTTCCGGTTCGCGGTCGCCACTCCAGAACCTTTCTGCCCCATCGGCCATCCGTTCTGCGAGCAATCGAACTACCCTGTCCACTGCTATTTAAGTTGTCAATTCTTTGGGCTATGTTGGTAACCCGACAAAGTGATAAAATAAAATCATGAAAAAGCTATTTATGCTACAAGTGCGGAAAGTAGGTGATTTCCGATGAGTGGTATTTTTATTTACGAGCGAGCAAAGTGAGTGAGTGGATAAATCGACACGAGTCGGAAATCATCTTACGCACGTGTATCATACAACATTACTATGCATTGTGCGAGGTAATAAAAAAAATATCTGAACCAAGCAAGAAATTAATAAAAATGGCGCTTATTCAAGGGCGCTCAGCATATCCACAGATTAACTTATTGTTCATAGTTCCTCGGGCATATCTACTGCTCATGTGCAAATAGCTGTCACGTCGTAACGCAAAAAGGCACGAGCAAAATATTCATTCTGCTAAACATATTTAATGAATATTTAATATTAATTTATTGATCAAAATCTAAATCTAGAGTAATTAAAAACGCCTTAAACGAAATATTAGTTTTGTTTTACCTTTTATATGAATGATAATCTGTATACACTTAACTATTTTTTTAAACTTATCTCAAATAATAAAAACTCTATGCGGCGGGCTGACGTTGGAGTTAAAAATTAAAAAGTACAGGAAAGTAAAAAGCACTAGTAAAAAAGAGTGACACTTTCCGCACAGTTTGGCTGCTTGGAAAACGCTATTTTCGAGGACATGCATTGTAAACATTTTTTTTAAAGGTACCTCCTGTACACGTAAAGTGAGGCTGTTTTTTCTCGTCTATCCCATAGTGTGGGATATCGTTGGATGGGCCATTCAAAAATGTGACAGGTCTGCAAAAACCATTTTTTGATTCAGGGATCCGTTTGTGTAAAATTAAGCTTTAATTTGCAAATTTTTGTTAGAGTCGAGTGTGCCAGCTGAATAGTTGCATTTGGATAATTATGTGAAAAACAACACGGGTTAGTTTAAAACGAAATTAAAAGTAAAACTATTACAGCAGAGTAGGCTGTACAAGTTTACGAGTAATAGTCGACCAACATATAAAATGTACTTGGAAAATTAGTTTTTTTCATTTCGATAGAGCAATGTTCGGTGCTTTCATTGCCGATGAACTTCAGTCATCATCATCATCCTATTAATGTTCCCACTGCTGGGACACAGTCCCCCTCTATGTGGGCCGTAATCCAATAAACGGGCCCAGTGCGGGTTGCTGGTTGTCATCACATGTCTTCGAATGATAGTGGTCAAGCGCGAGCCTTATTTAAATAATAAAAAAAAGTATAGATATACCTACTAACCGTGAAAAGTTGAAATTCTAATACCTAAAAACAAAAATGCCGCTGCTGTTTTGGTAGAGTGTAACTGCACTTTTGACCCACTTAAGCCCGAAAGTCTAACAAATCAAAAGACGTCATCTTACCCAATCGTTAGGTTGTGAAAGTCAGCAGTTTCTCCGTGTAAAATACTGTAAGCTGGTTAGAATGGAAGCCAATGCGGCAGTGTGGAACAGCCTAGGCAGTTTTTTACTGGATACGAGGTCAGGTAAGCATTCGCTCCATGTTAAGAACCTATTCAGATGCATTTATGCAGCTGCAGATTTAAAGCCAACCCCATCATACTTGGTAAAAGACTAGTCAGATAATGAAGGTTTTTTAAGATGTTCTGTTTCAATGTAGATCTGACACCAGTCTGATAGGGGTTATCGTGTTACCCAGTTACTGGGTTTTGGAGGTTAGATAGGCAATCGCTCCATGTAAAATACTGGTAAACTAAAAGCATTCCGATGTGCGTTCAAACATCACTTTAGAACAATCGTACCGGAAAATGTGTTTTCATTGTTTCAATTATGCTGATTTCATTACTTTCGAGGCAAAAACTTTGGCTCTTCTAATTAATATATTATGACGGTCGGTCTCAGTGGCGTAATTAAAGATTTGGCACCCTGGGCTATAGATATCAACAAAACTAAAAAAAAATACATTTCGCTAATGATGAAATAATAATCATCCGAAAAAAGTTTACGCAACAGTGGGTGAAGTGGGCTCGAAAATTTTTGCACCTCGGGTAGTTTACGTTGTTGACTTACGCAGAAAAGGCATCAGAATCAAGAGCATACAGAATCCAAGAATGAGCGAAATGAGCTCGAAGTTTTAGCAGGCCGTCGCAGATAGATTTGATTTTCTTTTGTAAAACTGGAAGTTTTGGGTAAGCAAGCCACAAGAGCTTAATAGATCTTGGCTCATGAAGATTCGGTAGGTAGCTAAGGGTGGTTTGCACCCCCGCCGGTGGGTTCCCGCATTATCAAGGTCTCAGTAGCCGTGGCTTGGTCACCCACCGTGAAGCGAAGAGGGACCCAAGGAAGGGCCGCTCGTCAGGGCTTTTGCCGATTAAGCCGACGACGCCGACGTAGCGGCCAACAAGTAGGTTGCAGTTCCGCTTGGTAGCAGAGGCGACATCGCAACTGAGGCGGGCCGCGATTTCGTGTAGAGCGTCCCAGGTCCCATACGATATCGCGGCTGAGGGTTTGAGGCATTACGGTGCGCCGCTCCCTACCTTTCGCGGCCTTGACGGGGTCGTCACCGTCTGATGGTGGACGTGGTGGGGCCGCAGGAAAGGTCCCTGACCCCTGAAGCCGAAAGTGGTAGTTGGCGGGGCCATTGACCTGACCATTCACCGGGAGACCAAGGGTGCCATACACCGGGGTCGTCTGGCACTTATGTGCTGGTTTGGTCCCTGGGGCGGTCACGGCGTACAATTTGTTCTGGTGCGCTGGTTATGGGGGTTATACCCCAGAGGAGGGTCCGGTGACGGACAGCCGCGGCGGGTTCGCGGTGAGTGCTAATGCGTGTCTTTTTTCCCGCCATAAGCGGCACAGGAGGACACCATGGAGTTTTAGTGGGTACGAATCCCACATAACTGCGCTATCTCCCGGTGGTAGCGCAGTATGCATGAGCATTTCCCCAGGCAAAAATAAATTGTTGGTTTCACCGCCCCTCTTAATCAGCGACCCAGGGCCATGACCCTCTTGGCCTAACGGTAAATACGCTACTGGTTGGACTCATCTCTTTCACGTCACTCGCAGTAGCAAAAAGAATGGTATTGTTCTATGAGATGGGATGTCGTGCGAAATTACGTGATTGTTTTTACGCGGTTTTGTCGTTAGAGGTAGATTAATAGGAAGAGCGGTTGGTAAGCGTCGGTTTCGGTATGTTTGGGACTAAACTTGATAGTTATGTTGTATTTTTCCGTCAATTTGCATTTACATATTAGGTATCAACAATAATGTAGAAGAATCATAATCATCATTGTCATCAGCCTACAGCAGACCACTATTGGACATAGGCTTCTCGAATCGTACGCATCTCGATTTTCGGCAACTCATATCCAGCTGCTACGAAACGGTAGAAAAATATAATTCTTTAATTGCATAAATTGCCTCTTGTATTAGCGTTTTCGTTTCGCTAGCATAGTCCTATGACACTGTCACCCCACCTGTGACCTGTCCTGTGACTGTGTCACTGTGTGTATGTAACTGTTATTTGGTGTTACCATCTGAATTTTTTCAATAAGAGCCCCGGCGTAGGTGCATCTCTGCCCAGCCCATCGGAGAATTTAGGCGTGTATAACTTCATATATCCATTTGAATCTGCCTGGTGACAACACAAGGCAAATGTAAAATAAATGTAAATACCCGCCCTGATGTAGATATAGTGTACACTATAACTGTTTTTGACCCCCGACGCAAAGAGTGTTGTTATAAGTTTGAAGTGTGTACCTGTGAGGTTGTGTATCTGTCTGTGGCATTATAGCTCCTTAAAGGGTGAACTGGTTTTTAACCGACTGCTCAAAAAGGAGGAGGTTCTCAATTCGATTGGTATTTCTTTTTTTATGTATGTACACCGATTACTCAAAGACGCCTGGACCGAATTGGAAAATTCTTCTTTTCTGCCCATTTGGTCCCATAGTCATCAACAAAAGGGCGGGCGTTTTTGGGGGACTGTCTTATGTAATTTTGACGTTCGGAAAGTGCTGATTCTCAGCCTAGTTTGAATAAATGACTTTTGAATCTTGAAACACAGGCTCTGATGATGGGATCTTGGAGAAATCCAGGAAATATTATAGGCATACTTTTTCATCAACAATGCAATCATTGGCACCAAGAAAATATCATTAGGCGAAGTGGAACTGGTGAAGAAGACCACAGATGGCCAATGGAACTCCTTAATGCTAAGTATGTCACGGTTCTACGATATCGCGAATAGTTTAATGATTATGATAAAGCAAATAATTATAAATAAATAGTACTGATCAGAATGGTACCATCGAACTGATCTGAAATGAAGCTGGCAGGTAGGCACTGGAACGCCGAATAAAACAATGTATCCTAGTCGTGTTTGAGCTTATTGGAATCGTCATGAGATGTACTTCGGTTATATATGATTTTTATGGCAATTGGAGTTACCTATCAAAACTAAAAAGAGATAACAAAAAAACTTTGTAACAGAAAAAAATCGACTGCCAAAAAAATCACTACAAAGTGAAAAATTACTTTCTTTTCCGAAGTCGGTGTCGAAACACGGAATACAATAGATACCAAAGACACCGACTTCGCAAAAGAAAGTTATTTTTCACTTTGTAGTGTTTTTTTTTGGAAGTCGGCTTTTTTTTGTTATTTATTTTTGTTTGAAAGGTGACATTATCAGGAGTGTTCTTAGTTATGTTGTATGAAAATCGGTTTAGCAATTCAAAAGACATGGGCGTTTTACTGTTTGAAACGGGGTAATTGCGCAAGATATCGTGTCGGAGGTTAAATTTTTAAAATTTTATTTGTGCACAGTAAAACAGTAATTCAATCTCTAAAAACTAAACAGACCTATAATAAACCTACAACCAGAAAACAACAACAACTAAACAAAGGCCACCAAACTCGTTGCTTACACGAATTCTAGGAGCAATCACCACGTCTTGCCACTTGAACTGTAGTAAACTAACCTAACAAGTGCCAAACAGCGGTACTAACCATTCCAGTCCCTTTTATAGCTTTACACAATTTTCTACGATATGATTCTGTAGCAATAAATAGTATTTTACGCTTGTTTTCATTATTTTTACGGTCTGAGGCGTGTAATAAAGTTATGCTTCGGTGAAGTCTTGTGCTTTAATGGAGGCGGGGTTTAGATTATAGAAATAAGGGAGATCTGTTAAGGGATATGATATTTGTCGGCGCAGTATGGTCAAATTGTACCTACAATCTACATGAATATATGTACAAGTTTTGAAGAGGCAATAACTTGTGCAGTAGGAAGTTGTGAAGGTTTGGCGTTACAGGGCTCTTTTGATATTTAAAAGTTATGTATTTTTAACCGACTTCAAAAAGAAGGAGGTTCTCAATTCAAATGTCTTTTTATGTGTGAACTTTCTACAGGGTGAACCAATTTTGATGATTATTTTATTTTTGGTATCTGGTGCTTCTCATATGGTCCCATTTATTTAATTTGGTGAAGATCTGATGAAGAACTTCGTAGATATAGAACATAACTCTTCAATCAACAACGGGATTATTTCTCGGGATTGCTGCAATCGTATGTCTGTTTATTGTTTGCGCCATTTCATAACATAACATCACCATCACAACGGTACGCTCTAAAGAGGCACGCAGTTGTGTTCAAGTTTTGTGTTATTCGATACCTTACTATAGAATTCACCGATTATGTAACACAACTAAAAAGTTAAAATGAAAACATTTTTAATTTTAAATATATTTTTCACTTTGTAGTGTTTTTATTTGGAAATCTCTTATATTTGTATTTTTTTTTTTGTAAAAAGTTTTTATTTAACTTTTAAAATTCAAAAGAGCTGATTCTCAATCTAATTTAAAGTTTAACGGCAGAGTTTAATCTTACTCGTTGCTCTATTGCAATGAAACTAAACACAAGACTAAGTTAAAGCCAATTTTCTTTTTCTATCTCATCAACAATGAAAGCAGATTGCTTTTACCAATTATTTATCTGCCCACTGCTTTATGTTACAACTAGCTTTCCCCCGCGGCTTCGCTCCCGTCAAATGGCTACCTACCTACCCTACCTTACCCTACCTGCCCTACCCTACTTACCTTTTTTTGGCAAAAATAAACTATATCCTTCTTCAGGATGCCATCTATCTCCTTACCAAATTTCATTAAAATCTGTTCAGTGGTTTAGGCGTGAAAAGGTAACAGACAAACAGACAGAGTTACTTTCGAATTTGTAATATTAGTATGTATTCTCACGGCTATCCCAAAGTCTGTCACTAGGGCATGAAGTCAAAGTCAAATCATGTATTTCAATTAGGGCACTTTGGAATGTCAAAATTTAATAATAGTAATTGATCCTAGTAGATTCATGAAAAGGATGTAATCAAAAAATCCTCACAGTTCTCCATCACGTGGTCAATAGCAATTCTTTTTAAAGGCTGTAAAACATGTCTTCTTTTTTTTCATGACTTCGTGTCTGCTAAGACCAACCGTTTATTTTGACGACATCATATTTTTATGGCCGCTAAAAGATTTCTTTCTGGATGGCGCCGCGTTTTATGAAGATTGTGACGGTTAAGCTGACACTTGTGCTGCTTGCTTATTCGGATGCTGTTGATCTCGGGATTAAGTTGTCACTAAGTTACTGGTTGGTAGTTTTAGTTTCATATTGGAGTTATGAAGATTAAATGAAATCTATAGAGGTTAATGATTTGATACAAGTTAAAACCCGAGATTGGATTCTCTCTGTTCAAAATGTTGGTTGACAAAATTAATTACAAAAATGCTTAAGTTACTGTCGAAGTCGTGATTTTGTTGTGTGACCAACTAGTGTATAGGCTTAGTCAACAGTCGAAAATTTGTTGCAATCCCGACATGTGCCCAAAAATAAAGCCCCTAACCAACGAACAAACCTAAGCCCCCTTACGCACTAGCGGTTAACCGCCGAGGCGGCTAACGACGCGGCTAGCCACTTTTCCATTTTAATATTGAACTGCTTGTGATCGTACATACCCGCGGTTGACCGCGGCCCGCTTCGGGGCTGGCTGCCATCTCGTATACGCACTGGCGGTTTAGTTTGCGGCAAGCCGCCGTCAAAGACTACTACTCTACTACAGGCAAAACCACCTTTAAATGTAGCGCCATCTAGTTTTTCGAAACAAAATTTTGCATTTTCTTTAAACCATAATATAACTTAAACCTCATTATGCTCGAATTTATATATTCTGTTATTTTTTTATATTTACTTCAAGCATGTTTGTAATTTTCTTTCATGATGCATCAGTAAATAAATTTTACCATAGCAACTAAGAAAAACCTCTTAATAATTTTATAGATGGCGCTGTATTAAATAAAAAACGGAATTATGGTTTTGTTCTTAGTCCCAGATTTTTGATCCTTATTTAACTCAACCAATGGTTAATATTCTAACAGTTTGAATTTTCAGTAAAACGCGTTTATTCATCAACTTTTAGTCTATGAAATGGTCAAATAATTATATCTCCAACTTATTTGACCATTTGTGAGGCTAAAAATTGAAGAAAAAACGATTTCTATTGAAATTGGAAAACATTGGTTGGCATAGTTGAGGTAACTAGTGATCACAAAAGTAGGCCTTGACATGGCCGTCGTTGATTTTTGTTGTATTCGTAAGTTGCGCAGCCATGAAGTTCGACACAGGACGACACAGGACGTTGTACAACTGACGCTGGTGTCACCCTATTAAAACACATCTTTAATGCGTGGGAAGAGTCGCAGGATGCTATAGGTATCTTCTGCGACCTGTCGAAGGCGTTTGATTGCGTTAATCATGAAACGTTACTTCTGAAACTTGAGCATTACGGGCTAGGTCAGTCAGCGTTAAGTTTGGTTAAATCTTATTTGAATGATAGACAGCAATTAGTTCAAATAAACGGTGTGAATTCGTCCGGGTTAAACGTGAAAATGGGGGTACCCCAGGGCTCAATTTTAGGTCCTTTCTTATTCTTAGTTTACATAAACGATTTACCCCGTTTATTGGAAAACAAACTAAACATGGTGTTATTTGCTGACGACACATCTTTAATTTTTAAAATAAATAGACGTACTTGTCAGGTTGACGACGTAAATAACGCGCTACGGCAGGTTCAGGATTGGTTCACAGCCAATAATTTAGTTTTAAATGGTAAAAAAACCAAGTGCGTAAAATTTTCATTGCCGAATGTCAAAAGTACTGATTGTGACATTATGTTAAACAAGGAGAAGCTAGAATTCGTCGATAAAACGGTTTTCTTGGGGATCACGCTGGACTCAAGGTTGCAATGGGGTCCTCATTTGGTATCCCTTGCGGGGCGGCTGAGTTCGGCGGCTTATGCTGTTGGAAAGATTCGTCGGTTGACGGATGTGGATACCGCGAGACTGGTATATTTTAGTTATTTTCATAGTATAATGTCTTACGGTATCTTACTATGGGGAAGGGCTGCAGACATTGAGTCAATTTTTATTCTGCAAAAACGAGCCATCAGAGCAATATATAATCTTCGCCGGCGCGATTCTCTAAGGGAACTGTTTAAGGACATTAACATCATGACGGTTCCTTGTCAATATATTTATGAAAACATCATGTACGTGAGAAAGAATTTACATCTGTTTAGTAAAAACGGCGACAGACATAATTACGTTACTAGAAATAGGGACCAATTAGTTCAACCAGGTTTCAGACTAGCAAAAGTAGCTTCATCTTTCATGGGGTACTGTACAAAATGTTACAATAAAATTCCTCCCCACATTCTTGAGCTGAACGAGACGAAATTTAAAACTTGTATAAAACGCACACTATGCAGGCTGGCATATTATAAGTTGGGGGATTACATCACTGATAAAAATGCTTGGCTAAATGCTATTCCTGCTCAACATCCACTAGGGCGCAAAAACAAGTGATATGCAGAACATTATTGTTTTGAAGTATTGTTGGAACTGCTGTAGACTGAATGAATATATTGATATTGTATAAACTCAATTTCCTTAGTATTGTATAACTGCACGGCACGTGTGTGAGTACTATGTACCCAACTGTAAATCTAACATTTACTGTACCTGTGTGTCGTTCGTTGACTTGTGTGTGCCCTGGCAGTTGAGTGTGTCATGCTCTCTCTAATGTCTCTCTGATGGTGGCGCGTGTGTTGGATCATCCGGTTCCCTTCATGATGGTTGAGCTGGGTGGTGCCATTCATGCGTCATGTTCGTGAACGGACGCCGTCAGTTGGGATTGGTCATAACTTAACTGCTTCGGATGTTAATGCTTTTCTAGCATCTACATATTATATAACTGCACAGTACATGTGTGAGTACTTTAATTACTTTATGCCTGTACGTAGTTTGTGTGTAGTGCTATTCTGGGTGCATTGTCCTCACATATATGAATTTATTAATGTAACTAAATATTGTAAAAAAACATTTTCTTTAAAAGAGTAAGTATGGAGTTTCTTGTGCATTCTTCTCCATAACAAGCTACTTTCCGAATGCACGGTAGAATCAACTGTTATAACTTGTAAATTTTAATGTACCTAACGTTCAAAAGTGCCGCTTGGTGGCCTACTTGAAATAAAATATCTTTGTCTTTGTCTTTGACAGACAAATTAAATTTTAAAATTCAACAACGAGAAGCTATTTGAAATTGTAAAGGAGCTTCTTCAGTTCTTGAAAACAACTTGCGAACTGGCCAGTATCGTTGCGCGTTTCCAGTAAATGATGAATCCAGTATTTGTTTGCGCGTTTCCAGTAATTGATGAAGTACTAATAGATGACAAAAGCTACATCGACGGCGTCTATTTCGTTTATGGACCAACCCCTCTATGGGATATATGTTCTGTAAGACTCACGCCTTCGAGAGGTTCAACCGCTTGACGCGGTTTCATCTTGGTTGGCTGCCATGGTGGTTGGAATGGCGGTCAACCGCGTCAGGTGGCTGGTCACTCAAATGAACCGCCTAAGTGGCCAAAAAAGTGGAAGTAAAAAAAAATTACTACTTAACATTGCTAGATAGTTGCATTGAAATAACATACGCTCTTTCATCTGATACCGAAACCGGCAAGTCCTAGAACCAAAAATTCGAAGACATGTGACATCCACCAACCCGCACTGGGCGCGACTGGTGGATTACGGTTCCATTACCTCTCACAGAGAGGAGGCCTGTGTCCAAGCAACGGGAACATTAAAGGTGATGATGATTATGATGATGATGAATCTTTCATCAAATCTTTTCTCTCAAAGAGATATAGGACACTGGTCCCAGCAGTGGGAACGTTACTGGTTAAATATACTTATGGTGTAGAATCACTACCTCGAATCTCTCTTTAATAGTTGTTATTCTTGATTCTATGCGTTTGTTCCATTCTTATAACTGTATATATGTGTCTACATAATATATATATATATATATATATGTATTTATTTTATTTATAAATCGTACACCAAAGACTACCTACAGCACTGTCTTTCCTTTCATTTTTTTAAATCCATCCAAAGGTTGTCTTGAAAAGATCGCTTTTAGCGATAAGGCCGCACATAGTGTCACCCAGTGTAATGTCTTCTTCGTCTATACTTTCTGTAACTTATATGGTGTACATAATAAAGAGTATTCTATTCTATTCTATTCTTATGCTATGCTTTGCTTATGTCTAACCTTCCATGCCCTGTATATAAAGTTTTTTTTTTTTAGAAATCTTTTACCCTCTCTAGGAATTTCTTCCTGTATCGTGGGTGCGTTTACAAACATATAAACTCACATACAATCGAACCCGCGACACGCAGCGCAGCAGTCAATCGCTCAAACACTGCGCCAACCGTGCGCCCAAATCTAGACGTTCATTACAAGTAAAAAACAGTCTACATTATATTTATCAACAAGAAGAAGATTAAAACATCCCAAACTAGCCATAACCTATAAAAGCGACCCAAACGGCCATACGTTCACTTACATCGACACAAACTAACAACGTGCTTACGGCGACTTTAAAAATTGGCCACAGTCCAGAAGAAGGCCAGTATATCCATTTTCCATAGTCATAGCTCACGGGCGAACGTTTTTAGGATATACTGCCCATTTCCTGGACTTGTTTTTCACTACCTGTGTTGAAGATAACATGGTGGTATATTTTATTTTTAGCTTTAAGTACTTTATGTATTCAATTTGATTACTTTTTTTTGTAAAGTATGTTTAATGTTTAGACAGAGCTGTATTAAGTAAACTTATTATTTGTAGATGACCTGTTTGTTAGGCAGTGATAATGACTCATGGTGCAAAAGAAGAGAAAAAAAATCTGTTAGTTATGTTTAGGTGTGGCATTACTTCGGAGAGGCCTATGTCCAATCATGGCTTTGTTGATTTTAGGCGGAGGCTGGAAGCCAATATTTCTCTATTTTGGCGAAAGTTTAGTCAAAGGTGGCCAAAGCCGAATCCGAAGGTTTGGCTGCAGGTGACCGAACCGAAAGTTTAGCCGAAGGTAACCGAAGCCAAAGGCAAAGTCGTTCGGACACTAGTTTATTGAAATTCTCTCCATTCCTTCCCTCCCTATTGTGGCTGTAAACTTTTAATGAACTGTCCTTATTAACAGAATAAAACTTAACATCAGTACACAAGAATGTTGGTACTTTTCGTACCCAATTAATTAATATGTTCACCCAACAAAAACCCATTTACAAAACGCCACAACACGGTCATTTCAAAAGACCTTCGTCCGACCCACTTCCTGAAACGAAGTTAAGGTCAGAGGCAAAAAACTTTAAGACAAAACCAATATTGGGTTCAGGAGGGAACCGGTAGAAACTTCCAAACCAGTTTAGGAGTTAACGCGTAAAAAACAAACTTATAAATCCGTTGGAGCACGGTGGAGTCACGGGGAATTGAGTTTGGACACGAACGTTCCGTGCCGGGTCTGAAATGTTATTGATGTGCAGGCAATTTATTTAAATATGTTTTATTCACATCACAAATATTACAAAGAGCTAAACTGAGTTTGGATGTATAGCTAAACTTCGAAACTACTCATCCGATTGCGAAAATTCTTTCACTGTGATAAAGCTACACTATCGCGGGTCGGTCACAGAAGCGAAGCCACGAAAAACTAGTACATACCTTAACTTATTTTTCACAAACTTTTTTGTTTTAATTAGTACAGTCAGAATGATTTAACTCAGTCAATATGCCTGATTATTGGTAAATGCTGAGACAATTATTGTGGCAGCATCTTGAAGAATCGTTTGTTCGAACACTTAGTAAAACTTTCTTAATATACTAGCTTCTGCCCGCGGCTTCGCCCGCGTTCAAAGTTAAAAAAAAATTGTCTGATCGCCACCAAACTTTACAGGATTATTCGATGTGTCCAATCTTAAGATTGTCTATAAATTTCATTAACATTGGTCCAGCCGTTTCGGAGTCTATAAGAATCATACATAAAAACTTTCTCTTTTATATATATTTATATAGTTAGATTAATAGAAGATAGATAGATTAATTGGTATAACGGGGTTTGGGCCAAACTCAAACGATGACTCAAAACAGACTGGTACTCAGAGTCGTCACGCCAAAAATAAAATAATGATCCTGATACGAATAAATGACCCCGTTAGATTTTGTCTTACCAAATTCGTTGATCTGTCACCTATGAGCTGTGGAGGTCAGATAAGTAGTTGTGCCATATATAACAATGATATTCAGCTGTATCCAACTATATACTGGCAGCCGACCCCAATAAAGTTGGGAAAATCTAAGGCAGATTGCTTGATGCGCTCAACTACGTTTACATTTTGATGAAGAACACAATCATCTGACTCGAAATCACAAGGGCTTACTATAACGTAACAATTCAATTTCGCCCATGTTTCTCAAACATTACTAACACACAGAACCCACTGGGGTTCGCGCCGCATTCCTACAACGATCAACGTTTTGCAGTTTGCGTTACCGACACATAAACAAAGTGTTAGGAAATTTATTCATGACCCAATCTCGCTTCAATCCGGACGTCCGACTATTCCGAGCCCCGGACTGTGATTCCGAACAATCACGGTGTTGTAGGTGGGTAGAATGCTAGATAAACTGAATTCATAGATCAAATCAGACACAAACCTATTTATGCAATGGTTGCAAACGCGACTGATGGGGTCCACAGGCCCCCGACAAAATGACATTCTATTAGCGTAACGATTGTCAAAAATCTGCAATTTAAGGGGTTGATATGCGCGATCGGTAGAATAGTGGCCAATCATAATCAATAACGTTTGGGACCTTCTGGATTGATATAATGTAATTTTTTCTTGACCCTCTGCCCTCTGGACTCGATACCGGGTTGGAAAGTTTCATTGCGTTTTTACATAAGGAATTTGTTAGTAGCATCCCGTAGTTATTTTTCACTTACCTTGGGGGAAATATATAATAATATAGGTTTGTTTCATCGTCAACTGATCTATCGCTTTTCACAAGACAAAGTTTTGGTCAAGAGAGAGATAATTTAAAAAAAAACCGGACAAGTTTTTTTGTAAACAAGTTTTTAATTTTCTCTTTTTAATTTTGGTACACCATCACTAAAAAGTGAGCAAGTTCGTAAGGACCATAGGGATTGAACAAACACACATAAGAACTAAATCTACACATCCGCGCTGTTTGTCTGTAAGGAGTTTCGTTGAACTTTTCATATCTTGAAAACTGCTTAACCGATTTATTGCAATCCGATTGCTAGTTTCTGAGAAATTTGATGAAATTTTGGCTCACATGATGTGCTTGTGAAGCCTACATAGAGCAACATAATTATGTGAATATTGTGCAGATCCAACAATATTACGTACATACGTGTCGAATTGGCTTTTTTTAACGACTTTTGGTAGGTCTATCAACAATAACACGTCTGCCTATCGCTTATGTTATAAATCGCATAAATAAATCAAATCTAAAGTCGTTAAAAAAATATGTGCAAAAGGTAAATCTAGCATTTACCATTTGCACTTATTTTTTTAACGACTTTAGGTAGGTCTATCAACAATAACACGTCTGCCTATCGCTTATATTATAAATCGCATAAATAAATCAAAAGATAAATGCTAGATTTACCTTTTGCACTTATTTTTTTAACGACTTTAGGTAGGTCTATCAACAATAACACGTCTGCCAATCGCTAATATTATAAATCGCATAAATAAATCAAAAGATAAATCCTAGATTTACCTTTTGCACTTATTATTTTAACGACTTTAGGTAGGTCTATCAACAATAACACGTCTGCCTATCGCTTGCGGAGAAACGAGCGTGAATTTATGTTGTAAAAGACAAGTACAATAAATCTGCTTAGTGATCCATTATTCTCATCCTCACAAGAGGAAGCCATCATTAAAAAGGCTAAGCACTAAACTTTATCCTGGCGCCAAACTTAAGCGCAATTTAAGTGCGAGCAGACTTCGTGCCGGCAGAGATGCTGAACATTTTGTCGACAATGTTGTTTGACACAATGGATGTTTCCTGATGCTCTAAACAAAGTCGATGGTGATGGTCGAAAAGCTAAAATAAAAAAAAAATGCGTTTGGCATTCTCATACATTTTTGACATATTTTTAATCGTTATCGTGGATCGTGAGACTTCGTGACGCTTTCCTTGATAGAATCTTACTGTATATAACCTCTAATAATTTAACTAACCGGCCAAAAATCATTATTTTTGTATGCAGGAAATATTTATGTATCACTAATCTACACATTTGTATGTAATTTGCTTTAAAGTATTATGTGAACTCCTTAAGCTTCTTTTCCGTATGAGGTAGAGGTACTGATATTCTGGGTTTGATCCCCGGATCGGGAAATGTGTTTTTAGGTTTTTCAGACCCGAGTCCGGATTTGTGCCCGATTGACTCCAATAGGCTAGGCCTATTCTTATTTTTTTTTTAAATTAAAAACATTGCCCCAAACTAGGCATTTCTTCCTGTATCGTGCTGTATCGTATTACATGAGATTTAAACATATTTGGTGAAAAATGAGGGTGTATATTATTTAGGTAGAGTTAAACCTACGTGGAATACAATTTTGACGTTGGGATTTGTATTCTTCATCATTTAATAAATAAAAAAAAAATTGTTTTTTTCTCCACAAAGTTTGCCTTAAAATCTAAGTACTTTTTTTGATAAAAATGTTTTTTTATTTATCTCTTTTTAGTTTTGATAGGTACCTCCAATTGCCATAAAAATCATATATACCCAAAGTACATCTCATGTCGATTCCAATAAGCCCAAACACAACTAGGATACATTGTTATATTTAGGAGTTCCAGTGCCTACTTGACGGCTTCATCATCAGATCAGTTTGATGGTACCATTTTCATCAGTACTATTTATTTGTAAGTATTTGCTTCATCATATTCGAGATATCGTAGACCCGTGGCATACTTAGCATTAAGGAGTTCCATTGGCCATCTGTGGGCTTCTTCACCAGTTCCACTTCACAAAATGATACCTTCTAAGTGCAAATGATTGCATTGTTGATGAAAATGCCAAAATCGCTATATGTATGCCTATAATATTTGAGGAGTTCCCTCGATTTCTCCAAGATCCCATCATCAGATCCTGAATGGAATGAAATGGGAAGTATACCCTTTCAAACAAAAGAAGAATTTTCCAAATCGGTCCAGGCGTCTTTGAGTAATCAGTGTACATAAAAAATACCAATCGAATTAGAACCACCTCCTTTGGAAAACGGTTAAAAACTATATTAAAACATTTGCTAGAAGCTCCTTTGCGAGAGACTGGAGTCCGTACTAGGGAAGCCCTGTATTACGGATCTCTAGTTTAAGAACATTCATGACCTGAATAAAAAGAAAACACCGTTTCTTTTGTCGAAGTTAATAAACGTGTATCAAACACCTACTTTCAGTGCTAAATAACTTATTTTTATTCGACTCAGGTCGGTCACATCGATCCAGCCTAAATAGTATTCTACTTATTTTTTCCTACGGCTTCTCTTCGTGGCCTGTACCACAAGAAACATATTTTTTTTCGGGTTATATCTTTCTTTTCGGAAATCGGTGTCTTTGGTTGGTTTAAAACTCAAAAGAGGTGCCTTAGAACTATGTTTAGACTTCATGTTACCGAAAGTTAAAAAAAAAAAAAACAATAAAAAAATACTATTGACTGTTCCATCCTTGTAAATTTTAGAGACCATTATGTTTGTCAGATCAAACCCACACCTATTTCCTCTATAGTGAGATAAAGTAATTCGAAATAGTCGCGAGAATAGCAAACTTTGCATTCCTAGATCTAGGAAAGCACTATTGCGGAAAAGTATTTTCTGTATACCTATCACAAGTTCGAAAAAAATTTGACCGAATTTCATTTCACCTAGAACTTTTCAACTGTTATCGTTTCGTTTTTTTTTTTACTTCATCGAGGTCATGTCTGTGTTTCAGCTGACCTATTATCAATTCGATTTTTTTCGTTACTCCGAAACTGAGTTCGGACAGAAGCTGAGTTCGCTCGCTTTGCTCGCTCATTTCAGCTCCCGTCATCAATTCGATCAAAAAATATTCGGAAAAGTGATCGGTTCCCTCTGTATCATCATCATCATTTCAGCCAAAAGACCACCAGCGCCTCCTGCCTTCCTTCCCCTTTATTATCTGTTTGCCGCCAATTTTTTAAAATACTTTACCAAAATTTTGGAGGGAATATACGACAGAAAAAATAACAAGTAGATTATAACGCCATTTTTAATGAAAGTCTAATCTGACTTTTGTGATATATCCAGATATTATTTTCCTTATTTTGACATTTAAATGACTTATTTTTACATTGTGCGGGTTGGTGGATGTCACGTGTCTTTGAATTTTTGGTTCTAGGGCATGCCGGTTTCCTCACGATGTTTTCCTTTACCGTTTTGAGAGCAGTGGTGATGAAATAATTTACACAAAGTAAAGCGCCTACCTGGGTTCGAAGCCACCGTTACCGACTCGTAGTCACACCAGATTATCACACCAGTGTGACAAACCACAACCTACAACTTGTGATGCTTATTACAAAAAAAAAACTCGGACACTATTCTTCATCATTCATTTTTTTATTTCTTTTTCATCATTGATTTTGATAATTTTGTTTTGGTTTTTTAATAGTTGATTTTGTTTATAAATCTTGTCTTTGATTATTAATCACCTAAAAAAGAAATTGGATGTTGACATAAATTACCAAATAAATAATTTTACCTCTTGAAAAATTCTTTGGAGAAATCTGAACTTTGTTTTTAACAAATTTCAGATTTCTCCTTAACATATAACCAAAAGGTTCACTACCCCTATTATAGGCATTTCGACAGAGTACTTACGGCCAGTTGGCTGGGAGGCACTAATCCCTAACTTCGGCTACTGCATGCTAACTTACCGATGTTTGTTCCGTTCTGCCTCGTAATGATGTTTTGATTCCAGCCGGCTTTAGGCGCGTTGTGCCGAATATAGGCCAAGAGGTGTAGTCAAGTGTGTGAGACTTGTGTTATTTTTGGAGTGACGCAAACACGATGTAGTGTGTGTTAGTGAAATGTATGGTTTGTGTTTGATTAGTTTTTATTTTATTCTTGGTATGATTCGGTTTGGATGATAAAGGATTGTGTGTAAGTCTCGCTAGCTAAAAACCGATGATTTTCATTCTTTTTAACACGCTTTTATTAGATTGGTATGTATGTATCAATGTAAAAATAAAAAATAGTTTGTCCCATTATCCTTTCCAGGATCTTCTGGATTAGCGCTTTAATATATCTATAATGTTAAATTAATGTTAGATTAATTTTAATATTAGTTTGTAAGTATGTAGATAGATTTAAGTTGGAAAGATCGACTTTTATTTATTAACCCTCGAACATTACAGTGGGGACGAGGATTGCAAATTCAAACAATTTCGCGTGTGATTCGTATGGTATTGTGCATATTCCGTAAGAACTTTGCGGGATCAGTTCGTCTGCGGCATGCGGGGCACTGCGGGCAGGTGGTGCAAGCACTCGGCAGCAGCTAAGATGGCAACGGCGAGGGAAATCGTCCCGGGCGCGGCACAGGCCCTCGACAGCCACAAGCTAGGCCGCAAGCAGGAGGTCGCGGCGGTGCAAGCAGTGGCGGCCGGGTGTTGAGTTGAACGGGGTGCGGAGCGACAGAGCTCTAGTATTCTGAGTGTCCATTTCGTAACTACGTGTGCAGCAGCTGCAGGCACCCAGGACACCTGCGACGCTTGTGCCCGGGTAGGGCAGCGTACGCGTATGCCCGGGCAGGGTGGCAAACGCGAGCAAGGGCACAAGTCTTAGGCGTCCGGCAGGGTACTACGGGGATGCTTGGGCACCTGTAAGAGTTCAGGCTTCAGCTGAGAGGCAGGTTGCATTGCCTCAAGTGCCACAGACTCATCTCAACGTGCCGTTAGAAAGTATAGGTTTAAGGTTCTTAATTATAAGGTTTAGAATACGTATTGTTATTGTACTAAAGTTAGTTATTAAGTTGTTAGTTGATAATTGTAGTATTCATTTAGTAGCAAGGAGTGTAATATCATATTAATTAGTTTGTCAGTATGTCGGTAGATTTATGTTGTACATGTAGTCAGTCGTATTATAACTCTGAGGTGCAACGCTCGACTTTTAGTTATTAATAACCCTCGAACATTACAATAGCCGATACCCGATAGTGTCTTTGTGCCAAATACCAAGCAGTGTGCTAAGACATGCGCATAGTTTAATTTTTAGTTATACAAAAAATATTTTATTGTAAAAAAGCGTGGGGTGCTTGATGTCAATTGTTATAATATTTTATTGATAGATATTGGTAAAAGTAGTCATTTTCAAAATATCTTAAAAAGCACCCCACGCTTTTTTACAGTAAAATATTTTTTTGTTAATCACACTATTCTTATTTTAAATTTATGTAAAAATATTTTCTACTTTTTAGTTTGGTTTTATGTTAAAGCGTGTTTTTTTCAACTATTATTTATTCATTTGAAAACAAACACCCACTCTAGGAATTATCTTGTATCGTGGTTGCGTATACAAACATAATTTATAAACTCACAAAAACAAACAGCTTGACCCTAAATAACTATCTTTAGATAAGATAAGATAAGTCTTTATTTGCCTTAAACATGGTATGAAGTTGTTACAGTCAGGTATTAATCTAAAATCCACATGTTTAGCTATACAGGATATGTATCAATTGCCATACAAATATTTGTCCCGTGTGGCAATCAAACCCGTGACAGGCAGTGTAACAGCCTATCGCTAAGCCTCTGCGCCAACCGTGTCGTCATACTACGTATCTTCATAAGATATTATTGAGTAAAACGATCCTCTGACCAAGGGTTTCCATAACGATACTAAAGTTACCATTCCCACTTTTGGCAAGCATCCCTAATCTTATATATATATATATACGGTGTACATAATAAAGAGTATTCTATTCTATATATATATATATATATATAAAAGCGAAAGGTCACTCACTCACATATCACGAAATATTGAAAACCGCTTGACGTATTAAGATGAAATTAGGCAGGGAGGTTCCTCAAGTGACGTAAATGCGCACTAAGAAAGGATTTTTGGAAATTCCAACCCTAAAGAGGTAAAAAGGGGGTTGAAAGTTTGTATGGAATTTCTACAGTTTGTAAATTGGACACATGAAATTTTAGATTTATGCTCTTGGTTGATAAAAGAATTTATTTATTTATTAGTTTTAGGAAATTCCACACCTAAAGTGGTAAAAAAGGGTTGAAAGTTTGTATGAAATTTATGCAGTTTGTAAATTAGACTCGTTTTTTTTTTACACTCTTGGTTGATAAAAAAAATACATGTAATCATTGGTTTTTGGAAACTAAACCCGTAAGGGGTTAAAAAGAGGGTTGAAAGTTTGTGTGAAATTTCTACAGATTGTAATTTGATCACGTGAAATTTTAGATGTACGTTGTTGGCTGATAAAAAGAATTCATGCATTTATTGGTTTTTGGAAGTTGTACCCCTAAGGAGGTGAAAAAGTGGAGATTTCTGGGCTTATATATTTAAAACTTAGCATAAATACTAACCTAAGTAAATAGTAAAGGTTTTCATTATTAGTTTTTCAAAAGTACTAATAAAAGATGATTTAGAGGTATTAAAGATTTTTTAAGAATTTTACTACTCAGGGCTTCTTTTTATGATGTAAGCACTAAGAAGGGAGTTTTATGTATTCAACCTTTAAGAGGGTGTAACAAAAAAGTCATCTGTAGGATAAAATACGGATAACGCGAACGAAGTCGCAGGCGAAGTGCTATTAACATATAAGCTAACTGCCAAATATGATCTGGACAGGGGTAGAATTTCTCCTCCTCAAATCTACCTCTTAAGAAGACCTTGAGTCCTTGAGTATGTACGGGCCCCGTACATATTAAACGAATCGTCATAGCCAAACTTTTTTTCTTGGGATTTGCTCATGCATACTACGCTACCACGGGACGATAGCGCAGTTATGTGAGACTCCAACCCACTAAAACTGCACATCCTGTCCTCCTGTGTGTTTATGGCGGGAACACTCAAAATCAAAATCAAATCAAAATCTTGTTTATTTTTCTTCCACAAATAACACTTATAAATAAAAACTCAAAAACGGAAAAATTATGTTAACGATATGCCACATTGTTATTTGCGGGAGACTGGTGCCTGGACTAAGCCTTAACCTGTATTTCAGGACACCAGAGACTCCCCCCTACAGGTTAAAAATAATATAATTATACATATCATCAACTATTTACAAAAGCTACATATCAAGCAAGAATTATTTTTTTAAGTGCAACCACTTAATTGGTGGGTTATGATTCTTTTTATTTTCATTATGTAAAGTGTAGACAAGAGTGTGAGTTTGTGTTTGCGTGTGTGGTGTTGAGTGAGTGAGAAATTTTATGAGTGGGTTTACAAAGTGAGGTGTTGGCAGGATACATTATTTGATTCCCATTACGATTTTATGACGAGCAGCTCTTCTGTTTTTTTGTAGTTCAGTTTTAGTAGCCAGTTAGTTAATATTAGTTTACATTTAGATTTAATGTGATTAAAAATACCTAATTCTTTATTTAATTTATTTACTAGCATGCGTTAGCACTCACCGCGAACCCGCCGCGGCTTTCCGTCGCTCCTCTGGGGTGTACCCCCGGCGTACCAGAACACATTGTAAGCCGTGACCACCCCAGGGACCAAACCAGTACGTGGGCGTCAGACGACCCCGTGTATGCCACCCTTGGTCCCATTGTGACGGGTCAGGACAGTGGCTCTGCCACCTACCACTTTTCGGCCGGCCCCACCGCGTCCGCCATCAGACAGTGGCGACCACAGAACAAAAAAAACGCCTACTACAATAGAAGTCGCAAGTGGGCGGGGCCCGCGTACCCCGAGTTTTGCAAAGTTCTGCATATCTTTCCTTCCGCGCACACACTACGCACATCAGTCTTAGTTCAACCGTCACGGTGACAAAAACTTGTAAAAAAATACAAAAATGCCTTATTGTGCTGTTTTAGAATGTAAACACGATAGCAGAACCAAAAATTTATCAAATGTAGGTATATCTTACCATCGGCAAGTCCTAATTTATTTTATTTCGATAAAAATGTAAAAACAATATTTTATTAAACAAGACAAGTAAAAGTTGATTTTATGATGTTAAACTTAAGGTCTACTTTCCTTAAATCTCAAACATTGTTCTCGAAGATTCCAACTATGCACATGTCACATTCAGCTACTCAATTAGAGATTACCAATATCGATAATGAGTTATCGATACTTTAAGCTTACAATATTCGAAAAAATCTTCTTACGCGCGAAAAACATAACCTTTTCCTTGCAGCCGTGTAAAAATAAAGATTACGATGAATTGAGAACCTCCTCTTTTTTTTGAATCGGTTAAAAAGACAACAGCCTTCAAAATCAACAAAGTGTAATAATAATAACACATGAACATAGAACCTCCTTCTTTTATTAAGTCAGTTAAAAAGTGGCTTATGTGTTAGTCTGAAATTTAAGATCTACTGGTGTATAGACCTAAATTTCATCAGTTCATTAAGGAGTTAGTCAAGCTAATCATAATAAGAGTGTAGCCGCAGGTGAAAGCGGAAGCTTCCCATATCAGTAGGACGTATTGCATTTGTAGTGTAGTCTATCGCATCATCATCATTCAATCAATACATATAATAAATCTGTAAAAAGTATTTTTTGTACATCGAAAATATTTCCAAAAAAAATAGCCAGTGTGTTAAAGGATAACCAACAGAACCTATTGCCGGCATTTTTGTCTGTTTGTCTGTTTATTTGTGCACGTATCACGTGAAATGTACGAAACCAATGTAAATAACTTTTATACATAAACATTGTGGGTAACTTGAAGAATTACTTAGTTTTTTTCATCGCAATCGGTTCACTCTATCAAAAGTTAGATGAATTTAAAGTGTTCAAGAAGTAAAATTGTAAGTAATCGTAAGTCATCATCTACCTAGCCTTTTTGCCAACTATATTGGGGTCAGCTTCCAGTCTTACCGGATTCAGCTAAGTACCAGTGTTTTACATGGAGCGACTGCCTATCTGACCTCCACAACCCAGTATTTGGGTAAACCGGTACCCCTTGGCAAGACTGGTGTCAGATCTCAAGCTTCTGACTACCCGTAACGACTGTCAAAGATCTTCAAATGACAGCCGGGACCAACGGCTTAACGTGCTTTCCGAGGCACGAAGGAAACTCGGTATGTTGAAATGGTCACCCATCCACTGACCTACCTCGTCAAGCGTTGCTTAACGTTGATGATCGACCCGTGCGGCTGTTATTATTTAGCCACGAGCTTCTCCGTAAGTAATCGTAAGTTTTGGAATAAATTTATATAAAAACTTGATTACAAACATAATAATATTTATCGACTCTAGTTATTGGGCGCACGGTTGGCGCAGTGGTTGAGCGATAGACTGCTGCGCTGCGTGTCGCGGGTTCGATAATCGCACGGATCAAATATTTGTATGATCTACAAATAGTTGTTCCGGCTCTGGGTGTTTGTGTATGTGAAATTATATGTTTGTAAACGCACCTACGATACAGGAGAAATTCCTAGTGGGGCAACGTTTTTTTTTTAAACTAAACTGTATTTTGTTTGAAAATAAAACGGAATGTCGATAATAAAGTCAACGACCATGGTACATCACTACAGGAGGACGAGTAGTGATGACCTCATTTCGCAAATATAAATCTTATCGGTACCGAAATACGGCTTTAAATTAAATGAATTTACTATAGTGACATCTAGCGGCGGGTAGCGTAACTTGCTCATTAAACTATTCCTTGTGCGCTTTAAACGAAAAAAGTAATAAATACTCAAAAAGAGTAGACAATAAACCAACTCTATTGTCATAAAGCTGTGGTTTATTTTCAAATAAGCGACGACTGACATATTTTCTACTTTCATCTAAAAATTAAACTACTAATCACACCAAAGATTTCTTAGTGTTATGAAATACAATTAATCTGTATATGTGTGAGTTTGGGTACCCTGGTTCCGATACTAATACAACTAAACATGGTGTTATTTGCTGATGACACATCTTTAATTTTTAAAATAAATAGACGTGCTTGTCAGGTTGACGACGTAAATAACGCGCTACGGCAGGTTCAGGATTGGTTCACTGCCAATAATTTAGTTTTAAATGGTAAAAAAACCAAGTGCGTAAAATTTTCATTGCCGAATGTCAAAAGTACTGATTGTGACATTATGTTAAACAAGGAGAAGCTAGAATTCGTCGATAAAACGGTTTGCCTGGGGATCACGCTGGACTCAAGGTTGCAGTGGGGTCCTCATTTGGTGTCCCTTGCGGGGCGGCTGAGTTCGGCGGCTTATGCTGTTGGGAAGATTCGTCGGTTGGCGGATGTGGATACCGCGAGACTGGTATATTTTAGTTATTTTCATAGTATAATGTCTTACGGTATCTTACTATGGGGAAGGGCTGCAGACATTGAGTAAATTTTTATTCTGCAAAAACGAGCCATCAGAGCAATATATAATCTTCGCCGGCGCGATTCCCTAAGGGAACTGTTTAAGGACATTAACATCATGACGGTTCCTTGTCAATATATTTATGAAAACATCATGTACGTGAGAAAGAATTTACATCTTTTTAGTAAAAACGGCGACAGACATAATTACGTTACTAGAAATAGGGACCAATTAGTTCAACCAGGTTTCAGACTGGCAAAAGCAGCCTCTTCTTTCATGGGGTACTGTACAAAATGTTACAATAAAATTCCACCCCACATTCTTGAAATGAATGAGACGAAATTTAAAACTTGTATAAAACGCACACTATGCAGGCTGGCATATTATAAGTTGGGGGATTACTTCACTGATAAAAATGCTTGGCTAAATGCTATTCCTGCTCCACATCCACTAGGGCGCAAAACCAAGTGATATGCAGAACATTATTGTTTTGCAGTGTTCTTGGAACTGCTGAAGACTGAATGAATATATTTGTATTGTATAAACTCAATTTCCTTACTATTGTATAACTGCAAAGCACGTATGTGAGTACTATGTACCCAACTGTAAATCTACCATTTACTGTACCTGTGTGTCGTTCGTTGACTTGGGTGTGCCCTGGCAGTTGAGTGTGTCATGCTCTCTCAAATGTCTCTCTGAGGGTGGCGCGTGTGTTGGATCATCCGGTTCCCTTCATGATGGTTGAGCTGGGTGGTGCCAATTCATGCGTCATGTTCGTGAACGGACGCCGTCAGCTGGGATTGGTCATAACTTAACTGCTTCAGATGTTAATGCTTTTTTTTTTTCTAGCTTCTATTATATAACTGCACAGTGCATGTGTGAGTATTTTTATTACTTTATGCCTGTACGTAGTATAGTGTGTAGTGCTGTTCTGGGTGCATTGTCCTCACATATATGAATTTATTAATGAATGTACTTATATGTAACTAAATATTGTAAAAAAACTTTTCTTTTTTAAAAAGAGTAAGTATGGAGTTTCTTGTGCATTCTTCTCCATAACAAGCTACTTGCCGAATGCACGGTAGAATCAACTTTTATAACTTGTAAATTTTAATGTACCTAACGTTCAAAAGTGCCGCTTGGTGGCCTACTTGAAATAAAATATCTTTGTCTTTGTCTTTGTCTTTAATAAAGCTATATGCGATTTCTACTGTCTTCTCTGTTCTGTGGTGGCGACCCCGTCCAGGCCGTGGAAGGTAGGGAGAGCAGTGCACCGTAATACCGGCACTCCTCTCCCGCCTTCGGATCTTCGGCCTTCAACCTTCAGCCACGATGGGACGCTCTATACGGCATTGCAGCCCGCCTCAGTTCGGCAAAAGCCATGACGAGCGGCCCCTCCTCGGGTTCCTCTTCGCTTTACCATGGGTGATCAAGCGACGGCTACTAAGCCCCCCCACACTCCCCCCTGCCTCGACAATACGGGAACCCACCGGGGGGATCACGCCAGTTTTCGGCAGCCTTTTGATGAAGAAGTGATGTCAAACGAGGAAAATCAAACAGAGCTAGAGTTACGATAATATTGTGACAGATTTTCAGATTGTATCATCCGATACCCTCTTTAAAAGAGTCTCCACAGAAGACGAAGCATAAAGATATGTCCAGCGTATATTATGCAATCTGGCTGGCTATTTAATCTACTTTTGGAACTGGCTAATCAGCATCGTGCTAACTGCTAATTCTCGAATAACTCTCACTAAATCGACCAGGCGCCGAGAGGATTTGATGGTCACCGACACCAAATTAACAACCGCATTCACAGACGTGTAGCTAGCACGTTCATTTGTTAACAACTCTAACTGACAATTGGCAAATTCCCCTAATCCCCTAATCTACTTCACAACATAAGCCTTAAACACACGACGCGGATAATCGCAAAATGCATGCCACGTATTGCGATTTAACGCACGATCGCGCGTGAATCGCATCGCTGGCATTTACAGGCAACTAGAGGATTATTGTATAGGCTGCCGGCATACGCGCGACTGACCACGTCGGTTATGCGTACCGAATTTTAGACGGGATTTAATATTTGGATAAAGTTGGTGGTAGTCTTTATGCGGTCGGGTTTGGAGCTTGATTTTATGCTGCAGTTTCTGATTTACTAGTCATGAAATTTGAGCGCGGTGTTTGCAATATGATGTTTGTTAAATGCTGTTAGCAAATCACTCATATTCAGTTTTAGTTTAAATAAATACGCTGTAGGTTTTGCCTTCCTGATTGGCGATATCAAGGATTTATTTTTTAGGGTTCCGTTGTTAACGAGGAACCCTTATAGTTTCGTCATGTCCGTCCGTCCGAGCTTAGCTCAGAGTCTCTTAGTTCTAGAAGGCTATATTAGGCATACAGGATATTCATATTAATCACGGCGAAAAAGTGGTTAAATAAAACCATGAAAAACCATTTTTCGATTCAGAGATCCATTTGCGTAAAATTAAACTTGGCAAATTTTTGTTAGAGTGAATTGTCCCCCCTCCTGCCGGCTATACTCGTATGGTTGCTTTTGCGTAAAATTAAGCTTTTATTGGCAAATTTTTGTTAGAGTGAATTGTCCCCCCTCCTGCCGGCTATACTCGTATGGTTGCTTTTGCGTAAAATTAAGCTTTTATTGGCAAATTTTTGCTAGAGTGAATTGTCCCCCCTCCTGCCGGCTATACTCGTATGGTTGCTTTTGCGTAAAATTAAGCTTTTATTGGCAAATTTTTGTTAGAGTGAATTGTCCCCCCTCCTGCCGGCTATACTCGTATGGTTGCTTTTGCGTAAAATTAAGCTTTTATTGGCAAATTTGTTTAGAGTGAATTGTCCCTCCTCCTGCCGGCTATACTCGTATGGTTGCATTTGCGTAAAATTAAGCTTTTATTGGCAAATTTTTGTTAGAGTGAATTGTCCCCCCTCCTGCCGGCTATACTCGTATGGTTGCATTTGCGTAAAATTAAGCTTTTATTGGCAAATTTTTGTTAGAGTGAATTGTCCCCCCTCCTGCCGGCTAAACTCGTATGGTTGCATTTGGATATGTGAAAAACTCACAGCGGTAGTTTAGATAACAAAATTAAAAGGAAATCTATCACAGCTAAGTAGGCTTTACCAGTTTACGAGTAATAGTCGACCAACTTAAAAAATGTACTTACTTGGAAAAATGAAAATAATGTTTATTGATGTAATGGGGACAACAGTTTTCGAACAGCAAAGTTAATTTTATCCCTTCGTTAGAGCAATGTTCGGTCTCAAAGAGATGTCAGCAAAATCTACGGGGTCCGCTAGGGCCGATGCCTGCTTGGGTCGCGGATAAATTTGAGAATAGTTACCGCGGCCCTGGCTCAAGCAACTGAAGGAACACGGGTGGGTTTTAGTCAGTAAAAGTCTGAAACGCCCTCCCGCTTCACTCAGTCATAGGATGATTTCCCACCCAAAAAAAAAAAGAGCAATGTTCGGTGCTTTCATTGTTTATGAACGTTAGTAATGTTACCATATATATTTTGGTGAATGTAGCTGTTTATACAAAACCCTCTGTGCACGAGCCAGACTCGCACATGGCCGGTTTTTTATTGAGAAGAGTAAATTGGTCGTGTTGCATTTGAATGTACTTGCATTTTCGCTTTGTAAAAATTGCTTAGTTATCATTATAATATGAGCCGAAAGATGCCTCTCCCCAGTTTATAGGTGAGGTATAAATCAAATCGCATGTAGCCATCTGTAAGGTCACTTAGTTGTTTTGTGTAAGTCCGATTTTTAAGTTATGCTACGGTTTGAATAGAGGCAGCATCTTCCAGCTCTTTCAATAGTGGTCTTCAATTCTATTTGCTTTTAGTTTCATGTCCAAACATGTTTGAATAGAGTCGAAGTCCCTTCAAACTAGGCCAAAACTTTCTTCCTCAAATCGATCAGAAACTTCTTACATAACAGAAAACTTTTGTGTAAAAGTATATCATGTATCAACATATCTCTACAAAACTAACAACTAAAGTTTGTTTTAGTTACTGACATTTCAAATGGAAGCTATACTTATATAAAACTTGTGTGGGTAACTATTAGAAAAGAATAGAATGTAATTTAAATTATTAAAACTTTTACGAACAAACCTGTACATATCAATCGTTTCAGTTAATGCTGACATCGACGCGCAGCGAATGAATAAAAATCACACATTTGAGTAAGCGTTTAGTATTTGCATAGCATCGTTGTTGAATAAAGCAAAAATAATCATTAGCCGTGGGTCGACCGATGTTCAGTTTCGGGTGTTTAACTTAATACAGAATTTGAACATAAAAAATACTTTTTTACAAAACAGTAGTACCGAATTCCAAATAAAAAAAAACTACAAAGTGAAACATAACTTTCTTTTTGGAAGTCGGTGTCTTTGGTAGGTACCACATTTTTTTCTTTTTATATTTTTAAATGTTTTTTTATGATTTGTTTTTATAAAGAAATATTAAAAAATGGAAATAGAAAGTGTGTAGAAAATTCCATAAACGGAATAATAATACAAATTTATTCTTTCATAAAAATTGTTACAATATTAAGATGTGACACTGGATCCTGCACTAGGATACCCTGTGTCGCAGGATCCAGTCTCTCTCAACAAATATGGCTGATTGTTAATGTGATCGGATTTTCCATCTACTTCTCGGCAGCAGCCCGGGGTCAAATTTGTAGCGCAGTCGATGGCATTAGGCTCGTCCGCTATTATAGATGTGCATAACTTCAGCTTCCTCGTAAGTGGTAGAATAATTCTACGTTTGACAATATTTAAGGCATAATAGCTGCAATCTAAGTTCCCAGTCTTAATTTAGCTGCCACAAAAACTTCGTTAATATGAGTCGTTTAGTATGTGTTAGCTGGCATGACGTCACCCCAACTTCCTCATTCAATACAGGCAAACCAGTGAGGTTAGGATTTTGGACTATAGTCAGAAAAGTAAGACATAATAGCTGCACAAGGAAGAAAAGAACAGAATTTACCTGTATTGAATGAGGAAGCTGGGGTGACGTCACTCCAGCAAACACATACTAAACGACTTATAATAACGAAATTTTTGTGGCAGCTAAATTAATACTGGGCTCTTTGATTGCAGATACATTTTTTTCATTTTTTTTTTATTTTGGGCTCGCGTTTTACCACTATCTCGCCTGATTTTAAGTGCTGATGTGGTCGAAGGTGAAGCAAGCTTGCCTAGAAGCAACCTATTCACTCTTGACTTGAAGACCCCTAGGTTGTAGCTATCAGGAAACAAAGACGCCGGTAGGGAATTCCACTCCTTAGCTGTACGCACAATGAAAGTATTTTCAAAACGCTTTGTGCGTATGGGTGGGATATCCACCATGTACTGATGGCGCATTGCCGTACGTCTTGTAGTCCGATGATGGAAAGGGCTAGGCGGAATCAAATTGTGCAGTTCCATCGCACACTCTCCGAAATGTAACCGATAGAAAACCGACAGGCTGGCAACTCGTCGTCGGTGTTCAAGGCTCTGGAGCTTTGAGTTGACCAGCGCATCGTTGCCGATAAGTCTCTTGGCCCGTCTGTCAATCGACTCAAGTGCATCTAGTTGGTACCTGGCAGATCCGTCCCAGAGGTGAGAACAGTACTCCATGCATGACCGAACTTGCGCTTTATACAAGTTGAGCACTACTTATATGGGTCTGTAGTTGGCCGGGTCAGCTCGACTACCCTTCTTGGGCAAGAGCTGAACGTTAGCTTGCTTCCAAGCCTTCGGCACTTTTCCAGTCACCATCGAAAGGCGATATATGCGTGTCATGATAGGAGACAATTCAGGCGCACAAGTTTTAATTACAATTGCTGGTATCCCGTCCGGGCCACTAGCCTTGTTCACGTCAAGGTTACGCAGCACCCTACAGACCTCCCTCTGATGGATGCGAATGTCCGACATACTCGTCTCACATCGAACAGCAGAAGGAGAGGGCCGCGTGCCATCAGTATTCAGACGCGAAGATTCCGCAAAGAGGGAGGCAAACAAGTTTGCCTTGTCCTCAGCGGAGTGGGCCAGCGACCCGTCGGGTCTCAGCAGTGGTGGTAGTGAGGGGTGACAGAAGTTTGATTCAACCGATTTAGCCAGGGACCAAAACGCCTTGCTACCTGCGGGGTGTGAAGCAAGTTTGTCCCCGATCCTGCTAATGTGGTCAAACCTTCGCATCGCCTTTTTGCAGGACTTGGCAGCCCTGTTGAAGGCTCTCTTCTTCTGACTCACGTCCCTTGCCTTGCGCACACGGGCGTCGACCCATGCTAGGTGCGCCTTGTGTTTAATTACGTTTGCGCGGTCACACTCGGCACTAAATCATGGACGAACAACGCTGGACACAGTTACGTCAGAGAACGGAATGTAGTACTCCATCCCTTGACGCAACACATCGGTTACTGCGTCAGCGCATGACGATGGGTCAAGTGGGCCGCCAAGGATAGCATGCGAAGAAAGATCGCATACCATCCCAATCTGCTGACTTGTACCGCCAAACCCACCGGGTGCCACTTGGGCTGGGATCGGGCGGGAAGTAGACGGATACAGACTTCACCAGACAGTGGTCGGAACTACCCAAAGGTGATGATACCGACACTGAGTACGGTCTGGATCAGTTGTCAGCAGAAGGTCCAAGCAATTGGCTGTATGTGAATTAACATCCGGCACCCTCGTAGCCCCTTGGACCAGCTGGGTGAGATTTAACGCAATCGAAAGATTTCGCATCTCTCGTCCAGCGTGGTCAGTGCACTGGTATGGGAAGAGCCACTCCTGGTGGTGGGCATTAAAGTCCCCCAGTAACACTAGTTTGGCGGAGAGGTGTCGTAGCTGAGCCACATCAGCCGCCTCACTCAAGTACTGTGTGAGCCTGGTTGTCTCCAGATCACTGCTATGCGATCGGTAGACACAGGCATAGATGATCTTATCCAGACCTGTGTCCACCAGGGCCCATAGCACTCAGTAATTTGAGTCTTCAAGGTCACGGAGACGCCGATAGCAGATGTCGTCCCGGGCGTACATGCAAACATCAGCACGTGGCTTGAACATGTGCTCCAGGGTAAACCCTGGGTAGGATAGGTACGCCACTACGTCTCCGTAAGGAACAAAAGTGCTGGTTTCTTAGTCTCGAGGTGGTGATGGACTGCGACAAGGTTAGAGTGCTGAGGTGCACCTTATGTGAGAGTGAGGGCTGCCGCTGTTCAGCTTTTTTTCTCTTGTTCCTTGGCATTTTTGTAAGTGAAAAAGGAGGGAGAGGAGAAGGAAGTAAGATGAGGTCCCACACTTGCAACCTACAGACACGCGCCGATAGGACGCCATCATTGGGGGACTGGTCTGGAGACTGCGGGGACGCCCGAGCCCTCCCAGGAATGTCCATCGGGCACTCTCGTCTGGTCGCCAACCAGCACGATGGCGCATGCCGGGATTTTTCGACAGTTGGTGGGGCAGCCTTTCATGTGTGGCTGGCACACTTTTTTTTTTTTTTCGGGGTGGAAAATCCTCATTGGATGTCCTCCGCCCTGGGGAAGGCGGAGAGGTCTGTCAGACTCGTACTGACTAAAAACCACCCCGGTGTTCCATCTCACACCTACGCTGAGGGTCGCGGGAACAACGATACTTCCGCAACCCCCAGCTAGTGCCGGCCCGCCTCTGCGGGCCACGACCTCGGGTTGGGGGGAGTGAGGTGTTAGACTCCCCCCGCGACGTCTAAGAGGGGCGCGCGTGGAACACTACGCGCCTCCACCTCGGGTCCTGATGTGTGGGGGGCGACGGACGTCCCCGAGTCCGTCGCACCTGGACCCATTTAGGGGGGCTGGAAGAGGGCGTTGTCCGCCCTCCGCCGACGCCCGGTGCGTACACCCCAACTACCTGCGGTCGGCCAGTGGCGCACCGTGCCTCGGATCCCGCTACCCTCCGCGACCAGTCTCCCGATACGTCCATAACAGCGTGAGTCAGGCCGGCCTGCTTGCAGTGGAACAACTATCTCGACCCAACTCCTCTAGTGGCTGCACCGAGCATCATACCGGAACACGACTAAGCCGCTTGGCGGTACATCTTTGCCCGGTGGGTGGTCGCAAGCCTTCGGCCGAAGCCTACCACCAGTTTGTCACCTGATTTGCACCACCCGGGGACCACGTGTAGGGAATCGAATGGGGTATACTCCTACGGACGTGGGTGACTCAGCCCCCAAAAATTATGCCTTAAATATTGGCGCAGGTAGAATTATTCTATCACTTATGAGGAAGCTGGAGTTCGCACATCTGTTATAGGGTCTTAAACATGTCGAGTGTAATTTAGATGTGGGGTAGTTAAATACAATTGTTTCACGGTGAATTGGACGCAGTCAGTGTTTACAGCTACAAACTTTATAGGCTGTTTACACACGAACGATTGGCCACAACAGTATTTAGAGTGAATATTAGATACAGTTTTCGCTTGTCGCTTTTGTATAGTGAGCTTTTTTTTGTTTCGGGTTTTATAGGTTTTGCATAAATGGATAAAATGTGAATTTATTAAAATATTGGTAGGGCCCTTGTTAGGTTTGTATCAAAATACATTAGTTGACATATTTTCTTTGTTAAAGTCTGTTTAAAATGTTTTAGATAATCGTTAAAAATAATACAACGATCCCAATATTTTTTTTCTGATATCTGAAAGCCAAACCTAAAATCTATACATATAATTTCATCTTACTAATATTATAATGCAAAAGTTTAGATGGATGATGTTTGTTACTCAATCACGCTGGAACGGCTGAACGGTTCTAGATGAAATTTGGCACAGAGATAGATCATAGTCTGGAATAGCACATAGGCTAGGCTTTCTCGCGGGCGAAGCCACTGGCAGTAGCTCGTATTCAATTATCTCAGCGACAATGCAATCAAAAACGCGTCTCAAATGCAGGAAAATCGTCAATCGAGTTAAATTGGTTGTACTTTAGACAGAAAGAGACTAAGCCCTGATTTCTTAATTATGAATGTGAAGTCAAGTATTTGTCAATCTCTCTTTAGTTTGAAAACCTGTCAAAATGCCAATTTACAGAAGAGTTGACACGTTCCAAACTCCCAATAATCAATCCAGAAACCGGCCCTGAGATTTGAATGAAAATGATCTTAAAATACGGGATTCTCTGATTTCCTTTACACAATATCAGTAAAAACCTACATCGTTTCAGAGTTCATCGAATTGAAATAAATCCTGAAACACATGAACGATAAACAGCTTATTTTATTACAAGAGCGTAATAAAACCCTTCCGAATCATTAAAATCTCCTTCTACCCACATCTGAACTGGAACTATTTCCAGTTAATACCGCCCATACTGTTTAAATCCCATAAACTAAAATACGATGCAATCCCACTTCTATCTCTGCCGACCCTCAAAACGATATTCAGTTTTATTAGTTCGATACAAGATATTACCACATTTCATCAAAGTCGACATTTGGATCGGAGAAAGGAAAATGAACTTTAATTGTAGAGGGAGAAAGTTCGTTTTCAAATGAAACAGTTAATAACAATAACGCATGAATGTAAAACCCTCAATATGGTGAGTATAGTCAGCCGCACATATATAGTACAGTTTCAAATTGACAGTGGTTTTAATTCGCAACAGTACCTACGTGCAGTTTCCATTGAGTAAGTTACCAGTGGTGTACTGTTGACTGTACCTCCCCACTGTTATACCACAAAAAAAGAAGATTTGTGATTTTGATGTTTTTGGGGTTCCGTTCCCCAAAAGGAAAAAAGGAGCCCTTATAGGATCACTTCGTCATCTGTCTGTCTGTGCGTGTGTCAAGACCTTTCTTCAGGAACGCCTGATGGTATCAAGTTAAAATTAATTATACTTAAGACTGCAATGCCTTGGAAATGTGAAAAACTCAAACTTCTAGATCAACGGAATCAAAGTTATCGCCGTTATATGTTCTATGTTAGGGGGGTTTCCGCACTTAGTCCTGGATAGACCTTTGTGCGTGAGCCATGGCGGCCGTTGGATGGTCATTCCATCCAGCCCACCTCCCTCCAGAAGTCAATTAGAGCTCCTGGTTTTCTCAAAACATCCGTGTATGATCTGGGTGACCCGAGGGTTCGTGTTCTTATCTGTGTGATACCTGTGCACTCAAAGAGAACGTGTGTGACGGTTTCCTCAGCCTCCATGCATGCCCTGCACAGAGGACTGTCCGTTATGCCTATTGTGTGGAAGTGTTTGTTGAGTGAGCAGTGTCCCGTGATGGTTCCCGTCACCAGGCGCAGGCCATTCCTGTCCAGGCGTAAAAGACGCCTGGTAAGTTTACTGTCCAAGAATGGCAGAGCTTCTTTGGATTGCCTACTGCCCGGTGCCGAGGCCCACCAGTTCTCCGCCTGTGTCTGGGTGAATTCCTGTAACCACCTGCGTATTTGGTTGAAAGGGATGGGCACAACAGGCTCGGGTCCATAGACCGCCGAGCTGGATCCGCGTCTCGCAAGCTCGTCAGCCGCGTCGTTGCCCAGCGATCCGCTGTGTCCCTTTATCCATTGTAGTGTCACCGTGTTACGGCTAGATACAGTTATTTGTTCCAGTGCGTTGTGACATTCTAGTACTAGTTTTGATGTTATGTATTTTTTCCGTAAGGATTGTAAGACTGATGCGCTGTCGGAGTGTATCCGTATGTGGGTGTCCATAACCCTCCTGGCTTCTAGGGCATGAGGCACCGCTTGTATGATGGCCACACACTCCGCCTGATAGACGGTGTTGAACCCTCCTAGCGGTCTGGATATATTTATATTGAAATCGTGTGAGAAGACTCCCACTCCGGTACCGGAGTCAGTTTTCGATCCGTCGGTGTATATTCTCATCTCTTCCGGACCAGAGTAGTCACATCTTTCCTCTGTGAGTATTATGTTGTAGTGCCTATGAAAGTGGTGTGTTTTTGGGGCTTTGTCGCATGGTGATGCTAACATCGGTTTACGCTTGATCGCATCTTCCTTTATGCGTATGTGCTTAATTCTGGAGTCTTTATTTAGGGAACCTGATAGGTGGAGTCTAAAGGTGGCCAGGGCTGCCTCCTCCTGCACAGTTAGGTGTAGAGGTGGCAGTCCCAGCATCGCCTGTAGGTCGGCAGTGGGTTCGGTTCTCATACTACTGGTGATTGCAACGCAGGCGAACCGCTGCAGTTTCTCGAGATCTCTTTGGGCTGTGCTGAGGTCTGTCCTGGGCCACCAGACCAGCGAGCCATATTTGATGATTGGTCGGATAACTGTGGTGTATAGCCAGTAGGTGACCATGGGGCTAATCCCCCGATTCCTGCCTAGCAGTCGTTTACACTGCCACAGGGATATGCTGGCTTTTGTGATGATATAGTTCATGTGTCTTGCCCAATTCAATTGTTTGTCCAGGTAAATGCCCAGGTACTTGGTTTCGGTTGAAAGGCTTAGGGTTGTGCCGAAGAAACGCGGCAGCTGCAGTGTCATAGGTTTTCTCTTTTTTGTGAAGAGAATTAGTTCAGTTTTTGTTGGGTTCACTGAGAGTTGGTGCTCGTTGCACCATTCCTCTACTATTTTCAGGGCTTGACGCATGAGGTTGCATAGAGTGTTTTCGTGGGTCCCGTTTATTATTATTGTTATGTCATCCGCGTAGCCAACGGTGAAATAACCTTTGTTGTTGAGTGTTTTGATGAGGCTGTCAGCTACCAGGTTCCACAGGAGTGGCGAAAGGACGCCCCCCTGCGGACAGCCCTTCGCGACGATGGCCCTTGTAGTGTCGTTAACCGTGACTTGAACCGCTCTCAGTTTGAGCATATTGGTGATCCAGCCCCCTAGGGTCGGGTCTATGCCGTGTCTGTCGAGGGCCGTGTTTATGCTGTTGAACATAGTCTTATCGAAGGCTCCCTTGATGTCAATGAAGGCAGCCAGTGCTGAGCATTTGTGGTCCACTGCGCGTTCAATTTTAGAAACCACGTTATGCAACGCGGATTCTGTTGATTTGCCTGTGGAGTACGCATGCTGTTGTTTGTGCAGTGGTTTATCCCGGAGAGGCCCATCACGGATGTGCCTATCACAGAGTCTTTCGAGGGTTTTTAGTAAAAAGGATGTGAGGCTTATAGGTCTATATGCCTTGGGGTGTGTGTAATCAGTTTTACCAGGCTTGGGTATGAAGATGACTTTCACCTCGCGCCATCCGAGAGGTATGTATCTAAGTGCTATGCAGGCCTGATAGATCTCCAACAGCCGTGGCGTTAGACACTCTACCCGCCACTGTAGAAGGGCCGGGAATATGCCGTCCAGCCAGTTCAACATTTGGTAAGAAAGAATGACTTATAGCACAAGTAAAGGCAAAAATCCGGCAACCGTAAACATGTACCTGTGTAATAAAAAAAAAACATTTTTAACTTATTTACAGTAAATTAACCAGAACAGGGGGGTGAACATAAGCTCTTAGAGCGGCATCAATTTGAGATCGATATCAAATAGATACCGCTCTAAGAGCCTTTTTTTTCCGGGATGGAAAATCCTCATAGGATGACCTCCGCCCTGGGGGGGGGGGGGGGCGGATTTGTCTGTCAGACTCCTACTGACTAAAAACCACCCCGGTGTTCCATTTCATACCTACGCCGGGGGTCCCGGGAACAACGATACTTCCGCAACCCCCGGCTAGTGCCGGCCCGCCTTTGCGGGCCTCGACTTCGGGTTGTGGGGGAGTGAGGTGTTAGACTCCCCCCGCGACGTCTAAGTGGGCCACCTCGGGTCCTGATGTGTGGGGGCGACGGACGTCCCCGAGTCCGACGCCCCTGGACCCATTTAGGGGGGCTGGAAGAGGGCATTGTCCGCCCTCCGCCGACGCCCGGCGCGTCTGCTGCGGATCGGGTGAGCGGGTGAAATCTCCCTCTCCCTCTCCGCAGTCTCCTTTTGTGAGACGACTGTTTCGCAGAAGGATACCACTGCGTCCCAGGACTCCTCGCTGCCGACCATAGACTCGACTACGGCCGGCAGTGACAGGTCACTGCCCACTTCTGAGATGAGGGCACGGCGTGGCTCCTCCCAGGCGGCACACTCTGCCAGCGTATGCCACGCTATGTCCTCCCGGCAGTCGACGCAGTGGTGACACCGGGCGTCCGGCTCCCTGTTTATGCCACACAGGTACTTCCCGAAGCAACCATGCCCCGAGAGCACCTGCGTCACCCGAAATGACAGGGAGCCGTGCCTCCTCCCGAGCCAGCGCTCGAGCACTGGCCGGACCGCCTCGATGGTAACGAGGCCACCGGTAGGGCGTGAAAACCTGTCCCACCATTCCGCCACCAGAACCTCACGAAGCTGAGGCCAACGCAACTCCATATGCCGCTGCATCGGCCCTTCGCCCCGCACCCGCGCTTCCTCGCGCCATCGATACAGTGACGCGAGTACCTTCGCTTCCAGGTCCCAGGGCGAGGATCCGGCCCACAAGCCGCCTCGTAGGAGATCGTGCAATACCCCCTGATGACTCTGGCGGCCATCGCTCTCTGCGGCTTCCGCAAAACAGCGATGCTGCCGGCCGTCAGGACCGCTCTAAGAGCCTAGTGCAACCCCCCTGCTCGCGTTTGACCACTATATCGCCTGATGGTAAGCGATGATGTGTTCTACGGTGAAGCACGCTTACCTAGAAGTAACCTATTTACTCTTGACTTAAAGACCCCAAGGTTGTAGCTATCAGAGAACAAAGATTTCGGAAGGGAATTCCACTCCTTAGCTGTGCGCACAATGAAAGTACTAGCAAAACGCTTTGTGCGTATGGGTGGTATTCCACCATGTACCGATGGCGCATGGCCGTACGTCTTGTAGTCCGATGATGGAAAGGGCTAGGCGGAATCAAATTTACTGATGTTGATGTATGGGGACAACAGAACAGTTTGCCAACGGCAATGTTAATTGTGTCCTTCAATCCACTTTATATTTGCGTTAGAGCAATATTTGGAGTTTTCACTTTGATCATGAACTTCAGTAATGTTACCTAACTATTTTGATGAATGTAGCTATTTGTACGGTACCCTCGGTGCGCGAGTCGGACTCGCACTTGGCCGGTTTTTTTACAATGTTTTGTCTAATGCATCCTGGACAGAGGACTGTCCGTTATGCCTATTGTGTGGAAGTGTTTGTTGAGTGAGCAGTGTCCCGTGATGGTTCCCGTCACCAGGCGCAGGCCATTCCTGTCCAGGCGTAAAAGACGCCTGGTAAGTTTACTGTCCAAGAATGGCAGAGCTTCTTTGGATTGCCTACTGCCCGGTGCCGAGGCCCACCAGTTCTCCGCCTGTGTCTGGGTGAATTCCTGTAACCACCTGCGTATTTGGTTGAAAGGGATGGGCACAACAGGCTCGGGTCCATAGACCGCCGAGCTGGATCCGCGTCTCGCAAGCTCGTCAGCCGCGTCGTTGCCCAGCGATCCGCTGTGTCCCTTTATCCATTGTAGTGTCACCGTGTTACGGCTAGATACAGTTATTTGTTCCAGTGCGTTGTGACATTCTAGTACTAGTTTTGATGTTATGTATTTTTTCCGTAAGGATTGTAAGACTGATGCGCTGTCGGAGTGTATCCGTATGTGGGTGTCCATAACCCTCCTGGCTTCTAGGGCATGAGGCACCGCTTGTATGATGGCCACACACTCCGCCTGATAGACGGTGTTGAACCCTCCTAGCGGTCTGGATATATTTATATTGAAATCGTGTGAGAAGACTCCCACTCCGGTACCGGAGTCAGTTTTCGATCCGTCGGTGTATATTCTCATCTCTTCCGGACCAGAGTAGTCACATCTTTCCTCTGTGAGTATTATGTTGTAGTGCCTATGAAAGTGGTGTGTTTTTGGGGCTTTGTCGCATGGTGATGCTAACATCGGTTTACGCTTGATCGCATCTTCCTTTATGCGTATGTGCTTAATTCTGGAGTCTTTATTTAGGGAACCTGATAGGTGGAGTCTAAAGGTGGCCAGGGCTGCCTCCTCCTGCACAGTTAGGTGTAGAGGTGGCAGTCCCAGCATCGCCTGTAGGTCGGCAGTGGGTTCGGTTCTCATACTACTGGTGATTGCAACGCAGGCGAACCGCTGCAGTTTCTCGAGATCTCTTTGGGCTGTGCTGAGGTCTGTCCTGGGCCACCAGACCAGCGAGCCATATTTGATGATTGGTCGGATAACTGTGGTGTATAGCCAGTAGGTGACCATGGGGCTAATCCCCCGATTCCTGCCTAGCAGTCGTTTACACTGCCACAGGGATATGCTGGCTTTTGTGATGATATAGTTCATGTGTCTTGCCCAATTCAATTGTTTGTCCAGGTAAATGCCCAGGTACTTGGTTTCGGTTGAAAGGCTTAGGGTTGTGCCGAAGAAACGCGGCAGCTGCAGTGTCATAGGTTTTCTCTTTTTTGTGAAGAGAATTAGTTCAGTTTTTGTTGGGTTCACTGAGAGTTGGTGCTCGTTGCACCATTCCTCTACTATTTTCAGGGCTTGACGCATGAGGTTGCATAGAGTGTTTTCGTGGGTCCCGTTTATTATTATTGTTATGTCATCCGCGTAGCCAACGGTGAAATAACCTTTGTTGTTGAGTGTTTTGATGAGGCTGTCAGCTACCAGGTTCCACAGGAGTGGCGAAAGGACGCCCCCCTGCGGACAGCCCTTCGCGACGATGGCCCTTGTAGTGTCGTTAACCGTGACTTGAACCGCTCTCAGTTTGAGCATATTGGTGATCCAGCCCCCTAGGGTCGGGTCTATGCCGTGTCTGTCGAGGGCCGTGTTTATGCTGTTGAACATAGTCTTATCGAAGGCTCCCTTGATGTCAATGAAGGCAGCCAGTGCTGAGCATTTGTGGTCCACTGCGCATTCAATTTTAGAAACCACGTTATGCAACGCGGATTCTGTTGATTTGCCTGTGGAGTACGCATGCTGTTGTTTGTGCAGTGGTTTATCCCGGAGAGGCCCATCACGGATGTGCCTATCACAGAGTCTTTCGAGGGTTTTTAGTAAAAAGGATGTGAGGCTTATAGGTCTATATGCCTTGGGGTGTGTGTAATCAGTTTTACCAGGCTTGGGTATGAAGATGACTTTCACCTCGCGCCATCCGAGAGGTATGTATCTAAGTGCTATGCAGGCCTGATAGATCTCCAACAGCCGTGGCGTTAGACACTCTACCCGCCACTGTAGAAGGGCCGGGAATATGCCGTCCAGCCAGTTCAACATTTGGTAAGAAAGAATGACTTATAGCACAAGTAAAGGCAAAAATCCGGCAACCGTAAACATGTACCTGTGTAATAAAAAAAAAACATTTTTAACTTATTTACAGTAAATTAACCAGAACAGGGGGGTGAACATAAGCTCTTAGAGCGGCATCAATTTGAGATCGATATCAAATAGATACCGCTCTAAGAGCCTTTTTTTTCCGGGATGGAAAATCCTCATAGGATGACCTCCGCCCTGGGGGGGGGGGGGGCGGATTTGTCTGTCAGACTCCTACTGACTAAAAACCACCCCGGTGTTCCATTTCATACCTACGCCGGGGGTCCCGGGAACAACGATACTTCCGCAACCCCCGGCTAGTGCCGGCCCGCCTTTGCGGGCCTCGACTTCGGGTTGTGGGGGAGTGAGGTGTTAGACTCCCCCCGCGACGTCTAAGTGGGCCACCTCGGGTCCTGATGTGTGGGGGCGACGGACGTCCCCGAGTCCGACGCCCCTGGACCCATTTAGGGGGGCTGGAAGAGGGCATTGTCCGCCCTCCGCCGACGCCCGGCGCGTCTGCTGCGGATCGGGTGAGCGGGTGAAATCTCCCTCTCCCTCTCCGCAGTCTCCTTTTGTGAGACGACTGTTTCGCAGAAGGATACCACTGCGTCCCAGGACTCCTCGCTGCCGACCATAGACTCGACTACGGCCGGCAGTGACAGGTCACTGCCCACTTCTGAGATGAGGGCACGGCGTGGCTCCTCCCAGGCGGCACACTCTGCCAGCGTATGCCACGCTATGTCCTCCCGGCAGTCGACGCAGTGGTGACACCGGGCGTCCGGCTCCCTGTTTATGCCACACAGGTACTTCCCGAAGCAACCATGCCCCGAGAGCACCTGCGTCACCCGAAATGACAGGGAGCCGTGCCTCCTCCCGAGCCAGCGCTCGAGCACTGGCCGGACCGCCTCGATGGTAACGAGGCCACCGGTAGGGCGTGAAAACCTGTCCCACCATTCCGCCACCAGAACCTCACGAAGCTGAGGCCAACGCAACTCCATATGCCGCTGCATCGGCCCTTCGCCCCGCACCCGCGCTTCCTCGCGCCATCGATACAGTGACGCGAGTACCTTCGCTTCCAGGTCCCAGGGCGAGGATCCGGCCCACAAGCCGCCTCGTAGGAGATCGTGCAATACCCCCTGATGACTCTGGCGGCCATCGCTCTCTGCGGCTTCCGCAAAACAGCGATGCTGCCGGCCGTCAGGACCGCTCTAAGAGCCTAGTGCAACCCCCCTGCTCGCGTTTGACCACTATATCGCCTGATGGTAAGCGATGATGTGTTCTACGGTGAAGCACGCTTACCTAGAAGTAACCTATTTACTCTTGACTTAAAGACCCCAAGGTTGTAGCTATCAGAGAACAAAGATTTCGGAAGGGAATTCCACTCCTTAGCTGTGCGCACAATGAAAGTACTAGCAAAACGCTTTGTGCGTATGGGTGGTATTCCACCATGTACCGATGGCGCATGGCCGTACGTCTTGTAGTCCGATGATTTATTTATTTATTTATTTATTTATTATAATAGGGAAAACAAACAGTAGTATACTAAAAATATACAAATTGTCTTAAACATACGACTTAACAAATATACTACCCACTACATTTTCCACAGATTACTACTTATACTAAGACAAACTGATTAGCAAACGTTATTGTAGTCAGGATAACTATGTAGAAACATTAGAAACTACTGCTGATCCTTCAAAATGTTGATTATGTTAGTTCTAAAGGTATATCTGCTTACATAAAATATGTCAATTGCACAAAATAGTTCATTGTATGTATCGACTAGACGGCGTAGTGGTGAGCGCACACCAGCATTGGATTTGCAAGAGATAGTAGCGAATAGTTGCCTGGAGCGCACCTCCCGCCGCTGCACTGTTCGAGGAGCCAGGTAACACAAACGGTTCACCAAGTTGGGGCAATCAAATTTATTTCGGCATATACTGTATAGAGTCATTGTCTCAAGGAGCGTGCGCCTTGACTGTAATGTAAGTAGACCATATTTTTTTAAAACCGACTGATATGACGTTTTTTTTCGAAAACATCTATACTCCATGGTTCGAAGGTACCTACGTTGAACTAATTCTATAATTTCACAATACTTTGCATAATAGGGATTCCAGATAGGTACTGCGTATTCTAATTGTGGTCTAACTATGGACCTGTACAAGTGCAAGAAAGTGGAGGGTCGATGGAATTCTCTAGATGCTCTCATCACAAAGCCATACATCTGGTATGCCTTATTAACTATACGGTCAACATGACTATCCAGATGAAGTTTCGAGTCCAACTGCACACCAAGATCACGAAGACAAGTAATTTTGTTGATAATACTATTAGCAAGTCGATAATTAAAATTAATAACATTTTTCTTTTTAGTAAATGTTATACTATGACATTTGGGCAGGCTAAGGTGAAGTTTGTTAGAAGAACAATAGTCAGAAAAACGGTCAAGATCCTGTTGAAAATCAAGACAGTCTTGTTCATTTGCAATTTTTTTATAAACTTTTAAATCATCCGCGTATAAGAGAAATTTTGAATTCTGGAAACATACTTTAATGTCATTAATGAATAGAATAAATAATAGAGGTCCTAGAATTGAACCTTGTGGGACTCCGGATGTGACTTGGATACAACTGGACTCAAAGCCATCAATCACCACCTTCTGGGTCCTATTAGTTATATAAGAAACAAACCAACGTAGGAGGTCCCCTCTGATACCATTGAATGCGATTTTATTAAGTAGCAGTCTGTGATCAACTTTGTCAAACGCCTTCTGAAAATCAGTGTATACTGCATCAGTTTGTTGCCTATTGTCCATATTTTCAAAAAGTTGTGATGTAAATATTAAGAGATTGCTTATGCAAGACCTATCCTTGACAAAACCATGCTGCTCCTTTATTAGAACACGACGAACAAATGGGTAAATCTCAACATGAACAAGCCTTTCAAAAAGCTTAGAGAATGCTGACAATATTGAGATTGGACGATACGTCTCCACGTCATTTTTAGAACCACTTTTGTGTACCGGTACAATATTTGCGCGTTTCCACACGTCAGGAAAGACACCACATGATATACATTTGTTAAATATTATAAATAAGGGATAGCATAATGTATTGTGGGTATTTTTTAAAAATATCGCAGGTATACCGTCCGGGCCAGGTCCTTTGGTGGAATCCAGCATTTTTAATTCTTTACGAATACTTTCTAAGGAAAAGTGTAATTTGAATAAATTTATATCATTAGCACCACTAGCAGACGGAGGTTCCCATGAATCAAGATCAAATGTGGAGGGTTCATACACCGAGTGAAAGAAACTAGAAAATAAATTACATGTTGTAGTAGGATCATAGGCGAAATTTTGTTTGTAATGTATTGTGTCAGGCATTTTATTTGTGGATTTACGGTTGGAGACGTATGTCCAGAAGGCCTTGATATTGGTATTAATGTTATCTTCAACTGACTCCATGTATATTTTATAACATTTATGAGCCTCTCTTCTGAAACTTGCTCTATGAAGGGAAAATTTTTCATAATCAAATATATTTCCGCGTTTCTTCCACTTTATCCATGCATAAGTTTTATTTTTAAATAAACGAATAAGTGATTTTGTGAACCAGTGGGGAAAGTTACGATTCTTCTGTTTACATGTGGGTGTATGCGATCCAATAATTTCGTAAAGCTTCACGTAGAACGAAGAGACTGCTTCCTCAGGCGTCAAGCTATCCAGCAAACCAGCCCAATCAACACTGTCAATATCTTTATTAATCCCACAGTAGTCAGCTTTATAATAATTAAGTTTATTTGGAACTTTACTTTTCGACTTACGCGTTGTACTTGCAAATGGTATATGAGTATAAAACGCAGGATGATAATTATCAATGGGCAAGAGGGGATCATCAGAGGAGAACGTTACAGAATGACTATTACATAAAAAAATATCTAAGATGCGACCGTTACAATTGGTCGAATGATTATACTGTCTCATATTTAGTTGCGAGCAAAAGTTTAACAGTTGACGACTTACATTGGAAGTATTATTAGTATCGCATTCCATGAATGATGATTTTTTGACCCAGCTTAGTTGTGGCATGTTGAAATCACCCACTAAAATAGCCTTGTCTACACGAGCATCATCAAACATCACTAAAAGAGAATTAAGAAAAGTAATGTATATTTCGTCTGTAGTGTTCGGTGGTATGTATGTAGCACATATTAAATTATAGGTATCATTACAAGCAGGAATTTTGATTATTATATGTTCAGGTAAGATTAAGGGAGGAGACAATGACAGACAGGAAGGCTTCAATTCTCGAGAGACGGCTATAAGAACACCACCACCATCTTTTTTGTTTGTAACTAAACGATCACGATCGCACCTAAACACAACATAACGTTGGTCAATAAATTCGTTATCTGAGATGGTCGGTGTTAGCCAAGTCTCGGTGAAAACGATGATATCATATGCATGTGCTAATATATTTAAATACAAAGTATTAAGTTTTGTCCTGATCCCTCGACAGTTCTGGTAATAAATGGACACATGAGTATTAGCCATTGATTAAACTGGTTAAATTAATAGTATTGAAATAATGTAATTTTAAAAACCAGCGACATGTTACAAGATGTGCAATCGACAGCATGACAATTACATTGATTTTAGTAGAGGCAATAGAAGTGCAGATATAATTACAGCAATTTAGAAACAATTCACGGATCAAAGGTAGCTCCCTTAAACAGTAAGCGAATACATTATTATTTATAATAAAAGAAAATTTACACAATAGCGTACTATAGCAAAAAACAAAAGGCAGATAAGCAAAAAGTAACCCCGTAGGACACAGAGTTAAAAAAACATTCGTTAAATTTATTATTAAAATGGAAATTCTTTCGCCAATAACAACAATTATGGACACATTACTTTGCCGCTTTATTTGGTATGATTTTATTTGATATGTCGGCTTCCGTACGAATGGATAACGTAGCCGAGTCCTCCGCTTCTTTAACCAAGATGGTCGCGTTTCTGATCCAGACGTATTTAAATTTGCTGATTTTGGCTGCCTCACGACTTTTGCGAAACAAATCCTTATTTCGGAGAGTTAAATGCTCATTTACGTAGATACGACATGGGGTCCCAGCGAGGCCAATGCGATCAGATGTAAGTTGTCCCTTGGATAGTCGATATGCACTTAGCATATTATCGCGAAGCAAGCGGGAAGCAAACTTGACGATGACATTCTTAGGACGACTATTTTTCGTATGAGCATGGGGAACGCGGTGAATTGCAACAATATCGTTTTTAGCTAGTGGCATATTAATTGCTGACGCAATTGACTCCAACACAGCGACAAGGTTTTCACCTCTTTTTTATGATGGAAAGGGCTAGGCGGAATCAAATTTACTGATGTTGATGTATGGGGACAACAGAACAGTTTGCCAACGGCAATGTTAATTGTGTCCTTCAATCCACTTTATATTTGCGTTAGAGCAATATTTGGAGTTTTCACTTTGATCATGAACTTCAGTAATGTTACCTAACTATTTTGATGAATGTAGCTATTTGTACGGTACCCTCGGTGCGCGAGTCGGACTCGCACTTGGCCGGTTTTTTTACAATGTTTTGTCTAATGCATCCTGGAGATGCTAGTTTTTTTCCTTCATCTAAATTAATATTATAAAAATAAATAATATCAATTGTATTTTTTCTAAACTTCTGATTTTCCTATAGGATACATCAGGATTTAAAAAATACTAAATACTTATTCTATTCAGCCTTGCGTGTTCTATTTCACCATGTTCCTAAGTATATCTGTGTGTATGTTTCCTCTACCTGAATGCATTACAAAGCACTACAAATGTGTTTGTTTAGCCGCAGCCCAGAACTTAATCAGGCGAACCGGGCGTTTAATAATTCAGACAAGTGCGATGGAAATTTACTAGTGTCGTCGGTTTGTTACCCATAAGCCACTGCTGCAGGAAAATCAAAGTTTGCTTTATGAAGTTAATGTTTATAATGATGAGCTTTCTGGAATTCGTTTTGTGAAGGATTGTGTTCGTTTTAGATTTAGTTAGGGGTAAAAAGTTTCCTTGCATTGTGACTTTTAAAAATAATCTCTAGAGTACTATTTTTGTTAGGCGCGGGTTTTACCACTATCTCACCTGCAACTGTAGCCATGTTGACAATCGATAACGCTAGAAGAAAACGAATCAATGTATGGGAATGACACATCATTAAGTCACGTGGTCAGACCATACAAATAGTAGGCATTAACGATTGTCAGGATCGGGCGAGACCTGTCTCTGCCAGCGGTTGTGAGGGCCATGCTGGCAGAGACAGAAAACTGGAGAGAAATGGCCTCCTTCTGTGAAACCGTGATGGTTCAGAAGAAGGCTGCCGAGCGGGGTCGTGAGAGGGCCGATCCTGCCCGGAGGAGAAGGCGTCGTGGTGGCAACCGCCTCGACGCCGCCTAAAACGCCGAAACCCCGCCAGCATCATTGGCAGGTGGGACTCCAGGGTTACGGGTGGTCAGATTGGGGATTCTGTCCACCCACCAAGTGACTCTAGGAAAGACGGTGGCACAGTGATCACGTGCTGCCGTAAAAAGTGAGGCTCAGGGGAGACGCTCCTCAGTCTCCCCAGGGATGTGCCCTAACATGCGTTGCACAGAGGGGGTTCCGGAGTGGTATTTTAAGAGGTAACGGGGCCCCTTCTAAGTGCTGATGGTGATCACCGGGGTGGTTTTAGTGAGGTAAGAATCCCACACTCACTGGTTTTTTTCCCCAAAAGTCCAGGCGCCTTTTGAAGGTTTACCCCCGTAAACAAAAAACAAAAAAAAAAAACGTTAACGATTGTAGAAAGAGATTCGATACGAAACGTTTGTAACTTGGCTAGGGGGGCTAATGGTGAGCGATGATGTGGTCGATGATGGAGCACGCTTGCCTAGAAGTAACCTATTCACTCTTGACTTAAAGACCCCTAGGTTGTAGCTATCAGGAAACACAGATTCCGGCAAGGAAATCCACTCCTTAACTGTACGCACAATGAAAGTGTTCCCAAAACTTTTAGTGCGTATGGTATCTTTTTAAATGCCTATAAATTACCAATATTAAAAGTGTTACTGCTTCAATGCCAATCAAAGAGATACTGTGGCTACATTGTCAGACCAATCGTTATTTCGTTGCTAGAAGAAAAATATTTTTGCCCAGGGTCTCTATCCAGTGACTTATTGCACAGGAACTATATTCAAAGATATGGCACTTGTCCCACGGCTGACGACCAGCGAGAATTGGGTAGAGCTAGAAACTAGATACGTGTTGGCGAGCATCGAGAAAAAAGTGTGTGGTTCCAATAGTTTTGTCGCTCGGCTATAAACGAGTGGTTTTGTGCGACAGGCGATTACTCGCACCGCTCGCTTGGGCGTTCAAAACTCATAATCTGTTTAAAATGTCCGTTTCTTAAACTAGAAAATAGTTGATAGCTAATCGCTTATTTGTCGGCGGTGGGCATTAAATATAGCCTATGACACTCAGTGAAATTGTAGATTTCTGTCAGTGACAGAAGAATCCGATCAGGACGTCCACCGATAACTTCGTGGGAAATTATCTCTCTGATCTCTGTCTCACTTCAAGATTTTTAGAATGAAAATAATAACGAAAACCAATTACAAAACGCAATTTTTTAAGACTATGTGATATAAAAGCTACCTTGTGAAATTCGGAATCATAAATGAAACCATATTGAACAATATTTTCTTGATTTAAACACATAACTTGTACGTTTGAAAACATGCCAAGATTTCGATTCAGGTCAATATTTTGACAATGCTTTTCGTTTTGCCAACGAACTTCAATCGGATTTTAAGACAAGTCACGATAACCTCGGAGTTATACCATTCAAAGAGTTTCGAATAGCATTGTTAGGTACTCTTTTATTTAAGTAAGTAGGTAATTGGCCAGTCGAATTGCCCACTTGATAGAAAATGGCGTTGTTTGTAGAGAACGATAGATAGTATCGTGTCTTTATTCAGAAGGAAATGATAGAAATGCAAGTGTATACTTTGTATGACCCATGTTACAATAGCTTCCCCTCCCTTCCTCTCTTAGCGAGTCGATGGCAAATCATCACATCACATCATCAGCCTATTAATGTTCCCACTGCTGGGACACAGGCCTCCTCTCTGTAAGAGGGAATAGGCCGTAATCTACCACGCGGGCCCAGTGCGGGTTGGTGGATGTCACATGTCTTCGAATTTTTGGTTCTAGGACATGCCGGTTTCCTCACGATGTTTTCCTTCACCGTTTTGAGAGCAGTGGTGATGAAATAATTTACACAAAGTATAGCGCCTGCCTGGGCTCGAACTCACGACTCACAACTTGTAAGTCGCGGCCGATACCACTGGGCCACCACTGCTGCATAAATGATAAAGTAGTAGTAGATGGCAAATGTATAAAGTTAAATATTGTGTTTGGCCCAGAATTCAGCCACGGCAATACCATTCGGTGACGCAGTCATAAGGTCTTCGTAAGTACAGGTGACAGGGCATGCTGCGCACTCCGTGAGATGGGCCATGGTCTGCGGAGAGATGCTGCACAAGCACTGAAGACTAGTGGAGGTTGTCCTTGCTGTGGATAACCGGAGTACGAAGTCTTTTAAGGGAATTTCCAGTTCAACCACGGCAGAGTGTGCCCAGGTGGAAGGCTGTCCGATGGCGACGGCCCGATGAAATTGCCAGGAGGCTTGATTTACTATCGCAAAAGGTCGCATCTCGCCGAAGAGGAGTTGCCATCAAATAGACGCACGAATACTAGAGAACTTTTCCGGCTTTTTAGGCGATGGGGTACAGTAGCTAAGACTGCTAGATAAGATATAATAGCGCGAGTTCATTTGCCATATTAACCGCGTTCAAATCTAGACTCTGAGCTGATACTGAGAATTTATGGACAAATGTATAAATTCGGCATAATTATAAAGGTATGTGGAATGGGATGTAATGTCCCGCAACCTCCATTGAAAAGAGAGGGTCCTCCGACCAAATAGGTATTGTGTCTGGTGGGCACAGTTCGTCGTTTGTTATATCGCGTATGTTGAAATCGCGCAGAGAACTTTCATTGGTACGTAGGCATCGCGACGTAGGATTTGTGTCACGTCAGGGTTTTTTTGGTTCGTATATGACGACGCAGACGGTGCTATATCACTTTACGCGATCCCCGACCCCGACCCTACGCTTAGTATTCAAGCTTGTGACCATGAGTAATGAGGCAATCAACTTCTAAGAAACAGATAAGAAAAGCCGAAAAATGGTACGAGGTTCCTATTAAAACCTTTCTAGGCCAGATGATCTACATTTTTATTTCATGCTACATAATCTATCTAGTAGTAGACCCGCTTCGTTCGTCAATTGAACACGATATCTTGCGATATACCCCGATTCAAACAGTAAAACGCCCATAACTTTAGCACGGCTGAACCGATTTTAATCAAATATACCTAAACACACTCTCGATAACGTCACCTTCCAAACAAAAACAGATGAAATCAAAATCGGTCCTTCCATTTAGGAGCTACGATGCCACAGACAGATACAAAAACACACAGGTACACACGTCAAACTTATAGCGCCCCGGTTTTTCGTCGGTGATTTAAAATGCATAGGATTGCGAAATGCTATAGAAATGTCACGTAATTCATCCCTTAGATTTTGACATTTCGACGGCCATCGATTGAGTGATACTTAGTCAGCCTCAGATTATTTGTTTTTTTTTGTTATCATTTGTAATTCAGTATAAAATATATTCTCTCCTCTTTTCTAGACTGCTAAACATGAACTAAGACGTGGTAAAGTAAGAACACAAATGAACATAAATAGGTACAGTCAACGTGATTAAGATGCGCCGCGCAATGCTGAGCGAGCACATTTGTTTCTCACTGTACACTAAGCATTGAACTAAAGACTCTGCTGTAGAAACTTGGACAATGATACTTTAGATTGTGGGTTTTATAGGAACAGCAAATGGCATAAGTAGAGAGATATTACCAGCAATAGCCGCGTTGTTGGCTGAATACGTTACATTTTGGTAGCGCTTGTCAATCCCATACATTTTGGTAGCGCTTGTCAATCCTATACATTTTGTTAGCGCTTTTCAATCCTATACATTTTGGTAGCGCTTGTCAATCCTATAAATTTTGGTAGCGCTTGTCAATCCTATACATTTACGTAGCGCTTGTCAATCCTATACAGTTTGGTAGCGCTTGTCAATCCTATACATTTTGGTAGCGCTTGTCAATCCTATACATTTTGGTAGCGCTTGTCAATCCTATGCATTTTGGTAGCGCTTGTGAATCCTATACATTTTGGTAGCGCTTGTCAACCCCTTACATTTTGGTAGCGCTTGTCAATCCTATACATTTTGGTAGCGCTTGTCAATCCCATACATTTTGGTAGCGCTTGTCAATCCTATACATTTCAGTAGCGCTTGTCAATCCTATACATTTTGGTAGCGCTTATCAATCCTATACATTTTGGTAGCACTTGTCAATACTATAAATTTTGGTAGCGCTTGTCAATCCTATACATTTACGTAGCGCTTGTCAATCCTATACAGTTTGGTAGCGCTTGTCAATCCTATACATTTTGGTAGCGCTTGTCAATCCTATACATTTTGGTAGCGCTTGTCAATCCTATGCATTTTGGTAGCGCTTGTGAATCCTATACATTTTGGTAGCGCTTGTCAACCCCTTACATTTTGGTAGCGCTTGTCAATCCTATGAATTTTGGTAGCGCTTGTCAATCCTATACATTTAGGTAGCGCTTGTCAATCCTATACAGTTTGGTAGCGCTTGTCAATCCTATACATTTTGGTAGCGCTTGTCAATCCTATACATTTTGGTAGCGCTTGTCAATCCTATGCATTTTGGTAGCGCTTGTGAATCCTATACATTTTGGTAGCGCTTGTCAACCCCTTACATTTTGGTAGCGCTTGTCAATCCTATACATTTTGGTAGCGCTTGTCAATTCTATACATTTTGGTAGCGCTTGTCAATCCTATACATTTTGGTAGCGCTTGTCAATCCCATACATTTTGGTAGCGCTTGTCAATCCTATACATTTCAGTAGCGCTTGTCAATCCTATACATTTTGGTAGCGCTTATCAATCCTATACATTTTGGTAGCACTTGTCAATACTATACATTTTGGTAGCGCTTGTCAATAATATACAATTTGGTAGCGCTTTTCAATTACATTGGATTTATTCGATAATCGTTTTCACTGCTAGAATGTCACTTTGTCTAGCTCTCTAAGGCACAATCAACCTATAATATCCCAATGGTCACAGGCCTCCTCTTTGAGGGAGGGAGTGGCCCATAATTGACCACGGGGGTCAAGTGTAGGTTGGTGGATGTCAAATAATAAAATTAAATATCTTTATTATTTGTCTGGGCCCTAGACTCCGGCTGGACTCGGCCCTAGACCACCGTTCACCGTTTAAGAGCAGTGTTGATGTAATCATTTTCACACACCACTGCTCTGCTGAAATTATACGCGTTGTCTTCTTTCATTGTTTTTAACTCTTATTTATTTTATTATATTAATTTCAATATATAAAAGCTACTATTTCATGACGTGTCATTTTTTCCAAAAACAAAAGGTAAATAAACTATGTGTAAAATTGGCCCTGTTTCTTTGAGCGATAAAGATTATTCCGATATCTGGGTAATTCGACCTGTTTTTTTCAACGAAAAAAAACTTGAAACTTTTCACAGACAGCGTATATTTAATAAAACATTAAAGCAACAAATCCCTGTGTTAAAAAAATTTCATTTCATCAAAGTTTTTTTTTGAAATAAATCTACGGAAGGTATGTTATTCCTCTTTTGTTTGCGTATTATATTCTTATAAGTAAAATGACTATCGACATCAGCTTTTTAGAATATTTTAAAATTGTTTCCAATATTTTTGTAGAAATATTGTAAAAAAAAAAATATAAGTGAGATGTATTTAATATACGAATTCAGAACGGATCGGAAAATAATGAAAAAAGTATTACATAAAATTTCTGGTCGTGCCTTCATCCCAATTTATTTGGGATATATCAATAGACAACTTTTTTCTGGCTTTGTTATTTTTCACAATTCATTCATTGTTGCTTTAGGCTTTCCCTACATTTATAAAATTCACACTGAAAACTTTACTCACGACAAGTCATCTTCCTCATCCTCATCCATATCCTTACTGATATTTTTTTTATTACAATTGCGAAAGTAACCCTGTCTGTCTGTCTCTTACCTTCTCAGGTTTTAACGCCTGAACGGATTATCATGAAACTTGGCACATGGGTACATGGGTAGACCAAGTTAAGGATGACGACATATAGGATATTATAGTTTATCCCAGGAGTATGTTTCTTTAGGACGATTTCCGACTTTAAGACGTGCAGAACCGTGGGCAAAAACTTTAACATTGTTAATACTTTATTGTACACAAAAAAAAAAATACATATACAACATGAGTGATTACAAAGTTGATGTACAAAGGCGAGCTTAACTCTAAGGAGAGTTTTCTACCAGCAAACCTTAGAGTGATAGAGAGAGTTTACAAAAGGAAGAAGAGAAGTAGTCCAGTGTACAATTTTAGACTTAATAATAAATAGAATAATGGTAATTTTAGAATAATATAAAATAAATCATAAATATACATACATACATAAGCATTATTAATATTAGGTAAAAACCGGCCAAGAGTGAGTCGGACTCGCACACGAAGAGTTCCGTACCATTATTGTAAAAACGGCAAAAAAAACACGTTTGTTGTATGGAAGCCCCACTTAAATATTTATTTTATTCTCTTTTTAGTGTTATAGCGGCAACAGAAATACTTAATCTGTGAAAATTTCAATAGTCTAGCTATCACGGCTCATGAGATACAGCCTGGTGATAGACAGACAGGCAGACGGTCTGCGGAGTTTTAGTAATATATATTTTTTTTATCGTAGATAGGCTTGCGCTTGACCACTATCTCACCTGATGGTAAGCGATGATGTGGTCGAAGGTGTAGCACGCTTGCCTAGAAGAATAGGGTCCCGTTTTTACCCTTTGGGTACGGTACCTTAAAAAATAAGCCAGAGGCTTAAGCCTAAGGCATTAAGTCCTCTGTAAGTGTGTGTGCATGAAGTATTAATAAATAATCCTAACATAATTAGTTGGTATCCTTTACCCGAATAAATTACGATATTTAAAATCAAACTCCATAGATATAAAATGTGAATTAGGTCCCTGAAATAATAACTGCAACATTTTGAAATTATTTAAATGTGGTGACGAGATAAGGTCAGATCGCTTGTCACTGAGATCATATTAATTAAATGTGTAACGCAATTAAATTTTCAAATAGAATGATATGAAACAAATTTTGAAAGGATGTTTTAATGGTTTCATAGGTAACAAAAAGTGTGATACAAGTATATTATTACGATTTTCTTGAATGGTGTTTTAACTCACTTTTATTTCAAATAATTTATTTATCATTAATTTCTTGCCGCGGCTTTACCCCCAAAAAGTGTTTTAGTATCCCAAGAGAAACATACTGGGATATCAAACAACTTTTTTACAAAAAAATACTACCGACTTCCAGAAAACTACAAAGTGAAAAATAAGTTTATTTTTGGAAGTCGGTGTCTTTCCTAGGTACCATTTTTTGCGTTATGGACACCGACTTCCAAAAATAAAGTTAAGGCAAGTTGTTTAGTAAGTTTCCTATAACGCCAGAATAGATTACCTGATTATCATGAAACTTGAACAAAACCGATCAAATGAGAGATCTGCTTACTCCTTAAGAGCGTACTGGCGTGATGTTATGTTATGAAATGGTATAAACAATAAACAGACATGCGATTGCAGCAGTTCCGAGAGATTTGCCGTTATTTATTGAAGAGTTCTGTTATATATCTTCGAAGTTCTTCGTCAGATCTTTACCAAATTAAAATGGGACCAATTTCGAAACCTACCCTTTAAAAAAAAAAATATTTTTTAAAATCTGTCCACAATTGACGGATATATCGGTGAACATACATAACAAAAAAAAAATAACATAAAAGAAGTCGAACATAGAACCTCCTCCTTTTTCGAAAGTCGGTTAAAAATGTATCCGTTGTCGTAATCCCGACATGGTTAACCCGTTTACCAATTTTATACAAATATTTTCTGCCGTTAAAGTCTGTAAAGGCAACAAACATTCAGACAGGTTTACTGCTATAACACAAGAAGCAAGATAATAAAATTAAAATAAGCAAGCTTTTTAATTAATCGTGCGTAATAACAACAAATATTTTCTGCCGTTAAAGCCTGTAAAGGTCACAAACATTCAGACAGGTTTACTGCTATAACACAAGAAGCAAGAAAATGCAATTAAAATAAGCAAGCTTTTTAATTAATCGTGCGTTGTCATCCAAACCAAACGTGTATAAAAATCATCAGCTCAATCGGTTCCCATAACTGTTTTGAATTCAGTTGCAAGATTTTGACCCGAACACACTTACATACATTATATACTTGTAAAAAATACTAACTAACAAGGCAAGTTAAATAAAAGCTTGTTATTTATAAATAATTATTCATTAGAAAACCTTTTTTTAAAACAAGCTTTTTTCGTATTTTCTCAGCAAACCTTTTCATTTGATACCCATATCATGGCAGTGCACAAAAATAACTAGTCCGCCATCTTGGGCCGTACACCAAATTGAATTTAGAATAACGTCACTTACCACCTTGGGCCGTACACCATATTGAATTTAGAATAACGTCACTTACCATCTTGGGCCGTACACCATATTGAATTTATAATAACGATACGAGATATTATTGTCATACAAACTAAACTTGTATGCAAAATTACATCTTAATCGGTGTAGGATAACTACTTTAAAATTCAGTTGCAAGATTTAACCACTATCTCACCTGATGGTAAGCGATGATGTGGTCGACGATGAAGCACGCTTGCCTGGAAGAAACCTATTCACTCTTGACTTAAAGACTCCCAGGTTGTAGCTATCAGGAAATACAGACTCCGGCAGGAAATTCCACTCCTTTGCTGTCCGCATAATACAAGTATTCCCAAAACGTTTAGTGCGTAACGGTAGGATGTCCATCATGCACCGATGACGCATTGCCGTACGTCTTGTAGTCCGATGATGGAACGGGCTAGGAGGAATTAGTTCATGCAATTCCAACGCACATTCCCCGAAATGTGATCGTTAAAAATCCGACAGGCTGGCAACTCGGTGCCGATGTTCGAGGATTGGAGCCTAGATTCGACCAGTACTTCATTGCCGATGAGCCTCTTGGGTCGTGTTTCGATCGACTTAAGTGCATCTAGCTGGTAGTTTTCAGGCGTTTTTGACGGAGTACCTATATCAACTGTCAAAGAACTTAAGTATATAGCAGATGGCGTTCTGTAGTTTCTCCTTACATCTATGGGACAAAGGCGCGTGTTTTTTTTTTTTTTACTAAAAACGTTGCCCCACACTAGGATTTTCTTCCTGTATCGAGGATGCGTTTACAAACATATAAACTCACATACACCACACCTAGAGCCGGAACAACTATCTGTAGGTCATACAAATATTTATTCCGTGCGGGAATCGAACCCGCGTCACGCAGCGCAGCAGTCAATCGCTCAACCACTACGCCAACCGTGCGCCCAAAAATATGTTTATGTATGTATGTGTCAATATAACCTACACAGCAATAAAAAAGGTGATTTAAAAATACCCGACTGATTAAGAAGCGAACTAAAAACACGTAAGCAAGATGAAAAGCATGCTGTGCATGCAGTCGGAGGATACATCTGGTTTCAGTCAGCCAGCTCTCGAATATGTATTGTATGTGTTTGCGGGGTTTTGAATTTTTGTATAAACTTTATTTTTAACTTTTTGGTTATATTTGTTTTTTTCGAATTACTACTTTTAACATGTGATTTTTTTTAAATCACCTCGTAAAACCCTTTTTTAATACCCCCACACGATGGGAATGGAAGAAAAAAAAATTGGCCCCCCACTATATTGCGCTCAAAATCTGCCAATTTTCTTCTTATTTTTAATTTTAATGTAGCTAGTGAGACTCGCAAGGTTAAGAAGAATCTATTGACGTAAGAATCATCAAAATCGGCCCACGCGTTTGGTCTCTAGAACGTTACATAGGAACAAACATACATACATAGACAGATAAACACATTACCCTCCGTTGCGTCGCGCAGTCGGGTAAAAACAGCATCACCATATTGAGTCCGTACACCGTAAGTTAGTGCACATGTTTATAATATATTTCAAGTTAACGTGCACACAGTTAGGCCAGAGTTTGGCGCTGCTCTAATCTCCAGTTTAATTTAACTAGTTCTTGTTAAACCGGTTCGGTGCATAATCGTGAGCTTAAGATTCGGATCGAGGGTAGTGACACAACGGGGTTATTGGAATTTTGCTGTCGGGATTTAATGGTGCAAGAGAGCTAAGAACTTGAGCGAGATAGATTACTTGATATCATCATCATCAATATCATCAATCATCATCAATATCAATCATCATCATCATCAATACATAGAATAAATCTGTAGAAAACTAATTTTTGTACATCGAAAATATTTCCAAAAAAATAGCCAGGGTCATAACGGATAACCAACAGAACCTATTACCGGCATTTTTGGAATTTTTGTCTGTTTATCTGTTTATTAGTGCATGCATCACGGGAATTGTACGAAACCAACGTAAATAACTTTTATACGTAAACATTATGCGTAACTTGAAGAATTACTTAGTTTTTGTTTTATCGCAATCGGTTCACTCTATCAAAAGTTAGATGAATTTAAAGTGTTCAAGAAGTAAAATTATCACAACACACACAATTCAGATACTCCGATAGTTGTACTGGATATTCGATAGATGGCGTTGTGCATTTGAAGTCATTTACTGAATGGCGGTAAGATTCTCCGTGAAACATTGATGACTGTAGAAACAAAAATGGTAGGTAGGTAAGTAGGGTAGGGTAGGCAGACAGATGATGGAGTTTCTTGCCGGTTCTTCTCCATAGGAAACGACTAACCCGAACCGTGCACCTTTTGTCGACGTTTTATAAGTGCCCATGTAGGCCTATGTAAAATAAAAATATTTGATTTTTTTGATTTTTTTTTGACGAGAGCGAAGCCGCGGGCACAGCTAGTTCTTACTAAAATTAAGAATTATGTTTGCGCCTAACGTCGGTCGTGTTTGTAACGTGCTTGCGGGTAGGAAGAGAAACGCGAGATGTTTGGCTGGAATCATGCCCTACCCTCGTTATCCTTCTCTGCACAATACCATCGTACCGGATGTGAGCGAGACTGCCATACCCCACATACGTATTCGAGAATGACAGACGTCAAGACAGACTGACAGACGTCTTTCTAACAGCTATATATCGACCCGCGGATCCTGCGCAGGCAGGCCCTTCTTCAATTCGTGTCAATTTTCAGGTATTTGTGCTTTTCCTAACCTTATTTTAGGCGAGTCAACTTGATCCAATCGCTTATCATCTTCCTGTCTATTGAAACTAGCCTTTTGCGTATCTGCGTTGCGTTTTAACAGACGCAACCAAATTAATTATGACGTAATTAATGAGTGAAATACCAGGACCATTTGAAGTAAACTACAATCATTGTCTATACATACATATTAGTTGGTTCGATTATTGGTTCAGGCAAATTATTGTTGGCTTTTTCATTTGGCATTTCTAAGTAGCAGCCGATACTTGTTCGATATTATGTTCTGTAAGTTATGTGATTCGGTTAAAAAAGCGTTTGAATTTGAACATTTGAATGAATGTACGTAACTGCGTAGCACCGCTACGCCGTAGCACATCGTGCTACGAGAGCATTACCGCCTACACGTGCCGTACGAAAGCTAACTTTGAGTAGTACGAAGCATTCTACTACTCAAAACAAAATAAGAGCCACTCGTTATTTTCACATTTCAATGTAATTTAATGAAGATACACTAATTACTCTTCGATATTTAACCACTTTGAATTTTTTTTAAGACCAAAAACTGAACAACTTTAAAAAAAAAAAAAACTGTTTTTTTTTTTGTTATTTTGTTTTGATTTTTCTTTATGTCTCGTTTCGATTATCTTCATGGTAATCTGAAATAATCGTAGCTTTGTTTTGTTTGTTTGTGTAAATAACATCTTATGTTAATATGGCACAAGTAGTACAAAGAGATATGGACGCAACTGCAACCAGAGCTGTTACAATGATCCAAGAAGAAAATTCGAAGCGGTCTGTGACTTTGCAACTGGGTTTTTCTCGAAAAGATATACAAAATGCTTGGAATCACTTTCAAGAGACAGGCAGTGTTGCAAGAAGACCTGGTTCGGGTAGAGTTCGCATTGCAACTGTTCATGAGGATCGACACATCCGGTTAAGTGCCCGCCGAGAACGCACAGTGACAGCTCGTAAGTTACAAAATCACCTACGGTTGACAACGGGTACTCATGTCAGTGACCAAACGAACCAAAGACGATTGCACGAAGACCAGCAAACATCAAAACGGAGTTGTTCGAGTTCCTTTGTCCAGGGCTCAACGTGCAAATCGTTTAAGGTTCTCCCGTCACTTTTGCTTTTCTCCGACGAATACAAAGTAAAGTTTTTTAATGACGATCGGTGCATTAGGGTATGGAGGTGACGTGGCAAGCGATTTTCGGAAGCCTGCATTCATGAAGTGGACCGTTTTGGTGGACCCAATGTAATAATTTGGGGTGGAATAAGTTTACCTGGCAAAACTGAACTCGCTATTTTAAATGAGGGTTCCATAACTGCTCAGCGTTACATTGAGGAAGTCATCAGGCCTCATGTGATCCCATTTCCCTGATTCGTCATGATGCTACACAATGCTCATGCACACACAGCTCAAGCGACCCAGTCTGTACGGGAAGGCGGGTTAGAGAGACTGCGCAAGAGAAAAAGTGAGGCATTTGATCGAGAGCATGTATTCCAGGCTACAGGAGTGCATAGCCAATAGAGTAGGGCATTAACGGGTATGCATTAAAGAATGAAAAAAGAAATAAAATACTTTTTTACAAAAATTACAACCGACTTCCAAACAAAAACACTACAAAGTGAAAAATAACATCAATTTCGGAAGTCGGTGTTCCTGTTTTCGTTTCTTTGTTTTTTGACACAGACTTCCGAAATTGATGTTATTTTTCACTTTGTAGTGTTTTTGTTTGTAAGTCGGTTGTAATTTTTGTAAAAATGTTTTTTATTTTTAACTTTTTAGTTGTGGTAGAATAGATTAACCCAATAACGTGAAACTTAAATAAACAAAACCGGTGGAATGAGAGTATACCAGGGTGAACTGTTTACACCTGCGTACCCCTTTAAAGCGTACCAGTGTGATGTTATATTATGAAATGGTATAAACAATAAACAGATATGCGATTGAAGCTATCCCGAGTGATTTGCCGTCATTTAGTGAAGAGTTCTGATGTACATCTCCGAAGTTCTTCATCAAATCTTGATGAAAATTAAATGGGACATGACAAACACCAGCTTTCGAATAAAAAAAGAATCATCAAAATCGGTTCACCTAATAAAAAGTTATGTGTGAGGTAACAAACATAAAAAAATAATACAATCGAATTGATAACCTCCTCCTTTTTGCGAAGTCGGTTAAAAAGAGTTTTTTTTTTAGATTTTTGTGGTTTTTGTTATTTGTGTTTTTTTATCTTAAATTGTAATTTTTACCAAAATTTAAATAAACATGTTTATTAATTAATTCATTTCAACAGTTACTAGCCTACACGGTAAACAATAACATTGTTTTATGTTTACGTAAATTAAACAATGTGATAATCTTATAATTTTCTCGGTATTACTTAAATACCTAGTTGCCCTTATTTTATTTTGAGTAGTATATATTGAGATAAGTTAAGCATGAAAAATCGGTGGCCATGATACGAGAAAATAACCGGCTCATGGACACTTAATATCTGTCTTTAGCTGCCAGAGACATCTTCTTTACTTCATACTAGTCTAGTTCTGTAAGAAGAAGTTGGAAGTAGTCCCACGGGAACCGTACATTTTTTCGAGATAAAAAGTAGCCTAAATTTCACTAAGATCCATCCAGCCGTTTAGTAAAAAGGCCCAGACCCATCCATCCAAACTTTCGTATTTATAATATTAGTATATCTATTTTCTTTTTTCCTCTGTGGGTAGACAAAGCTTAAACATATTTTTTTTGTGAGCTCTAAGTTAAATAAATTTTAAAAATATATATTTCTAGGATTTAATGAATTAAAACAGTTAATTACACACGAAACCACCCCACACCCGCTATATATTGTTATCAAGTCTGCAGCACTGAGACATACCTGGTTACAGTCACTACTATTGTCACTACCACAACATGGACACTAAACTCACTGCCAGTCTGGAGGACCTTGAGAAGTTATTTGGTACTCGTATGCAGGATTATGAAGCAAAATTGCAGAAGGCCATCACTAGTGCTCCATCGGCTTCACCTGACATTTCTATAATCGCAAGTGAGTTCTCGGAGTTCAAGCAGTTTGTCTACCAAGCACTCACCAAATTAAAATCTCAGGTGGAGCTGCTTGCTGTTGGGTTTGACAGGCATGAAACTACCATGAGAAGGAAGGTCCTGTTGTTCCATGGTGTTCCAGAGAAGGACAATGAGAAGTTAATTGACGTGGTCCACAACATTTTGTCTGACCAAATTAAATTGACAGAGTTAAGCAGGGACAAGAATATTATCCATGTCTGTCATAGACTTGGATATTCACAGCAGAAGGCCCGTCCCATACTGGTGAGATTTTTTAAAATGGAGAACCGTCAGCTAGTGTGGGATAGCAAGAAAGCTCTCAAAGGCACCGGGATAACAATCTCGGAGTTTTTAACACAAGCTAGGCACCACTTGTTTGTAGCTGCTCGTAAACATTTCGGCTTGCTTAATTGCTGGTCCATGGAGGGCAGAATTGTGCTTATTTGCCCAGACAAATCCCGAAGAAAGATTGAGACGGCAGGCGAACTTCGTGATTTAATGGTCAAATTCCCGTCCTGCTCAGTCGACACCGGGGGCACTGCGCGATCTGGGGAACTTGGATCTCCTGTGGTCGCAACTTCGGCTGCGCCCGCTAAGAACATAAGGAAGACGCGTCTGCGCAAGTAACACTTAAATTGTTGTTTACATTTTCAGTCCATATATTACTCCTGAATTTGGTCGTTTTGCACTGGCGATTCACCGTTTTCATTCTCAGGCCGGTAGTTCATAAAGTTATTTTTCATGTATCATCTTTAAAATGTTAATTTATTTAACATACCCGGTGTTTTGTTTTTTATTTTACAATGTTTATAGCTTGACAGAATGAATGAGAAGTTGTGGCACTGACAGTTGGCATCTGTCAGTTGACATCTGTCAGTTCGTCGCATTGCGTTTTGTTATTGCTTTTTTATTTAATTTTTCATTCATTTCGACTTATGAATCGATTGTTATCTAGGCTTGTCGAATAGCGTTATTCTTTTTCTAGTTATTATTTTATCTTATTTGAGTGTATTTTTTTTTATTTAATTCTGGTTGTAAAATTTCTGCCAATATACCAGCGAGTTGGGGTGGTTTTTTTTAATTGATAGGAAATCATTAATAGCGTTTTAGGTACTTACATAGATTTAGTCATATTTTTTTATATTTATTTGTATTACTATTTAAGTTTATTTATATATTATTATGAATGATCTAGCTGATTTTAATGACAGCTTCTTCTCATGCTCTTCTTCTGATAGTTTTGCTAGTGCGGATAGTGACCAATCCTTGCCACTAACTTTACAGGATAAAATATCTTCTCTCTTCTCTAATGATCCTAAAAATCTGCATATTGTGCACATAAACGCCCAGAGTGTTCCTGGTCACTATTCTGAACTTCTGGCATCCTTTAGCAGTGCTAGCCTGGATGCTATATTGATATCGGAATCATTTCTGAAGCCTTCTCTCCCATCTACTAATTATTCACTCCCCGGCTTCGTTTTGATCCGCAATGATAGGACTGGCAAAGGTGGAGGCGGTGTGGCTGTGTACCTGCGGGCTGACTTACCCTACAGGGTAGTTAGTTCATCTCCTTCGCTTTACTCTGAATCGGCTGAATACTTGTTTATTGAAGTATGTGTTCATCACACAAAAGTTTTACTTGCAGTGCTCTACAGCCCTAACCTTCACATTAATTACTTCAATTCTCTTGAATCCACTCTCAGCGATCTATGCCCCATGTATGAGCACATTATTTTAATGGGTGACTTCAATACTTGCTTGATTAAAAATGACTCTCGCTCCCTTAAACTCCTTTCACTCTTGTCTTCGTTCAATCTTCAAGTTTTGCCTCTCTCTGCTACTCACTATTTTCCCAATTGTACGCCTTCTTTACTTGATCTTATGATTGTTTCCTCTCCTAATAATGTTTCTGCCCATGGCCAGCTTACTGCTACTTTCTCTTACCACGACCTTGTTTATCTATCTTATCGTATCCGTGTTCCCAAGCGTAAGCCCCAGTTCTTATATCTTCGTAACTATAAGGGCATAAACCTGGAGGCATTGCGGCGTGATGCCGGTAATATCGATTGGTCAGCTCTGGTAGAGACCGACGACATCGATGCCAAGGTCGAGTGCCTTAATGTAACCATTCTCAACTTGTATGTCCAGCATGCCCCTATTCGACGAGTCAAAGTGCGGCATAATCCTGCACCATGGATTACTCCACAAATTAAAGAGCATATGGCCCGTAGGGACAAAGCCAAGAGCAGGTATAAGCGCAGACCTTCAGACCTGAATCTCGCTTATTACAAATCGTTACGTAATCGCTGCAGTCATCTGTGCCAGGATGCTAAGAGGCGCTACTTCCATGAACAACTCAATAACCGCAGTTCTTCCGATATATGGAGATTCCTTAAGTCTGTAGGCATAGGCAAATCGCCTACCAACCAGTGCAAGGATGTGAACCTTAATGATCTCAACAATCATTTCTCTCGTCTTCCTTTTTCTCTTGATAAGTGTGTCAAGGCAGCAACTTTGGAGCAACTTTCCAGTTTGCCGGTGCCACAATGTCCGTCCTTCAACCTTAGCGATGTTACCGAGGATGACGTTAAGAAGTCTGTTTTGGCAATAACTTCTTCAGCAGTCGGTAACGATAAGTTATGTTCCAGAATGATTACTCTTATCCTCCCATCATTGCTTCCTGTTCTAACTCACATTTTCAATCACTCGTTTACCTCTTGTTCTTTTCCGACGGTCTGGAAGCAGGCTCACATCATACCCTTACCTAAAACCAACAATCCTTCTTTATTAACTCACTTTAGACCTATTTCTATTCTTCCATTTCTCTCTAAAGTCTTCGAACACTTAGTCCATAGACAAGTATCATATTTCTTGACGTCAAACTCTTTAATATCTCCCTTTCAATCCGGTTTTCGTTCGGGTCACAGCACTGTTTCTGCACTTATAAAAGTGACTGACGATGTCCGCTGGGCTATGGAGAATAAGTCCCTTACTGTACTTGTATTGCTTGACTTTAGCAGTGCCTTCAACTCAGTGGATTTCGACATTTTACTCGGTGTGCTGGAAACCATCAATTTCTCTTCTTCCGCTTTAGCATGGTTCAATTCTTATCTTCGGGGACGTTCTCAGTGTGTTCGCCTTGATGAGTCCTTCTCTGATTGGTGTAGCCTCACTGAGGGGGTTCCTCAGGGTAGCGTTCTCTCGCCTCTTCTTTTTTCAATCTTCATTAACTTTGTCACCAGAGTAATCTCATCTAGTTTCCATCTTTACGCAGATGACTTGCAGCTGTATCGACATTTTACTTCAGACGACGCCGGTTCTGCTATTGCGGCCATGAATCGAGACCTGGCATGTATCAGCTCTTGGGCTAAGTCATTTGGGCTACAAATTAACCCAAGTAAATCACAGGCCATGGTTATAGGCAGCAAATTCGTTCGCAATGCGGCTAACGTTACTTCTTTGATGCCTCTATATCTTGACGGTGTTCGTATTGAATTTTCCGAAACCGCAAAGGATCTGGGGGTAATCATTGACTCCAATCTTTCGTGGCATGCTCAGGTCAACGAAGTCAGTCGTAAGGTTCATTTTTCATTCCATTCGCTGAGGTGCCTTCAGAGTCTGTTGCCCTTAAAGACAAAAATTTCTTTGGCGCAAACACTAATTCAGCCGATTATTGATTATGCCGACGCCTGCTACTTGGATGCCACAGAGGAGCTATTAAATAAGCTTGAGCGCCTGCAAAACTTATGCATTCGCTTTGTTTATGGTCTACGTAAGTATGATCATGTTTCTCACCTTCGCAAGGAACTCAAGTGGCTCCCAATCCGTCTTCGCAGGAACACTCGGATTTTATGTCTCCTCTTCAACATCTTACACAACCCTTCTTATCCTTCCTACCTGCGTGAGCGATTTTCTTACGCTCGCCCTAGAGACGCATTATGTAGGTCACATCTTAGATCCCTCCTTAAATCCCATCCTCATAAAACCAGCTATTATTCCTATTCCTTCTCTGTCCACGCTGTGAGATTGTGGAACTCACTTCCGCCTAGCATCAGAGATCTAGATACTATCTCGCTTTTTAAAAAACGCTTAAAAGAGCATTATCTTTCCTCTCAAATCTGAGCTTTATGTATTTATATTTAGTATCTATATATTTTAGAGTTATGTATTTATTTAAGTATATATCACTTACACTATATGTGTATGTATTTTATATCTTAGTTTAGTCGTTCACTTTTCTTCTCTTCCTGTTCTCAATGAAGAAGAAATGTAGACAAATAGTGTTATTTGTCTACATTTCTTCTTCATTTCTCCTTTTCGCGGGTCTGCTGGTAGAAATTTCTTAAGAAATAAGCAGTACCTTTGTACTCCTATGTCATGATGTGTTTTCTGTATGTATTTTCTGTGTGTACATTAATAATAAAATAAATAAAATAAATAAATAAATAAATCTATACTTCTATATTATACTAATATTATAAAGGGGTAAAGTTTGTGAGTTTGTGACATTGTAAGGGGTAATCTCTGGATCGAATGAATATATTTTGAAAATTCTTTCACCAGTAGAAAGCTACATCATTCCTGAGTGTCTAGGCTATAATAACACTATAATATATAATATAATAAGGCTATAATATATTTTCAAAAAAAATAGATACTCTTATGAAAATTGCAATAATGTAAACCAAGGTAGCAAAATGTTGCCTATAAAATTCATTCTTTGGCGTGCGCTGAGACTGATAACTATTAGGTAGGTAGGGTAGGCAGGGTAGGCATGGTAGGCAGGGCAGGCAGGGTAGGCAGGGTAGGCAGGGAAGGCAGGGTAGGCAGGTGGAGTAGCAGATGTCTCAGAGGAAATATTAAATAGACTATCGCAATAATTTATCAGTATTCCATGTTAAATTCTACAAGCATACCTTAGGACTTCAATAAAAGTCTGACATGTCCTCCCGCTTCACCGAGAGCGGGAGAAGTCATTGGATGACTGCCCAACCCAACAAAAAAAAAAGAAAAAAAAAAGGACTGTGCCTTTAAACGCTTACAAAATTCAATAAAAAATACCAATATTCCTTTCTAACACGCTTTTATTAGCTTGGTATGTATGTATGTATGTATTAATGTAACGGAATCTTTGAACGTGATTTTCACCCCCTTCAAAACGTCGGATTGATTTGAAACTTTGCACACTTATCAAGGGCCGATGACAATGCAATAGTTTAAATATTTTGTCCCAGTATCATTACCAGGATCTTTAGGATTAGCGACTTTTTAGTTGAATTTACGATTAAAGCGTGTTTTTTAGTTTTTAGAACAACATTTTTTTTTTTAAAGTTACCCACACATCCAATAGTTAGCTGAAACAACAATAAAATAAAAGCCGACACATACGACCGAACTTTTACACTTCAACACTCCAAACTTATGGTCATAACAACTCTCCCAATGGCCGCTAACCGAACGTTTTAAACCGCGATAATGGGGCCCCAAACGGGCCCATAATAGTCCCAAATGGGGCCCAGAATAGTTTTGAGAAGCTCGTGGCGAAATAATAACAGCCGCATGGGTCGATCTTCAAGGTTAAGCAAAACTTGTTGAGGTCGATCCGGGGATGGGTGGCCAATGTGACCGTCTCTAGATAGCGAGTTTCTTTCATGCCTCGAAAATCATGTCAAGCCGTTGGTCCCGGCCGTCATTTAAAGATCTTTGACAGTCACCTGACACCAGTCTGGCCAAGGGGTATCGTGTTAACCAGTTACTGGGTTGTGGAGGACAGATGACCAGTCGTTCCATGTGAAATTCTGGTACTCAGGCGAATCCGGTTAGACTAGAATCTGACCCCAAAATATTTGGGAGAAGGCTAGGCAGATTGATATGCCGAATAGTTTCAAAATAGACCTCAAATCCAGCACATTTAATACCTAAGTCCTGCAAAATTATAGAAGTTGAAATTCAATTTGCCCGCACACCTTGAGCGTGGATAGCGATAAGATAAAGTTAGTTGTACACTTGAGTGTATAAGTTCTTGAGGATTTGTGTGAGAGAAAATTATGATTTAAAGTTTGAGATTTTGTGAAGGTATTGGTGTAGTGTGTTAGAAAGAGTTAAGTAGAAATCTATCTATATCTAATACTAGCTAAACCCCGCAGCTTCGCTCCCGTCAACTGGCTACCTACCTACTTACGCTACTCCACCTGCCTACCCTGCCTTCCCTGCCTACCCTGCCTACCCTGCCTGCCCTGCCTACCATGCCTACCCTGCCTACCCTACCTACCTAATAGTTATCAGTCTCAGCGCACGCCAAAGAATGAATTTTATAGGCAACATTTTGCTACCTTGGTTTACATTATTGCAATTTTCATAAGAGTATCTATTTTTTTTGAAAATATATTATAGCCTTATTATATTATATATTATAGTGTTATTATAGCCTAGACACTCAGGAATGATGTAGCTTTCTACTGGTGAAAGAATTTTCAAAATATATTCATTCGATCCAGAGATTACCCCTTACAATGTCACAAACTCACAAACTTTACCCCTTTATAATATTAGTATAATATAGAAGTATAGATTTATTTATTTATTTATTTTATTTATTTTATTATTAATGTACACACAGAAAATACATACAGAAAACACATCATGACATAGGAGTACAAAGGTACTGCTTATTTCTTAAGAAATTTCTACCAGCAGACCCGCGAAAAGGAGAAATGAAGAAGAAATGTAGACAAATAACACTATTTGTCTACATTTCTTCTTCATTTCTCCTTTTCGCGGGTCTGCTGGTAGAAATTTCTTAAGAAATAAGCAGTACCTTTGTACTCCTATGTCATGATGTGTTTTCTGTATGTATTTTCTGTGTGTACATTAATAATAAAATAAATAAAATAAATAAATAAATAAATCTATACTTCTATATTATACTAATATTATAAAGGGGTAAAGTTTGTGAGTTTGTGACATTGTAAGGGGTAATCTCTGGATCGAATGAATATATTTTGAAAATTCTTTCACCAGTAGAAAGCTACATCATTCCTGAGTGTCTAGGCTATAATAACACTATAATATATAATATAATAAGGCTATAATATATTTTCAAAAAAAATAGATACTCTTATGAAAATTGCAATAATGTAAACCAAGGTAGCAAAATGTTGCCTATAAAATTCATTCTTTGGCGTGCGCTGAGACTGATAACTATTAGGTAGGTAGGGTAGGCAGGGTAGGCATGGTAGGCAGGGCAGGCAGGGTAGGCAGGGTAGGCAGGGAAGGCAGGGTAGGCAGGTGGAGTAGCGTAAGTAGGTAGGTAGCCAGTTGACGGGAGCGAAGCTGCGGGGTTTAGCTAGTATTAGATATAGATAGATTTCTACTTAACTCTTTCTAACACACTACACCAATACCTTCACAAAATCTCAAACTTTAAATCATAATTTTCTCTCACACAAATCCTCAAGAACTTATACACTCAAGTGTACAACTAACTTTATCTTATCGCTATCCACGCTCAAGGTGTGCGGGCAAATTGAATTTCAACTTCTATAATTTTGCAGGACTTAGGTATTAAATGTGCTGGATTTGAGGTCTATTTTGAAACTATTCGGCATATCAATCTGCCTAGCCTTCTCCCAAATATTTTGGGGTCAGATTCTAGTCTAACCGGATTCGCCTGAGTACCAGAATTTCACATGGAACGACTGGTCATCTGTCCTCCACAACCCAGTAACTGGTTAACACGATACCCCTTGGCCAGACTGGTGTCAGGTGACTGTCAAAGATCTTTAAATGACGGCCGGGACCAACGGCTTGACATGATTTTCGAGGCATGAAAGAAACTCGCTATCTAGAGACGGTCACATTGGCCACCCATCCCCGGATCGACCTCAACAAGTTTTGCTTAACCTTGAAGATCGACCCATGCGGCTGTTATTATTTCGCCACGAGCTTCTCAAAACTATTCTGGGCCCCATTTGGGACTATTATGGGCCCGTTTGGGGCCCCATTATCGCGGTTTAAAACGTTCGGTTAGCGGCCATTGGGAGAGTTGTTATGACCATAAGTTTGGAGTGTTGAAGTGTAAAAGTTCGGTCGTATGTGTCGGCTTTTATTTTATTGTTGTTTCAGCTAACTATTGGATGTGTGGGTAACTTTAAAAAAAAAAATGTTGTTCTAAAAACTAAAAAACACGCTTTAATCGTAAATTCAACTAAAAAGTCGCTAATCCTAAAGATCCTGGTAATGATACTGGGACAAAATATTTAAACTATTGCATTGTCATCGGCCCTTGATAAGTGTGCAAAGTTTCAAATCAATCCGACGTTTTGAAGGGGGTGAAAATCACGTTCAAAGATTCCGTTACATTAATACATACATACATACATACCAAGCTAATAAAAGCGTGTTAGAAAGGAATATTGGTATTTTTTATTGAATTTTGTAAGCGTTTAAAGGCACAGTCCTTTTTTTTTTCTTTTTTTTTTGTTGGGTTGGGCAGTCATCCAATGACTTCTCCCGCTCTCGGTGAAGCGGGAGGACATGTCAGACTTTTATTGAAGTCCTAAGGTATGCTTGTAGAATTTAACATGGAATACTGATAAATTATTGCGATAGTCTATTTAATATTTCCTCTGAGACATCCACTTGAACAGATTGTAAGATATTATTCGCTTTAGCATTCGTACGTTCAAATTAAGGTGACAATCAGCACTTTTTAGGGTTCCGTACCCAAAGGGTAAAAACGGGACCCTATTACTAAGACTCCACGATTTGTCTGTCCCAGGATATATCTCATGAATCGGTATAGCTAAACAGTTGAAATTTTTACAACAAATACTACAAACAATAAAATAAATATTTAAATTAAAAAAAACAAACGTGATTTTTTTGCTTTTTTTTGCGATAGAGGTACGGAACCCTCCGTGCGCGAGTCCGACTCGCACTTGGCCAGTTTTTTTTCAATATTAAAATTTATGTTAAGACATTCTCCCAAACACTCGCCTGTCATCACTTCCTATAGTGTTTTAGCTGGGAAGAACTAGTGGCGTAACAAACTCCCCTGAAACTCATCTTCGATATCATCTCACACATTTAAAACTAGCTTAAGATAAATGTGATTTGTATGGATCCTGTAATCTTAACTATAACACCTGACCTATTTAAAAACTTACTGTTGCAAAAACTTATAAAACGTTTCACAGAATAAAATGTAGATAAATCTTATTATTCTGTTCAGGATTTCTTAAATGATACATTTTTTGTAATATCTTTATTGTCATCTACTTTGTATTACATTTGCATGCTATATAAAAGCAGAATGTACATGGATCCTTTTTTATAATGTAGCAATTTATTTTTATGTACTATAAGGGTCAAAAATGCCTTTTCTGTTTTGGTAGTGTCCAAAACAGAAAAGGCATTTTTTTTGTAGGCAGCAGAATTTGTAAGTAGGAATAATCTATACTTTAATTTCTATACAAAATATTAAATCAGTTGTGGATAATTTAACTTCTTCTACATAAACTAACCATTTGAGTTTTGGGAGAGTATGACTGCACTTTTGACCCTTGACTGTACCTACATTCTGAGCAAATATAGACCTATACTATTCTATGTACACAGGCATGCATAGATATAAGTACCGCTCAGAATCTTTTCAGACATGACGGCTAACAAATTAGCCTATTCTTTCCCACCTTCCAATGATTGGCGCTGAACAGAAACAAAAGAACCCCCTGATTTACGATACACCTCCACCAATCGCCGAAAGTTCATGCCTTTAGATACAACAAGCTTCGTCAAAACATCATTAACGTGGCTTTACGTGGTTTACGTTTACGTGAGTTACGAGGAAGCCAGTCATCGCGCGTGCAGCTGCCATTATTTTTACCATGCAAATCGTTCTCTACGCAAGTCATCAGTGTACGCTCGATAGCAAAACTCTTATGATTTTTATTATTTGAAATATTTTTAACATTCAATGTTTGTTTTTTTTATCGTATACAGAATCTAAACTCTTTAAATTTTTCATGTTTAAAATATTACCCAGTCAGCAAGGTAATTCTGTGTAATGACCGTTATTATATTTTAATGCGTATCATTCAAAGTTTTTACCAGTTAAAAATAATTTCTATGGAGCTTAAGATAATTATAATACGTCTGTCTACATTTAATAGGTTTGATTTATTTATTTGTTGGTATTTTTTTAATTTTTTTTTTTATCATAAATAGGCTCGCGCTTGACCACCATCTCACCTGATGGTAAGCGATGATGTGGTCGATGATGGAGCACGCTTGCCTAGAAGTAATCAATTCACTCTTGACTTAAAGACCCCTAGGTTATTCATATGTGAGCAATGGTGGCCCAGTGGTAACGGCCCCGACTTACTTGTCGTAGGTAGTGGGTTCGAACCCAGGCAGGCGCTTTACTTTTTGTAAATTATTTCATCACCACTTCTCTAAAAGCGGTGAAGGAAAACATCGTGAGGAAACATGTCCTAGAACCAAATATTCGAAGACATGTGACATCCACCAATCCGCACTGGGCTCGCGTGGTGTGTTGAGACCTATTCCCTCTCTCACAAAGAGGAGGCCTGTGTCCCAGCAGTGGGAACACTAAAAAGATGACGATGACACATGCTGAGATAGGAGCCTTTTTGGTCTAGCGGGGATTTATTTTTTAATTATTGTTGAATTTTTTGTGTTTGCTTATTTCTCGTGTCTCCTGTGCGGGTCACAAATAAATATTTTTTCTTTCTTTCATTTCTTCTTCTTCCTTCTAATAATTATTACACAACTTTATCAAAAAAGGAGTGTTATGTTTTCAGGGTGCATGTATGTTACTGAGTTTCTTTATTCCACTTTAACTTCTAAACGGCTTAACTGATATCAATGTATGCGGTATTGTCAGAAGCGTTGCGATAGGTTGTTACCCGCAGTAACAGAAATAAATAACATGAAAATAAAAATAATTATATGGTAGAGCATAATAGCAATATTAAAAAACCGGCCAAGTGCGTGCCGGGCCACGCGCAGTAATAGGGTTCCGAAGTTGCATTATAATGCGGACTAAGAAGGGGGTTTTATTGTTGTTACGTGAACATTTGTACAAAAAAAATACTGTTTCAAGTACATTTTATAAGTTGGTCGACTATTACTCGTAAACTTGTAAAGCCTGTTATGATTTTATTTTTGTTAATTTTAACATGGTTCGTAAGCATACATTTACTCTGTTTTACACAGCTAAAAACGTTATTTAAGTAATTTTTAATGGCATTTGTACAAATTTTTCACTGTTCCAAGTACATTTTATAAGTTAGTCGACTAGGCTATTACTCGTAAACTTGTAAAGCCTGTTATGATTTTATTCACCCGTGATAGTTTTCCTTTTAATTTCGTTATATTTACTACTGCCGTGCATTTTTTTCACATAGCCAAGAGCAACCATTTCGCTGGCAGGGGGAGGGGACACTTGACTCTAACATAAATTTTCTGTTTAAAGCTTAATTTTACGCAAACGAATCTCTGAATAGAAAAATAGTTGTAACAAACCCATAATATTTTTGAATGGCCTATCCAACGATACCCCACACCATGTGCCAGATGAGAAAAAAAAATACATCCCCACTTTACGTCTATGGGAGGTAAACGAAAAAAAAATGTTTCTTCATGATTTTATTTTACCACTTTGTCGGAATTATTAATATGTATATCCATGTAAAATTATAGCTTTCTAGTACTTAGATTCTCTGAGCTAAGCTGCGGACGGACAGACGAACAGAGCGAAACTATAAGGGTTCCTTGTTGACTTCGAAACCCTAAAAAAAACGGAAATATTTATTATTATTAACGGAAAAATTTGACTACGTATACTTTCATCGCCTAGAGCTTGCATTGTACATAACAAGAATATATAACAGTAGTATTCAATACGTATTCGTTCACTAATAACACAACAAAATAAATCGCACTAATATTATGCAGGCAAAAGTTTGTGAGTGGTTGTGTGTTTGTATATTTGTTATTTCTTCACGCTCAAACGCCTGGACAGATCTAGATGAAATTTGTCACAAAGATAGATTATAGTCAGGAATAGCACATAGGAAACTTTTTATCCCGGGAATGTGTTCCCTAGGGATAATTTTCGACCATCATGCAGGCGAAGCCTCTTGCAGAAGCTAGTTAAATAAATAAAAATATCGTTTTATCATTAAAAGGTATGAAATAAATAAATAAATGTTTATTGGTGCAAAAAAGGTTACATTACAGTTTGCATACACGTACAGTCAGCTATATTGCAAGAATTGCATTGTAACCATTTTGAATAATGAACCCTACATCTCAAACTAGGGGCAACCTGTATCTTGAGAGACAGTAAGAGAGCTATGTACATAATTAAAAGAATTAAAAAAACACAATTGCCTTGGAATGTATTGGAAGGTTCAAGCGAAGTCCGGTCGACTGCAATGAAAAGGTTGGTTTTCAGTTTTCCACTTTTGGGCACAATGGCGGTTTAAGTGCAAAGTAAATCATCATCTGCCTAGCCTTTTCCCAACTATATTGGAGTCGGCTTCCAGTCTTACCGGATTCAGCTAAGTACCAGTGTTTTACATGGAGCGACTGCCTATCTGACCTCCACAACCCAGTAACTGGGTAACACAAGCTTCTGACTACCCGTAACGACTGTCAAAGATTTTCAAATGACAGCCGGGACCAACGGCTTAACGTGCTTTCCGAGGCACCGAGGAAACTCGGTATGTTGAAATGGTCACCCATCCACGGACCGACCTCGTCAAGTGTTGCTTAACCTTGATGATCGACCCGTGCGGCTGTTATTATTTAGCCACGAGCTCCTCTGCAAGTGTAAAGTAAATAATATAATTAAGTGCAAAGTAAATATTATTTAGTACTTACCTTGTGGCAATTCAACACTAAAATCATTTGGCTTGTTTTTAATTTTTTTGCTCATTCTTTTTATTCACTTTTTGACAAGGCAAGCGTGTTTAAAATTATTTTAACATTTTGGATTTTAAAGTCAGTGTGTTGGAATGAATTACGCCTCAACAGATTGGAATGAGGATAATGCTGTGTATTTTTTTTTTTTTTTTAAACTTTGCCCCACACTAGGAATTTCTTCCTGTATCGTGGGTGCGTTTACAAACATATAAACTCACACACACAAACACCCAGAGCCGGAACAACTATCTGTAGGTCATACAAATATTTGTTCCGTGCGGGAATCGAACCCGCGACACGCAGCGCAGCAGTCAATCGCTCAACCACTGCGCCAACCGTGTGCTCATTAACTAGTAGCTTTCCTACGTCCTAATATTGATCTAGATTAGGACGTAGGAAAGCTACTAGTTAATAAATTATTTATCCAAGACTAAATCGTTAACTGAGGCCTTACCAAGTTGTTACAGTAAGTGATAAAACAATCAAATTTACGCTTTCAGGCTACCATGTTTGCGGCCTATCAATTCCGACGTAACGGTGCGCCAATTTCTCACATTATTTACACATGAGAAGGAAACATTTACTTTAATCATCAAACTCCGAGTAACACCACATTTCGGTTGTTCAATTAACTCAAAGGTATGGAGTTAAGGCGCGTGAAAATATGCACGCGTGCGGAATAGAGCGCGTGTCGCACGCATCGCAAATGTCACACGCAATGGTATTGTAAGCTTTGGGGGGAAGGTATGGATGTTATTGGAAAGTTTCGTGGTTTGTGAGAATAAAGTTAATGACAATACAATTTTTCTTGAATCTTGAATTATTGTAGATAAGTTTTTTTATAGAGGTAAACGGAACCGTGTGGAAAGTCCCGCCACCTCCATTGAAAAGGGAGGATAACTGCACGATGTTTGTCGTCAGGCCGTTTGTTTATGTTTAAATCGTGCGGCGAATTTGTGAGAAGTCAGATCCTTAAGTGGTTTGTAAGTCTGTGGTATAGATGCTGCTAAACTTAGATATTATCGGCCGTTTTGAAAATGTAGGAATCGCAAAGTTTGAATTTCTAATCTGCCTAAAGTTACACAGGCACAGATACCCTTCAAACCGGAACTCCACAACGCTAATTGATGCCAAAGTTCAAGTGGTAGTAGAACAAGCCTCTTCACAAATAAATTATCTTCTTTATGACTACAAACAGTTATATAATACCAGTCTATTGCTGGCCTTCTGCAGACCTCTTCTCATACAGAGAAGGCTCAGCATTAATCACTACGCTGCCTAATGAGGCAAAACAAACTTATAACAAACTCAACTCAAACTTATATTATCTATGAGTCCAGGTTTCCTCACGATGCTTTCCTTCACCGTTGTCAGCGTGTTCAGGATAAACCTAGGAAGTAAAATATGAATTTGAAAAAGTCACATTGGTGCTTGCCCGGATTTGAACTCACGAAATCAAGCACGGGAGGCGAGGTCTTAGGCCATTCGGCTACCAAAAGTCATTCTGAAAAAATCTGTTTCACACTTTTATGCGTGACAGTACTCCGGCGGAAACTCTTATCTTGCTCACGTTGTGTTTTTAAACGTTTTTGGTTAAATAAGTTGTCGAGTGTTTTTAGAAGCTTGTCATAAAAATGGAACGTCATTATTTTGCGTGTGTTTTAGTATAAATAGCGAAAATAAGGCAGAAAAATGAAAGGAAACTGGTACCGTATTTGGTTAACGACCTTGAACTTTCGTCTTTGCCTGTAAGGATCGTCATAGATGTTGTGTGACAATTGGTGCTGATATATGTTCACCTAGACGGTAGAATCAATTATTCATCATATCAGCCGAAAGACATGCTGGACATAGGCCTCCCCCAAGCGTCGCCACATTGACCGGTCCCGTGCGTCTCGCATCAAGTGGATCCCCGCAACCATCACCAGGTCATCAGGTTTGTATCTCTGAATTGACCGCAAGACCCTGCGCAGTAGCTATTTTTGAATCAATATTGAAGGTGAAGATAGCATTGTATAACTGTCTCTTTTACTCGCTTACGTTTGTCGCATCGTCCTATCTCGCTTACTCTATGCAGTATACTTGATGAAAAACTGTTTGTTTCGCCAGGGTTGGCAGAGCCAACTTCAGAGATACAAAGATTCCAACGCAATGTCTTCCTGTTCGCGGTCGCCACAATCAATATGGCAACCGCGAATATGGCGCCACAATACATATTGTTAATATTTTATTATTCAAAATTCAAATTAATTTATTTCGGATAACTTAATCCATAGAGTTCGAATGAATAAAACATAAAAAATTAAAATACAAATTAAAATACAAATTAAAACACAAATTAAAATACTAATTCACATCCAGGAGATCCTTTATTAGGCGGGTAATTTGATACCCGCCTAATAAAGGATCTCCACAGCGGAGAGGAGATCCTATCAGCTACAGTCTTCAGAATTCCGTTGCAGCTGCCACGCATTCTGCTGATCAGGGAGACAGTTTTTTTGCGGATGACGGCATGAAAGCCGTCAGTGCGATACAGCACAAACATCCCAGATGCACTACAGAAGAGAGGCATTGTCTTTCAAAAGTGCCGCTTGATGGCCTAATTGAAGTAAATAATTTTGACTTTGACATTTCCAGATCTGTCGCAGCAAGTGCAGCTTAACCTTGTAGATCAATTGATCACATCGCGCAGTAGTTATTTTTATCACCCTCATGACGTCATGGCCCTCCCTGCCATACATGTTTCTTAAAATATAAGGTGTTCAAAATTTTTTATGACAACGACCTGGAGTTTTTGCTCTTGGTTTCCGCGGGCCACAACACGAGGGAAAACATCCCTATTATTCCATTCCAAGTTTATAAAAAACCTAAATTAATTATGGGAGGGGAAGGCTAGGAGAGAACTTTGGCCAGCGGTGGGATAACACAGAATTAATATAAAAATAGGAGTACAGGATAGAATAGCATTCTCTATTAATTCCAACTGAATTCCTTTATAGACATATTCGACAGAAACACTGAATGGGCGACCAAACAAAAACATACCTTTACCGTTTTTTGAAAATCATCAAAACTTTACTTAAGACGCTAAGTTTCTGACAGGCAACAAACACACCTTTGATATACCTATTTATACACGCATTTAGAAATGTTTTTATGTAAGTACCAGAGCCTCATTAGAGAGTTTTCGTTTAGGCTGCGTTCCCACCAGAGATGTGCGAGGATGTGCAGCGAGGGATGTGTTTGTTAAGAACCAATTGAATCACTGCATGTGCCTAGCCAGTCTCAGCGCAGCTCTAGTGGAAATGGCTCAGCCACGCGAGGTTTTTGTACATACAAAACAAGTGAAGGATGTGGGCGAGGAATGTGTGCTAGTGACGGATGCGAGCAGTGTTGCCACTCTAGCGACTTTGTCGCAAGTTCTAGCGAATTTCATGAGTGGTTAGTTAGCGACAAAAAGTAATTCAACGCTACTAGCGACTTTTGAACCATAGGGCAAACTAAGGCTAAAAGCAGCTTGTGGAGATATGGCAATACATAGAAATATAATATAATATATAGATTATATATGGTGCGCGCACTCCGCTCCTACCACACCTCGTCTGAATCGAGCCCGCTACGCATCATCGCACCGCCGCTACGTTACACAGCGTTATATGCCACCACGCACCGCTTAGCGACCTAGCACATCTCTGGTAGAAACACTCGCACCGTTCCACAGCCTCGCTACGCATCCTCGCACTACCCAGCTACTACACACATCACTGGTGGAAACACAGCCTAGTCTTACTTACTTCCTCTTTGACACCATAACTACACACATTGATACGCATGTATTTATTTATTAAAAGCGAATCATATACTTTCTTATACCTCAGAATATCATGTCATAATATGTGTAGAAGTTAAATTATCCACAACTGGTATAGAAATTAATGTATAGACTGTATACACTGATGTATGTATAGATCACTACTGATTTGTTAGTGTGTGACTACACTTTTGATCCTTAACCGTGAAAATAGAAATTAGGCTGAATCTGAGAATGTGAAGACGTTGCGTTGGAAGGCTTCCCATCAGGTGGACCGATGAACTGGTGAAGGTTGCGGGGATCCGCTGGTTGTGAGACGCACGGAACCGGTCAATGTGACGACGCTTGGGGGAGGCCTGTGTCCAGCAGTGGGCGTTTTCCGGCTGATATGATGATGATGAGACTGAGAATGTGAAACCCGCAAAACAGTTTTTTTGTAAGTAGGTATAATAGCAGACTGTGTTATTCCCTACCTAATTATTCATTTAATCGCTTACTTTACTCATGTTATACTTTTGCCCTAAGGGCCCTCGCCCACGGGCGACTTTTTGTAGCGATGCAGTCGCGATGCTCTCGCGCGTAGCATCGATACAGACGCGAAGCAGTCGCTAGCTGTGTGCCCGCGCCCACGGGACCAGATTCAGTCGCGATGCAAACGCGATTCGGTCGCGATGCAAACGCGATTCGGTCGCGATGCAAACGCGATTCGGTCGCGATGCAGTTACGATACAAAAATACCTTGGATCAGTACAGTTGCAAGATGGACTCCGTTGAGGCAACGTTAGTCACGTTGTCTTTGGTGCTGCTTTTACGTAAGCAGCCGAAGCGTAGGCAACGGAAGCAGCGTCAATATTGGATGCATCCATTTAATACCCAGAGATTACTTTGTGGACATCATGTAACAACATTCAAACAACTCAAAAATTATGATCTTAAATTCAAAAGTTGTTATAGAATGACATATTCGACGTTTTGTGAATTGCTTTCCATTGTAATTGCATTGCATCGCGATGCAGTAGCGCGTTAGTAGCGCGACGCGGTCGCGCGTTTGTATCGATACAATCGCGATGCAGTAGCGCGTTGCAAATGCGACTAACACGCGTTAGAAGTGATGCAGTCGCGCGTTTGCTAAACGCGCGACTGCATCGCTACAAAAAGTCGCCGTGGGCGAGGGCCCTAAGCAATTGGTTGTCATACCTTTTTCAATCTATCGAATACATCTGTATATAGGTACGACTAAACTTAATTGTCATGTCAATACGAACGTCTGTCGCATGTTGGCGCGAGATACAGACAAATGTAATTCAGAGATGTGGAACACATGTGCCAGCCGCAAGTACAGACGGAGGAATATATCTCGTACATTTTTAGACACCATTTTTCGGTGTTTGTTTCGAGCAAAATTGAAAGGTTTTTATATAGAAGGCAACGAAAGATGAGATTAAAACATATTTTCTTTAGACGTGTATGTTTTCCATTTTTTAGGGTTCCGTAGTCAACAAGGAACCCTTATAGTTTCGCCATGTCCGTCTGTCCACTCGTCCGTCCATAGCTTAGCTCAGAGACGCTAAGTACTAGAAAGCTGTACTTTGGCATGGATATACATATTAATTATGCCGACAAAGTGGTAAAATTAAATCATGTGATTTTTTATGGTACTTCCTCTACACGTAAAGGGGGATGTTTTTTTTCTTGTCCATCCCATGGAGTGGGGTATCGTTGAATAAGCCATTCAAAAATATTACGGGTCTCTGAAAACCATTTTTCGATTCAGGGACCCGTTTGCGTGAAATGAGCTAAGTAGGCTTCATAAGCTTACGAGTAATAGTCTACTTATAAAATGTACTTGGAAAAGTAAAAAAAAAAGTATATTGATGTATGGGGACAACAGTTTTCGAACGGCAAAGTTAATTTTGTCCCTTCTTTAGAGTAATGTTCGGTGCTTTCATTATTTATGAACGTTAGTAATGCTACGTATTTATTTTGGTGAATGTAGCTGTTTATACGGAATCCTCTGTGTGCGAGTCAGACTCGCACTTGACCGGTTTTTATTTAAATTACTGTTGATCATAATATAATCACCAACAGCATTGTCAGTAGCATGATATACCTACTTCCAGATCTCTTTGGTCACTTTTGCCACTGACTATGAAGTGGACGAATTTTTTGATGATCTATCTTTTCTCTTTTATTGTGTTGCTTGGTAATACTATATTTATTATTTTTAGGCCCACTTGCACCAACAACTTAGATTGCTTGCTAATAGTTAAATTAAAATATGTCATACATATAATTGGCCGAGTTAGCTACTAGCTCAGTGTATGCACCTGATGGTAAGCGATGATGTGGTAGAAAAAAACCCATTCACTTTTGACTTAAAGACCCCTAGATGGTAGCTATCGGGAAACACAGGACGTAGAAAGCGGACATGGGATTATTTTTAGCTTCATATAAAAAACCACCCAAGTGCGAGTAGGACTCGCGCACGGAGGGTTCCGTACCATTATCACAAAAAAACGGCAAAAAAATCACGTTTGTTGTATGGGAGCCCCACTTAAATATTTATTTTATTCTGTTTTTTAGTATTTGTTGTTACAGCGGCAACAGAAATACATCATCTGTAAAAATTTCAACTGTCTAGCTATCACGGCACATGAGATACAGCCTGGTGACAGACGGACAGACAGACAGACAGATGGATCGTGAAGTCTTAGTAATGAGTCCCGTTTTTACCCTTTGGGTACAGAACGCTAAAAAACATATTTTACTGGTAAATCCTCCTCATGTCCTTCAATGAAAGAGACTTTCTCTAGAAAAGCATTACCGGTCGTGGAACTCAACATCGATGTTGATACATTCTGTCATGTATGTTATTCAGAGTATCCCCATCTGAGCTTAATATTGACCTAGCAATTTCATCTAAAAGGCCTACATGAGGGACTTAGCGGTCATTGACCTCAGAGCTGTTAAAACCATTAGCCACCAGCCACCACCATAGTCTTGTAGCCTTGACCTCGCAAGTATTTTTCTCTCTGGAGGTTTCATGTAAAACGACTGTATCTACTGACGTAGTTCTTACGTAACTTGTTTTACTTTTCTGTTTACTTTGTCGATGTATCCATAAATTATGACAGTTCTTTGCCAAATATCTATATTACAACCTGACATTCAAATAAACTCTGACCGATGTCCTGAGCAGTGGGGGCCCAGTGGTATCAGCCGCGACTTACAAGTTGTAGGTCGTGGGTTCGAGCCCAGGCAGACGCTTTACTTTATGTAAATTATTTCATCACCACTGCTCTCAAAACTGTGAAGGAAAACATCGTGAGGAAACCGGCATGTCCTAGAACCAAAAATTTGAAGACATGTGACATCCACCAACCCGCACTGAGCCCGCGTGGTGGATAACGGCCCATTTCATCTCACAGAGAGGAGGCCTGTGTCCCAGCAGTGGGAACTAAATAGGTTGATGATGTGTTGATCATGTAATGTCCTGGTTAAGGCAGAGGGAATCCGCTGGACGCGAGACGCACGGAACTGGTCGATGTGACGACACTTGGTGGAGGCCTATGTCCAGCAGTGGACGTCTCTCGGCTGAAATGATGATCACTCAATTAAACTGCCTCCCATACGCTATCACCCGGTCTCTGAAATGAGAATATTTGAGATTATAACTTTTTAAACTATATTTTAGCATGAAAACTTGCCAAAACGTCAAATTCTCAATTCTTTAACAGGGTGTAATCCATTATATTTCTCGTGAATAAAACACATTTACATTTTTTTACACCAATATTAGAAAAAAGAATCATGGTCTCGAAGGAATATCGTCTTGGAATTCATAATTTACTCATCATGGCGTCTTCGATTTAAATTCATGGGCTCAAAGCAATATGGCTGCCGGATAATAACACAGATTGAGCGAGAAAATACAACACTCGATTTGGGATTGGAAAATGCCTTTTTTATTATGCTTGGTAGTATTTTAAATGGGTGATAAAGATTTTTGGGTTACTTAGTATTGAAATGGGAAGAAATGAAAGAAGAAAGAAAACAAAAGTATTTATTTATTTATTAAAACTTCATACAACATACAGGTAGGTAGGGTTAGGTAGGGTAGGTAGGGTAGATGAATGTTAGGTGTTTTTATGGCAAAACAAAGTTTGCTGGGTCTGCTAGTATATTTATATAAAGTAATAGAGAGGTGTTTTATTCAGACGACTCTGCTATTGGTGTAGAAAATAATGCCGCAACTTCCGCTTAAATACATATTGACTGGTGGCCGTAATGATATCGAGAGGAAGTTGCGGGGATCCACTGGATGCGGGACGCATGGAACCGGTCAATGTGGCGACGTCTGGGGTAGGGTAGGCCTATGTCTAGCAGTGGACGTCTTTCGGCTGATATGATATTTATTTATTTATTTAATACTAGGAGAACCAACAGCTTTAACAGATGGATAACAATTGTATATGAGACATAAAGCCAATTACAGGTTCTCACGGATATAAACAGAAAAATTTGCAGAAAACTTAGGATCACTTACAAGCACGACTTATATGATTAAATAAAGAACAATTAGAAATAAACACTTTTAAAAAACTTAGCATTCAGCCGAGTGCGTGATGATGAAAATTCGATATATCCTACGACGTCTCATAGACGTGTATTTATTTAGGGGTAACCATCCCCTTCCCCCTCAGATCGAAGTTTGAAGCCATCTGCAGACTCCGATACACTTTTGACATGATAAGCAAGGTCCTAATCTATCCATTATGAATAAAACGATCGAACTAATGTTTGCAAACTCTGAATTACGTCATAGGGATAGTGGGCAGATGATTTTGAGATGTATGGTGAGGAGGATAAGGTTGGAATTCAAATGTAGGGCAGTAGTAATAGCAATTTATTTTTTGCTGATACTGAGTTTGTTAATTAGTTTCTGATGGTTCTTATTTGAAAGAAGACTTGTGTTGATTTTGGTTTCAATATTTAGTTCGAGTTTTTATGAGCTTTACGCTTTTTACAAGCTTTTATTTAACTTTTAGTCATAATTTGAAATCTGAACTTTTATATTAATTATTCAGGATATTTATTTTGGCTTTTATTGGGGTAGTTTCAGTGGAAAATTGTAATTCTACGAAACGTTCACAATGGGCGGCAACAAAAATAATATTTTATGAAAGTCGAAAATTTTGAAAATTCGACCAAATTATTAAAATGCTTTATTTGTAAACATTAATAAAGCCTGCATCATCTCATTATCATCATCATCGTTAATTCGTATTTTTTTTATCATGTATCCTGTGTTTTTATCCGTACTACCCCAGAAGATTGAGGATTGACACAAGAAGAGAGAGGCCTATGCAAAGCAGTGGGTGAAGTCGGGCTGTGGATCATGATTAGGAGCCAGAAGAAGGGTAAAGTTTTTTTTTCAATTGTAATAAAATTCAAGGCTGAGGCCAGTGTTGCCATTTCAGATTTTGAAAAAGGCGTAAGCCAGATAAGAAAATTACGTAGACCTACGTGCTTTTTTCTGAGTGAAATGAAGTGACGATACCTAAGTAAAACTGAATAAAACGACAATTTAAGTGACCCTAAATGTGGCAGAGAGCAGACAAATGTGACATTAGTTAAATATATATCTCTGCGAACAAAAATAATATTCTAGTAAACGATACAGATAATTGTTAGTTTTTACATTATCTACATGATGATAATTCATAGATTTTTTTTATTACTATAAATTCATTTTTGCATTAGGTGAGCTTCCAAATAAAACAAAATAAAATTACGAAAAGCACGCTTTTACTCAGTGTCACTGCTTAATTCCATAATTGAATTTAATTAAGTTGAACAGGAAGCTTAAAATGAAATTAAAGTATAAATATCGAAATCTTAGTTCGCCCATTCATAATTAATAAATATTAATAAATTTGTACAATTTTGATACAAAATACGTAGATTCTGGGATAGAAGTAAGTAATGTAAGAATTTCTTGCAAACCGCAAGAAAGGCTTAAAATTCGTGCATCTACGTAAAAAGAGAACGCTGGCTAAGGCAATTAAGAATGTCAATAACTGTAGATGGGTCAATGACCACGATTGCCATGTTAAAACGCAAACACTTTTATTTTTCACGACTTCGGAGTAAATCCGCTATCACTGAAAATATTACCACCATTTTTTAAGACCAAAGACGTCCACTGCTGGACATAGGCCTCCCCCAGGCGTCGCCACATTGACCGATCCTGTGCGCCTCGCATCCAGTGCATTCCCGCAACCTTAACCAGGTCATCGGTCCAACTAGTGGGAGGCCTTCCAACGTGTTGATTTGATTACTGGTAAATTGTTGTAAATTGTTAGAAAAGCAAAAAAACATTTTCTGCCTATAAGTATGTGATTTTTATACTTGACACTAGATGGCGTTAAATGTGGCAGATTAATTTTTTTTGCTTTTGTATCATCTTACGACAATTTACCAGTAATGAAATAGGGAGTACATAATGAGTAAAAATTTTAGGCATGCTCCCGATTAATCACTTCTATGCCACCTGGCGATTCAGCGTGGTCGTGCTGGGAAAGAATCTTGCCGGCACGACCTTTATGTCTGCGATAGTTGAGAGGTATAAAATGTTTAATTACTGGTATAAAATAGTACAAATTAAAAAGATTTTAGTACCATCTAAAGTTATAATGAATGCTTTCATGGTCGTGCTACGAAATACAACACCTTCCAACGCATCGTCTTCCTTAAAGATAAATATGAAATAAGGAGTGACTTTAAACGATATATTAAAAGGAAAATATTAAAAAAGATTTTTCAACGTCAACGTAAAAAGAAGACAGGTCAAGTCAAGTCTAAACTTATTTGTGAAGCTTTCAGCTCCCTAAGTGCTTTAGCATAAGATGTTACGGTAGACGTCAAGACCCGGAGAGCCTTGAAACATGAGTAAATAACCGATCTTCCGGTATTCCGGTCAAATAAGGGTGAATAACCGGTACTTGGGAGCTGGGTAGAAGTTTTAATGAGCCGGTAAAGACTTTGGATCTACGTGCATCCGGTTTTACACAGATTGTGCCGAAGCTTCCGGGGTAAAGTCTTTGATGACTCGTTAACTTGTTTAGGTGTTTAGACCAAGTTGAATGTAGGTATAAAATGTAATTTCCTGAAAGGGTACAATAGCTATACAACCTAAGTTTCAATAAAATAATGAAATTTAGTTTAATAGAATAATGGTTATTGTTCTGATGTTTATAAAACATAATATAATATAATTTTCAACACACATGCTCATAAAGTGGCTCTAATTTCACCGCAATTAGGCACATAATGATACCTGTTATCAAACTGTGACTTTTCATTGCTATTATTCAGATGCTTAAGTTGCTTTGTTCTTAAAAAAAAGATTCAATGCAAAAAAGATCGTGCTCAATAGTACAAATAAATTAATGTACCTATTGCTTGCTCATTTCAAACGCCAAAATAAAATAACGCATAACGCATTTAAATAGATAATTTCAACTTGTACGTGCTTAATAAATAAAACTTTCACTCAAATATAAATTTTATTTGCTTTGTAATAAAGAAAAATTTAAATTCCCTATTTTGTACGTGGCTAAAAAAAAAAAGAAACCTCATTCTTTTAGTCTATGGCCGATCGCCATTGTTAAATGCGCGCGCATAGGAAAACTGATTAATTTTGCCCGCCATTGCGAAAAAATTTTCACAACTCGTTTTTACTGTTGAAAATGATTTTTTTGTATTATTTTCTTCACAAGTGTGTTGAAAAACGTCGTATGATACACGTGTGTATTGATGATTATCGTCCTCGGCTCTCTTAAGACCCTCACCTACGGCTCGGGTCTCAATGGCGCCTCAGCGGTAACCTCCAACATTGCACACTTGTACCATAATGTGCTATTGTCTACACTCACAACGTAATGTTCCAAATATGAATTCAAAAAATATTGTATAAACACGTACTTTATACTTTTGTTTTATTTCAACTGTATTAGTGAAGATAAAGTAGTGTATGCAACGGCAAAGTGTTTTAATTAGGTATTAAAACACTTTCGTGTTATTATTATCCTATATAAACCCACGCTCGTGTTTTGATAATGACAATGTTTTAAAATGTTTAATAATTATCTACTATAAGACTATTGCATAAACTACTATTTTAAATTTGTTACAAAAAACAACTGAAATGTGTGTGATCTCTGCTTCACCCTTCGGGAAATACAGGCGTGTTGCTACGAGTATGTATGTGATATTATGTTTGAATTTCTTTGAAATTGCATGCTAAAAAATAATTCACTGAAAAGAGTAAAACAAGGTATCATTTATACATTAAATATTATGAGGTGTTGCCAGAGCAGTGACAAACGAAGTTTTGGTAGGTTTGTAGTTTTTATAATAATATGTTTTATTTCAGACTTTTTAGTTTTCTTAATGATCGAGTTCTCCAAATAAGTCATGTGCTAAAAGATTATTTATTTTGCTATCAAATAATAAAAATCGATTATTGATCTTTTGGAAAAAATAAAACTTATAACGAACATTTTGTATCGTTATCAAATTGTCTATCCATTAGTGTTAGTATAAACATTTATTAATGAACATTTTACGAGGAGATGCATGCTATCAATAATTGTTTCACAGTTTTTATGGTTTTGTTGGAAGGAGATTAGTGAAACATATACCTCTTTAAAAAAAAAGTGTACTACAATTTTAGAATCAACATAATGTAGAAATTTAATGTATTTTTATTAATTGATATTTCTTTTTAAATAAAGAGTAGATAGCTCTTAAAAACTGCACAAAAACAACTAGCGCGGCGTTTTGCTCGGGGAGGCGCCTTAACATGTTTTCTGAGGCATAGATGAGCGGACAAATGACATCTGGAACTCGTACTGCCTAACGTGTTGTCTGAGGCATGGAGGAATCTCGTTATGTAAAGATGGTTTCCAATCAATTCAATTCAATTCAATTTATTCACAAACAATTTACATTGTATTTGAAATCATAAAAATAATAACAAGTAATAAATAATGGCATAAGTATAAAAAACACATTCATAAAATCATAAGTCATAATTAAACATTAACCAAAAAAAAAAAAAAAAATATATATATATTATCACACATAAAATACAAATTAAAATCATGATTGAAAAAGAATTATAAAAGAAAATGAAATATACAATTAAATTATTAAATTGGTGTAAAAATTCATGTCAGCTTTCTACGAAGGTCATTTAAAAATTATAAACTGACAAACAAAACGGACAAAAAATATCAGTCGGCGCATTATCACAATTATATAGGTATATTACATGTCGTCAACGGAGTAGAGACATTTATCCAGTAGGAATGCTTGAAGCTTCGTTTTAAATGAAGACGTATAGATTAAGCTTTTTAATTCTAATGGTAACCTATTGAATAATTGCACTGCTTGATATTGTGAACTATGTTTCACAATGTTAAAATGAGGACTTATCTTATTTTTCAAATCTTTCCTACGTGTACTCTCCCTAACTCGTCTTTCCTCATCCGTCTCATACTCATGTATGTACTTTTTTAAATTAGTCAGAAGGACTAGAACGTAGAGACTGGGAACTGTAAGGATCTTTAAATTTAAGAAATGTGGACGACAACTCTCAATTTGTGAAATACGGACAATGGTACGTATAGCTCTTTTCTGAAGTACAAAAGCTCGTTGACTGTTATAATTATAGCTGTTTCCCCAGAATTGTATACTGTATCTTAATTTCGATTCAATCAGTGCGTGGTATACAATTTTTAAATATTTATTGTCAATTTCACCTCTAAGGGTTCTTAAAGCATAACACGCGGATGATATAGATGCATCAATGGCGGCTAATTCATTTTTCCAATTTAATGAGTCATCAATGTGTACTCCCAGAAATTTAGTTTCTCTCACGAGTTCAATATTGCCATCATTTAGTTGTATTGTCATAGTGTCTTTATTTCGGGCAGTTGTTTTGAATAAAATTACCTTGGTTTTTGCACTATTAATTTTTAACTTATTTACAGTAAACCATGTATACAGATAAGATAACGCGGCATTAACTTTATTTGCAAGTTCTTTTGTATCTTTTGCCCCAATGATGGCATTCGTGTCATCCGCAAAAACCACAAGTTGTATGTCGGGTAGAATTTTATTTATGTAATTGTTTAAATCGTTGGTAAACAAAATAAACAATATGGGACCTAGTATAGATCCTTGCGGCACACCGGCACTTATATTATAAAAGGATGATTTATATGTTTGTCGTTGTCCATCTTGTATCTCACTGATTTCTACAAACATTTTTCTGTTTTTTAGGTAGGATAACAGAAGTTGAGAGGCTTTGCCCCTTACTCCGTAGTGACTTAATTTTGCTATAAGTAAATCGTGATCAACAGTATCAAACGCCGAACTCAAATCCAGAAATAAACCAGCTACTTTCAATTTATTATTCATTTTAACAACAACATCATTAACAAGAGCATATATAGCGTCTCGTGTGCCAACATTTCTTTGATATCCAAATTGTCTTCGATGCAGGACTTTGTTTAAGTTAATATGAAGTAAGAGTCGAGATTTGATAATTTTTTCGAATATCTTTGAAAGCGTTGGCAGCAAAGAGATAGGCCTGTAATTTTTGGGATCAGTCTTTGGGCCTTTCTTATGAATCGGTATGATCTTGGCAATTTTTAGTTGTTCCGGAAAAATTCCCTCTGTAATGCACCTATTGAAGAAGCAAGATAACGGCTCCGCAAGAATATTTAAATGATCTGTAATGACAGATATAGGAATTTCGTCATATCCACATGAACGTTTATTACCCATTTTTTTGACAATATCGCAAATTTCGTTTGGAGTGGTAAGAGTAAAACAAAGTTCATTTTCAACCCGCTGTGTACTCTGCTGCAGTAACAAGATCCCTTCCTCATTCGTATTGTTACCGGTTATACATTTACTTGTATTATCAAAAAGTTTTACCAAGGTGTTAGCTACTTCTTGGGGATCATCAATCATTTTGCCGTCAATTTTAAGTAGTAGTGATTCCGTTTGCATAACCTTTGACCGATTTGTACATTTGTTAACAATTTGCCAGATTTCTTTGCTCGAGTTAATTGAATTATAAATTTTTTCCCCAACCGTAATTTTTTTGGCCTTCGTGATTACCCTTCTATAAATTCTGATATAGTTTCTTTTGTAATCCATAATACTAGATTCAAGACTATTTCCATTATAAGCGCATAAAAAACGTTTCATTTTACTAGATACTTTTACACCTTTGGTGACCCAATTTAGTTTCGTGCTTTTTATAAAATTAATTTTACGTTTCTTTTTCCTATAACTATTTTTAAAAATATCTGAGAACTTATGTATGAATGTATTAATTCCTATATTGTTCCAGTTGTGTTTCAAAATCCCCTGCTTAAAACATGAACCGTTTTTAGAATTGAACACTCTTTTGTTTATAACAAAATGCTGGTTGTAGTTACTTGACCTGCAAGTCAGAGATTCCAAACAAAATCTACCTAGGAGGCCTCCATGTCCATCAGCCAAACCATTATGGTCTACTTCACATTCTTTTACAAAAAATTCAGGCAGATTTGTCAAAATATTGTCGATGCACGAATACGAGTCATTTCGAATAAAAGTTGCAGAGTCAACAAGATACCTAAAATTATAACATGTTAATAAACTAACAAATTCAGTGCGTTTCTTATTATCTAAAAGTAAATCTATATTAAAGTCTCCGCATATAATGCATTTCCTATTGAATAAATGTTCTAGCAATTTTTCCAAACGTGTCATAAAAAGTTCAAAATTATTATCATAAGGACTACGATAACAACAGCATATGTACAGACCAGTATCGACATCTTTAGTACAACATATTTCAAAGCTGTCCATCTTATACAGTTTGTTAATAACATCTATATTCTCTACTTTTCTATCCACATGTCCCAGTATCAAACTACCCCCTCTAGTCTTTTTGCGTCTGGTGTTGTATGAAATCAGGTTATAATTGTCTAAAGAAAACGAAATGGTGGACTTGTCGTTTAGAAAATGTTCACTAATGCATATATAGTCTACCCTGAAATCAAGAGATTGTATATAAACATCCAATTCCTGCTTCTTATTACTAATACCACACAAATTCTGGTGAAATATATTAATATTTTGTAATCTAGGTGTGCTTATTTCATTTTGATTACAGTTAGTAGTTCTAGTTTTATGTAAGCTAGAGTCTTCCATTTTTATACATACGAAAAAAATCATCATCTTGCTGTACTGCATTGACACAAGTTTGTGTATTTAAAGGTTCCGAAATAATTTTCGGCAAAGGTTTAGAAATTGAATGGAAGTAATATGGTATAGTGTTTTTTCGGGGGATAGTTTTATTAATACTCCCTGTAGGGTTACATTTTTCGGCTTTCCAAGAAATTATATTTTTGCGCACTATATTGTTGCAGTATTTCCTGTAGTTGTTTCGATACTGAATTCGTAAAATTTCTCTTAAAAATAGCCGTGACTTAATTATGGTATTTTGTTTCTGTCCACTGTTAATAAATTCTACATGCTTCAAGTTGTCAGTTATAAGATTAAGAATACAATTAATTTTTGATGTGTCAATGTATCTTGCGTTGTGTACATTTCCAACGAGTACATTTGTGTGTGACATTTTAAATAAATTATAGTGTAAGAAGGATTGCATAGTAATCAGATTGTCATCGTTAGTGCCTGTCAATATTATTACAAAGTCATTTTCGTCAAAGTTTTTACATAAAGAAATACATGAGTTAACTATTTCATCTGTTGGTGCCATCGGTTTTATAAAAGACAGTACCTCATAATCCGCTCCTAAGTCACGCCGTAGCAGACTACCTATATCTCTTTCCTGTTCATCAGTAAAAATTAAAACTTTGTACTTCCTTTGGATGTTGGTTTCCTGCATTGTAGATGCTGGGATTGCTGGGTTAACTGCAACCTTTTTATATCCGTTAAAAGATGTTTTCTGTGACTTAGTTTGATAAAGTTGCTCAGTTTCAGTTAAGTTTTCTGATGGCCTGGTGGTCTTAACATTTTCTTCCTCGGTGTTTGTAATGTCGTTAGGTTTAAGAGGTGAAGCACAGAAACTGTTTGTCAGCCGACGTCGCACGCTCCTCTTAGAAACTGTTGACATGCTATGATTAAAGCCAGTCAACGGACTTCTACACAATTGTTTTAGTACGCCGAGCTCCTGATTCATATTTAATACTTGTTTCTTTAAGTCTAAGTTTTCTAGAACAATGTTCTCCATTTCATTTTGTGTGCTTTCAAGTTGAGATTTTAATTGTTTTATTTCTGCCTTCAATTCCAACATGTACGTGGAGCATATATTTGAAGATAGGTCTAAGCTTCTCCCCAGTATTTCGTCACAAGACATTAAACTTGTGTCAATGAAACTGTGTTCCAGAGACTCCATTGATCGTGATTTAATTTTAGTCATTGGTTGCTGTTTCCTCATGGTAATATTATTTACTTGATTCATGTTGTGATTTTGTCATACGAACACAAACTGGTCAAGAAATAATGAAGATTTTAAAGCTTTCAAAAAGTACAACCAATCGCTGGGATCGAACTCGTTACCACTGATTCACCAGGCGAGCTGCTAACGTTCCGAACCAACTGGACAGTTAGCGTAGTGGTCGAAAATATAGGCCAGTTATATCGAGTTTTTGTAAAATTTCATTACAAAAAGTTAAATGTCGGTATTAGGTTTTTCTTTGTCAATGTTCTTTGTTCTATGTAGTACACAATCACTTTCTCGTATTTTGTTATTGTTTTCGCACTTTTTGTAACTTTTATATTAAATTTAACACAGAGTTTTTTTGTATTTATTTATAATAAGTTTATGGTTTAGTATTAGATTCCACTCGCGTTGCTTAAACCAGAATTATGACAGTTTTTAAATCACGTACTTTAACACAATGATATCTTTATTGTTCGTTATTGTATGGCTAAGATAACACTTGCACAGTTAGTTCTCACTTAATGCTTCACTTTATTTACGTCTTTGGGAATATATTACACAGTTAAGTATTTTTTAAAAATAAATATGTACAGAGCTCGATGTTTACATGACCGGTGGCGCCCCCTCGAACTATCAATCCTCGAACTAACAATCCACGGACCGACCTTGGCAAGCGTTGCTTAACCTTGAAGATCGACTGTTATTGTTAAACCACGAGCTTCTCGTGTTGCCAATTTGCTATCAACGTGGTATAAAAATGGTAACGGCGCTATAAAGACGTGTTCGAAGCTACAAATTGCGAGCACGACCATTTTGACAATCGCTTCCGTATTGACATCAAGGTTAAGTTTAATATAAGGATCAAATTTATGGCAGTTGGCAGCACCCCTTTTTCTCGGCTTATTGGATCCAGTATTACGAGAGATGGCACGCAACTTGATTTTAACCTTGGTTTAATGGGATGTTACAATGGTATATTCGCTTAATAAAGGCCCTAGACAAGTGACATAAAAGCGTGGCGATAGACTGCCCGCAAGATAAGTCTGCGCGCGGCCAAAATTCGAACTAATCGTTTGTCATTTATATCTAGGCAGATTGATTGATTGATATTATGATTGTTTGATTGATATTATGATTGTTTGATTGATATTATAATTGATTGATTGATATTATGATTGATTAATTGACATTATGATTGATTGATCGTTTGTCATTTATGTCATGTGTCAAGAGATTGTGTTGTATTCCGTGTTTTTATTCGTTTCCGAAGTAAATAATAGCCATCATTATGCCAAAAGTAATTTAAAGTGCTGGCAAAGATGTTTTCTTGAAGTGTACAAGACAATAACGAGCCTACGGTACCGTTTTACAAAGATAGAGCCCGCTTTGTTTATTTAACAGGTAACTATTAGGGATACCATAATACAAAAATTTCCCTAAATTTTCGTACTACCGGTGCCTGACAGTACCTATTGGTTTTTGGGTGGTACATAAATATACCAGCGGAACAGGACCGGCATCATGCAATATAATGCATCATTGTTATTTTGCTTTAGGCGTTTCTGAACGCACCGTCACACAAATAACTCAAGAGGGTTATGTGGCAGCAGCTTCTTCAAAAATTGTTGAAGAAGAAATTAAAAAAGAATTGAAATTGAAATGGACGGTATATAGCCAGGTTCATTGTAAGACCAAATTTAACAGTAGGTACTACTAAGTATTCAACAAAAGATTTACAATAATTTCATGAAGCTTTTTTCATCATATTCTATGCAAGTAGAAAAAGCTAGAAATTAATTATGCTTAACTTTAAGTTTCGAGTTTTGAAAAATGACTATAGATCAAATGAAGGAAAAAATATCAGTTATGCTGGCAACATTAAGCACGCCACCCGTCGCGCGCAGTCTTGTCTTGCGCGCACTTTAGCTATAAAATTGTATAGGATTGACAAGCGATATCGAGGGATTAATCACGTGATCGATCCCTTACAATTTGACATTTTGACTATCGCCTTCGTTAACGTCGAATGCCACTTGTCTGGAGCCTCTGCCTAGCTTTTTCCCAACTATATTGGGGTCGGCTTCCAGTCTAACCGAATGCAGCTGAGTACCAGTGTTTTACATGGAGCGAATGCCTATCCACAACCGAGTAACTGGGTAAAGTGCCTAGGTAGCCTGATATCTGGCACCAGTCTAGCCAAGAGGTATCGTGATACTTCTTGGCTAGACTGGTGTCGGATATCAGACTTCTTACTACCCGTAACGACTGTCAAAGATCTTCAAATGACAGCCGGCTTACCGAGCTTTTCGAGGCACGAAGGAATCTCGGTATGTTGAAATTTTCACCCATCCACGGACCGACCTCTTCAAGCGTTGCTTAACCTGGAAGATCAACCCGTGTGGCTGTTATTATTTAGCCACGAGCTCCTTTGCTAATCATAATAAAAATACATATATAAATGTACATACAAATACTCACGACCTGCTACAACCTTAACGCGCACTTTTTACTTCGTTTACGTTCATACGTCTGATCATACACGTAAGCCACACTAATGATACATCTGTGCACAAAACCCATAAAAAAGAATCACCGTTCCACCGTTCCCACGCTAAATGCAGGCCCATCAAAACACGGCACCATAGGCACCCCTTAGCATAAAACTTTGCCAATATTAGTAAAACTAGCAAAGCTGCCGTTCTCAAGCCATAATGCCACTATCTGACGAAATCTTATTTTGAGTTAGAGGCAAAAATACTATAAAATCATCGTTGTATAACATAACACAACATCACGCGTGTGTTCTCCGAAGCGTTGTGCTGAGTACCAGACAGTGAGAACACCGAGCCTATTGCCATCAAACGGGCTCAAGTAAAGACACTGGGCTGGTACTAAGAAATTTTAAATGGAGAAATCCAATAACACTTAGTACGACCCAGGCATCGAATCTCAAGCTCAGCAGCAGTGCTTGCGACCACTAGTTTAACGACAGAATCAAATTGAGCAGTTCCATCGCACACTCCCCGAATTGTAACCGATAAATACCGATAGGCTGGCAACTCGGCGTCGATGTTCGAGGCTCTGGAGCTTTGACACGACCAGTGCATCATTGCCAATAAGCCTCTTGGTCCGTCTGTCAATCGACTCACGTGCATCAAGGTCACTGAGGATGTCATTCGCTTCTAGGTATGCCAGGAGCTTACCGTTGAGCACATGTTCCATACTCTTGCCAACTACAAACCCATCTCTGTAACGTCCATCCTCATCCTCGTCCTTATCATCATCGTCATCCTCTGATGGACGTTACAGAGATGGGTCAGTAGTTGGCCGGGTCAGCTCGACTACCCTTCTTGGGCACGGGCTATACGTTGGCTTGCTTCCAAGCCTTCGGAACTTTTACAGTCTCTATCGAAAGGCGATATAGGCGTGTCAAGATCGGAGACAATTCAGGCGCACAGGTTTTAAGTACAATTGCTGGTATCCCATCGGGGCCATTCGCTTTGTTCACATCAAGGCTACGCAGCACCCTACAGAGGTCCTTTTGACGGATGCGAATTTCCGACATACTCATCACACATACATTAGGAGAAGGAGGAGGCTGCGCGCCATCAGAATTCATATACGAAGATTTCGCAAAAAGGGAGGCACACAAGTTTGCCTTCTCCTCAGCGGAGTGGGCCAATGACCTGTCAGGTTTTAGCAGTGGTGGTAGTGAGGGGCGACAGAAGTTTGATTCGACCGACTTAGCCAGGGACCAAAACGCTTTGCTACCCGCTGGGTATGAAACAAGTTTTTTCCCGATTCTGCTAATGTGGTCAAACCGTGCTCTTCGCATCACCTTTTTGCAGGACTTGGCAGCCGAAGGCTCTCTTCTTCTGACTCACGTCATTTGCCTTGCACGTTCGAGCGTCGACCCCTGCCTGGTAAGCCTTGTGTTTAACCGCGTCGGTGCGGTTACACTCGGATTCAAACCATAATGTATGTTTGTACTTAAGGTCCACCTGTGCATCTCTCTCTGCTCTTACATGGGACTTTAAATATATCAGGGGTTCTACAAGGACACCTCTGTCTAACCCTTCGGCGAATACAGGTGTGATTTTATATTATGTAAAAAACAGCCATATGTCAGATAGTGTCACTTTAGTTTAAGGACGACAGAAAGTGTTGCAGTACACTGGGATTGTTAGCATTTATACGTTCATTAAAACTTCGCCTGACTGGTGCTGCGATACGCGCGTGCTGCGAAAATAACGAACGAGGAATTAGGTCACCATCGTTATTGAGAACTATTTGGCGATTTTTTGAAACCGTGTGCGGGTTTGGTATGGTTTTGTTTTAGGTATAGGCTGCTTAGGATTCTACTGGGTTTAGGTGGGAATGAAATTGTCATGATTATGTTTGCTACTTCATACACTGTAATACTATTGCATTTTAACTGCCTGAATACTAGAATAGACAACTAAGTTTTTGAATATGCTTACCGTTTTGTGCCTGTACGGCATGAGACTTGTGACCAGGGGGTTGACCATAAGCTCTTAGAGCGGTATCAATTTGAGATCGAATAAGGGACAGATGTATCTGACGTGTATACATCTGTCACTTACTCGATCTCAAATTGATACCGCTCTAAGAGCTTATGGTCACCCCCCAGGTGAAATAAGTATCCCTCAAACCGAACAGTAGAGGTGTCCAAACAGTCACCTCTACTTTACAGTTTGGGGAAAACAAGAGTAAAATTATGGAGTATCTTAAATATAATTTTACTTTTATGTTTTCTTCAAAACTTCACATGAATGTTGCCAGAAAATTCCAAAGGCCAAATGCCATTGTTGAAAAATAAAACGTAAGTGCCTTCTAGTGCCAACATCGTATCCAGTCTTCTACTTGTCCTTGATTCCGTTAGCCCCAGCCAAGTACCAATAAAACCCTATCAGTCTCCAAAACCGAGCTCCAACACAAACAAACTCCAAGTATCATATTCAAGGAGGGCAAAAAGCCTTCATAAATAAACAAAGGCCAAGATACGTTACCGACTTTCGGTCGGAAGCCCGAAAGTTTGGGATAAAATAACCGATGTCCATAATCAGCTCAACAACTCCTTTGGTACTATGTAAAGTTGTATATACTTTGGGTTGCCAATGTTGAAGATCGTTTGTGGGAATTTCAAACAAAATTGCTCAGTTTATGGCCAATTTGAATAGGATAAATACAAATGTTTGTGAATAGCCCTGCACTTTTTGTTTGGTCTGTAAATTGGGAATCGTTGAACCCACTTTCTGACAACATTTGTCTGTATTTGTACCCGTAAAAGTTTCTTCTAGTTACCTAACACACCTATTAATAAATAAAAATAAAATTTATATTTCATACATTTGTTTTTTACTAAATCTATCATATTTATGAACACTTAACTATGGATGAGAATATCTTTTACAAAATCCAACAATTTTACCTAATTATAATATTAGCTAAGACTAAAGCTTTCATTTATATAGGATAGATTCTTTTCCTATATACCTCATCATCTGCCTAGCCTTTTCCCAACTATATTGGGGTCGGCTTCCAGTCTTGCCGGATTCAGCTAAGTACCAGTGTTTTACATGGAGCGACTGCCTATCTGACCTCCACAACCCAGTAACTGGGTAACACGATACCTCTTGGCTAGACTGGTGTCAGATCTCAAGCTTCTGACTACCCGTAACGACTGTCAGAGATCTTCAAATGACAGCCGGGACCAACGGCTTAACGTGCTTTCCGAGGCACCGAGGAAACTCGGTATGTTGAAATGGTCACCCATCCACGGACCGACCTCGTCAAGTGTTGCTTAACCTTGATGATCGACCCTTGCGGCTGTTATAATTTAGCCACGAGCTCCTCATCAAATCAACTACGACTACATAATATACTTAAAACAAGAACTACTAACTAAAACTAAAAATAAACTAAACTAAAATATGGCGTCAAAAAGCCCAATTAAAATTTATGATAATGTACTTTTAGGTAGTCTTTGAGATAAAGTGATAGGTTTTCAAGAAAGGAAGAAAACATGTTTTATAAAAGGCCGGTATTATTTATTATATAACATCTTTCAGGGCCAAAAATCCCAAATTATCCTCATTAAAATTACAAAGAGAAAAAAAAATCACCTTCAGATTATTCTTGACACAGTAAGGCAAAATTTATTAAGCTAGCCACCCAGTACTTTCTCTCTCGTGAAGTTTTAATGAAGGTGCGACATTGGGCCTTCGTGATCTGTTTTTGATGTCAATCAAAGGAAAATAAATGATATTAAGACGAGATTAAAACATTCTCGTTACGATGTTCATCAGAAACTTTGATTGTTTGTGTAGCTTGCCGAAGATTCTCAGAAGGCTTCCATAATAATCAGAAATTGGGGGCTAGGAGGTCACACGGTCTTTTGGAAATCTTGAGAGGCACAAAAATAGGTCATCTATAGAGGTTTTAATTTAGTAGTAAGTAGTAGGTATTCATCTTAGATATGTGTAGTTTGTGGAGGATAGGTACGTTATTATATACTTACAAACAATTTCTATAAAAAATATAATAATCATTTATTTCCAGAAATACACAATATGAGCAAACAACATGTATTTGCAAAAAGGGCTAGATCTATTGTTATCCCTCTTTTATTTTTATAGGTTTATAAGAGTCACTACTAAGAATCGATTGTAATTTTATAGTATAACTGTACCTACTTTGACAGTAGGACGTTTTGCTCATAGGACAATTTGCTACTAGGTCAATTTAAGAATGGGATGATCCATATGTCGTTTTGCGAATAACTTTTGATACGGAGTCCTATAAGCAAGTGGGTCCCGCCTCCTTCCAACTTTTCTTTCATACATAACAAATTCACTTTTAGGCTTGTCTGCTTGTTTTTTTTCGGTTGTGTAGTGTTGTTATGCCCACCTTGCTTCCACTGAATAAGAGTAAGAGGAGCGGGGTAAACGAGTTCAAAGAGTCACGAAAGTGTTCGCAGAATTGAGCGGATTCCTTGCGGACTCCGCTCTACTCGAAAAACTGATTTTCACACGAGCGCTTCCACCGCGAGCGAGTAAACGGAGCGGATTGAGCGAGTTAAAATGGGTCCGCTGTCTCAAGGCGTCGCACGCTAGTTTTGAATGGACTCGCACACTCCGCGAAGTCTGCTGGCAGTAGTAGGCAAATGGTGAAAAACTTTCTTAGTGGCAGTGCACAACTATTTTACTCCGGTCCACTCAGTTACTTACCTCCATTGCCACTCATTACACTTTTTTAGTGGAAGGCTGGCGTTTTTAGTTTTGTTTAAAAAAAATCCTATTTGGAAAATCGTCAAAAACATCGGTTAATTAATCAGTAGTTTTAGAGAGATTTATAATAACATTGACAGACGATTGCCGAAAGATATGTGCGTACAGAATGGTTTACCAATCCATCATGGCTGTATCAGTGGCAAGCATACATATCACATCGATAGACTCATCATCATCTGCCTAGCCTTTTTTCCAACTATATTGGGGTCGGCTTCCAGTCTTACTGGATTCAGCTAAGTACCAGTGTTTTACATGGAGCGACTGCCTATCTGACCTTCACAATCCATTAACTGGGTAACACGTACCCCTGCAAGACTGGTGTCAGATCTCAAGCTTCTGGCTACCCGTAACGACTGTCAAAGATCTTCAAATGACAACCGGGACCAACGGCTTAACGAACTTTCCGAGGCATGTATGCAACTCGGTATGTTGAAATGGTGACCCATCCACGAACCGACCTCGTCAAGCGTTGCTTAACCTTGATGATCGACCCATGCGGCTGTTATTATTTAGCCAGGAGCTCTTCACTCCCACATCGATAGACTCAAATACATGAATATTTCCCCAAGCCACCTAGGACCAAGACGCACAATATTTTTTTTCTCCGTGTTTTGAGTTAACTTGCTCTACTTTTATCTTGTATAATCATCAAGAAACAACATCTCACATGGTATTTCCATGTTTATCAAGACTTGTTGGAATTGTTATTCAGTCAGGTCAACGATCACATTGACCTACGTCGACTGGTAACTACCACATTACCCTCGATATTTTCCAATCAGTTCTGAAAGTAGTACACTTCTTGGTAATTTATGCCCAAAAGTTTCTTTGCCTGGTTTTTATTAACAATATTCTATAGGTGTTTTTTCCTATACAAGTGGTCGAGAAATGGTATTATCCTAGACTTGAAGGCATTGGATCTGGAAAAATATTTTTAGTTGTACCTATCTAATAGGCAAGTAGTTATGTAACCTATAATGCCAGAATAGATTACCCGAATATCATGAAACTGAACATAACCGGTGAAATGAGAGTGTACCAAGGTGAACTGTACACATCTTTTGAGCGTACTGGCGTGATGTTATGTTATGAAATGGTATAAACAATAAAGAGACATGCGATTGCAGCAATCCCGAGAGTTTTGCCGTTATTTATTGAAGAGTTCTGTTGTATAGCTGCGAAGTTCTTCATCAGATCTTCACCATATTAAAATGGGACCAATATCGGAACATACTCTTTCAAACAAAAAATAATTTTCAAAGTTGGACCACAATTGACGGAGATATCGGTGAACCTACAGAAAAAGATATACTAGCATAAAGTCGAAAATAGAACCTCTACCTTTTTGGTAAGTCGGTTAAAAAGGGTTATTCACCCGTAACTTCCTATAACAATAAAGTGTCTATAGTACGGAATTGGCATACCTAATACTTTCACATATTATATCATGCAATTCATTGCTTCTCATGGGGTAGGCAGAAACAAAAGAACGCTGAATGTCATAAAATTTGTGATCCCAAATTGATTGATTTCAACGATAAAGGCCTACTTGCTTGTTTCTGCGGCATTATCCGCTTAAAATGTTTTGTTATTATATAAAAGGAACCATCTCCTGTGATATAATGTATCCAATGCTGGGATACTTTTTATCACGGGAGCAGGCAATCCGGATTATGGTCTATTCGTGTGCCAAATTTCATCTAAATCTGTTCAGCTGTTGTATGCGACACGGCAGATCATGCGATGGAGCGATCAGATTAAGTCTGCAGTAGGCGGCTTTTTAGTCAGGAGACTCGAGACAGCCCGAGGTTTAATTTCATCATGATGACCACGACCGCCCTGGCAAGAATGAACCGACAAAGAAGAAGTTGAGACGTGGTTGATTGACAAACATCCAAACATATTGATGACATTTAACGTAGGAAGTAAGATTAATTGGAAATATAACAGTGGATATTTAACGACCCGATTTTAAAAACAACTTTTTCTTGTTTCACATTCACCACCGACATAAAAGAAAATTTCTAAGCCCCTGGTTTTCCTACAGTTCGCCATATAATTAGTTACCAGCATGACAGAGACCAAAAAACATCCCCTGATTTCAATGGACGCTCATTTGACTTCAATTCTGCCGTCCTATAACTAGAGTGTCACTATATATCATTTGGCCGATTTCGTGTTTTGAATACCTTCGTAATCAGAAAAATACAATCTATCAATCTCTCTAAGCAATATTTTTCTAATTTGCATCATCATCATCACCTTTTCAGCCGAAAGACATTCACTGCTCCCCCTGTCTCCCCCAAGCATCGCCACACTGATCGGTCCTGTGCGTTTCGCATGCCGGACTCCCGCAGCTTTGACCTGGGGTGAGTCACCCGCCGCCTTGATCGAGTAAGTGACAGATGTATACAAGTCATATACATCTGTCCCTTATTCAATCTCAAATTGATACCGCTCTAAGAGCTTATGGTCACCCCCCAGGTCGTCGCTCCACCTAGAAGGACGCCTTCCAACGCTGCGAACTTTTCGGCCCCAACGGCCATCTGTTCTATGAGCAATGTGCCCTACCCACTGCCACTTAAGTTTAGCAATTATTCGGGCTATGTTGTTAAGCTTGGTTCTCTTGCGGATGTTTTCTTTTCTGATTCGATCACGCAAGGAAACGCCGAGCATAGCTCTATCCATTGCCCTTTGGGTGACTTTAAGACACTTCTGATGAGGCCCATTGTGATCGACTACGGCTCTGTTCCGTAAGTAATCACTGAGTCTTGAGACACTGTGGACTTATTTTGATCTAAATAGATTCCGGATAAAAAAATTAATACGCGCCATATTACTGTGTATACAAACCTATTTTTGATAAGATTAAGTGTCTAATTGATTTAAACTAACAATGTGCCCTATCCGATAGTGAAATTAGATTATTTTTTTGGAACCAGAAACTCTCGCATATGATTTATAATTGATAATCAGCATCGATTTGTATTATTTTTGCGGTTTTATAGGGTTCCGTACCCAAAGGATGCAAACGGAGTCCTGCTGTCACTCACGTGTCTGTCCATCTGTCCGTCGTCAGTCACACAATTTTGTTCTGAAGATTTTTTAACTTCCCATTGACCTACGAACTTGAAATTTGGTAATAATGGATACTTTACCAACAAATACCAATATACTGACAAATCAGATTTTTCTTTGGTTCGGAGCCCTAAATGTGCGAAGTCCGATACACACTTGGCTGTTTTTTTTCCATAACTCAAAGTATGATTTTGTAAGATAGTGACTCTCTAGCTAAAAGACGGCAGAATTTACCAAATTAACACAAACGCCATGCAAATTGCGAATGGAAATAAAAAGCGAATGACAAAAGCAAGTTAATTATTTCTCTGGCGTAGTTTGCCACGATTGCGGGGGACAAATGAAGATAAATCGGCGATGGCAGTCGGTTCGATCCCCGTTGGGACAGAGTACTATAGGAACTCACCTCATACCCACCACCGATATGGAAAGTTTTGGGTAAATAGAAAAGTCTGCTTTACTAAATGTTTTACAGATTATGTAGCAACAATAAATAAAGGAAAAAAAAACAATTTGTACATACAATCATGTTTCTTTTTCCTTCTAATATTATAAGGTGGAAATCTGTTGTTGGGCGCCTTAATGGCTAAACGGATTTAGAAGAAAGAGGTTTAATATTTTCTGACAGGAAAAATGCATGGTTTTTCTTATGCAATTATCGGCATATTGATTCCTTGTTATTTATTGAAATGAATTGAAGGTTTTTCCTCTGTATTTCCGACTGATTCGATTGGAATGGAGGAATTTTATTTCAAAAGGACTAAGAATAAAGGGTTATGGCATTGAAAAAGTTTTCTATCACATATCACAGTGAAAAAAAGAGATATGTATCTTATGGACACCCGTTTTCTTAAAATAATACGAAGCTGAAATAACAACAACACAGCTTATGCTCAGTGTAAACACACAATAGCCGCTGCTAGCCTAGGTACTGTATGTGTCTAGTCAGCGCGCGCTCGTACGTCTTCGGTTTTCTTCGTGCGCCTCTGGCTCTCTCCTCGGCGTCTCCCTTTTGTGCGGATCTTCGCTTGTACTATCCTGCATGCAGCACGCTGATCGCACAATTTATCACGCAAATTTGACTATTTATATATATAACAAAAGTGTATTTAAATGTTAAAATTATAAATGTCTTTGCATATTCTCAAAATAGGGCAGTGGTGGCCCAGTGGTATCGGCTGCGACTTACAAGTTGTAGGTCGTGGGTTCGAGCCCAGGCAGGCGCTTTACTTTGTGTAAATTATTTCATCACCACTGCTCTCAAAACGGTGAAGAAAAACATCGAGAGGAAACCGGCATGGCATAGAACCAAAAATTCGAAGACATGTGACATCCACCAACCCGCACTGGGCCTGCGTGGTGGATTACGGCCCGCTCCCTCTCACAGAGAGGAGGCCTGTGTCCCAGCAGTGGGAACATTAATAGGCTGATGATGTGATGTGATTCTCAAAATTGACGGCAAGTTGAATCGATTGAAAATACCTGTACCTATTTTTAGTTTCCTATGTGATCGGGAAGTGTCACAAAAGTTGCTGAAAAAGGGTGTCAGTTTATGGTGTCGTTTTTTCATTGTTACATTTTTGTCGGTCTAGCCCCTCAGTGCGCAAACAAATCAGAACTATAACGTGCGATAAGGAACTCCGTTCCTAAAATTTCTTAATAGGATCAATACTTCCAGAGTAACAGAGAATGAGAATATCTTTTAGAAAATCCAATAATTTTACCTAAAATACTAGCTAAGACTAAAGCTTTCATTTAAATGTGGGATAGATTCTTTTCCTATATACCTGGTGAAGATAAATTCCATAATACTCCACTTTCCACTCCGTCTGTTTATTGTCAAACATCAACTATTTAAATTAATGTTAGACCAGTATATTTGAATAATTAATCAGGAATTTGGAATAAGTTACCCAAGTCCTCCGCACAGCGTATTAAATTAATCCATGACCCTTGCTTTTCCTCCGTGTCCTTAGGGATGACAAGCGGTGTATTAAACCCCATTGATCTTTGAAACGGTCTCAATAATGTCACTTGATATTGAAGAGATAGGGATCGTTATTGAAAATATTATTTTATTGCTATAAAATGTCCGATATCGTTTCATTCAGAATTTTACTAACAAACATATCACAGCCTAAACTTAGGCCTTGGAGCATGGCTCTCGGGCCTCGACTAAGGGGGCTCTTTAGCGCATGTTTGGAGTGGGGCCAGTACCCACTTCGTTGGAAGACGGGGAAACTGGTAATCATCAAGAAGCCGGGGCGCCCTGCGGACTCTCCGTCCGCTTACCGGCCCATCGTGCTGCTCGATGAGGTGGGCAAGCTCTTTGAAAGAGTCATTGCAGACCGCCTCATCGGGCGGCTGGTGCGGGTGGGGCCGGATCTGGCAGAAAGCCAGTTTGGCTTTCGCAGGGGGCGCTCTACGGTGGACGCCATCTTGCGCGTGCGAGCCCTCACGACGGGGGACGCAGTGGCCAGGGGTGGGGACGTCTTGGCGGTGTCTCTAGACATCGCCAATGCCTTCAACACCCTGCCATGGAGCTGCATCGGGGAGGCACTCCGGTATCACCGGATGCCGCCTTACCTCTGCCGCGTGGTCGAGGCCTATATGACGGATAGGGCCGTCATCTACCCCGGTCACCAGGGAGAGTGGAACCGGCGATAGATGTCGTGCGGTGTCCCACAGGGATCGGTCTTGGGGCCGCATCTGTGGGACATCGGGTACGACTGGGTGCTGCGCGCCGATCTCCCTAGTGGCGTCAGCGTGGTTTGCTACGCTGACGACACGCTAGTCCTGGCACAGGGGAGATCGCACCAGGCGGCGGCTGATAACGCGACACGCGGGGTTGCGACAATCGTCGAGAGGATCCAGCAATTGGGACTCGAGGTGGCCCTGCACAAGTCCGAGGCCATGTGTTTTCATGGTCCTCGAAACGCGCCACCGCCGGGTTCCCAAATAACGGTAGGAGGGATTCACATCGGCGTCGGGTCGACGATGAAGTACCTGGGACTCGTCCTCGACAGCCGGTGGAGTTTTGTGGAGCATTTCCGACGTTTGGCTCCCAAATTGGAGCGGACCGGGGCTGTCCTCAACCGGCTCCTTCCCAATAAAGGGGGTACAAACGAGCGCGGGGGTCGTGCGGTCCATGGCCCTTTATGAGGCACCAGTATGGGTGCGTTCCCTGAGGCGGCGACCAGCCCGCCGGTTGAACGCGTCCCAAAGGGTCATGGCCATCCGGCTAGTCCGGGGATACCGCACGGTCTCCGGTGAGGCGGCGAGCCTCCTTGCTGGATTGCCGCCATGGGATCTGGAAGCAAAAGTCCTCGCGCAAATATGGGAATGGCGCGAGGAGGAGAAATGCCGGGGCGAAACTCCGCTGCCGCGACAAATCACGGCTCGGCGGACAGAGCTCCGGCAAGATCTCATGGCGACATGGAGAGGGCGACTGTCGCAACCCAGCGCTGGGCACGCCACAATAGTGGCGATAAGGCCCCTCTTTGAGGAGTGGCTTGAGAGGCGTCACGGCGTCCTCACCTTCCGCCTGACGCAGGTCCTCACCGGACACGGCTGTTTCGGGAGGTTCCTGTTCAGGATAAGGCGGGAGGAAACGCCCGGGTGTCACCATTGTGCGGATCGCCCGGAGGACACGGTAGAACATACGGTGGAGGTCTGCCCCGCTTGGGCGGAGCAACGCCGTGTCCTCGTGGAGGCGATCGGCGGTGGCGACCTCTCGCGTCCGGCCCTGGTTCAGGCCATGGTACGGAGCGAGAGGGCATGGGAAGCTGTCACCTCCTTCTGCGAAGCAGTAATGCTCGCGAAGGAGGAGGCAGAACGCGTGAGGGAGAGGCAACGGAGGCGCCCTCACGCTCCAAGCTACCGTAGGAGACGCCCGGGCGTCGGGGGTCGCATGCCGATGCCCGGCCACCGTAGGCGCGGGCTTGCGGACGGCGAGTAACGGGTAGCTCGCCGCCCGATAAAGACCAGGCCCGAGTCGACGGTGCGTAGTGTTCCACGCGCGCCTCAAAGAGATGTCAGCAAAATTGACGGGGTCCGCTAGGGCCGATGCCTGTCTGGGTCGCGGATAAATTTGAAAATAGTTACCGCGGCCCTGGCTCAAGCAACTGAAGGAACACGGGTGGGTTTTAGTCAGTAAAAGTCTGACACGCCCTCCCGCTTCACCCACAGCGGGAGAAGTCATTGGATGATTTCGCACCCAAAAAAAAAAAAAAAAGGCCTTGGAGCATGAAATTCTGCACAAAAGTTTTTTGTATGACAAATTTGAGCACAAACGCATGGGTATTCACAAAAACAATCCCATTAAAAAAAGGAGTTAAACAGGGGAAAAAAGTTTGTATGGGACGAATTAAGGCAGTTCGTTCAGCAGATCATAATCTTCTGTCTAGTCCAACAGTTTTCGGGTCGGCTTACAGTTTAATCAGATGCAGCTGAATGACATTAATATCTTAGGTCTTATCTTATCGTAGGTCCTTTGCATGGAAACCGCAGACGAGAGTGAAAACGCTGAGGGAGAACGCCCTCGAAGGACGTACACAGATCTTATTGATGCTGTTCTGCCGAAAGGCTCGGTGCGTAAAACGTTCGTGAACGCGCACTTAGACGCACCGCAGGAGCCGCACGCACCGCAGTCATCGTATTTTCTCATGGTCTCGCGCAATCCGCATCGTACATCATCATCGATACGGATGATATCTCCACGCTGCCCTCATCGCACTCGCAGTAAGCATCAAACGTGCCGAATATGATGACGCCATCCACACGCGCTGGTAGAATCCGTACCCCTGCAGCATTTTACTGAAATGCGGGTCATGCGGCGCGGATAGGTGTACGACGTTACATACGATTTCATATAAAGTTTTATAAAATGTAATGACTGAGATGCGTGCGGCTCCTGCGGTGCGTCTAGGTACGCGTTTATCTTTAACCGGCGTGCGTGTCACACACAAAATTCATACTAAGCATTTAGCATACGGTCAGACTGTGCGTTGTCTGTGAGTGAACTAGAATTGCATTTCAATAGATACTAATTGTGACCCACCCCAAATTCGCAGACAAATAATTTTATACAAACCTTGTCCTGACTAAATCGGTCTAGCCGTTTTCGAGTTTTTGCGAGACTTACGCACGGCATTTGATTTTTATATAAATTTATTTTCTTGATAATGCTCACACAAGCGACCAATAGTAATATCAGCCTCACAATACCGTTAGATTGGAAACTCCAAAGTTAAAGTTCTCCATGTTTTTATTTCAACACTTTTTTTATTCGCCTTCCATTGTCCGCGCTTTATTTGTTGTGAGTCCGATATCGGCTTTGGTTCAGAATGGATTTATTTTTCATAAAATGCCATCTTTTTCTTCCTGTCACCATGTGTTGGAGTTTCCATGGATACTGGTTAAGACTGTTGTTCTTTTTTGGATGATCCTGCTTCAAGTGGCATTTTCGGCGAAAAAGTGTCTTTTGAAGTATATTTTTTATCGTGAGATGAAGGTCGTTTTGGTACGAGATATATTAACACAACATAAATAGTAATTTTTAGAGTAAATAAAATCAAAATAAACCTTGATAGTATTGAAGCAAAGTTGCCTTTCGAAGATCGATAGCGCAGCGCATTTCCTTGAAGAATGAAACTCTGGGAAACAGCTGAACTAGCGTTATGCAAATTGACAAAGTGTTGAATCAATTACGGAATTTTCGTTTGTGGATAGATGAGTTATAATAAAGTATACTTTGTTCAGTTAAATTCGTAGAAAATTGGGACTAACTGTATCAATATCCGGCCAACTGACAATAAGAACCTTGTTGCAGTCTACCATTATCTGGAGACTGATAAACCAGCGCTTTTGTTCCTTTCGGAGACGCAGATTGGATGTCCCTCAGACGTGGCATATCTTTCTTACCCAGGGTTTACCCTGGAGCACAGGTTTAAGCCACGCGCGGGTGTATGACGCCGTGACGGATTTGTTGCATCAGGGAATGGATTACTACATTCCGTTCTCTGACGTAACAATGTCTAGCCAAGACCGACCTTGGTTTGGCGTCGAGTGTAATCGCGCCGATGCGCGTAAACATGAGGCGTACCATGCCTGGGTCGACGCTCGAACGCGCAAGGCGAGTGACGTTGGTCAGAGGAAGAAAGCCTACAACAGGGCTGCCAAGTCCTGCAAGAAGGTGTTGCGTAGGGCTCGGTTTGACCACATTAGCCGGATAGGGATACAACTTGCTTCCTACGCAGCAGGTAGTAAAGCGTTCTGGTCCCTGGCTAAATCGGTTGAATCGAACTTCTGCCGTCCCTCACTACCACCACTGCTGAAACCCGACGGGTCGCTGGCCCACTCCGCTGAGGAGAAAGCAAACTTGTTTGCCTCTCTTTTTGCGGAATCATCGCGTCTGAATCCTGGTGGCGCACGTCCCCTCCTTCTTCTGATGGATACGGGACGAGTATGTCGGACATTCGCATCCATCAAAAGGACGTTCGTAGGCTGCTGCGCAACCTTGACGTGAACAAATGAGGCTGGAAAATGGCCGAATGCTTGGAAGCAGGCTAACGTACAGCCCGTGCCTAAGAAGGGCAGCCGAGCTGACCCGGCCAACTACAGACCCATATCTGTAACGTCCATACACTGTAAGAGTATGGAACGCGTACTCAATATTAAGCTCCTGGCATACCTAGAAACTAACGATATCTTAAGTGACAGCCAATATGGCTTCCGCCGAAATCGGTCTACTGGGTATCTTCTAGCGTATGCCATTCACATCTGGAGTGAGGCCATCGAGAGGCATGGGGAAGCGCTTGCCGTCTCCCTCGACATCTCGAAGGCTTTTGATAGGGTCTGGCACGAAAACCTTATTGGTAAGCTTCCTTCATTCGGATGCCCCTGAGCGGTCGGTCCATTCGAGTAGTTATCGATGGCTGCTCTTCGGACCTATTGGATATTAATGCCGGGGTCCCTCAGGGGTCGGTACTCTCAGCGACATTGTTCTTGCTGCACATAAATGAACTGCTAAAACCCGGCACCTTTGGGTATGCAGATGACAGCACTGTTGCTGAGAGATACTTGTCCAACGCACGGGCCACTGGGCCTCAGGTCCGGTCTCTCCGTGAGGCCATGGTGGAGCGCTTGAATTTGTCCTTGGAGGCAGTCTCCGAATGGGGCGATGCCAATCTGGTCAAGTTCAATGCCGCAAAAACACAGGCGTGTCTCTTCTCCGCGAAAAAGAGCCAATTTCACCCGGCTCCATCTTTCCGAGGCGTAATCATACCGATAACGGACCATCTTGAGCTTCTTGGCATTACGTTGACATCGACACTCAATTTTCGCCCATACATTGAGGCAAAGGCTGTCAACTGTCTGCCAAAAAATTGGGGATCCTTGCGAAGGTGAGTACTTCACGCCAGAGCAGCTGCTTAAGTTGTATCAAGCGCAAGTTCGATCTTGCATGGAATACTGTTCTCATCTCCGGGACGGATCTGCTAAATACCAGCTTGATGCACTTGAGTCGATCGAAAAACGGACCAAGAGGTTCATCGGTAATGAGGCACTGGTCCAGTCAAAGCTCCAAAGCCTTGAACATCGTCTTCGTGTTGCCAACTTGTCGGTTTTTTATCGGTTGCATTTCGGGGAGTGTGCGATGGAATTGCATGATCTAATTCCGCCTAGCCCGTTTCATCATCGGACTACAAGACGTACGGCGATGCGCCAAAGGTACATGGTGGACATCCCACACATACGCACTAAACTTTTTGAAAATTGTTTCATTATACGTACAGCTAAGGAATGGAATCCCCTGCCGCCGGAGTCTGTGTTTCCTGATAGCTACAACCTCGGGGTCTTAAAGTCAAGAGTGAATAGATTACTTCTAGGCAAGCGTGTTACACCGTCGACCACATCATCGCTTACCATCAGGTGAGATAGTGGTCAAGCGCGAGCCAATCAATAATAAAAAAATAAATAAAAATGCAACCCAAATCGTATCTTGTAGATACGGTACAGGCCGATTTAAACTTAAAGGCGAAATTCAACACTTTACACTGCGCAGTTTCTCACCCCTCACTCGTGCTGTCACATGAATTCGCTAGGGAGTTTTTTTTTTTTTAATGTTGTAGTTGCCTAGTGTTCCGAGCCGCCAATGGGTTTGAATATATCTGAAACTTGTCTATCTAGATGGTTTCCCAGTCAAATCTTTTTTTAGTTTTATTTATTTGGGAAAATAAATGATTACACACTGCTCAATATATATTAAAAAAATATAAGTTTAGTGCTTGCATGCAAAGAAAAAAGGAAATAAACGAAGTTATAAATTTCACACTACAGGTATTTATAACAATCAAAAGTGCAAAATTATCATTAAATTATTACAAAAAAAAAACAAAAAAATAGAAAACACGGGTTAAAATGTCAGCATAATTAATTATCTCACAAACTTGGTGTCAACGAAATAAATTAAATTATTACTATACAAATATTATTAAATTATTGATAAATTATAAAAAATATTTATCAAAAAACAAAAAAGTACAAATGTCAGCAGAATGAATAATACATTATCATTCTGCTGACATTTGTACTTTTTTCTCACAAACAAGGCGTCAACTAAAAAAAATTAAATGATTACTATACGATGACTTTGACAATCTCGGGACCCTGGGGGGGAACCCAATGGCTCGAGGTCCTTTGAAAGGCGAGCGAGGGCCCGAAGCCAACTCACAGAGGCCTTGTTAGGCATGTATCTGGTGATGACAAATAAATGATTAGTCCACAGTTATTATTAATTATTACAATGATTAAATTTTTGTTATCATTCTAAAAAAAAAAACAAACCGACTTCCAGAACAAAAAACTACAAAGCAAAAAATAACTTTCTTTTCCGAAGTCGGTGTCTTTTGTACCCATTGTTTTACGTTTTTCAACACCTACTTTGGAAAAGAAAGTTATTTTTTGCTTTGTAGTTTTTTGTTCTGGAAGTCGGTTTGATTTTTTGTTAAAAAGTTTTTTATTTTTCTCTTTTTAGTTTTAGTAGGTATCTCCTATTAACATGATAATCATTTATAGCCAAAGTACATCTCATGACGATGCCAATAAGACCAAACACGACTAGGATACATTGTTTTATTTCAGAGTTCCAGTGCCTACCTTCCGGCTTCATCAACAAGTCAGTTCGATGGTGCCATTTTCAAGGTACCATTTATTCATAAGTATTTGATTCATCATAGTCGGTTAACTATTTGAGATAATTTATACCCGTGACATACTTAGCATTTAGGAGTTCCAGTAGCCATCTGTGGTCTTCTTCATCAGTTCCACTTCACCAAATGATACTTTCTGAGTGCAAATGATTGCATTGTTGATGAAAATACCAAAATTGCTATATGCCTATAATACTTGAGGAGTTCCCTCGATTTCTCTAGGATTCCATCATCAGATCCTGACCTGATGACTATGGGACCAATTAGGAAGTATACTCTTCAAAACAAAGGAAGAATTTTTTAAATCGGTCCAGGCGTCTTTGAGTAATCGGGGCACATACATTAAAAAAAAAGATGCCGAAGAATTGAGACCGTCCTCCTTTTTTTAAGTCGGTTAAAAAGGGTAGTATTCTTAAAAGAGTTTTACGAGTGACAAAATGAAGTCTTATAATTGTGCAGTTAATTCCAAAAGGGGCAGAGAGACGTCAGTAAAGTACTGACTCAGTTTAGTTACTCGTAGTAATAAGACTGACCTGTAGCCTTATTGCGTAATGAATTCGGTAAGGCAAAGGGCAAAGAGTATGATCAATCGACTTGCAGATGCAACCTGAGCAAGGAAGATTTTAGCCAACGCAGTTACTACTTTCGTAAGGCTAGCGCTGACCCTAATTCCAGTTTATCGTGTAAACTATTATTAAAAAGAGGTAAAATTACTTGTACCTCTCCGATTATTTCTCTACATAGGCACAGATAATATAATACTAGCATACAGATGCCTTATCCTATACAAAGAAACCGTGCCGACGTAACTAGCGTTTTTCATCTGATTAATCTTGTTATTTTTGTAAGAACATCAATCGCGTTCGATCCCGTTTCACGGCAACAGATGGTGTTAGCAGCGACTTGCAAGTAAAAGGTTTTACTAGGTTCGTGAATATTTTTTTCTTTAAATACAGTGAAGGTTCGTTTTACAGTATTTTTTTGCACGTTTTTACAGATTTTTTTGCAGCAAAATGTGTTACAATGCAAATTTTAACAATCAAGTGGAATGCCTCAGAAATTTAAAAATGCGCCATCTATTGGCATCAATTTTAAATGATCCGTTCAAATAATATTTGAAATGTGAGTTAAGAGCCCAATATTCCATAATTTTGTACTTAGGAGAATTGATTAAACAAGAACATACAATTTCTATGTTCAATTCCAGAAAATGTTAGTTTTACACACAATTCTATTGAATTGTGTGTACATGTCGCGCCGTCTATTGAGATTTATTTGAACCAAGTTTTCTTTCTTAGCAGTAAGATCCCATGACATAGGCTACTTTTTATCCCAGAAAAATGCACAGTTCCTATGGGATATGGGCAGGAATGAAGCTGCGGCAAAAGCTATTTATTCATTTGTTTTCAGTTCCCTGATAAGCCAGCTCTTGTTCTCAATCTCGCATAATGAAATCGATGATGATTTAAGCCTGATCATTTAAGCTAGTTCGTTGAAGTTGGACGGGTTATCTATACAACTAAATCTATACAAATAAACAAAATTGAAGTGTCTGGTTGTGATATCAAAATAACAACGTTTTATTGAATGCATGTGAAACTACGGTACTAAAACGCAATTTTTAAGATTTTTGTCTATCTGTCTGTCCGTCGGTCTTTTGTTCCGGGTAATATCCAAAAAGGCTGGATTGATTTTGACGGGCCTTTCACTGGTTGCCCGGAAAATTCACAGTTCCTGTGGTATATACGAGTATATGTGTAATAAAAAAATTACAACTTTGACGCGGAAGAAGTAGCGGGCAACAGATACTAGTGTAAATAAGTTTTGAGGTGAATTTATCCTCACTTACACTCATCATCAGTATCAGCCTTTTTAATGTTCCCACTGCTGGGACACAGGCCTCCTCACTGTGAGAGGAAATAGGCCGTAATCCACCACGCAGGCCTAATGCGGGTTGGTGGACGTCACATATATTCGATTATTTGTGTCTAGGACAGGCCGGTTTCCTCACGATGTTTTCCTTCAACGTTTTGAGAGCAGTGGTGGTGAAATAATTTACACAAAGTAAAGCACCTGCCTGGATTTGAACCCACGACCTACAACTTATATAAGTCGCGGCCGATACCACTAAGCCACTACTGCACTTACTTACACTATTCACTGTTAAAAAAAACCAAATTATGCCACGCTTAACCCTGCTCTGCTACCACCAACTAACCACTTACCTGTAAAACCAACGCAAGGTATTATCCCGGTCCCTCGCAGAAAGCTTGTGACACTACTTGACTCAGAAAGTAGAACGGCTTTCGATGGAAATTTCAACAATGCGGACAGTTCTTAAGGATTGTCGGGGACAGCATAATGGTCCTGTAGTCCGTTAGAGGATTGGAAAGTCGGACTTTTTGTACGGAATTAGCTTACTTGAGTAGTTGAGTCAAATTGACTGAGGCAACGAGGTGCGAAAATTCTTTCGATTCTCTCGGTGTTTTTATTGGGGGAAGTTTTTTGCTGGAGGTGTGAAGATTATCTGGAAATCTTGCAAATTATCTTTCCACGAGTCGTATAATATTTTCAACAGAGTTCGGACTCGATGGATAATCTTAAAGGCCTTCCACCGCTTTAGTGCCGTAAAACAGTTACTTTCTAAAGCATACTCCTCAAGGTTACACTAGTCGAATATTCTTCCATACAAACGTAGTCTAGGGATTATTCCACTGTTTGAAGATGTACGTTCAAAATAAAAAGTGATATCAGTTTGCCTCATCATTATCTAGCCCTGTATGGAAGCAAAAAAGTAAAAAAAGAAAATATTTGAAAGTTATGAGCGTCGAAAGTTCCACATTTCGACACCAATTTTAACGCATTTTTGGGCGCAAATAAATACCATAAAAAGACGGAAAATTGCAAAACGGCCTCCATACAGTTCAACAATGCAAATAATTTTATTTTGAACAGATAGATTTAGTCGTTTTTTCATGATATCTAGACTGCCAAAGGTTTGTTTATAAAATTTCGCGCGCTCGGTTTCGTCCTAAATCATTATCCATTTCGCTACAAATTTGCAAAACTGTGTATTCGTACGCGATTTATCTTCCTACTGCTCATCACAGCATCTATCTCTTCCGCACGTGTTGTCGGTTGATATAAAATGCATTTTAACTCCGCGCACAAAATAGTTCGTGCCGTCGACTAGTGTACCCTTAACGGCTCAGTAACAGAGAGAAAAAAAAAAGGTTAGGTTAGGCTAGGTTAAATGATTAGGATGAATGTTTGAAAGCCTCCACGCGGCGCACCCTGGGCAACGTCGGCTCCAACTGCCCACCCACGCTGGGTGGACAGTTGGGGTGGGCGGCTAATTTCAACACACGAGGAAAGGTTACGGTTCCAAACACAGATCATCATCCATGATGGTCTGTGAAGGGAACCGGGCTAGAGGTGGGACGGCAAGTCCGTCGCTGCGGTGGCCATCTAACGCCTACTCTCCCCCTCTGCTTACAGAGGGCAGGTCGAGTGGGCGTGGAGTAGAGATGGAACCCAATCCCAAGGTCTCGCGTGCCGAGGGGATGAATGGCCGGAGGGTTTGTATCCGGTCCCTAGCGCAGGGAATGGGACCTCACCCTTAAAAAGGAACCGGAAAAATAATGGAACCAAGACTACTGGATAATATTCCTCAGGCGGGTACCCTTGCGCAACGCAAGGGCCAGTCCCGCCCCTCTAGGGATCCCCTAGAGGGCAGCCCCATCGTATCTGAGGGGGGCACCACTAGTCTCGCGGGCCGGCAGAACACCGCCGACCTGCGCCAAGAGAGCCACGAGCGAGAAAAGGAGCTCCAGGAGAATCTGGAGCGACTGCGCGAAGTGGACGCACCACTTGCCGTCGCCGACGGCTACAAGAGCCGAGGAGGCTCAGGTCCTGGAGACAACTTGTCTGACCAGGACTCGCGCAGCACCTCAAAATTTTGGAGGAAGCGTCCGCGCAGCAAGGACGCGGGGTCGCTGGGTCTCTCCTCGAGTGAGGAGAACCTGTCGGCCCCGAAGGTCTCAACGGGAAGGAGAGGGCGGGGTCGCGCGTTGGCGGGTGTTTCCACCACTCGGGTGCCGGAACGCGACGTGCGGGGTCGCTTCGTACCTCGGCCCGACACGCCTGCTCCTGCAGAGTGCGTGCAAAGCGACCCTGGGCACATGAGTGCGGACCAGAGTGGTGGCTCCACTACGTCCCTATTAGGGACAAATAAGGCGGAGGCGAATGCCGCAAAGCGGGCGCAGCGACAGGTTGTCGCAGCTGACGAGGTCAGCGAGTTGGCCCGACAGGCCCGAGAGCGGCGCTCGGCTCGGATAGCTGCCGGTGGAGATATGTCAGCGGTGGCGCTCAGTCGCCAAGTGACGGACGGGCTGGAGGTCGTCCTGAAGGTTGCCACCAAATCGGGCAACCTGAAGGGCACTTTCACACATGCCCTAAAGCAGGCGGTGGGTGACATTCAGGAGGCGGTTGAGGTCCTCATGAACCGCACAACCACGGACGAGACGGCAAAATTGTGGGAGGAAAACGGCCGTCTCCGATCCGAGTTAGAGGACCTCAAGCGGCAGTTCACAGCCCAGACGGCAGCTTCTAAAGTCACCAGCCCACCGCTGGCGCCGTTGTCAGCTCCATCTTCGGCCCCATCATCGGCCCCAGCACTTGCGGATGCGGAGATCGAAAAGATCGCGCGCATCTGCATGATGCAGTGCGGTGAAATGGTGGGTGCCCGGCTGGAGGCCATAGAGGCGAGACTGCCAGCCGAAACCCTTCGCCCACCGCTCGCTGGAGATAGGCGGAGACAGGAGGGGCCCGCTAAGCCGGCAGCGGCGCAGCAGATAAATGCCGGGAAGGGGGTTACAAAGACCACGGAGGGGCCCAGTAAGCCAACTGAGGGTAGATCCGCGCCCACTTCCCAGTCGGTGGCTGCGACCGTGCCGACACCACATGGCCCCCTCACGGAGGCCTGGACGACGGTGGTCAAGAGGGGCCACCGTCGAAAGAAGAGGACGGCACCGCCGGCAACCGCTGGAGCACCCGCACTGGCATTGAATAAGGCCGCGGGACCGCCTAAGGTCAGAGCCCCACGCTCCGCAGCTGTAGTGATCACGCTGCAGCCCGGAGCCGTCGAAAGGGGCATTACTTACAAGGCGGTCCTGACAGAGGCGAGGGCCAAAGTCGCGTTCCCCGACCTTGGAACACCGTCCGGCTTCAAATTGAGGCCGGCGATTACGGGGGCACGGCTGCTCGAGGTGTCGGGTGCCTCTAGCGCCGAAAAGGCGGACGTTTTGGCCGCCAAGCTGCGGGAGGTCCTCAACCCTGAGGACGTTCGGGTGTCCAGGCCGATGAAGACGGCTGAACTGCGGGTCGACGGTCTGGACGACTCGACGACCCCAGCTGAGGTCGTGGCGGCCATCGCCCGAGCCGGCGGATGTCCGTCGGAAAACGTGCGGACGGGCGAGATCCGTGCCGACGCTACTGGGCTCGGCATGATTTGGGTGCGTTGCCCGGTGGCGGCGGCGCAAAAGGTTGCTAACGGTGGACGACTGCTGGTAGGGTGGGTTTCAGCGAGGGTCAAACTGCTGCAACCAAGGGCATTGCGGTGCTATCGTTGCCTGGACATTGGGCATGTCAGGGCACGATGCACCGCTGAAACAGACCGCAGCGAGCACTGTTATCGCTGCGGTCAGCCCGGCCACAAGGCGGCCCAGTGCTCTGCGGCGCCAAACTGCAGTCTCTGTACAGCTGCAGGGAGGCCCGCTGGACACAGAGCGGGCGGAAAAGGCTGTGGCGCCCCCGCGCAGCAGCAGAAGAGGAGAAGGTGGGCTAAGGTTGCCGGGGGCTCGTTAACCCCCCGTCAGCCTGGCTGCCCTTCGGCCGACTCCCGGCCTAGGAATGGAGTGGAGGGAATGGATTGCGCATAATGGCACTCTACCATTTCCTCCAGGGCAATATCAACCACTCTGCCAGAGCTCAGGATCTCTTGCTCCAGAGCATGGCAGAGTGGTCGATTCACGTGGCTGTGGTCGCCGAGCCGTATTTCGTCCCACCCAGGGATAACTGGGTTGGAGACCTCGACGGTTTGGTGGCCATTATTGGCGGGGCTCTTGTCAGCCCGTCCCGAGGTCGTGGCTGGGTGGCCGCCCTCGTGGACGGCGTTGGCATAGTTGGTGCGTATTTTTCGCCAAACAAGAGTCTCGCCGACTTCGAGAGTTTCCTTGTCGAGTTAGGCGCCGTCGTAGGTCGACTCCACCCTCACCCTGTGCTGTTATTAGGGGATCTCAACGCCAAGTCTTCGGCGTGGGGATCTCCGGTAAACGACGCTAGGGGTGAGGCGCTGGAAGAGTGGTCAGTAACCACCGGCCTGGTCATCTTAAACCGGGGCTCGGTTTACACGTGCGTGCGACAGCAGGGCGGGTCTGTAGTGGACGTCTCGTTCGCTAGCCCTGCTGTCGCGAGCCGTGTCCGTGACTGGCATGTCGCCGTGGAGGTGGAGACGTTATCGGATCACCGATATATCCGCTTTGACGTCTCCACCCAGACCGCTGGCGGCCGCGGTACACCGGCCCCGCGAACGGACGGTCCGCGCTGGGCGCGCAAGCGCATCGACAGGGAACTTCTCGAGGAGGCCACCATTGTCCAGGCCTGGATCCGGGAGTCAACAACAACCGGACCCGTCGACGTCGAACAGGAGGCGCTGTGGTTCCGCGGGGCGATGACGCAAATCAGCGACGCGTCCATGCCCCGGGTCCACGCACAGTCAGCGAGGCGCCAGGTGTACTGGTGGTCCGCCGAGATCGCACAGTTGCGTGTCGCGTGCGTAGCGGCCAGACGCCAGTACACCCGATACCGGAGGAGACGTCGTCGGGTCCCCGACGAAGAAGCCGCGCTGTATGAGGTGTACCGCGCGGCGACGGAGACTCTGCGGCTGGCCATCGGCGAAGCGAAGAAGCGAGCCAGGGAGGAGATGTTGGAGACTCTAGACCGGGATCCTTGGGGGCGCCCTTATCGAGCGGTTCGAGGAAAACTTCGAGCCGCCGCGCCTCCACTTACGGAGAGTCTCCAACCCGAGCTGCTGGGGGAGGTAGTCGCAGCCCTCTTCCCGGCGAGAGCGGAGCATATCCCGCCGCCGATGGTTTTGCCCACGGCCGCAGAGTCTACAGAGGAGGACGCCATCAGCGTCCCAGAGGTGACACAGGCAGAGATGGGGGCGGCCCTGATGCGGCTCCGGGCCAAGAACGTGGCTCCGGGGCCCGACGGAATCCACGGCCACGTGCTAGCCCTCGCTCTGAAGGAGCAAGAGCCCTGGCTGAGAGGACTCTTCACAGCGTGCCTTGAGCGGGGCCAGTTTCCCACTCTGTGGAAATCTGGTCGTCTGGTCCTGCTCAGGAAGGCGGGGCGCCCTGCGGACTCACCGTCCGCGTACCGGCCCATAGTGCTGCTAGACGAGGTGGGTGAGCTGTTTGAGCGGATAATCGCTGCCCGCCTCGTCAGCCACTTGTACAGAGAGGGGCCGGACCTGGACGAAAGCCAGTTTGGCTTTCGGCATGGGCGCTCCACCATCCACGCGATATCGCAGGTGAGAGTCCTGGCGGAGGAAGCAGTGTCCCGGGGTGGAGTGATGTTGGCGGTGTCCTTGGACATTTCCAACGCCTTCAACACCCTGCCCTGGAGTTGTGTTCGGGAGGCACTGCGGTATCATCGAGTGCCTCCCTACCTCCGCCGCATTGTCGGGGCTTATTTAGCGGAGAGGTGTGTCACCTATGTGGGACGTGATGGCGTCGAAAACCAGCACCGCATGTCGTGCGGTGTTCCACAGGGCTCGGTCTTGGGCCCGCCCCTGTGGAACATCGGGTACGACTGGGTGCTGAGGGGCGAACTCCAACCGGGCGTAGACCTGACGTGTTACGCGGACGATACGCTGGTCACCGCCCGGGGGAGTTCGTACAGGGAGGCAGCGTTGCTGGCGACGGCTGCGGTCTCACAGGTGGTGAGCCGCATACGGCGCCTTGGCCTGGAGGTGGCCCTCAACAAGTCGGAGGCCATGGTCTTTCATGGCCCCCGGCGGGCGCCACCGCCCGATGCCCACATAGTCGTCGGGGGGGCTCGAATCGCTGTCGAGTCAACCATGAAGTACCTGGGATTGGTGCTCGACAGCCGGTGGGATTTCGGCCCCCACTTCCGGCGGCTGGCGCCCAAGTTGTTGGGCGCGGCTGGGGCGCTGTCAACGCTGCTTCCCAATCTGGGGGGCCCGAGTGCTGCCTGTAGGCGGCTCTACGTGGGGATCGTGCGATCAATGGCCCTGTATGGGGCCCCGATCTGGGCGGCTGACCTGACGGCCGGCAGCATCGCTGTTCTGCGAAAGCCGCAGAGAGCGATGGCCGTCAGAGTCATCAGGGGGTATCGCACGATCTCCTACGAGGCGGCTTGTGCACTGGCCGGATCCCCGCCCTGGGACCTGGAGGCGAAGGTACTCGCGTCACTGTATCGGTGGCGCGAGGAAGCGCGGGTGCGGGGCGAAGGGCTGATGCAGCGACATATGGAGTTGCGTCAGTCCCAGCTTCGCGAGGTCCTGGTGGCGGAATGGCGGGACAGGCTTTCACGCCCTACCGCCGGCCTCAATACCATCGAGGCGGTCCGGCCAGTGCTCGAGCGCTGGCTCGGGAGGAGGCACGGCTCCCTGTCGTTTCGGGTGACGCAGGTGCTCTCGGGGCATGGTTGCTTCGGAAAGTACCTGTGTCGCATAAGCAGGGAGCCGGACGCCCGGTGTCATCACTGCGTCGACTGCCGGGAGGACACGGCTTGGCATACGCTGGCTGAGTGTGCCGCTTGGGAGGGGCCACGCCGTGCCCTCATCTCTGAAGTAGGCAGTGACCTGTCGCTGCCGGCCGTAGTCGAGTCTATGGTCGGCAGCGAGGAGTCCTGGGACGCAGTGGTATCCTTCTGCGAGACGACTGTTTCGCAGAAGGATACCACTGCGTGGCTGCGGAGAGGGAGAGGGAGATTTCATCCACTAACCCGATCCGCAGCAGACGCGCCGGGCGTCGGCGGAGGGCGGACAACGCCCTCTTCCGGCCCCCCTAAATGGGTCCTAGGGCGACGGACTCGGGGACATCCGTCGTCCACCACACATCTGGGCCCGAGGTGGTGGTGCGTAGTGTTCCACGCGCGCCCCTCTTAGACGTTGCGGGGGGTGCAAACACCTCACTCCCCCCCAACCCGAGATCGAGGCCCGCGGAGGCGGGCCGGCACTAGCTGGGGGTTGCGGAAGTATCGTTGTTCCCGCGACCCCCAGCGTAGGTGTGAGATGGAACACCGGGGTGGTTTTTAGTCAGTACGAGTCTGACAGACCCCTCCACCCACCCCAGGGCGGAGGACATCCAATGAGGATTTTCCAACCCGGGAAAAAAAAAAAAAAAAAAAAAATGTTAAATGATTTGAAAAATAAAAACATTTCATTAAGTTTTTTCGTGTAACTTATGGTTTTGCTTAAAAAAAATAGTTAACAACAGGGTTTTTTTTATTTATTTGAAAGGGCTTTGTCGCACATGCTATTATGCCGCCTTGATTAGCTTAACAAAATAGATGTAGCATGTAACTTAATCCTAGTATAGCTAGTTTGTAAAGTTCCCTAGCTGCGTCGGAAATTGGCACAGGCCTCTATAAATCTACAATCTAAGCTATTTCTAAATTCCTCGTTGTGGACACACTCGATTAATATGTGATAAACATCATCAACGGCATGAATACAAAAATCACATTTAACTGTTGCTAATTTATTTTTTTTCCTTACTTTTGGATACTCCTCCAAAACGGTTAAAAAATATTCTCACATATGAAAATTGATGGCTAGAATTTCTTAGTAACTGTAATTGCATATGTAAATCAAAGAATATTCTACAAAAAAAACTGTCTAAAAGGAGTTCCAATATTGATATCTCCGAGCGGGCGCACGGACAGTACTGCGTTAACATTGGGGAATATATACGCCTTATGTGAGATTTAGATAAGTGCACCCATAGACATAGATAGACCGGAGAAGTGTAGTGCACTAGTATTCAGACTGGAATAAGGCGAGATCTGAGAAACTGAGAAATTACAAACGCAAAAATCTAATGACCCTTTTTCTAAACTGGCCATCGACCCAAAGTGTGGTGACGGGGCAGTTACTTGTCGTATAAAAATATAGACCATTTTGCATACCTATCATCATCATCACCTTCATCATATCAGCCGAAAGACGTCCACTGCTGGATATAGGCCTCCCCCAAGCGTCGCCACATTGACCGGTCCCGTGCGTCTCGTAACCAGCGGATCCCCGCAACCTTCACCAGGTCATCGGTCCACCTGGTGGGAGGCCTTCCAAGAAACTACAGAACGCCACCTGTTATGATCCTTACATACTTCTTTTGCTTTAGTCACGTTCATACATCTAGTCATACACGAACTATGCGGTTATGAGTACTGCGCACCTGGCCTTTCTCAAGAAGATCATTAATAAGATCTATGTGTCTTTCTAGGGCGTCCCCTCCTGGCGTTTCCATTCACGTCGCCTTTCATTCATCCTCTCAACATGGCCAAACCATGTTAGCACACTCTTTTCAATTTTAGATACTACGTCTTCTTTTAAACCACAACGTTGTCTTATTACATCATTCCTTAATCTATAGTTAAAATTTACAGCACACATACTTCGCAAGTAACGCATTTCGACTGCATTAATCCTACTTTCATTTTTGCCATACCCAACCTTCACTTCCATACATCTAAAACAAAATTTATCTTGTCTTTCCTAACTTTCTCTCCTACACGTATAATTATAATTATCTAGCCATCTCGCATACTCGTTATATCGGCATCTCCATATGAAGTACGTTGCGTTCAGTTCAAACGAAGGGCTGCCTCTCTGTGTTTATGTGAAGAATTTGTGTTCATTTTAAATCCATCGTGCGGCATGAGTGCCTTCCATGTTACACGTATATATATGATGGAGTTAGCAATATATAGTGTGTAATATCACGGGGACTCATTTCTAAGAAAGAAAATTTGGTTAAAATTCATCTCACTAGATGGCGCGTCATGTACACACAATTCAATAGAATTTAAAAAATCTAACATTTTCTGGCATTGAACATAAACATTGTATGTTCTTGTTTAATCAACTCTCCTATTTTTAAATTTCTGAGGCATTCTACTCGATTGTTAAAATTTGCACACATTTTGGTGCAAAAACCTGTAAAAACGTGCAAAATAATACTATAAAACGAACCTTCACTGTATTTAATTAAAAAAATATTCACGAACCTAGTAAACCCTTTTACTTGCAAGTCACTGCTGACACCATCTATTGCCGTCAAACGGGATCAAACGCGATTGATGTACTTACAAAAATGACAAGATTAATCAGATGAAAAACGCTAGTTACGTCAGCACGGTTTCTTTGTATGGGATGAGGCATCTGTATGCTAGTATTATATTATCTGTGGTAATATTGTATTGCTTTGATAGCTTGGTCATGTTGAGAGGATGAATGAAAAGGTACTAACAAAAGGTTACAAGGCAGACGAAAGTGCAAACGCCGGGACGGCCTAGAACATACACAGATCTTAATATTGATCTTTTACAGAAAGGTTAGAAACGTAGTACTCATAACTGGCATACGTCTATGACTAATATATGAATTGAAACAAAGCTAAAGAAGTATATGCAGATCGTAGCAGGTGGCGTTCTGTAATTCCTGCCTTACTTCATACTAGATTCCTGTGTGTTTAAAAATACGTGCGTTTTTCCTATAATTAAGTTTTATTCTGACTTTTTATCTTTATTTCTGTCCTTCTAGATAGTTACATGTTATTGTCTAGCCTTTCTACTAGTTTTACCATTACCCGATCTAGCAATTTCGTCGCTCCGGGCATAGACAATATTTGCCGCTTTTGGCGCCCTTTAAAATGTTGCCTTAAAAGGAGGTAAAGGTTTCAGGATATTATCTATTGAAAAAAAATGCGGGTTTTAAAGCCGCTTTTTTGACAACTTCGAGCGAAGTGAAAACGAAGTGAACTCAAAAATTTCACCTAAGAATTTTCGCAACATTATGATTGTTAAGTTATTAAAACGTTGGGTTTACAACAAGAACCTGGTAAATTAAAATGGGTTTACATAATAAAGTGGGTTTACACAAAGAATAACATTAGACAGCGAAGCGAGCTTGAAAATTTTAGCACCACACGACGAATAAGTTAAGTTTTCTGATGAAATGCAAAGGTTTGTCACTGCAGTTTGGACGGCCTTCATTTATGCTGCTCTAGGCATACGCCCGGTTTGTCCCTTCCTAGATCCGGCCTCGGACTTTTATCGTCATCTTCTGTGAAGAAGGTTGCTATCTGCTAATTTTAAACTCATCGCGAGGCATGGGTGCCTTCCACGTGACATTTTTATGTATGGCGTAGCAATATGAGTGATATGTCGTAAGAGGAAAGATTAAATAAAATCCAACATACTGGCTAGATAGATTTCGATATTGACACGAGAAATCCTTTTACTCTGTAACATACTGGAATAATTGTTTTGAAATAGGTACTGATAAAAGTGGTCCCTCACTATGGGCCTCATCAGAAGGCTTAAAGTCGCCCAAAGGGCAATGGAGAGTGCTATGTTCGGCGTGTCCTTGCGTGATAAACACAGAAATATAGGGAACCAAAGTTACCGTCATAGCCTGAAAAATTGCTAAACTTTAGTGGCAGCGGGCACGGCACATTGCTCCGATCACCGATCAGTGTGGCAACGCTTAAGGGAGGCCTATGTCCAGTAGTAGGCGTCTTTCGGCTGAAATGATGAACATTTAGGTAGCAAAAATAAAATACTTGCAAAACAATGTTAACATGTTAAATGTTTAGGTAGGTAGTAGTTCTATGTTATTTAATTAAATTTACTGCATCAATTTAGCTTTTAATATTTTTTTTGTTTTTGATTTACTTGTTTTAATTTTTAAGATTCCGTACCCAAAGGGTAAAAACGGGACCCTATTACTAAGACTCCACGATCCGTCTGTCTGTCCGTCTGTCTACAGGAATCATAATATATAATCGTGATAGCTAGAGAGTTAAAATTTTCACAGATGATGTATTTCTGTTGCCGCTATAAGAACAATTACTAAAAACTGAATAAAATCAATATTTAAGTGCGGCTCCCATACAACAAACGTGATTTTTTTGCTGATTTTTCGATAATCCCTTCGTGCGCAAGTCCGACTCGCACTTGGCCGGTTTTTAAATATTTTATTGTGTAATTATCTGTGCTTAATGTGGTGTATGCTGTGCTTCTGTAAGTGATGAGGCGCTTAGACTTAAGTTTGCAATGTACAAATTTATAAAGAAACTGTGTACTCAATGCTCAAAAGACTAATAATAAATTTATAAACAGAATAAGTGGATAGTTGACAATAAGCGGCAAGTTAATGTTGACGCTGAGCGTAGTTGACCTTTTTCTCTGAATTATAATTTTAATTTAAAAGTAACGATAAAAAAATACATCATCAGCATTATTTATTTAAGTAATATACATAGGACAATAATAATTACATGGGCCTTAAATAGAAAACTGCCGATATGTGGGTGCAATATTGGTGCACTCCTGCCCTACTCTTCGAAGAAAACAGGCGTGATGTTATCCTATACTATTAAACGTGCAATATTTGTATACATTATTATTTTTATCATATATTGCATATTTTATCGAAATCCTTAGAGTCGTTTTCGAGAACGTGATTATACAATTCAATTGAATTCAATTTATTCAGTTACAATATACATTGTGTTAGAAATTTTAACATCGTAAAACATAACATTAAAAGTAAACACTAAGCTTAAATTAAATACATTAAATTGACATAATAAATAACATGCAAACATAAGTATAATAATAATAGGATTATAATTAATTAATTGGTAATTGACATCACAAAAATAATGCAAACCTTTAATTCATCTATTGAGTACAGACATTTTTCCAAAAGAAATGCCTTGAGTGTTGCTTTGAAAGAGCCTGTGTACAAAATGCTTTTTAAGTCAAGAGGTAATCTATTAAACGCTTTAACGGCCTGATATTGTGGACTAAGTTTAACAATTCCAAATTGAGGTACTATTTTATTTCCAAAGTCTTTCGTTCGTGTTTTCCCCCTTATCTGCCTATTTTCGTCTGTTTCGTAGTTATATTTGTATTTTTTAAAGGTGCATAATAGAACTAATATGTACAATATGATAGGATACAGATTAAGTCGACCTAAATCTGATGACTTTTTGACATCATGTGATATCCTTAAAAAAAGAACAGTTTTGATTTAGGAAGGGGAGCTCTACGGCTTCAGCATGTTTCTCCTTAATTAAACAAATAACCGAAAGTCTCAATAAAAAATCCAAAATAGGCTGTGTCTTTCTAGACATGACAAAAGCCTTTGACTTTGTCTGCCATCAAACATTACTGGCAAAACTTTCTCACTATGGAATCCGTGGGAAGGCCAATGAGTGGATCAAAAGCTTTCTTACCGACCGACTGCAATGCGTAGAAATAACAAGAAATTGTCAAAATGAACAAAAAATATATCGATCAAAATACAGAAAAAACAACGTCGGTACACCTCAAGGAGGAATTTTATCCCCTCTTTTCTTTCTAGTATACATCAACGACCTACCAGAGGCGATTAATGAAGAGTGCGTACTATTTGCTGATGACACAACCTTGATTATTAAAAGTGACGATAACAAAGACTTGGAAAAACGAATTGTTAACGCATTAGACAAGGCAATACAATGGCTAGAAAATAATTATTTAAAGATAAACATGACAAAAACAAATATAATAAAATTTCGAGCACTCAACACAAACACAGATAACCTAGACATTCAGTATAATAATGCCCCCTTAAACACTGTTAACGAATGTGTATTCTTAGGTATAACTGTTGACAAAAATTGCAGTTGGAAACCACAAATAGATAAAATACTCAAAAAAATAGATCGCTTTGTGTATGTCCTGAAAAGAATAAGACAAACAATTAATCTAAATACCGCAATGGTTGCTTACCATGCTTATGTAGCATCCGTACTCAGATATGGTCTTATAATTTGGGGGAACTCAGTAGATGTGCAAAGAGTTTTTAAAGGACAAAAAAAATGTATCCGGGCAATGTGTGGAGCCCACTTTTTGGATAGCTGTAAACCATTATTTCAAAAAATGAAAATTCTGTCTTTACCATGTCTTTATATTTTTGAAACATGCATGTATGTAAAAAAAAATTATAATCTTTTCGAAAAAAGCAGTTACAAAATTGGAGGGTAGGCGCCTTTGGCACTGTTTACATTGTTCTCCGTATTATATTACGTTTTAAAAAGCAAAATAAGTACGGATACTTCGTGAAAAGAAGAAAAGTGATAAAAGACCCAAAGACTTATAACATACATTGTGGACACTGATCTATAACAAGTGAATGACGCTAAATAGTGAAAATAACACGAGTGAAAGAATTCGCCCCGAGTGCTACCTCGCTATCAACCCGAAACATTAATTACCGCGTGTAGCCGTGAATAAAGTGTGGACTAAACATAAATAATTTTTGTGGCAGCTAAAACAAAATTTAAATATTGTTTATTTTTATCCGATACCTACATGACACTGCAAGACGTCCACTGTAGTACGTACCCAGCGCCATCTCTTAAAAGCTGCGAGTACTACGGCAATAAACACCGATCCACACTCGCCTATCGATCCAGAACTACGATTTGGGCTATCAGTACGGAGGCTCGTCATGTGAAGACACTACCATCCATAACAAACCATAAACCAACATATTTCACACCCCACTTGAATTGTGTTGAATCGTTTAAAATCGACAAGAAACAAGCAAAAAAAGGAAGTCGAAGTGGCTGTATATGTGAAGTGCTAGTATTCGGCTCGCAACAGTCGCAATTGCGTTCCTGCCAACCGGTTCCGGCTACTATAGATGGCAGGATCTATCTTAAAGAAACGGTTACTGCAGTTTGCAGCCACGAGAACGATTCGCTTAGCTTTTTATGTGATGCAATATTATGTTGTCAATATTTTTATGTAAAGTCGTTATTTTACTTTGTTGTTTTTTCTTGGTGAAAACCGATTGTTTTCATTAAGTTGATTTATATATGAAATCGACAAGTGCATCATTACATTGACGCACACACACATTATATTGCTATTTTTTTTTAGTTTTTATGAATTGACTTTTTGAAGCATTGACTGACTTCTGTAATAATATTGTACATGACATACCTAATCTTATAATTATTGAATTATTTAATATTAAATATTATTGATCAAATTTTTTTTAACATTTATAACTAGAACTAAATTTCTAATTTTATTATTGTCAGAGCTTTATGTGATGATTAGTTGTAGCCGGACATTTTTTTTTATTTTTTTGTATTTGTTGTTAATATTGTATGTTTATATACGAACAAATGAGTTCCCTGTCCGCAATGTTTTCTTGCCCTCACTGTCCTGGGTCTTTACGCGTGTTTAGCTCGCATGGGCTCAAAGTCCATGTGGGCCGTATGCACAGGAGTGCGCGTCAGCCTGTTGCCGCTCATCGGATGTCGTCTATTGTCACCGACTCCCTGCCAGTGAGCCAGGTGCCGCTGGTTTTGCACCCTTGCCCCCTGGAGAGGCTCTCGGCCTTGAAGGTGAGTACGCCAATACTTAGGCACGTTCCTATGGGTGCGCGGAACCAGGCGGCGGGCAAGCTGTGCGACATTATTGATAAGTGCGTTGGCGATAACGGCGTGGAGGACTGGGGTGCGCTTCTCACTTTTGCGTTTGCTGGGCTGAAGGTTCCTAAGAGGGATGATCCTGGAAACATGACGGCAAAGGTTAAGGCAAACATCGAGTCGGTTAGTGCTGGCCAGCTTGTGGATGAGTCTGGTTGTGGGGCAGGATTTTCTATATCGCGTGGGATCCGAAAAGCCATCGAGTCTAAGGTGTTCGAGGGGGACCTCCGAGGGGCGGTTCGGTTGCTGGTTTCAGACGACTCGTTCGCGCAACACGACCCTGAAACGCTAAGCGCCCTTGTGGCCAAGCACCCAAGCCCATCACGTCCGCTAAATTTTCCATCGGCGCCGGATTCGTCATTTCCAAGTGTTACTGCGTCAGCGGAGGACGTCGCGCTAGCTCTGAGCTCTTTTTATAGTGGTTCTGCGGCAGGCATGGATGGAATTCGTCCGGGGCATTTAAAAGAGCTAACATCTGGTTCGGCGGGTGAAGGTGGGCGGCGTTTGCTGGGGTGTTTGACAAGGCTCGCAAACTTTTTAATGAGTGGTCAGCTCAATCCAGTAGTTTGTCCTTATTTGTATGGTGCCTCTCTTTGCGCACTCAAGAAAAAAGACGGAGGGCTGAGACCAATAGCCATAGGCAGCGTGTTTAGGAGATTGACGGCTAAACTGGCGTGCCGGTCCGTAAGAGTAGCTATGTCCGAATACTTGCAGCCACATCAGCTAGGGTTCGGGACGCGTCGGGGGTGCGAGGCCGCTATCCATGCGACGCGTGCGTTCGTCATGGACCCTGTGAACTCGGGCTGCGTGGTGCTGAAACTCGATATTAGCAATGCTTTTAACACCCTAGAAAGAGACGTCCTTCTGAGTGAGGTCAAGGATAAAATTCTTTCTCTATACCCCTTTCTTTATCAGGTATATTACTCTCCTTCTAATCTATTCTTTAGTGATAGTCTCATTTCGTCTCAAGTGGGAGCGCAGCAGGGGGACCCATTGGGACCACTTGTTTTCAGTCTAGCAATCCACAAAGTCATCTCCGGATTGAAATCATTTCTGAACCTCTGGTACCTAGATGATGGTATTATTGGTGGATCCCCGGAAGAGGTTTGCCAGGACCTGGAGGTTCTTCTTCCTCAACTCAAGGAGCTGGGTCTGGAGGTGAATTCCTCGAAATGCGAATTTTTTCCCTGTGGCGTTGGAGCTCGTACACACTTCTCACGCTTCGGTTCTCATTTGCCTGGTCTCAAGGAACTTTCTCCTCTTTCTTTTTCCCTTTTGGGATCGCCCATTTTTCTTGACGGAGTGCCAGAGGCCTTTTCCTTCCGTAAGCAGCTTCTTCTTACTGCTCGGGAGCGTCTCATGGATCTCTCAGCGCACGTTGCGATTTTGTTGTTGCGCATGTGTTTTGCCTTACCCAAGGTAACGTATCTCTTACGGACCGCCCCTACCTGGCTATGTCCTGAGGAGGTGCGTTCTTTTGATTGTGCTCTAAAATCAACGGTTGAGTCAATACTGAATGTCTCCTTTAATGATGTGCAGTGGGGGCAGGCGACTCTTCCTGTCCGGTACGGGGGTCTTGGGGTGCGGTGCGTACAGGATGTGGGCCTGCCAGCTTTCTTAGCGTCGACACATGGAGTTGCTGACCTCGTCTCTGTAATTTTGAATTTCAATGGGGACAAGGCAAACATACCGTTTATGCTGGATGCCGGGTCCGCTTGGTCTGTCCTCAGCATGGGGGCAGCAAGTCCTGACGCAGTGCATGTTCAGCGTGCGTGGGACGACGTCACATCTAGGCTTATCCGGGAACGGATGTTGATGGGTTCCTCGGGGGCTGATTTAGCCAGACTCAGGGCTGTTTCGCAGCCGGAATCGGGGGCATGGTTGCACGCGCTTCCTTCGCCTCATCTGGGCACGTTGCTTGATGACGACTCTTTGCGGGTGGCGGTAGCCCTTCGCCTGGGCTGCAAGGTGTGTGAACCCCACAGATGCACCTGCGGTTCCATGGTGGAGGCCGATGGCCATCACGCTTTGAGTTGTCGTCGCTGCTCGGGGAGGTTTTCGCGTCACCATGCGCTCAATGATATTGTGCGGAGGGCATTGGTGTCGGCAGGTGTCCCCTGCGTTCTAGAACCTCCGGGTCTGTGCAGGACTGACGGCAGGAGGCCGGATGGACTGACCCTGGTGCCTTGGAAAAACGGAAAGTGCTTGATATGGGACGCAACTTGCGTCAGCACTGTTGCCACCAGTCACCTTGGTCGCACCGTCCTCTCGGCGTCAGCAGCGGCGGAAGACGCCGCTGAGGGGAAGAAGGTGAAGTACGCACCGTTGGGAAACCGGTACCATTTTGTGCCTATTGCCGTTGAGACCATGGGCGCTTGGGCAACTGAGGCCAGGGAGCTCATTAGTGAGATAGGGCACAGGCTCAGTGACAAAACGGGTGACCCCCGCTCCGGCTCGTTCTTGGTGCAAAGGTTAGCCATTGCCATCCAACGTGGCAATGCAGCAAGCGTTATGGGCACCTTTGCACCGGGAACAGTTAGGGGCGGGCTATTTGACGAGTAAGACAATGCTTTTTTTTTATTTGAATGCTTTATGACGTGTCGTTGTGACTTTGACATTAAATTAGTGTAAATTAAAGTTAAATGTAAGTTATATTTTTATAAAGTAGAGTGAACAAACTCTTTATAAAGATAAAAAAATAACTGTTCTAGGAGAAAATATGGCTTAGTATAATTATTATCTAGTGTTGACTGACCAATTCTTAAATTCATAGAAAATAACACATCCTAGATTCTAGATGTCTACTTTTATTACCACAGCAATCTCCATACCCAATATTTTCTTGAACAAATAAGGTCAGCCTAAACATCATTCACCCCCTCCCTCTGTCCATCTAGTCGCCTAATATTTTTTGTCCTAATTTCGGGACATAAGACATCCAATAATAACATCTTACGGCACAACTTAGGCGATTCGTCCCGGACCCTGACAAAAACTAGACAAACCCTGTAGGAGAATTATGACATATGGTACATTATGTAGGTGCCTATAATAGTTAGGTAGCCGTCCTAGCTAGCTAGTGTCACTATATGACATTTGGCCGATTTTTAGTTTTTTATACCTTCGTAATCAGCAAAAAAATCTCTATCGAGCTGTCTAAGCAGTATTAACAATGTGCTTATGAGGAAGTGCGCAAAGAGATCTTTTTTTAACTCACTTCCCAAAAAGGAGGACGATCTATGTTCGTCTGTATGTTTTTTTTTAAACAATACAAAGTGAAAAATCAATAACTTCAGTTTCGGCAGTTGGTGTCAAAAAACGAAACAAAAAATACCAACTGCCGAATATGATTTTTTTTTTTACTTTGTTATTTGGAAGAATTTAAGTCAGCAGTGAATAGGTAGGTTTTCTAGGTAAGCGTGCTACATCGTCGACCACATCGCTTACCACCAGGTGAGATAGTGGTCAAGCGCAAGCCTATCAATAACAAAAAAATGAAGTCAGTTGTATTGTTTTCAGAAAGATTTAGTTTTTGTCAACGGAAACTCTAGTATAATTCATAGTTAATAAACAAAATCGATTTTATTATATCGGGGTATTTCGTTTTTCGTCTACAACTCAAAATATGGTTTTGTAAGATAGTGACACTCTAGCTGTAGGTGTAGGGACATCTGGACGGCAAAAGGAAATTCCCACACGCATTTACCAGGAGAGGTCCCTAAACATATTGTCGGGTCGTGGTGTAGTGGTGAGAGGTAGCGGTAAGCGGTGACCTTATTTCGTTTCTCGTAACATGACAGGAGTTTTGAGGAACTTTTCGGGGCTTGAGTTTTGGAACATCGATGGGATAGAAATATTTTAAAAGGCCCGTGTATCAGTGTGGTTTCTCCTTCTTGTTAATTTTGTGCTGTCACTCTTATTGTTAGGTACGGTAAATTTCGGGGTTGCGGTTGCGAGACTCTGTTCGCCCACCAAGTGATTCCAGGAGAGAAGGTAGCGCAGTAATCACTTGCTGCCGTGCACAGCAAGGCTCAGAGGAGACGCTTTTTCAGTCTCCACAGGGAAGAAACATGCGAAACAGAAGGTGTTACAGGTTGGTCTTTTAAGAGGTCACTTGTAGGTTTTCGAAAGCATATAGGCATAGGAATAGATGAAAATGTAAACATGACTTAAATATAGAAACTGAAAGGCAGGCAAGGCACTGCTGAGCTTAACCAACCTAACAATTTTCAAGCTTTTCCGCATAAGTTACTAATCTCTTTGATAAATGGGCAAAATAAACCAATCCTATTCGAGGCAGGGTCCTAAAAATACCCCTAAAAATAGTCAGGCAGGCGCCCATAAGTGTTATTTCTCTCTTATAGGTAACGCTATATCGAGAAGCTCGTGGCTAAATAATAACAGCCGCACGGGTCGATCATCAAGGTTAAGCAACGCTTGACGAGGTCGGTCCGTGGATGGGTGACCATTTCAACATACCGAGTTTCCTCCGTGCCTCGGAAAGCACGTTAAGCCGTTGGTCCCGGCTGTTATTTGAAGATCTTTGACAGTCGTTACGGGTAGTCAGAAGCTTGAGATCTGACACCAGTCTTGCCAAGGGGTACCGTGTTTACCCAGTTACTGGGTTGTGGAGGTCAGATAGGCAGTCGCTCCATGTAAAACACTGGTACTTAGCTGAATCCGGTAAGACTGGAAGCCGACCCCAATATAGTTGGGAAAAGGCTAGGCAGATGAGATGAATATCTTCGTAATCTGCAAAAAAATGTCTATCGAGCTGTCTAAGCAGTATTAACAATGTGCTTATGAGGAAGTGCGCAATTAGATCTTTTTTTAACTCACTTGCCAAAAAGGAGGACGATCTATGTTCGTCTGTATGTTTTTTTTTTTAAATAATACAAAGTGAAAAATCAATAACTTCAATTTCGGCAGTCGGTGTCAAAAGACGAAACAAGAATTACCAACTGCCGAATTTGATTTATTTTTTATCTTGTTATTTGGAAGTATTTAAGTCAAGAGTGAATAGTTTTCTTCTAGGCAAGCGTTCTACATCGTCGACCACATCATCGCTTACCACCAGGTGAGATAGTGGTCAAGCGCGAGCCTATCAATAACAAAAAAAAAAGAAGTCAGTTGTATTGTTTTCAGAAAGATTTAGTTTTTGTCAACGGAAACTCTAGTATAATTCATAGTTAATAAACAGAATCGATTTTTATTATATCGGGGTATTTCGTTTTTCGTCTACAAATCAAAATATGGTTTTGTAAGATAGTGACACTCTAGCTGTAGGTGTAGGGACATCTGGACGGCAAAAGGAAATTCCCACACGCATTTACCAGGAGAGGTCCCTAAACATATTGTCGGGTCGTGGTGTAGTGGTGAGAGGTAGCGGTAAGCGGTGACCTTATTTTGTTTCTCGTAACATGACAGGAGTTTCGAGGAACTTTTCGGGACTTGAGGTTTGGAACATCGATGGGATAGAAATATTTTAAAAGGCCCGTGAATGAGTGTGGTTTCTCCTTCTTGTTAATTTTGTGCTGTAACTCTTGTTGTGTAGGTACAGTAAATTTTGTGCTGTCACTCTTGTTGTTAGGTACAGTAAATTTTGTGCTGTCACTCTTGTTGTTAGGTACAGTAAATTTTGTGCTGTCACTCTTGTTGTTAGGTACAGTAAATTTTGTGCTGTCACTCTTGTTGTTAGGTACAGTAAATTTTGTGCTGTCACTCTTGTTGTTAGGTACGGTAAATTTCGGGGTTGCGGTTGCGAGACTCTGTTCGCCCACCAAGTGATTCCAGGAGATAAGGTAGAGCAGTGATCACGTGCTGCCGTGCACAGCGAGGCTCAGAGGAGACGCTTTTTCAGTCTCCACAGGGAAGAAACATGCGAAACAGAAGGTGTTACAGGTTGGTCTTTTAAGAGGTCACTTGCAGGTTTTCGAAAGATATAGGCATAGGAATAGATGAAAATGTAAACATGACTTAAATATAGAAACTGAAAGGCAGGCAAGGCACTGCTGAGCTTAACCAACCTAACAATTTTCAAGCTTTTCCGCATAAGTTACTAATCTCTTTGATAAATGGGCAAAATAAACCAATCCTATTCGAGGCAGGGTCCTAAAAATACCCCTAAAAATAGTCAGGCAGGCGCCCATAAGTGTTATTTCTCTCTTATAGGTAACGCTATATCGAGGAGCTCGTGGCTAAATAATAACAGCCGCACGGGTCGATCATCAAGGTTAAGCAACGCTTGACGAGGTCGGTCCGTGGATGGGTGACCATTTCAAAATACCGAGTTTCCTCCGTGCCTCGGAAAGCACGTTAAGCCGTTGGTCCCGGCTGTTATTTGAAGATCTTTGACAGTCGTTACGGGTAGTCAGAAGCTTGAGATCTGACACCAGTCTTGCCAAGGGGTACCGTGTTTACCCAGTTACTGGGTTGTGGAGGTCAGATAGGCAGTCGCTCCATGTAAAACACTGGTACTTAGCTGAATCCGGTAAGACTGGAAGCCGACCCCAATATAGTTGGGAAAAGGCTAGGCAGATGATGATAGGTAACGCTATATCGTTACTACTAGAACCTCATCCTACTTTCGAGGATGACAACTTGAATCTTCGCCCCTATTCTACATAGGAAATCGACTTTTAAACCTTTTGTTGTACATAACTTACACGAAGATATGTCACATGCATTGTGAAGTACATGCTTTGTCGAGTGGAGAGCGTGTGTGAATATTACAGCTTAAATTTTTATTTATTTATTTTATGTGTATGGAGAGATACCACGAATTAAAAAAAAAAAAATTGTCTCATCATCATCATTGCAGCTGGAAAACGTCCACTGCTGAACATAGGCTTCCCCCAAGTGTCACCACATTGATCGGTACTGTGCTTCTTGTATCCAGCGGATCCCCGCAACCGTCACCAGGTCATCGGTCCACCTAGTGGGAGGCCTTCTAACGCATCGTCTTCCAGTTCGTGGTTGCCATTCCAGAACTTTTCAGTCCCATCGGCCATCCGTTCTGCGAGCAATGTGCCCTGCCCACTGCCACTTAAGGGTACACTTGTCGAAAATTCTTCCATACAAACGTAGTCTAGGGATTATTCCACTGTTTGACAATGTACGTTCAAAATAAAGTGATATCAATTTATCTCATCATTATCTAGCCCTGTATGGAAGCTAAAAAGTAAAAAAGAAAATATTTGAAAGTTATGAGCGTCGAAAGTTACACATTTCGACACTAATTTTAACGCATTTTTGGGCGCAAATAAATGCCATAAGAAGACGGAAAAACGGCCACCATACAGGGATAGCTTAGTAGTTCAACAATGCAAATAATTTTATTTTGAACAGATACGTTAAGTCGTTTTTTTATGATATCCAGACTCCCAAAGGTCTGATTATAAAATTTCGCGCGCTCGGTTTCATCCTAAATCATTATCCATTTCGCTACAAATTTGCACAAGTGTGTATTCGTACGCGAACTAGCTTCCTACTGCTCATCACAAAATCTATCTCTTCCGCAAGTGTTGTCGGTTGATATAAAATGCATTTAAACCCCGCGCACAAAATAGTTCCTGCCGTCGACTAGTGTAACCTTAAGTTCTTCGGGTTATGCCGGTTACCTTGGTTCTCTTGTGGATGTCTTCATTTCTGATACGATCACACAAGGAAACGCCGAGCATAGCCCTCTCTATTGCCCTTTAGGTGACTTTAAGCCTTCTGATGAGGCCCATTGTGAGCGATCACGTTTCGGTCCCGTATGTAATCACTGCCTACACGCACTGTTCATAGACTTTCGTCTTGAGACACTGCGGTGAGTTGGACGAGAATATACCGCGCAATGATTTTTGACTAAGAATAGTAATTTTTTTTTGTCTGTAGGAGATTGCCCTGTGCGATAAGACTGCGCATTGTTCACTTACATTTATAAGTGGTGTACAATTAAGCATATAATAAAATATTTTACCTCAAGTTGCAAGATGCAAATTTAGATGTAGGTAATACCAGAGTTCGACATGGAAAAGTTGTGTAGTAAAAAACATAAAGTCAGGCAGACTTTCAACGATTCATATAACTAATTGACCACCACTAATTGGGTGTTGCTATTAATAAATAATAAGATAAAAAATAATCCTGTAATGGTAGACATAAAATGGATAGACCAATAATTCCAACAATTCCACCCATCTTTCCGCTACAAGCCAGAATATTCTACCATATATGAAAATGTCTAGTAACTAAATATAAACGGGTTTATAAACCGTCACGCTCTACTCGCTTACAAGCGGAATAAATCTTTTGCGAGATATGTGAACGTACTATGTGACTATGTAGTATATTATGTATCCGGACTACGTCTTACTCTATTTTAATACATTCCGAAAGGATGTACGAGGGAATGTATGTAGAACATACATAGAAATAGTTTAAATAAATAGTAAGGTATAACGGGCATAAATTCACGCTTGTATTTTCCCAAAAGGGTGAGCAAAGATGTAGATAGTACAACCACATATCGCTAGTAATTTGAACGAGAGCGAGCTTATTTCAATTAATCGGGCACAAATACAGACTCCAAGCTGCTACTAAAAAAATACCTAATGAATACCTATTTAAAAATGTGCCCAACCCGGGTAGCGAATCAAGAAGAGAGAGTTATCAGCGTTAATCAACCGGAAAAAAGTCCACTGCTGAACATAGGCCATGCAACTCCAAATGTTATCCGTTCCCGCGGCCTTTACTAGTTCATTGTTGTACCTGGTGGGATGCCTTCCAACACTGTGTCTGCCAGTTCGCGGTCGCCACTCCAGAACCTTTCAGTCTTATCGACCATACTTTCTGCAAGCAATGTGCCCTGCCCACTGCCATTTAAGTTTGTGCATTCAACCAAAAAACAAACACTACTGGACATCCTTTTTAGGGTTCCGTACCCAAAAGGTAAAAACGGGACCCTATTACTAAGACTCCACGATCCGTCTATCTGTCTGTCTGTCTGTCCGTCTGTCACCAGGCTGTCTCTCATGAACTGTGAAAGCTAGGCAGTTGAAATTTTCACAGATGATGTATTTATGTTGCCGCTATAACAACAAATACTAAAAACAGAATAAAATAAATATTTAAGTGGGGCTCCCATACAACAAACTCGATTTCTTTGCCGTTTTTGCGGTAATGGTACGGAACCCTTCGTGCGCGAGTCCGACTCGCACTTGGCCAGTTTATTTAGGGTTCCGTACCCGAAGGGTCCAAACAATATTGCTGTCACTCACGTGTCTGTCTGTGCGTCGTCTGTCACACAGGTTTAATGCCAAACGGTTGGAGCAACAGTCTTCATTTTTTTATAGAATAAGCATCTTGTTGACTAATACCCAAAGCCATATAAATCTATAATTAAACTTAAAAAAACTAAACTAATTTATAACTTGTTTTTTTAATGTTTTAAGGTGGTTTCCCATACAGCAAAAGGGGGCGCGAAAAATAAAATCTAACCTACCCCATCAACAAGGTTATCGTTGTTTATAGCTCGTTCAGTAGATACATAATGCAGTTTTTGTTGTTGAAAACAAAGGAATGTTCTCATCCCTATGTTTTCAACAACAAAGTCAGCTTTTCTTACAAAATATTGTGTAGTGTTCCGAAGTGTGTGAATGACCATTAACTTCAAATTTGGTGATAATTTTTATTATAACTTATATATTTTACTAACAAATACCAATATATTGATAAATCAGATTATAGTTAATTTAAGTCTAAAATATCCAAGTCAGACGCCTGTGGGCGACCAAGCCACAGTTACTGAACCCCCCGCATCGACAATGCGGGAACCCACCGGGGGGCTTGGTACGGAACCCTAACTCAACTCCGATGACTGTGAATGTGACATAATTTTACCAGCCTGTTATTGACCCGCTGTAAAACAATAGTTATTTATGCTACAAGTGCGGAAGGTAGGTGACTTCCGATGAGTGGTATTTTATTCACGAGCGAGCGAAGCGAGTGCGCGGATAAATTGACACGAGTCGGAAATCATCTTACGCACAAGTATCATACAACATTTTACTATGCGTAGTACTCGTACGAGGAAATAAAAAAATATATCTGAACCAAGCAAGAAATTAATAAAATGGCGGGCTTATTCAAGGGCGCTCAGCATATCCACAGATTAAATTTTACTGCGCAATTGCAAATAGCTGTCACGTCGTAAAGCAAAAAGGCACGAGCAAAATATTCATTCTGCTAAACATATTTAATGAATATTTAAAATTAATTTATTGATCAAAATCAAAATCTAGAGTAATTAAAAACGCCTTAAATGAAGTATTAGTTTTGTTTTGCCTTTTATATGAATGATATTCTGTACTTAACTATTTTTTTAAACTTTTCTCAAATAATAAAAACTATGCGGCGGGCTGACGTTGGAGTTAAAAATTAAAAAGTACAGGAAAGTAAAAAGCACTAGTAAAAAAAGTGACACTTTCCGCACAGTTTGGCTGCTTGGAAAACGCTCTTTTCGAGGACATGCATTGTATACAGAGAAGCCATATTCATTGTGTTAGCGATTTTTTTTATTTAATTGAACACACCGAGTGATTTTTCTGTGTTGGTAATAATTTATTTGATATTTAACACTGGCAACAAAAATGGAGTGCTGATCTTTAAACTGCGAAAATGACAGTGGCCTACTGTCTTTGCCCGCCTTTTTTACGCTTATAAATAGCTTGTCTCACGCCATCAGAAGCAGTCTTGTTTTATATGCGATTTAATAAATTATAAGTATTAGGGTAAGTGACCTGTGTTCTATAAACTGTGTTTTGTGTTACTGTTTATTTGACATGAGAATACACCTGGTGAGTAAGCTCTTTCTAAGAATTTTTATTTACATCGCCATCCCCACTGAAATACCCCACAACGTTTACGTCTTTAGGTAAAAGACAACAATTGTATCACAAATGTGACAAAACACCTAAAGTAAGTATACCTCGTCTTACCGTCAAACAGCAGTGTTACAAAGCGGTTTATGTATGTCACAAACTCAACATCAGAAATCTAGACTACAAGTTATTATTATGTACAGTCACACTTCCACCTGGAGAATGCTAATGCAATTGTTCACTGTAGAATTAAATTATCTACCTACTGCTTCGGTAGTGAAGGAAATTTGAAGATACGTTGTTTTGACAACTGGGGTGACGAATAAATGTGTTAGCTGCTGAGAATTTGGAGCTAAGTTTATGTTGTGATTATCACTTAACATAAAAGCTGTAGTCTCTGAAGGAATAGGCAGAAGTGTGTCTATAGTACACCATTATTTCGGCAATTATGTTCAAAAGGGCGAGCCTTCTGCCACCAATTGGGCATAGAATCTCTTCAAAGTTAGAGTGAACAGGCTTCTTCTGGGTAAGCTCACTCCATCGTCGACTTTTTCTCTGTTACTTACTCTGACTTAGACTAGAGTCAAGAGCAAATTAACCCTAAAAAAAAAAGGATTTTATATTGGAACACCCAATAAGACTTTGCCTGACCCGTAAATCGAATCTAGTACCTCTAGCTCTTGATTAAACCGAGGCAGACATTAATTGTAGTTTTGTTTTTGGATAAACAGAATATAAAGGAACTGAGACGTCATTAAAACTTATTAGATAGCGTCCACGACACTGACCAGTCAGCCACTGACAGATTGTCTGATTTTTAGGGTTCCGTACCCAAAGGGTAAAAACGGGACCCTATTACTAAGACTCCGCGATCCGTTTGTCTGTCTGTCTGTCTGTCACCAGGCTGTATCTCGTGAACCGTGATAGCTAGACAGTTAAAATTTTCAGAGATGATGTATTTCTGTTGCCACTATAACAACAACTAAAAACAGAAGAAAATACATATTTAAATTAAAATAAAATAAATTGAGGGGGGCACCCATAACAACAAACGTGTGTTTTTTGCAATTTTTGCTCGATATTAATAACGGCAACAGGTACACGCTTGAAATATTCACAGAATATTTAGTTGTATATTCACTTCAAAAAATAGTAATGATTAAATTAAAATAAAATGAATTAAGGGGGGCTCTCATACAACAAACGTGATTTTTTTGCCGTTTTTTGCGATAATGGTACGGAACCCTTCGTGCGCGAGTCCGACTCGCACTTGGCCGGTTTTTTATTTACATATTAAGAGCTATTCATCCCATGCCGCATTGGGCCAGTGTGGTTTTTAATTACGACCTACTCCTGAGAGAGAGAAACCCTGTGTCCCAGCTGTGACAACAATAAAGGCTAAGTATGAAAGAGTACTAACTAGTCGAAGTATAGCAAATGAGAACGGACGTCCATTTACTCACCCAGAAGAGGATGATTCATTGCTGAAATAATGAAGGTGATTAGTAAGTATTTGTCCTGTTCCTATGATTTTTGATAATTGCGAAAGAATATACCAAGTTATCAAGCGTTTGCGATATATATTTATTTATTTATATATACTTTCATGTAGACCAAGATAAAACATTACAAAAAGAAACATTAAAATTAAAACAAACATACAACCGGCGGCCTTATCACGTTCTGCGATCTCTTCCAGGCAACCTTGAATGGATAGAGATAGCTTGGACAAGACATGGGGTTGCACTTGGTGCAAATTTCAAATCGCACAATTAGTTTTACTAAGTACAATTAGTTACTAAAAACAAACTACTAAAAAGCAAAATATATTGAAGTCCTATTAATATATTTCTTCTGATAAATTCATGTTTTGCGGATTCCTCAGTAAAGAAATTAAAGGATTGAGGGCCCTAGATATACCGCCACAAATCTGTAATGTCATATTCTACAGCTTTGGGAAATTCTTAAAATATTTAAGAAATTCTTAACTAAATTCCTAAATAAAAATGATTAACCTAGAGATAGCACTTTTTGAGATTTAGGTTATGCCAGATTATGCATGCGTCTGGATTGAGGGCCCAAGTAATTTAATCATAACAGTTTTAATTCACGTTTAAGAAATTCTAGGCCCATTGCATTATGTTTTTACTATTTTTAACTAATTTCCCTTTAAGTATTATTTCTTTTCGCAAGGATTTATAAAATGGGCCCTCAGTCCAGATGCACACCATAAATACATGAAAATATACAAAACAAGAAAACAATACAGCTTAAACAAGGACAGGATCACAGAGACAGGTAATGTTCCTTTATAAGTTTTAATGAGTGTTAGGGATATTGCGGGCGTTTGATACTATAAGTTCGTGGACGGCGGCCGTTCCCTGTTGCATGTGTTCATAAGTGGCGGTAACCGCTTTCCATTACGGGTGGCCTAATTACCAGAGTAGATTTTACCAAAGTGCAACGGGTGGACGTAGAATCTACGATCACTTCCGTCCGAACTCATAGTTTTGAATATCGCTAGCTGACCACACAAGGGACAGTTGTTACGGATTCAGACGGAAGCTCAAAAGTCTGATCACCAGTTTTATTATGGTTATCACATACCCAGTTACTGGTGTCAGTGAGGCAGTCGCTCCTTGTAGTTGTAAAGGAAGCCAGCCCTAACATAGTTGGGAAAAGTGATGGGATCATGATCATTAAACTATAGCAGGTGGTCTAAAGTAAATGACTTTGAAATCTTAACCTACTTTTTAGGGTTCTGTAGCCAAAGGGTAAAAACGGTACCCTATTACTAAGACTCCACTGTCCGTCTGTCTGTCTGTCACCAGGCTGTATGTCATGAACCGTGATAAGACAGCTGAAATTTTCACAGATTATGTATTTCTACAGCCACTACAGCAACAAATACTCGTACTAAAAACAGAATAAGTTAAATATTTAAGTGGGGCTCCCAAACAGTAAACGTGTTTTTTGCCGTTTTTTGCAATTGTTGCCTACTTTTTTGTCAGTGTTCTACATCTGTCTACGAATATGTACAATCTGCACATCGTATCTTATGGGATTGTATTCTTTGGCAGAACGAACGCAATATTATTTTGAATAATGTACAGGCTGCATCAGGACTTGTTCACTATACGGACCTTGTGGAAACTAGAACAAATTTCTGTGCCTTCAAGCGTTTTTGCCGTACCTATTATTGGAATAAAAAATAACAGCTTACAATGTTAGGGCCCACTAATATTAATGCAAATTTTGCTTAAGCGTCATTGCCTTGGCGCTTTTCTGGTGGTCGCCACTGTTGATTCTGGCTTTCAGGAGTTGCAGTGGTTTGAGAATTGTGCGGCGGGATTGTCCCAACCCAACAGAACAAAGTCGATTTGGATAGTGAAGCCAGAAACTCTGATACCAGTCGTCTAGAGTTATCGCAGTTACTGAGTTGTGGAGGACAGATAGGCAGACGATTAATGTTAAAAAAAAATCACAGACGTCTAAAATAAAACTCTACAAAGCGAAAACTATCTTTCTTTTAAAAAGTCGCTGCGTTTGGTACCTATTTTTATGGTTCCGTACCCATAGGGTAAAAACGGGACCTTATTACTAAGACTCCGCGGTCCGTCTGTCTGTCCGTCTGTTACCAGGCTGTATCTCATGAACCGTGATAGCTAGACAGTTGAAATTTTCACAGATTATGTATTATAACAAATACTAAAAACAGAATAAAATAGATATTTAAGTGGGGTCCTACACAACAAAGGTGTTTTTTTGCCGTTTTTTTGCGATAATGGTACGGAACCCCTCGTGCGCGAGTTGAATACTTGTTCATATCTTTCTTAATACCTTTTCTAGTTTACCCTAATGCTTAAGGTACCAACTGTAGCTAAAGAGCTTGAATTAGATCGCGGTATGCGATAAGGCCGCCCGTTGTATATATTTTAGTATTAAGTTTCTACAATAAAGCATATAAATACATAAATTATTGGATCCGTCGCGATAGCTTTTTCTATTTTGTGTCGATATATACATATGTATGGTTAGTCCGCTGCGTAGCCAGATGCGACTCAATAACTTGTTTGAGTATCTTCCACAATATTTGACAAGTAATATAAACGAAAAAATGTTAAAAAGAAACATCTGTCCCTACGCATATCGAATAGTTAGGTACATACATAAATTTATATAAACATTTCATGCAGTAAGTATGTACGTACACAATGATATCGAAACTAATAATATTAAGGATGAGGAGGGCATTGTGCCTAGGGGGTAGGTAATATATGGCTGTCTACAGCCTTACGATAATTTTTCACTAATGAAAAACCACACCGATGCGAAAAATGCACGGTAAAAGCGAAATTGGCCACCGGAACAAATCCGAGGGGAAAATCAAGTTTACTTATATAAATAAAGACCTTTTTATTAATTGACGCTTGGCACTATGAGTAATCGCCGTTGACTGCTTGAGCGATGACGTAGCAAGATGGCGGACATCAATTTGACGTTTAATCGCTTGTGGCGGGAACGCATTGGTCACTTGTCGTTGTGGGAGTACCACCTGAGCACGGCTTCATTTGCTCAGTGTCTTGAGACTATAGCCTATATTAATATTAATAACAGAATATGAAAATGGAGGCAAAGGCCCTGTATTCTTGAACGATCCTTAGGTAACGTAAGTTGAGTATTGTTACTATTAAGTACTTTAGCTTGATAACCGGTTAAAATTTGGTACAAAAGTAGATAATAGACATGCTTTACTCAAAATGCCATTACTTATGAGTACGGCCATCTGACTATTGCTCTAATTTGAAAATTAAATACCCGCATTCCGTTAATAATTAATTCTCAATGAGCGAAGTTTACCGACACAGCCTGAAGAATTGCCAAACTTAAATAGCAGTGGGCTGATCACTGCTCGCAGAACGGATGGCCCTTGGGCCCGAAAAGTTCAAGAGTGGCGACTGCGTACCGGAAGATGCAGCGTTGGAATGCCTTCCTCTAGGTGGAGTGACGACCTGGTCAAGGCTGCGGGAGACCGGTGGATGCAAAACGCACATGACTGATCAGTGTGGTGACGCATGGGGGAGGCCTATGTCCAGCAGTGGACGATTTTCGGCTGAAATGGTGATGACGATGAGACGAACTTGTTCGAAGCAATAATTGAAATCGATCACGTTTTGCTGACCCAGCAATACAATATGGTTGCACTATATACGCTGTGAGCTCAGTGCATTACGGATAGCAAGCGGGTGCTGTAATTTTTATTTTTATTTTAGCGATAGCTTAGACTAAAAGTTACCTTGCTAGCTCTCAACAATAAACCTTTGAAAGTTATTTGAGTGTTTAACTTAGAAGCGTAGCAAATCCCATCAGGTACCACTTAGGTCACGCCCCTACATTTTGGTCCTTCGAGCCGGAGCCGGTTTAAAGGGTGAATTTTTAGAAAACAGTAAAAACTCTGTATTTACCTAAGCTATGTTTTATAGGTAAAACGAAAGTCATTTGATAACATGTCCGAAATTAAGATGCTGATATAAAAGTAAATATAATTTAGTTTTAAATTATAATTTTTTTTTACTCTTGCGTCCCAGTTCCGCAAGATAATGAACCTTACTAAAATAAAATTCCAACACTTGTGTGCCTTATTATTCAATCAACTATAACCATCCTAAAATTCTCTCCACACCGCACCCCGGAAACCACTTCCATACATCTCTGTACCCAACTACGGACCCTAGTTCCTGGGTTGCCTAGTAAGCAGTCACAGTAAAGAGGTCAGAAAGACCGGGCGCCCGATCGGCCGTGTAATGGTCGGAAGTGATCCCTTCCAAATAGTTATACTGATGTCTTCAATCGTAGGTTTTAATGTTCTGCAGTTAAGGGAATGTCCGTGTGATTTTCCTTGATGGTAAAGGGATTTTTTACTGATGAATTTCGGTATAGTTGGAGGATAAAATTGGCTGTAATATGTTGGTGGATGATTTGGTGTCTGATCTTGACTGTGTGTATGGAGTTGTTACTGTGAGATTAGCGTATGAATTAGTATAAATTAAACATATCTCCAAAAATATTTTACTTTTTATTGGAAAAGAAAACCCAACTTTCATGTTACCTGAATACCTATCTTGCTTTACTAAGCGGTATCTTGGTTGGTCATGCTGAAACTGGAACTCGAAGGATTTAGTTCAATTGAACTATTTTGAACCACTTTTAAACAGTCAAGAAGTCGGTCAGTTTGCTAGAATGTTGAAGTTATTTACTACGTTCCAAAACTTAAAAGTATATAGAGAAGAACGGGGAAGAAACTCTATGGTCAATTCTATTTGGTACAACCCTACCAGCTGACTATCATTGTATTCACGGCGTAAACTATCTTCATTGTAGTTTGTGCCAATACAATAGAAGATAATGGGTCTTTATAATTAATTGACGTCTTTCCGATAAAGATCGAGGCTAAATATTATCAGCTGCACGGGTCGATCTACAGAGTTAGGCAACGCTTGCTGAGGTCGATCCGTGTATGGGTGACCATCTTAACATAACGAGATGCTCCGTGCCTTTGAACGCACGGTAAGTCGTTGTTCCTGGTTGTCATTTCTATATTTTTGGTTGGTTTTGGTTTGGTTGGTTTCGCTTTGGTTGGTTTGGTTTGGTTTTGGTTTTGGTTTTGATTTGGTTTGGTTAGTTTTGTTTTTGGTTTGTTCGTTTTAATGCATATTGTTACTAACCCTATATGAGTCTTCGCTGGAAATAAAGTTTTTGAATTTGAATTTGGATAGTCGATTCGGATCGAAATCTCTAGATTATTTAAACCATATATTGACGTCTGGAATAAACATTTATCCAAATGGCAATGTAGGTGGGATAATTCCACCAAGGGCCGACACCTCCACTAATTCTTTTCATCCGTTGAAGTGCGGCTGGCCAGGACGTGGCTGGAGTTGGATCACTGTGTTGCCCAATTTCTCACAGGACATGGTAACTTTAAAAGTAAATTATTTTCCTTCAAGCTTGTTGCCTCGCTTTTATGTCAGTGTTCTACATCTGACTGCGAATAACATCATATCTTATGGGAGTGTATTCTTTGGCAAAAAGAACGCAATATTATGTTAAATGTATAATGTACAGGCTGCATCAGAAGTTGTTTACTATACGGACCTTGTGGAAACTAGAACAAATTTCTGTGCGTTCAAGCGTTTTTGCCATTCCTATTGGAATCAAATATAACAGCTCACAATGTTAGGACCAATATGAATGCTAATTTTGCTTGAGCTTCATTGCCTCGGCGCTTTTCTGGTGGTCACCACTATTGATTCTGGCTTTCAGGAGTTGCAGTGGTTTGGGAATAGTGCGGCGGGATTGTCCCAACAGAACAAAGTCGATTCAGATAGTCAGAAGCCAGAAACTCTGATACCAGTCGTCTAGAGTTATCGCAGTTACTGGGTTGAGGAGGACAGATAGGCATACGATTAAATAAAGTAAAAAAAAATTACAGACTTCTAAAAAAAAACACTACAAAGCGAAACATAACTTTCGCTGCGTTTGGTACCTATTTTTAGGGTAACGTACCCAAAGTGTAAAAACCGGGCCCTATTACTAAGACACCACAGTCCGTCTGTCTGTCTGTCTGTTTGTCTATCTGTCTGTCCGTCTGTCACCAGGCTGTATCTCATGAACCGTGATAGCTAGACAGTTGAAAATTTCACAGATGATGTATTTCTAATGCCGCTATAACAACAAATACTGAAAACAAAATAAAATAAATATTTAAGGCGTTTTTTTGCGAAAATGGTACGGAACCCTTCATGCGCGAGTCCGACTCATATTTGCCCGGTTTTTTTTTGTTTTTCGTTCCGACTTTCGAAAATATTCGCGTTTTAGTGTTATGTTTTGAATTTTGGTTTAACTTTTTGGTAATAAGATTTTTTTTTTGGTACCTAATACCATGAAAATAATTTATAGCCAGAGGGTTTCTCATAACAATTCCAACAAGTCTAAACACGACTGGGATATTTTTTTTATTTCGACCTTCCGGCTTCATCACCAGATCAGTACAATGGTACCATTTTCATAAGACCAATTTATTAAAATATGCTTCATCACAGAAGTCATTTAACTATTCGAGATACCTTATACCTAAAACACACAAAAAATTGAGAAGTACCAGTAGCCTCTGTGGTCTTCTTCATCAAAAAAATGATTTTTGCATCAACTGATTTTCTTTTAATGCAAATGCGCACCATATTGATGGAAATACCAAAATCACTATATCTATACCTATAAAATTTGAGGAGTTCTCTCAATTACCATAGGATTTCTTCATCAGATCCTAAATTGGTGACAATGGAACAATCTCTAGAGTATACCCTTTAGAACAAAAAAAGGATTTTCAAAATCGGTCCGTAATTGACGGAGTACCTAATCGATGAACATTCAAAAAAAAAGAAAAACGCAGTCGAATATAATAACTCCTTCTTTTTGGAAAGTCAGTTAAATACTAGTTTTCTAGCTGCATCCGACTAGACTGGAAGCAGGTTGTGTAAAGGCTAGCCAGATTGAATCTGATAAAGTTAACTCGTATTACGATAACAGCTGTGTGTGACGTAATTGGCCAATAACAGGGGCAAATGTGACTTAATATAAAAACAGTGCTTGTCAGGCACGTCGTCACTATGAATTATTATTTGTTTATTATGAACTGAGCTCGATACCGTCTTAATAATGGATGGTGGACGTCGTAAAAATGTACAGGACTATGGTGTGATATACAGGTCGGTAGACTGGAGAGCTGAAGGATTTCTGTGTAGCGTAAAATCAGTGTTCGAAAAGATAATATCCTTACTTAATATAACAGTACCTGGGCGAGCGACCTCTGCTCGGGTGAAAATAGAGAAAACGAAGTTTTCTAAAAATGAAACCTGGCTAGATAGATTTATCGCCGCCGAAACCCCCTGCAAACTAAATTTCATGAAATCGTTAAAGCCGTTTCCGAGATTCAGATTATATTATATACATATACAAGAAATGCTCGTTTAAAGGTACAATACAATACAATACAAACAACACAATACAAAACAATATTTTTTTATTTTTTTTATTTATCGATAGGCTCGCGTTTGACCACTATCTCACCTGATGGTAAGCGATGATGTGGTCGACGGTGAAGCACGCTTGCCTAGAAGTAACCTATTCACTCTTGACTTAAAGACCCCAAGGTTGTAGCTATCAGGAAACAAAGACTCCGGCAAATTCCAATACAATATATATGTATAATACAATTTCTGTATTCGCAGGCAGAAGTTTACCTAGTACACTAAAATTTTAGCCATAGAATGTAATGATGAAATGACAATGAAATGTATTGTATCAACCAGGCAAAAATCCAAACACTGGGTTACTACTGATAAAATCTTGCTTCACCCGGGAATCGAACTCAGGACATCATAATCCGCAGCAGCGCTTTGAAAAGTTATTCGAATTCTCAATTCAAAATGCATTTTTGTAAACATGAATTCGCTGTATGTTTAGTGCGATTTCTTTACAACTTTTTTGAACAGTAATTTCTTTAATGTTATGTATGATTTTATGTCAAACGGGCAAATTTTTATTTCTTATTCAGCGGTTCAGCCAGATAATTTGGTCAACACCGGACCAGTCTTGTTCTTCAGACATACTCTCCGTAGGTTCACAGAGGAACAGGGTCATTTTATTACACAGGTCGTGACATGTTGCGCTGATGGCAGACTGTCCACGAACGCGTTAAAGCCGGCTATGGCCCGTTTTGGGGCATTTCGGGGCATTACGGGGCGTTTTCGGGCTATTCGTCCGCCGAATATTGTTTCTGGCACAATCGTGGTGCTCTCATTGTTTTTATGGCCATTCGCTAGTTTCTAAGGGTCAGATAAAAAATAAAGTGGTTTTCTTTAACTACGTATGGATTTGGAGTTCGGTTTTCTGGGATAATGGCAGTTTTATCTCGAATCAAAGTAGTGCAGTTATAGAGGGGTCAGGGACAGTTTCCTTTGGAAACATTTTGTAGTGATGTGTAAGCAAGCAATAAAAATAGATTGCGTAAAAACGGTTTTATAAGATGCTATTTGTGAATAACTTAATAGCACCATGCCTATCTATATACCAGCTGAGTTACAAGCTCCTAACGGAAAATCCAATAAATCTTGGTCCGACCTGAGAATCGAACAAAGGAACCCTCAGCCAGCAGCAGAGATTTCTCAGACAGTGGAGCTTGGGGCCAATGAAGCAGTATTACTTTCACATCATCATCATCAGCCTATTAAAGTTCCCACTGCTGGGACACAGGCCTCCTCTCTATGAGAGGGAATGGGCCGTAATCCGCCACGCGGGCCCAGTACGTGTTGGTGGTCACATGTCTTCGAATTGCCTAGGATATGGCGGTTTCCTCACGATGCTTTCCTTCACCGTTTTGAGAGCAGTGGTGATGAAATAATTTAAACAAAGTAAAGCGCCTGCCTAGGCTCGAACCCACGACCTACAACGTGTAAGTCGCGGCCGATACCACTGGGCCACCACTTCTCTCGTATTGCTGCACTGCTCTCGTCCATATTACTTTAGTTGTATTTAACTCAACTTTTAAATAAATTCGATACTAAACTAAAACCTCTGATTACCGGCCATAACATCTTTTTAGGTAGAATAGATAGAAAAAAAACATTAATTATTCGACACAGTCACAACACAATCACAAAGTGAAAGAGAAGAATGTTATTGTAAAAAAGTCGAAATAAATGATGATGTCGATGGATTATTTAACAAAAATAATTTACAAAACCAATTTTCCCCAAAATAACTCACTATTACTTACATAAAATCATACAAAATACCGCGTCAACAATCGTGCATAAACCTAACCTTCCTAACCCCAAAACTACAGTAGATTGATGTAAATAGCGAGTGACTGTGTGAGGTCGCCCGGAGAGCCCTTGCCTCGCCCGAGAGCACGCTCTTAGCTCCCGCCAGCTTTTAGCGCGGCCTCGAGGACCAACTGCCAACCTGAATTTTACAATGCGATTGGGGGTAAGCAGAAGTGGATGTATTAAAAGGAAGTTATATGAGACATAGTGTAGATGAGTAGATGACAGACTAAAGACTGTGAGATAGATTAATTAGATTAGGGCTGACTTTTCAATGGAGAGGGCTATGCTCGGCGTTTCCTTGCGTGATCGAATCAGAGATGTGGAGATCCGCAAGAGAACCAGGGTTACCGACATAGCCTGAAGAATTGCCAAACTTAAGTGGCAGTGGGCAGGGCAAATCGCTCGCAGAACGGATGGCCGATGGGGCCGAAAAGTTCTGGAATGGCGACCGCGAACCGGAAGACGATACGTTGGAAGGCCTCCCACTAGGTGGACCGATGACCTGGTTAAGGTTGCGGGAAGGCGCTGGATGCGAGACGCACGGGATCGGTCAATGTGGCGACGCCTGGGGGAGGCTTATGTCCAGCAGTGGACGTCTTTCGGCTGAAATGATGATGATGATGACTTTTCAACACTTAAATAGCTCTCATCAGAAGAATAAATATCGTGGTTTGACATACTTTCTAAAAAGGCATCAGAAAGAAAGGAAGAAAATAAGTTTATTTGCGCCAGACACGACTCATACCATTAAAAGAACAAAAGGAAAAACTTAAATGCAAATACAAAATATACGTAACAACGACCATTTTTATTCTACAGTTGAAAGTTAAGGTGCCAGTTGAAAAATTGACTCACAGATAAACATTAGCCATTTGCGCAATTACGGGGTGAGAGCCTGGTAATCCGCCAAACAGCGTATCCTAGTATGTACCATTGAGGTAATAATGTACTACGCACTACATATTATTTCAATGGTATGGACTCCGGTCTTTCACAAAAGATCAAAGATATGACATGTATACTTGTTGATTTATTTATATTTGTATTAGGTACCTTCATGCACACAAACGTACAGAGGCGGACTTAATGCAAATGTTGTGTCCTACATCAATGTGAACCTTTGTTTGTAACCAAAAGATACCCTATTATTATTGAAATTAGCAGACAAATCAAGAATGAAAAGTACTTATTAAAGTACTTATTTGTGACCTAAAGGAGACACGAGAGATAAGCAAAACCAAAAAAATTAACAAAAGAGAGACCAAAAAGGCTCCTATCTCAGCATGTGCAGCGATATCCAAAAAAAAAATAACACTACGCTGATATTCTGATAAGGCCCATTGTTAATGCCACCGACACACTCACGGAAACGGAAAATACTTAAAAAAAAGCAGAGTTATGTAAGAATAATTTAATGGTGCAGAATAATATTATAGACTGAAGTTTCCTTTCGTCCTAAAACTCTGAGGAGTCATCAGTTTAACTCGCCTATCAAAACTAAAAAGACAGAAGAAACTAAATAAGAGCTGTTAAATAAACAGTTGAGGTAACTCAAACTTCTGAATTAATTAAAAGACACTTCCGAAAAGCTGTTGAAAGTCATATTTAAGTTTAAGATAGCTTTTTGTCAGTTAAAACCATCTTGATACCATCCCACTGTAGGGCAATTACCTCTCCTGATATTGATAAGACTCAAGAATCACCAGCCTTGCTCAAGACGGGTTTGCGATTTAAGACTTGATTTTCAGACAACTCATATTGGATACAGACACTAACACAAAAGCAACAAACATGGAGTATAAGACAATAAAGAAGTGCAAAGACATATTTGCGCTGAACGTGGCCATACTGAAAGCGTTACCAACTCATCATTTGCTGGGCGTCAGACACCCAGCGCTGGTTTTCAGTTGGCACCCCGCAGCGACACACGGACGTGCGTAACAAAATAAAATTTGATTTGATATGCGTCATACGATATAATAATAAAATAAAAAACAAAATTCACAAAATACCCTACGACCTTATCACAAAGAACAAAATAAGTCACCAACATGGCGCATTAGCTTACTAGTAGGGTCACCAGCCGCACTGTTCGTGAACGCATTATCTTATTCTTTAATCACCGTTAAGGCCTCCATACCAACTGTAACTGATTAAAAACTAAGTAATTGAAATTGCAATTGGAAAGGAGTCTACCATGAAACTAAAAAAATAACATGCCACAGTGTTCCTGGTGGCACTGACGCAATGGGCTCACCACATCCAGCCCATCCAGGACCTAGAATTGCGTTCATCACCTATACACCTTTTCCCGACTGATCCGATGTTATGGTCGGCTTAAGATCTAACCGGATACCGCTACTACCGGTACTTTCATGCAGCGACTGCTTATCTTTTCTCCACAATCCATTTAACAGTTATTACGATACTCCTTAGAGACTAACTTATATTTTTTTGACTAGCGACCCGGCCCGGTTTCGAACAGGGCAAATTATATACAAAAACCTTCCTCGTTTATCGATCTTCCTATTAGTTAAAATCGTAAGAAATTCCGATTTAGAAGAAGTAAGCGGCAAAACAGTCAGAAGCATAAATCGACCTTGTTTTATACTATTTAAAGAATCTATCTTAAATTAGTATAAAACAAAGTCGATTCGATCGAGTAGATAGATGTCTACATGGGATGGTCAGTTGGGTAGGTCTAACTTCGACAAAGAGGTCAACCGTTGAATCCGACTCGGCTGGGCGGCATTCAGGCAGTTGCGTGGTATCTTCTCGTCCAATTTACCGCATTGTCTCAAGATAAAAGTCTATGATCAGTGTGTGTTGCCAGTGATCACCTATGGGACCGATACGTGGTCGCTCACAATGGGCCTTATCAGAAAGCTTAAAGTCACCCAAAGAGCAATGGAGATGGCTATGCCCGGTGTTTCATTGCGTGATCAGGTCAGAAACGAGGATATCCGCAGGAGAACCAAAGATACCGACATAGCCCGAAGAATTGCCAAACTTAAGTGGCAGTGGGCAGGGCACATTGCTCGCAGAACAGATGGCCGATGGGGCCGAAAAGTTCTAGAATGGCGACCGCGAACCGGAAGACGATACGTTGGAAGGCCTCCCACTAGGTAGACCGATGACCTGGTTAAGGTTGCAGGAAGGCGCTGGATGCGAGTCGCACGGGATCGGTCAATGTGGCGACTCTTGGGGGAAACCTATGTCCAGCAGTGGACGTCTTTCGGCTTAAATGATGATGATGATGATTCAAAGATCGAGAAGAAATATAAATAAATAGCTTGAACAGATTTTACGCTAGTTCTAGGCGATTATCATTCAATCAGACATCAGAATCGAGCCCTATTTCTCTTCAGCCCCCAAAATAGTTACGTAACCCACTAGCATAAAACATATTCTAAATCGTAGCCACGTCTAGCAGTAATGATATTCATCGCTCAGTGTCCGACTGACCCAATTTCCTCGGTCAACTCTATTGCTTGGCGATTTTTGCTATATTTCCTTGACAGACCACATTTTGTTACAAAGTTGTGTCTTTCGATATGAAATTCGTTTAGGGAGATGGGGTGTTTTGGCATATTTTTGCCGGCGGAATATGTTTTAGTACCTTTTTCCTGAGAATTTGCTCCCGTGGTGGAACATAGGAATGGAGAATTTTGTTTGTTTCGTTCATTTTGTCCTCTCTTCATCTGCTTCTTCATCGGTACACTTTAAGCAGAGCGGTCGTGGTTATCATATAGCAGTGAGACTTTGGGATAATTTGACTCGCCTAACGATCCCGAATACCTCCTACAAAAAAACAATTTAACTCTTTTATAATGACAGTTCAGATTTGATTTAGGTTAGCATCAAATTCGCAAGACGTTTGCAGAATCATCACAAAATTAATTTGTTGGTTTCGGTTTCTCTATAACATTGTTTATATATATGTTTGTATCTAAGTATATATTTATTCTTCTTTTTTGTACACATATATATGCTAGCTGTGCCCGCGCCTCCCGTCAACTGCCTACCCTACCCTACCTATCTACCCTATCCTACCCTAACCTACTTACCCTACCCTACCTAACTAATATACTTTTTATTTTTTTTCTCTCTAAGAACCTGCTCCTAACAATAACAAACACAACAAAAAAGAATTAGCGAAATCGGTAAAGTCGTTCTCAAATTATTATTATATTCTTTATTGTGCACAAAAAGGTTTACAATACAAATTTTAAAAATTAAACTTGTTCACAAAGGTGAGCTTATCTCTTTATAGAGATCTCTTCCAGCCAACCTGTAAAACTGATGTACGAAATAACAATACGGGGACAAGGTTGTACACATAAATAATTACATGTTATTAATATATATAATACATAAATATATAATGGAACAAAAAAGGAAACCTACACCAATAAATATATATATTACATAAACCTATATATAAATACATAAATTAATATCAAGGTTGTTGCGAAAGGAGGTGCTCTTTCAATTTATTTTTAAAAGATGTTACAGAGGGAGAGTCTTGGATTTCTTGTGGTAAATTATTCCAAAGTTGTGTAGCTCGAACAGTAAAAGAATTGAGGAAAAATTTTGTATTCGCTCTAGGACACTCAAGTTGGTACACCTTGGTGTTACATGCACGCCTAGGCCGGGGATTGGAAGGTAGAAAGCGGAAGCGGGAGCGAAGATAATCAGGAGTGGACGGGACTTTGAGGATCTTGTAGAGAACAGATAGGATGTGCACATCACGACGAAGTCGGATTGGGAGCCATTTTAATTGAGCACGAAATTCAGAGATGTTATCAAATTTGCGAAGTCCGAAAATAAACCGAATAGCCAGATTTTGAAGGCGCTCAAGTTTATTTAGTAGCTCCTCTGTCACATCCAAGTAACATACATCAGCATAATCAAGAGTAGGAAGGAGAAGTGCTTGAGCAAGCATGATTTTAGTTTGTAAGGGCAGGAAGGACTGGAGTCGTTGGAGAGAATGAAAAGAATAATGCATGCGCCTGCTCACCTCGCTAAATTATAGCGTGACCAGGAGGAAAAGGGGTTATTTTTATGTATATAGATATTTTTCTCCAATTATCCTATCATTTAGTTGCACCTGCCTTGTTTTATCTCTGCACCACCCTTTTACTTTTGCATAGAGTTTAAAAAAAAAAATTGGTCACATGTGGGTGTTCTATAATCTCAAACATAACTGGTGACATGTGGGTGTTCTGTAATCTTAAACATAACTGGTGACATGTGGGTGTTCTATAATCTTAAACGTAACTGGTGACATGTGGGCGTTCTATAATCTTAAACATAACTGGTCACATTTGGGCGTTCTATAATCTTAAACGTAACTGGTGACATGTGGGTGTTCTATAATCTTAAACATACCTGGTGACATGTGGGTGTTCTATAATCTTAAACATACCTGGTGACATGTGGGTGTTCTATAATCTTAAACATACCTGGTGACATTTGGGCGTTCTATAATCTTAAACGTAACTGGTGTCATGTGGGTGTTCTATAATCTTAAACATACCTGGTGACATGTGGGTGTTCTATAATCTTAAACATACCTGGTGACATGTGGGTGTTCTATAATCTTAAACATACCTGGTGACATTTTGGCGTTCTATAATCTTAAACATACCTGGTGACATGTGGGTGTTCTATAATCTTAAACATACCTGGTGACATTTGGGCGTTCTATAATCTTAAACGTAACTGGTGACATGTGGGTGTTCTATAATCTTAAACATACCTGGTGACATGTGGGTGTTCTATAATCTTAAACGTAACTGGTGACATGTGGGTGTTCTATAATCTTAAACAAACCTGGTGACATGTGGGTGTTCTATAATCTTAAACATACCTGGTGACATTTGGGCGTTCTATAATCTTCAACGTAACTGGTGACATGTGGGTGTTCTATAATCTTAAACATACCTGGTGACATTTGGGCGTTCTATAATCTTAAACGTAACTGGTGACATGTGGGTGTTCTATAATCTTAAACATACCTGGTGACATGTGGGTGTTCTATAATCTTAAACGTAACTGGTGACATGTGGGCGTTCTATAATCTTAAACGTAACTGGTGACATGTGGGTGTTCTATAATCTTAAACATACCTGGTGACATTTGGGCGTTCTATAATCTTAAACGTAACTGGTGACATGTGGGTGTTCTATAATCTTAAACGTAACTGGTGACATGTGGGCGTTCTATAATCTTAAACGTTACTGGTGACATGTGGGTGTTCTATAATCTTAAACATACCTGGTGACATGTGGGTGTTCTATAATTTTAAACATACCTAGTGACATTTTGGCGTTCTATAATCTGAAACGTAACTGGTGACATGTGGGTGTTCTATAATCTTAAACATACCTGGTGACATGTGGGTGTTCTATAATCTTAAACGTAACTGGTGACATGTGGGTGTTCTATAATCTTAAACATACCTGGTGACATGTGGGTGTTCTATAATCTTAAACATACCTGGTGACATTTGGGCGTTCTATAATCTTAAACATACCTGGTGACATGTGGGTGTTCTATAATCTTAAACATACCTGGTGACAAGTGGGTGTTCTATATAATCTTAAATATAACTGGTGACATGTGGGTGTTCTATAATCTTAAACATAACTGGTGGCATGTGGGTTTTCTATAATCTTAAACATACCTGGTGACATTTGGGCGTTCTATAATCTTAAACGTAACTGGTGTCATGTGGGTGTTCTATAATCTTAAACATACCTGGTGACATGTGGGTGTTCTATAATCTTAAACATACCTGGTGACATGTGGGTGTTCTATAATCTTAAACATACCTGGTGACATTTTGGCGTTCTATAATCTTAAACATACCTGGTGACATGTGGGTGTTCTATAATCTTAAACATACCTGGTGACATTTGGGCGTTCTATAATCTTAAACGTAACTGGTGACATGTGGGTGTTCTATAATCTTAAACATACCTGGTGACATGTGGGTGTTCTATAATCTTAAACATACCTGGTGACATGTGGGTGTTCTATAATCTTAAACATACCTGGTGACATTTTGGCGTTCTATAATCTTAAACATACCTGGTGACATGTGGGTGTTCTATAATCTTAAACATACCTGGTGACATGTGGGTGTTCTATAATCTTAAACATACCTGGTGACATGTGGGTGTTCTATAATCTTAAACATACCTGGTGACATTTTGGCGTTCTATAATCTTAAACATACCTGGTGACATGTGGGTGTTCTATAATCTTAAACATACCTGGTGACATTTGGGCGTTCTATAATCTTAAACGTAACTGGTGACATGTGGGTGTTCTATAATCTTAAACATACCTGGTGACATGTGGGTGTTCTATAATCTTAAACGTAACTGGTGACATGTGGGCGTTCTATAATCTTAAACGTAACTGGTGACATGTGGGTGTTCTATAATCTTAAACATACCTGGTGACATTTGGGCGTTCTATAATCTTAAACGTAACTGGTGACATGTGGGTGTTCTATAATCTTAAACATACCTGGTGACATGTGGGTGTTCTATAATCTTAAACGTAACTGGTGACATGTGGGCGTTCTATAATCTTAAACGTTACTGGTGACATGTGGGTGTTCTATAATCTTAAACATACCTGGTGACATGTGGGTGTTCTATAATTTTAAACATACCTAGTGACATTTGGGCGTTCTATAATCTGAAACGTAACTGGTGACATGTGGGTGTTCTATAATCTTAAACATACCTGGTGACATGTGGGTGTTCTATAATCTTAAACGTAACTGGTGACATGTGGGTGTTCTATAATCTTAAACATACCTGGTGACATTTGGGCGTTCTATAATCTTAAACGTAACTGGTGACATGTGGGTGTTCTATAATCTTAAACATACCTGGTGACATGTGGGTGTTCTATAATCTTAAACGTAACTGGTGACATGTGGGCGTTCTATAATCTTAAACGTTACTGGTGACATGTGGGTGTTCTATAATCTTAAACATACCTGGTGACATGTGGGTGTTCTATAATTTTAAACATACCTAGTGACATTTGGGCGTTCTATAATCTGAAACGTAACTGGTGACATGTGGGTGTTCTATAATCTTAAACATACCTGGTGACATGTGGGTGTTCTATAATCTTAAACGTAACTGGTGACATTTGGGCGTTCTATAATCTTAAACATACCTGGTGACATGTGGGTGTTCTATAATCTTAAACATACCTGGTGACAAGTGGGTGTTCTATATAATCTTAAATATAACTGGTGACATGTGGGTGTTCTATAATCTTAAACATAACTGGTGGCATGTGGGTTTTCTATAATCTTAAACATACCTGGTGACATTTGGGCGTTCTATAATCTTAAACATACCTGGTGACATGTGGGTGTTCTATAATCTTAAACATACCTGGTGACATTTTGGCGTTCTATAATCTTAAACATACCTGGTGACATGTGGGTGTTCTATAATCTTAAACATACCTGGTGACATTTTGGCGTTCTATAATCTTAAACATACCTGGTGACATGTGGGTGTTCTATAATCTTAAACATACCTGGTGACATTTGGGCGTTCTATAATCTTAAACGTAACTGGTGACATGTGGGTGTTCTATAATCTTAAACATACCTGGTGACATGTGGGTGTTCTATAATCTTAAACATACCTGGTGACATGTGGGTGTTCTATAATCTTAAACATACCTGGTGACATTTTGGCGTTCTATAATCTTAAACATACCTGGTGACATGTGGGTGTTCTATAATCTTAAACATACCTGGTGACATTTGGGCGTTCTATAATCTTAAACGTAACTGGTGACATGTGGGTGTTCTATAATCTTAAACATACCTGGTGACATGTGGGTGTTCTATAATCTTAAACGTAACTGGTGACATGTGGGCGTTCTATAATCTTAAACGTAACTGGTGACATGTGGGTGTTCTATAATCTTAAACATACCTGGTGACATTTGGGCGTTCTATAATCTTAAACGTAACTGGTGACATGTGGGTGTTCTATAATCTTAAACATATCTGGTGACATGTGGGTGTTCTATAATCTTAAACGGAACTGGTGACATGTGGGCGTTCTATAATCTTAAACGTTACTGGTGACATGTGGGTGTTCTATAATCTTAAACATACCTGGTGACATGTGGGTGTTCTATAATCTTAAACATACCTGGTGACATGTGGGTGTTCTATAATCTTAAACATACCTGGTGACATTTGGGCGTTCTATAATCTTAAACATACCTGGTGACATGTGGGTGTTCTATAATCTTAAACATACCTGGTGACAAGTGGGTGTTCTATATAATCTTAAATATAACTGGTGACATGTGGGTGTTCTATAATCTTAAACATAACTGGTGGCATGTGGGTTTTCTATAATCTTAAACATAACTGGTGACATGTGGGTATTCTATGAGTATAATCTTAAACATAACTGGTGACATGTGGGTGTTCTATAATCTTAAACATAACTGGTCACATGTGGGTGTTCTATAATTTTAAACGTAACTAGTGACATTTGGGCGTTCTATAATCTTAAACGTAACTGGTGACATGTGGGTGTTCTATAATCTTAAACATACCTGGTGACATGTGGGTGTTCTATAATCTTAAACATACCTGGTGACAAGTGAGTGTTCTATATAATCTTAAACATAACTGGTGACATGTGGGTGTTTTATAATCTTAAACTTAACTGGTTACATGTGGGTGTTCTTTAATCTTAAAAATAACTGGTCACATGTAGGTGTTTTATAATGTAAAACATAACTGGTGATATTTGGGCGTTCTAAAATCTTTGGGGGACTATAGGCGAGATATTACGTTATTATAACTTAAGAAAACCTTAAGATCGAAATACTTTTATTGAATTACAAGAAACGAGAACTTCTAGAAACCGACTACTCGTACAACTTCAAAGACAAAACTTTCTTCAACAAAACCCGAACACATGAGAAGTCTGCAAAGTTTCTGGGTTAAAGTTGAGCCCTTCAAGATATACTGACAGACATATATCGCCACTGATCGCCACAGAGTTTAGAGACGACTCAACGGCCACTGTTATAGACGGCATTGTCAAAACTTTACATGCAAATCAAGTGTGCCAGTGAGAGTCACCGTATACTATAGGAAAAGGATATTTCATGGATTAAAATAAATTAATATTATTTGGTCCACCAATTAAATTATTAAAAAATATATTCATGCGCATTCAAAGTTTAGGGCTGGGGGCTTGTGACTTCCAGTCTTACCAGATTCAGCTGAGTACCAGTGTTTTACATGGAACGACTGCCTATCTGAACTCCACAACCCAGCAACTTGGTAACATGGTACCCCTTGGCAAGACTGGTTTCAGATCTCAAGCCTCTGACTACCCGTAACGATTGTCAAAGATCTTTAAATGACAGCCAGGACCAACGGCTTGACGTGCTTTCCGAGGCACGGAGGAAACTCGGTATGTTGAAATGGTCACCCATCCACGCATCGACCTCGTCAAGCGTTACTTAACCTTGCTGATCGACCAGTGCGGCTGTTATTATTTAGCCACGAGCTTGTGACGTCTAGGTTAAAAGTGTACCAAGTTGTGACGTCATGTCAAGCGAAATTTCAACGCGCTGTATCGTCGTAATTTTTAACCGACGAAGAAAAAGGACGAGGTTCTCAATTCGACATTGTATATTTTGTTATGTATGACCAGGCATAACTTTTTATAGCGTGGTCCTATTTCAAATATTCTCTTTTTATAGGAAAGGGCATACCTCAAAAATTACCGACGATATAACGAACTGAAAAGCAAAACTAAAAAAAAAATATTTTCGTCTAGTATTTTGTGGCGGCGCCAAACAAAAATCAACGAAAATCAACCTAGGTACAATCATTCCACGCATTAGGTTATAAATTTGCATGTTTGTTTGATTGGTGCCAACTTTTTGTTATTGTGTTAAAAGGAAAAAACCGGCCAAGTGCGAGTCGGACTCGCGCACGAAGGGTTCCGTACCATTATCGCATAAAATCACGTTTGTTGTACGGGAGCCCCACTTATTTATTTATTTTATTATGTTTTTAGTATTTGTTGTTACAGCGGAAAGCTAGCAGAAAGCTAGATATGGTCGCACTAAATGTCTCAATTATATGATGTATTTATCTACCCACATGATTAGTAGTTTTTATTCATGCAATGTTACTACTCATTTTCACACTATTTATGTACGTATTCTCATGTTCCTTACTATTTTTAACGGATACAAATTTATTTTATTTAAGTATACATACACACGTCACTTTGCAGTATAAAACTGATTTACATCCGTCACCTCAAACACCAGGTTCTGTTGAAAACCAGCGTCAGGCACTAGTTGTCTGGCATTATTGCTGAACAGGGCTTTTTTGGCGCAGCCGTGAGGCACACTTTCCTGCTAATTTCTTACGTCAGACTTTTTTTATTTTAATTTTAATTGTATTATATCCGATGTATAATATTATGTTGTGTGTCTTTTAGTCTGTGCTAAATAAATTTATTTTATTTCTTTCTTTTTCTTTAGATACAGCCTGGTGACAGACGGACAGACAGACGGATCGCGGAGTCTTAGTAATAGAGTCCCGTTTTTACCCTCTGGGTACGGAACCCTAATAATACTTGTCCCATATTTTTTAGTGTTTTAACAGAAATACCAAATAAAATTTATCAGGAAGCTACCCTATTAGGAGCATTTGCGTGGTCACGAACATTGTTAACAATAATATTCCTACTCGCAGCCAGCACCTTCTTCTTCCTTCCTTGCTCTTTGTATTTCACTAATAATATATGCACATAACTTGCCAGATGTTAGATAATTTAATTTATAGACTAAGTTAGAATTGGAGTATTCATTGGGAGCTGGTTTATGCGATTGTCTCTAGTTCTGAACATGTCATTCATTGATTTAAATGACGCCAACTCGTTGTTAGTTTATAATTTAGAAACCAACTTAGGTATCTCTCAGTAGTGTTAGATATGTAAACTACATATTAAGGGTACACTAGTCGACGGCACAAACTATTTTGCGCGCGGGGTTAAAATGCATTTTATATCAACCGACAACACGTGCGGAAGAGATAGATGCTGTGATGAGCAGTAGGAAGCTAGTTCGCGTACGAATACACACTTTTGCAAATTTGCAGCGAAATGGATAATGATTTAGGACGAAACCGACCGCGCGAAATTTTATAAACAGACCTTTGGCAGTCTAGATATCATGAAAAAACTACTAAATCTATCTGTTCAAAATAAAATTATATGCATTGTTGAACTACTAATCATCTATCCCTGTATGGAGGCCGTTTTGCAATTTGCCGTCTTCTTATGGTATTTATTTGCGCCCAAAAATGCGTTAAAATTAGTGTCGAAATGTGGAACTTTCGACGCTCTTAACTTTCAAATATTTTCTTTTTTCACTTTTTCGCTTCCATACAGGGCTAGATAATGATGAGACAAATTGATATCACTTTTTATTTTAAACGTACATCGTCAAACAGTGGCATAATCCCTAGACTACGTTTGTATGGAAAAAAATTCGACTAGTGTGTCCTTAAGGCCCCGTTTTACAATGTTTAGGTAGGTATTATCTACCAACTAAATAATATTAATCTAACAGAATTTGTATGTTATTCCTTGTCAGTTAAGCCACGCAACCAGAATTAATTGTGGTGGTGGTAAACTCAAATTGACTTATAAATATTCTTAAATTCAGTTCATTTTGATTCTAACTTTTTAAGTGAAAGAATGCTTCTAACAGTGCGGCAGCGTCGCGTTTCAAGAGCCTGTTGTGTGGTTATTACCTGTACAAACCATTCCATTATTAAACGATAATTAAAAATACTATGAAACTTAGTGCGTGCAAAATTTTTAGGAATCTTTGTAATAATTTATATGGCAAAACAACGTTTGCCGGGTCAGCTAGTTTTAAAATTGAAAAAGAACAAAAAAATATACGGTTTATATAGATAAGCCAAGATAAGGATAAAGAGGAAGAGGAAGGCCAAAGAAAAGATGGATGGACTGTGTAAGAAGTGATATGAAGGATAAGGGAGTCTGTAATAGCGTAACAGGGGACAGAACGGTATGGAAGAAGAAAACGTATTGCGCCGACCGCAAATAACATGGAATAAGGGCAGGAAGATGATGATGATATAGATAAGCCCTATTTTGATACGTGCATCATCAACCGTGTTCATCGTGACACGAGCAGAGTTAAAGAAATCTCTCTCATGGCCCTGTAATCACCGGCAGCAAAGTAGCAACCAAACCGTACTGGCAATGTTTAACGAATGGAAGAATTAATCGGATAGTGTTAGTAAAATTACTGGGACGAGTCGTGTCACAAAGAGCTCTTTGACTGCTGCTAATTTCAAGCTAACATAGGGTAAACTCTGGTAGAATTCTACTAATATCATAAAGGCGACAGTTTGTGACTGCGTATGTGAATTTATATGTCTGTTACTTCTTCTCGCTCAAACTGCTAGACGGATCCGGATGAAAATTGGCACAGAAATAGATTATAGTCAAGAATAGCACACAATATATTTTTATTCTGGGAATAATGTTACCTAGGGATAATTTTCGACTTTCACGCGGGCGAAGTTACTGGCAGAAGCTAGTAATTTATATTTACGCTCCAATAGTAATTAATAACAACCAAAAAACATTTTTACAAAAAATAAACCGAGTTATTTCGTCAGGCACAGTACGCTGCTGAGCCTGTATCCGATAAGATGCGGCGGCAAGAGGTGACCAACCTAAGTCAGTGCAGAGTAGTGCTCCCGAACCGTACCAAACGCAGACTGCCTTCTTAGCCCTCGGGTCTTGTATATCTGCCGAGGGCCTCGCAGGCGCGTGCGGCGGCGGGGCGAGCGGGTAGCACACATTTATTCGGCCCGCGCAGGAGTAGTCTTGATGCGACGCCATTGTTGTTATGTTACACTTGTACATTAAGGTAAATTTTCGCGAAAATCTAAATTTGCCCATATCTTTTTATCGTGCTGACTCAGGACCTTGATTTTTATACACCTAATAGGGACTATAGAACTCGGTATCTGGTATACATTTCAACTTGCCAGGTCCACCCGTTCCTGACGGTGGTGACACACGGACGGACAGATGGACGGACAAGAGAGTGACCTTGTAAGGGTTCCTTTTTATACCTTTTGAGGTACAGTTGTTTTATCTCACGAAAGCGGGTGACCCATACTTGTGTGTGTAAGTGTACATGCACACTGTCTTTGCGTGCGTAAGCTTGGGAGCGCACAGTCGTGGCCGAGTCGCCGGCCGAGTCAGTAGTGCTTATTGGTTCGCGCCAAAATTATTTATCAAATACCGTCAGCATGGAAGGTACGAAGAAACGGAGAAAAGTTGTTCGTAGTGAGGTAAGTCAAATTATGTATGTAAGTATGTTATGTTCATGTTTGATATATATTTATGTTGTGTGTAATGAATTAATGTATTAGTTAGTTTTTAATAAGAACATATTAAACGAGATTTTAAAAATGTATTGTTTATTTTAGGCTCGTCAAATGATTGCAAATATTTATAATTTTCTCAAAGAAGAATATGAATTCACGGAACTTCATCGAGAACCCAATTGTGATTTATCACATTTGCGTAATATTACAAAACGCACTGCAGCAGCGACGGGGGTAAGTGAACGAACAGTGCAAAAAATATTAAAAGAAGGAAGAGATGTCGCAAGTACATCTTCGAATTTTATGTCACCCATGAAAAACCGAAGAAAGAGAGAAAATAAAGTAGACATTGATGGATTTACAGCTGACGTTGTACGGAGCACAATACAAAATTTTCATATCATACAAAAACAAATTCCAACATTGGCAAAACTAAGGTCAGTCTTGAATGAAAAAGTTGGTTTCGATGGATGTCTCGCAACGCTAAGGAAGTTATTAAATAAATTGGGCTACAAGTGGCGTAAAACCGATAACAATAGGAAAGTATTAGTTGAACGGCATGATATCCAGATGTGGAGACTAAAATACTTAAAAAAAATATCCGAATACCGCTCTCAAGGTCGGCCTATTGTCTATACTGACGAAAGTTACGTATTGACAACACATGTTCGAGATAACACCTGGGCCCAAAAAGACAAACCATCTCCATTTTTAAAAAAACTTAGTCAAGGTACTCGTTTTATTTTAGTACACGCTGGGACCAATGCTGGATTTATTGACAATGCTTGCTTAATCTACAAAGCTAATTCCACAGTTGGAGACTACCATTCCAACATGAGTTTTGAAAATTACGTGAAATGGCTGAATGAAAAGTTGCTGCCAAATTTGCCAGATCGTTCCGTAATAGTACTAGATAATGCATCGTACCACAATACACGTGCTGAGAAATTACCGACGACAGCCTCAACAAAATCTGAGATGCAAGGATGGCTCACTTCTAAGGGTATACATTTCGACACAAATTTGCGCAAAGTTGAGTTATATGATATAATAAAAAACCATAAAAGTGATTTTATCACTTACAAAATCGATGACTACATAAAAAGTAAAGGATTTGAAGTATTACGCCTCCCTCCTTACCACCCTGAGCTTAATGCCATAGAGAACATCTGGGGGGTGCTTAAAAACTACATTGCTCTAAGAAACGTTGAGCAAAATATGACCAACACAGAAAAACTGATTCAAGAGAGTATTACAAAAATAACAAGTGAGACATGGCGTAATACTTGCAATAGTGTTATTAAAAAAGAAATTGAATATATGAGATATTTTGACACTGATTCAGAATTTATAATAAATTTACAAGATGACAGTGAAGAAGAAACTGACTCTGAAGAAGAGTCTAGTTACGATTCTACTTGAAATAATAATTTAAATAAAATATTAATTGTAAAATATTTCTAAAATTAAATGTTTCTTGAATATAAGTTTCTATTTTATTGTACCATGTCTTATCTATACGTAGAAAAAAATCGAATAACTTTATTATTTTGTTCATTAGCGATGAGCTTGCTAACGCTACCTGTAGTTACGCACACAAGAGCGCGTGTCTATACGAGTTACAACTACAAGTATGGCTCACCCGCTTTCGTGAGATAAAACAACTGTAGGGAACCCTAAAAACGTCTTTAAAAGATGTTAAAATGTAAATTCATCATTCTTGACGATGGAAAATCTGATGCAGACGGCCTGTTAGAGTTACATATTATAGCTACAGATGATTGTCATCTTTGGTATACTCAACAACAAAAATAGCAGTGTTTGCGGTTTAAAAAATACTTCATCTACTTGCACATAGATACTTATATTATTTATTAAAGCACACGGTTTCCTCCCCCGTAATGCGTCCGTATCTCGTTGCAACCACACCGGTGCCGTGTATTAGCCGCTCTCACCGTGATGAGCAAAAACCTGCGTTTTAATAATATCGAGTGGTTTTAGTTGATTGCTACTGAAGTGAGACTCGTGTTTCCTGATCTGTTTTCATGTTAACATAAAATTACGCGTGTATTAAATGAAGGACTAGGCAGAGGTGAAGTGAAACAGTTGACACATTCTACGAAAGCCCAAACTAGTTCCTAGTATTTATGTTATGGATATCACTGTATTTTTTCACTTTGTTTCACCTGTATGACAAAATTTTTAAGGTGACGTAGATACATACTGATCGCAATATTTCTCAAACTACCCGAGTATACTGACTGGACTGACCGGACAGGTCCACTCAATCTGGCTGGTTCTTTCCTCAAAAGACCATTTCAGATATCAATCTACATGGTCTTCACATGATCTAACCAAGATTTTTGTCTGGACTTTAAAAGCGACTGTGACTTCTTAGTTTGTTTCGGCATTTCTTCTCAGAGTAGTCAGATAGGAAACGCCGACCTCATCTAGTTTTAAAAATATGATCGACATGTAAAAGTGTTTGTACAAACCAACTTACAGAAATAAAATCATTTATCATTTATAAAAACAACTTATTAATATTAACCTCTAAGTAGTTTAATTTTATTTTTATTTAAGTGTATTTATAGGTAGTTATTGTTAATTAAGTATATTATATTATGTAAATTTTAGATTATTAATTAATTAACCTCTTGTATGCCGGAACGCAGATCTAAGCCAGACACAATGGCTTTTTCATTGTGTCTCGAATGCCGGCATACAAGAGGTTAAACGTTACTTGAGAGCAGTGGTGGCCCAGTGGTATCGGCCGCGACTTACAAGTTGTAGGTCGTGGGTTCGAGCCCAGGCAGGCGCTTTACTTTGTGTAAATTATTTCATCACCACTGCTCTCAAAACGGTGAAGGAAAACATCGTGAGGAAACCGGCATGTCCTAGAACCAAAAATTCGAAGACATGTGACATCCACCAACCCGCACTGGGCCCGCGTGGTGGATTACGGCCCATTCCCTCTCACAGAGAAGAGGCCTGTGTCCCAGCAGTGAGAACATTAATAGGCTGATGATGTGATGTGTGCAATCCGTCTATGTCGCTCAGTTGCTCATGTCATAAGGGTTCACACTAATTATTATACATATATATATCGTTTATAACACACTAACGTATATCTATTAACCTGTATATTTAACACCGTAAAAACTCACACGTTATTCACATCCGTACATTTATTTCAACGTAAGGTTCAGTTGAAAACCAGCGTCAGGCAACTCCCTGTAGTCTGGCGTTTTGCTGAACTGGACCTTTTTGGTGCAGCCGCGGGGCACACATGCAATATGAAATTGTTTAATTTTAAAAAGTTCCCTTTTATTTGTTGTGCCAAATAAACTAGTTTTCTTCTTCTTTCTTCTTTTAAACAAACTTTGGGTAACAAACACTCGTTGGTAAGACTGGTTATAATTCATTCGGTGTTCTAGCCTGCAACCGACTTTCAAAGTCCAAAAAAGCCAAAACCGACAGCATACTGTGCTTGTCAAGGCACACACGAAGGTGGGGATTTACTGCATATTATAATAAAATATCGTGGTGCCCAATCCGTTCAGAAGTTTTTGCGTAAAAGAGTAACAAACATCCATGCATCCAACCTCGCAAACCTTTACGTTTATAATTGTAGTAAGATGGATAGACCAAGATAAACGCATGGAAATAGAAGTTGCAATTGAAGTTGTAAAAGATTATTTAGTTCAACAGTTTTACGGTGAACCATGACATCGGCAAATCTTGGTATCGGCCAATAATTCATTCTATGTAGCGTTTTTCGGCGAAACGTGCTGTCGTAACTTCTGTAAATAATGGTATCGACTAATAGTCTTTCCTATTACCATTCAACCATGAACCATGATTTCTGTAGACAATTATATCATTCAAGGGAAATTCTATGTACCGTACGGGACTCATGAACTCTCCTCTAGTGCTTTTTCGTGGGTTAAAATCCCAACAAGTACCAAAGTAACTTTTTCAATTCGTATGTAGGTTTTATCTTGGATATCTCTCCCAACAAACATTTTGGCGCTAAGGGCAACCTTTTTTAGCTCTCGTAGTATTATAAATGATATATAAGAGCTCCGATTGTAACAATCGATTCTACTATGGTGTTAAGGATAAATAATTAAACCTTCAAGAGGGATAACAGTTACAAAGAAAAATTGTATTACTTAAGGCGGTAGCATAGAGTTGGTGGGAACCTTTATATAGCTGACTCTTATAACTATAAGAAGCTTAAAAAACTCTAAGCAATTGTAAGGTGTCTACTAACACTTACTAACGGCTGATGGCTCAAAACAGTTAGTTAGATGCTTTGGAACACCTTAAGGCTTACTGTAATAGCTTTAAGAAGCGTAAAAAACTGTAAGTAATTGTAAGGTGTCTGCTAACACTTACTAACAGCTGATGTCATTAAATAGAGTTAGAAAATACTTTGTACCACTTAACGAGTTATATCCAACCCTAAGAGTTAACAAGAAAGCTATTAGTATCACAAAAGTGTTAATTATAAATCTTATAGAGCTGGTTGCTGCAAGGGTTAGAAACCACCTTTAAACCATTAATGATTAGGTAATACAATGGTTTTTAAAATACTTCTATGCGGCCATAAACAATATGTGCAAACATTATTACTCTTAATTATTACTTTAAGTTGAGTTATAGAATTTTATATCACCTAAATGCATCTTAATATAACCTAACCTCAAAAATTATGTTTTGGTACAATACAAGTTTACACTGTGCAACGGGTTTATTCGGTAATATTTTTGTTTCCACCACGCAACATAGAAAGTTGAAAAGATAACCGGTGGAGATAAAAGAACAGCTTCTAAAGAATTCAAGAATATAAATGGATCAACGCAAAACTATCACAACGAAATTTCATTAATTGAAGAAAAATATATGACATTGTGGCAGGGGAAGAATTACTTGTAGTTTAGAAACAGTGTTTCGTGAATCAAAATCCTAGAATAGATTATGATGTGATTCCACGGAACAGTCCTCATATAAGATACAATTACAATCTCAGTGACCTTGGTACCGATTTATATCAAGTGCAAGCAAAATATACAACAGGGTTCCATACATCTGGAAACTGTTATGACGAATGATGAGTTTAACATTTTGTGTCCTCTCAGTAGTTCAAATACCTCGGACGACGAGCAAGACTGAATATATGCAAAACATAAATTTAAAGAATGTTTGACGAACATGGGCTGTACAAAAAATATAAGCACAAGCTGCTTTGAAAGATTTGATTTTTATTTTATACAAAATATTTACAGATATTTTACCATCCGACAAAAGATTTTATAAAAAAAACATGCTAAGGCAGGGGAACAGACCACATTCCAGGTAGCGAAAAGATTATCTTAGCAAAATAAAATTGTTGCATCTTTACCAAAAAAAAAATTCTCAGGAACCTTTAATAACTACCAAGCACAAGAATATCACAGTTCTTTACTTCGAGCACTTCGTATTATCTTGCCGGTGTAGAAATAAATATTTTACGTCACTAACCAATGATATCACTGAACTTAAATATGTTACAGTCGAAGATAAAGAAATAAATATACACGGTAAAGTAATATCGGAAAAAAGTTCTTGAATATTTACAAAGCCAGTGAAAGCAGCATATTATCGTCAAAAGAAATTATATTATATCCTAAAGATGTAACATGCTGTTAAAAACAGTGGTTTTCTGTACTTATTACCTCTTTTACGTACCTACAGTGTAAAAATAAAACATATTATTATTAAAAAATGTGGTTTTATTCAAAATATCTTTAGTATTAGTAGTATCACAAGGAAATAACATAATCAGTCAAATAATCAGTCAAAGTTTAAGCATAATTCCTCAAACATTTCTAATGTTAAAGAACCAAAGACAACAACAAAAACATAGGCACTATGAACTTTCGCGCATGTTCTCTCACTCATACTCGTGTCATGTCACCATTTGATTCCTAAAAAATGTTACTGCGCGCGACCTTCTGCGTGAAATTCGGACTCGTCAAGATATTTCGGCCGTACTGGTACATCGTATCATGGGCGAAACGTACATCTAAACATCGTGATAAAAAAAATCCCGTGCACACGATGACCACATCAGTGCACACTTTGGCGTGATGTGTGTGACTGGAACTGGGCGCGATGTTGAGTATGTAGGTTCTTTAACATCACCACCACTAAAATATGGGAATAGTTACTGAAACAACAGTTCTTTTTTGTAATAATGTAAAAATACATACAAATTAAGTTTCTAAAATTTAGTTCACAAAATACAAAACAAGTTTAGTATGATAGTAAAAGACAACTTTTTATTCAAAATATATTAACTTAAGTTACGTTCGTACAGGCTTTTGTTTGCATAATTATTATAAATAATAGAATTTGGAATTCTTTGGTAAATTCCATCAAGTACGTGATATGTAAAGGTTTTATTTAAACAATAAGAGAACCCTGAAAATATTCAGCCTACAGGTTCACATAGAACCATTATGCAAACTGAACCTATAAAATTGTTGTCTTTTCAGTTTTAGAACCATATTGTATAACTGCAAGTGGCATATAAGTGCTAACAATCGTTCTTTAAGCATTATGTTAGGGATAAAAGAGTTATCAGCAACCTTAAGCAATTTAGAATGGTCGCCATTAAATAAATAGTTAACCTATAAAAATCTTTAAAAGAATAAACCTTTTCTAGTTATTATTGCCCCACTTATTTACTATATAATTGTCTGTTTTCCATTAAAATGCCAATGTACAGTACCAGGAACTATTATTCATCATAATTGAAATGAAAAAATAACTGAGGCGGTATTTTTTTTCTACATATTATCATCAAATGCAGTTTATTTTTGAGGCGTTTCAAAATTGAGATGAAAACATACACATATTGTTACAGAAAACTTACCATGGCAGTGAGTTTTAATAATTATAACACCATTGCAGTAATCTAAAATACATTAACTGACTTACCTCTTCTATTAAACATAAAGTCAATGTCAATATCAATATATCGAGGATGAATAATGCGTACTGCTAAATATTGTAACACTATTGACGGTAATAAAGCACAACAATTATGAAAAGAAGTGAATATGTTGGCACTTTGGGTGATGCTCGTTGCTATTAAATACCTACAATATATTCTTAAGGTATATATTGTGTCGAGGAAGCACTAATATGTTACTAAAAAAGTTATTAGGGTGGATTTCATAACTATATTACTACTTTAGCTTGCAGTTGTAACCTTTGTATGGCTTATAATCCACTTAACGTGGTAAGCACTGCTTCAATAGCACTATTGTAGCTCTTTATTGTCACTCATTTATCACTACTCTATAACTATTAAGTCACTTTAAGCTCTAAAATCGTGGGCCCAAATCAGGGTTATAAGAAAGTTAAAACGCGCTATATCACCAAATGTTAGTGCCTTTATAGGACCTTAGGTTCTTTAAATTCTCTTAAATAGCTCATATAGCACTTATTCTTATCACCAAAATGTTAGTTGGACATCGGTGAAGAAAAACATCGTGAGGAAACCTGGATTTATAGTTTATATAAGATTGAAATCTCCAACCCGCCTTAAACAAGTGAGGTGATGAATGTTCGTATCTTCTCTGTGTGAGAAGAGGCCTTTGCCCTGCAGGGGAGCAGTATGGGGTTGGTATTATTACTAGTAAAATAATAAAACAACATATAAAAATGATTGAATCCATTTAGTTTAGCAGCATGCCTCTAAACACTCTTCCTTGGTATCAAAACGGTTATCATTGCCTTGGCACCCTCCATATACGAATTCCTTAAATATTTTCGTTTCATTATTGTAATAATATCTGAAAAATATATATTAAGCATGTATTCGTCATTACACTTCAAATAAACTGGCTTAATAGGCTGTAGACAATTTATTTATTTATATAATAAAACTTCATGCAATAAAAAAGTACATAGGTGGACTTAATGCCTGAGGCATTCTCTTCTAGTCAACTAAGAGTGGTGGAGAGACAACATGGCAGGTGCATATAAAAACGTATATATTGTATTAAAGAAAACTGGGTGAAAACAACAACTGGGCAAATTTAAGTGTCTTTTATTTTGTTTTTATTGTTACTGAACTTTTTTATTGAACCGACTTTTCAAAAAGGAGGTGATTCTCAATTCAGATTTTTATATATTTTTTATCTCTCGTGTTTCCTGTGTTTGTAAACGCGCCCATGATACAGGAAGAAATTATTAGTGTGGGGCAACGATATTTACTTTAAAAAAATATTGGTCACGTGACATTTCGATAACGTTTGACGTTACTAGATGATTTGTTAACTTTTTATCTCGTTTTACTTCTTTTTTTTTTAAATTTCTTACGACTATTGTCGGGCCTACGTTGTCCCCCCATATCTAAATACTAATGCTGTAACATGGAAATATTGTAAATCCAAACCATTTTTTTAAAAGAGTAATCATGGAGTTTCTTGCCGGTTCTTCTCCATAGGAAACGACTAACCCGAACAGTGCACCTTTTGTCGACGTTTTGTAAGTGCCCATGTAGGCCTATGTAAAATAAAAAAATAACGATTTGTTCCTATATTTTCTTTTAATATTTCCAATTGCTACCACGACGCTTTCGTTGGTAGGATATCTTTTTACTTGTATGATCCTTATGTCAGAATTCTATATTTAGTTAAAGGGCGTTCGAGCCTATTGCCACATCCAGACTAGTGATGCAACGGAACTGGCATAACGGAAGCAGAAACGGAAACAGATGTCAAAAGTAAATCTTAACGGAAGCGGAAACGGAAACGGAAGCGGAAACGGAAGCGTTAACACTATGAAAAAAAAGCACAATTGTACATTTAAAACTTTTTTTATTAAATTTGTATTTTAGTAGTCAAAATTAAACAGCGGCAAGTTATATTTAATAAATAGTAACTTGGCCGCTTTTTCACCTTTCAGCCTATTTCGATGTTCTTCATATATTAAACCAGCTCCACTAAATAATTGCTCACTGGCTACACTGCTGGGGGGAGCTGATAAGTATTGGCGAACTATTGGCAAAATATGGGGGTATTTATGGAGGTAGTCTGTTTTCTTTCTTGTACTCCCGAAGGTGTGACTGTAACTTTAAAAGTAAATTGTCACCATCGTCAGCTGTAGAAGAGTCCTCCTCCTGGTCTTCATTTACACTTAACATCGATTCCAATATTTGCAATGATGCTGATGATTTGGAAGTAGAAGGCTGCACTTCAATGTCTTCAATTGCAATTTGAGTTCGGCTGCACCGCTCCTCATCGCTTTCTCCCCGCTTCCGTTCAGAGTTCTGTTATAAAGTTTGCGGAACCAGAAGCAGAAACGGAAGTGAAAAAACATGCGGAACTTCTGCAGTTGCGGAAGCGGAAGCAGAGTTCTGTTGCAACACTAATCCAGACAGCATGAATAAAGTAAAGCCCATTTATTTTGACCCAACGCGGGGACCTAACCCAGAAGCACTACACGAGCAATATTCTCAACAAAAGTGAAGCAATAGGGCTTGGAAACTGCTGGTCCTGAAATCTTTAGTGTAGTTAAAATAAAAATTGTTAATTTATTTACCTATTCATATTTAATGTATTCCTTTTATTTATTTTTTAAGAAATTGACTCACACACTGTTCCGTTGTTGTTGAATTAGATATTTTACCTATGTTTGCAATATTTGTAAGTATGTGAGAACCATGTTCCTATTTATCAAAACAATAAATTTACCTGTTAGTCCTTGTAATACTTTATAGCTATTCATTCAGTTAAAAACGTTTCGGGAACGGATGATTTGTTTATGGTTCCAAATTATTATTATATTTTTTTTTGTTGTTGTTAGATTGGCACAACTGTTTTCCATTTTGGCGCGGATTTTGAGTTACATCTGTCATTTAGATTAAATACAGTGCCGTTTTTAGTTATATCTTAACGAGTGCGTATTGCGAATTTCATAATTGGCAAAAATCGAACAAAGAGTTTGTCTTAAATGTTGCATCGCCAATGGAATTTCGTGTTCGGAGTCACTGAAAATGTTACAGAAGGCTTACGGTGAATCAAATTTATCAAAAACACGTGCTTATGAGTGGTACAAACCGTTATAAACCGGTCGAGATTTGATGGAAGAGAGAGATAGACGCCGAACTTTCAGTGTCTCACGAGTCGGTCCGTACCATTTTAAATAATCACTTGAGTGTGAAACATGTTACCGCTCTGCTAGTCCCAAAACCCCAGAATTTTCTCCAAAAATTTAATCGCTTATGAGTCGCTGAGAACATGCTAGAACGAGGCTATTCCGACCCAACATTCATGAAACGCATTGTTTCTGGTGATGAGACGTGGGTTTACAAGTTTGACATGCAAACTAGTCAACAAGCTTCGGAATGGCTTTCTAACTAAAACGAAACCGGAAAAACCACGCCAAACTCGATCCAAAGTCAAATTCATGTTGACTGTTTTCTTTGACTATCGCGGAGTTGTGCACTCGGAATTTTTGCCGAAAGGTCAAACAGTAAATAAAGAATATTATTTGAGCGTTTCATGGTGTTTAAGAGGGCAAATTAGACGAAAAAGGGCAGATTTGAGGAAAAAAAAATCTTGGATTTTGCGCCACGATACATTCGTTCACAATGATGGCCTTAGTACAAGGCCATCATTGTGAACGAACTTTTGACCAACAACTTAACAAGTACCATCGAGCAACCACCTTATTCACCGCCTGCCAACTTCTTTATTTTTCCTAAACTCAAATTACCACTTCGTGGCACCCGTTTTCATTCGGTAGAAGACATAAAGGAGAATTCGCGCCGAGAACGTGGGGGTGACCATAAGCTCTTAGAGCGGTATCAATTTGATATCGAGTAAGTGACAGATGTATACAACTCATATACATATGTCCCTTATTCGATCTCAAATTGATACCGCTCTAAGAGCTTATGGTCACTCCCCTGAACTCGATGCCAGAAAAATCATTTAAAAATGTTTTGATGAAAGATTTCAAACCTTGCTGCCTTGCTACTAGGTCCACGTCAAGCACAAGTTTAACTAGGAAATTTTAAATAAAATAAAATATTAATACGTACTTGTTAATATAACCACGGCAGTTTCCTGAGTCCTTGGGTAGCAAGCATCTAGGATCTGAAAAAAAAGAGGGGAATGCGTTAAGGTAGTTCGATCATTTGTTTTCTTTGGCCCCTTGTAATTTGCAAATACCTGTCACTAAAATTAAATAAAATTAAATAATTTTAACGGAAACTATATTATTATGATGTTTAATCATATACTATAAAACGAGCAATATTTGTATTTATATATATCTAGATATATATATATACTATTTGTAATCACGTTCTCGAAAACGGTTTAAACGATTTCGATTAAATTTGCAATATTCGAGGGCAAAAAATCGATCAAGCAAGGCAAATGAAATAAAAGCAAATTAATTTATTAAAAAATAATGTTTGTTTGTATTTTCACCCGAGGTCGCCCAGATACTATTAGATCACCGTGTGTATAAAGTTATAAACCATTGCCACGTCACGGACTCCATATTGTATACCGAGTGTAACGAAGGATTCCAGAGTTAACTCCCGAACGGAACGAGAATGTTTTAAGATTAACTCACGTGCGAAGTGAGGGAGCCACCTAGCCTTACAACCCTGACTGCAGCGAGATGGTTAAGACACTGTTAAATGTATCTAATTTATGTAACTTTGGTAAATTCTTATATGAACCTAGGCACTCTCGATTTTTTTTGATAATTGCAACTCTAAAAACACTGGAACAAGCGAGATTTTTGCGTGGCACTATTATAAATTATTTATACATATCTCGTATTAATAGTTACGTTAGTTGTACTTAATAGAAAAAAACAGAAAACTTTAAAACATAAGAGTAATTCCTTGAGTGCACGAAACGTGTATCTACGAACGCTTTTCTATTGTTTCAGTAATTACGAGAATTTAAAGTCCTGATTAGCAGATTCTTAATTCAAATTGAATTGAGTATCTGCAAAATTTTTCAGAGATTTTTGTTAATAAAGCCTTTTGTTTCTTGCCATATTGCTTTCTATTATCTAGATGTGAGTGTGAAAAGTTGAGTATTCTCCGCAGGGAAGGTGTCTTTGCCTTGGGCTGGTTGGAATCCCTCCCTGCATTCAGGATAATAGTATGAACTCCCTCGTTTCAATTCGCTCCTCTCGGGCGTTAAGCCTTGAATCCTTCATTCATTACACTCGGGATTCAAAATGGCGTCTGCAAAAGACACAAGACGCTGACATATCCCATTGGTACTGTTATAATCTACTTTATTTATTTATTACTTTCTGTATGGTTGTATTCTTATTAAGTACATTTTAAACGTTTAAAAAAATAACATAAAAATATTTTAAATCATTAATTAAAATTTGAGATTGGTAAATGGTATCGGCCGCGACTTACAAGTTGTAGGTCGTGGGTTCGAACCCAGACAGGCGCTTTACTTTGTGTAAATAATTTCATCACCACTGCTCTCAAAAACGGTAAAGGAAAACATCGCGAGGAAACCGGCATGTCCTAGAACCAAAAATTCGAAGACATGTTGTAAGGCAGCTTTCCTTACCCAACCGGCTAACTCGTTGGTAGTAAGTAGCTTGAGACAATTGCAGGGATTAACTCACATGAAGCTGACTGAAGTAAAACACATTCAAGTTTGGTCAACTAATTTAATTCTTCAAGCACACATTCCATCAATACAATAACTTGAGGTTACAAAGTATGAACCACTCACTTTCTGAAGGGATATAGATTACCCACAATATTCAATGCTGGAGATATGATTCCTCAAACAGCATCGTTCTCTGTGTAGTTGTCCGTAAGCTTGCTGTATATCAGATGATGACAATTATGCTCGGAACCTTTTGCAAGTGGAGACTGCTGTAGCTTGAACAGCTAGTTGACCATTAGCTTTATTACTTATATAAAAATTATAGCTAAAGAGGCATTTGGAGCCCTGCCAAGGAGAAGAAAATTGCATGTTAAGATCAAACGCACATGTGTCATGAAAATGGGCATTCAGACAAATTCAAACCAATACTCACAGCGCCTACATCATTGATTATGATGAGCTTTTCATCTTGACGCTAGCCAGCCTTGCCCCATATAACATCACGTATCTTTTTGGATCCTTGCCTTTGAGGTTATTTTTGACACCGTCCTCTCAACGCAAGTTCACTCGTAGTAAAGGCTCAAGTCATTGCAACTACCGACCTTGGACACTTTACTTTTAAGCCATAGGCCTTTTACTAAATTATATTTTTTTTTGTGACCAATGTGAAAAGACTTTACAATTAATTATTATATGTATTGAATTTGTGTGTTTGTTGTATTAAATGATTTCACACAAATAAGTTACATATTTTATTTAAACTTTCACCTATGTCATACATATGTCAACGCCAGATGTTGCTAATATATGCACTGGCAATTTTTACCCGTTACAGTATCTCCTTTCCCGGTAAAAGAATTGAGAAACAATTTTTTAATATAGTTACCATCAATGCACACTTTGAAACCAACATACTCCTTGACAGGTATTGAGGCAGTCCAAAAAAAATTATAAGAACTACCTACATTAAGTTTTCTAAAAAAGAAATGAGTTCTAAACTTATTTATCAAAGTTAAAAGTTTTTAAGTACAAAATGTACTAAACATTAAGACAAAGGACAATGTACTATGTCCAGTTAAACTAACAGAGAAAAAAAACTTAATTGTTCTCCTCCAAAGCAAATTCGACATACTCAGCAATTGTCACAAAACAGATAGCAATGTATAAAATACATCTATCACAACACAATTGCCAAGCAGTCCAAGTTCATTAGAATCAATGTATGATTCATTCAGAAAATAAGTATTTTAAATGTTCAAGAGACGGGTTATAATCCAAAAGATTAACCCATATTTTATTTAAATGTAGACAAATGTCTAATCAAGTTAAGTTTTTTTTACAACAACAGGGAACACTGCCATTAAAACAAAGCAAGTGCTATATTAAGTACCAAGTTGTTGATCAAATGTAAACAAACAAATGTAGGCAAGTACCACATCAAGTTAAGATTCATAATGAAGAGCAACGTTGCTTTTTAAAATAGCAAACGTCACATTAAGTACCCATCCGTTGTATAGATATAGGAACATACCCAATCAAGTTAAGATTCGCAACAGAAAGTAATCACCCCACAACAATATGGAGTGCATTACATTGAGCACCCATTCATTGTATAGATGTGGGTAAATGTCTATTTAAGTTGAATTTCATAAAAAGAAAACTACCAAGTTTTTGCTCATATATGACAAATACCTAATCAAGTTAAGATTCATAGCAAAAAGTAACATTGCTTTCTAAAATAGCAAATGTTACATTAAGTACTCATCCGTTGTATAGATAGGACAATACCTAATCAAGTTAAGATTCGCAACAGAAAGTAAATACCCCATAACAATATGGAAAGCATTACATTGAGCACCTATTCGCTGTATAGATTTCGGTAAATGTCTATTTGAGTTAAGATTATAATGAGAATACTACTAAGTTTTTGCATCATTGTGTTACCTTTCATCCTTCATATACATACATAACCTATAAATGATTGTTTAAACGAATGAATTTTGAAAAAATATCCTTATACCCTACCAGCATTCATTCATCCCTTTCTTAATTAAATATTTGCACCTCCATTATTGAATTGGTGCAAATATTAAACCATTAACACAACAATGATTATTAACTAGAAGTCTCCATACTTTAAATTAATGTATGTAAATCAATTGAGGACCATTATTGACATGGACAGCTTCAGGCATTCCGTGTACAAGAAACACTTATCTTTTACTATGGCATTGTTTGTTGTATTCCGTATAGGAAACAACATAACATATCTACCATAATGATCAGAGTATAATAATACCACATTGTGTTTCTTTTAGTTGACACCGGAAAAAATAACCTAATAAGCTTAAGCATTGTTCACATGTACAAATTTAGGCATTCTGTGTACAAAAACACTAGTATTTTGACCATAGCAGGTGCTTGTTGCTTCCGTATAGGAAGAAATCAACATAACATAGCTACTATGATACTCGGAATTTACTATTTAATTGTGTTTCTTTTAATTGACACAGTGTAAACATCCTAATAAGTCACTACTAATTGTTAGAAATATTTTATTTTATTTATTTTAAGATTGGGCGCCAGTGAGATCATCATTCAATAGAAATATAGATGTCCCACAACTTCTCTTAGCATCAGTATCTTCCAAGAGAATTTAGAAATTAAGTTTTATTTATTTTTAGTTTGAATGATTTAGTTTGAAAAAATAATCATTTGAGAAATTCTCATTAAGCGATTTTAAAAGCGAGCTACAATACATATAATTGTAAAAGTACCTCCTGAATTTACTTTTATTTAAATGAAACAGCTCAGCAACAGGTTTCCGAACACATGTGTACCTTATCCGACAACGTATGTGCGGGTTAGTCCATTAGTTTGATGCTTCAAATCCACTACAGACTACACAGGAACGACACTGCTTGCAAACCATGTCTCCAGTTGATTTATGATCTGTTGAAATATAAAACATTTAAGTACATGTTTATTAAGTTCTTCATTATGAAGATATTCAAACAAAGTTGCATTATGCATGTTGAACAAAAAATACTTTTTTGTTCTAAATATTCCAAACTAAGTATCAGTTAAACAAAACATTCATTAGTGAAAAGGTATATAGTTTTAAATAAAAATGTGACTATAACCCCACTTTTAAACTTTTATATAATGCAGGTGTTTTGTTTTTTTTTATTTTTAGTTTAAAGAAATGCTTTATGCATGTTGAACAAAACATATGTTTGTTCCATATATATAAATCTAATTAACAGTTATAATAACTATGTTAAATTAGAGTAATTTATATTAAGTTTAGCAAAACGCTTACTAGTGAAAAAGGTTTAGTTTGAAAATAAAAATGTGACTATAACCGCACTTTGAAATTTTATATAAAGTTAATGTTTTGTTATTTTAAGATTGAAATTAAACAATATTGAAGTTAACCAATAGTTTGGTTAAGTTCTTAAGTAAGTATTAAAGTTATTCTAGACACAAAATAAAAAGTTAAGTACTTCAGTAAAACTTCATGCGACACGTTGGGCGTACAATTGTAAGGCAGCTTTCCTTACCCAACCGGCTAACTCGTTGGTAGTAAGTAGCTTGAGACAATTGCAGGGATTAACTCACATGAAGCTGACTGAAGTAAAACACATTCAAGTTTGGTCAACTAATTTAATTCTTCAAGCACACATTCCATCAATACAATAACTTGAGGTTACAAAGTATGAACCACTCACTTTCTGAAGGGATATAGATTACCCACAATATTCAATGCTGGAGATATGATTCCTCAAACAGCATCGTTCTCTGTGTAGTTGTCCGTAAGCTTGCTGTATATCAGATGATGACAATTATGCTCGGAACCTTTTGCAAGTGGAGACTGCTGTAGCTTGAACAGCTAGTTGACCATTAGCTTTATTACTTATATAAAAATTATAGCTAAAGAGGCATTTGGAGCCCTGCCAAGGAGAAGAAAATTGCATGTTAAGATCAAACGCACATGTGTCATGAAAATGGGCATTCAGACAAATTCAAACCAATACTCACAGCGCCTACATCATTGATTATGATGAGCTTTTCATCTTGACGCTAGCCAGCCTTGCCCCATATAACATCACGTATCTTTTTGGATCCTTGCCTTTGAGGTTATTTTTGACACCGTCCTCTCAACGCAAGTTCACTCGTAGTAAAGGCTCAAGTCATTGCAACTACCGACCTTGGACACTTTACTTTTAAGCCATAGGCCTTTTACTAAAATTATATTTTTTTTTGTGACCAATGTGAAAAGACTTTACAATTAATTATTATATGTATTGAATTTGTGTGTTTGTTGTATTAAATGATTTCACACAAATAAGTTACATATTTTATTTAAACTTTCACCTATGTCATACATATGTCAACGCCAGATGTTGCTAATATATGCACTGGCAATTTTTACCCGTTACAATGTGACATCCACCAACCCGCACTGGGCCCGCGTGGTGGATTACGGCCCATGCCCTCTCACAGAGAGGAGGCCTGTGTCCCAGCAGTGAGAACATTATTAGGTTGATGATGTGATGTGAATTAAAATTTGTAACTATTATATCCACCAACCCGTACTGGGCACGTGTGGTGGATTATGACCCAATCTCTCTCTCACAGGGAGAAGACCTGTTTCTTTGAAGTGGGAACGTTAAAAGGCTGATGCTGTTGATGATGTAATTATTATTAAGGAACTATCAAAACTTACCTTTATCAGCACAAACAAATCTAACCAATAAAATAACAAGAAAATAAAATAATTTCATTTTTATTTAATGACGACTTAAAACGTTTCAAAATCCGAATCAGTATTATTATTTTATCAGACACAATATTTAACGTAAGAATTTTATTACTTGTATAACTGTCTATTAACTAAAATAACATGTACATAATATAATATTGTACAGCCTTTTATATGTATTTTGCGTGTGTCAATGTCAGGGATGTACTCTTTTAACCGAATTTATAAATTTATCACGAGCGGTTTTTTTTTTTCACGCGGGCGATGCCAAAAACATCACGCCATTCACGCGGGCGGGCATCGCCCGCGTGAATGTCGAAAATTATCACAAGGCAAAAAAAATCCGGGATAAAAAGACCAGACTATCTCTGTTCCAAATTTCATCCAAATCCGTCCAGCCGTTTGAGCGTGAAGTAACAAACATACAAACACACACACACTCACCAACTTTCGTCTTTATAATATTAGTGTGATTGTTTATCACCTCATTTGACTAGTCTATACTAATATTATAAATAGGAAAGATTTTTTTGTTTGTTTGTTTGTACCGAATAGGCTCAGAAAGTACTGGACCGATTTAAAAAAATCATTCACCAACAGAAAGCTACATTATTCTTGAGTGACATAGGCTATTTTTTTATCCCGAAAACGGGTCCTGTGGGGTTGCCCACGGGAGCGAAGCCGCGGGCAACAGCTAGTATATAATATTATAAAGAGGAAAGATTTTTTTGTTTGTTTGTTTGTACCGAATAGGCTCCGAAACTACTGGACCGATTTGGAAAATTCTTTCACCAATAGAAAGCTAAATTATTCCTGAGTGGCATAGGCTATTTTTAAGCCCGAAAATGGGTCCTGTGGGGTGGTCCATGGGAGCGAAACCGCGGGGAACAGCTAGTCCTGTATAATAGGTGAGAAAGTTTGATTTTAACTCAGATATTTTATTTTAAGCACCACTTTGTTTGAATACTGACTCGTTGGTTACAATCGTTACTGGTGAACATGAGATTTTAGGCTCGTCCCGGGGGTCGGGCAATGATTTATTAGGATTGCCATCTGAACGGAGATGTTCCAGAAATGTATGGAGCCTGGGCTAGCACTATGTACACTATATGTACACATAGGTCTACCTACATTTTAATATGTTTTATATTTGTATAATACTTACACATACTCTGACACCTTCTGTGTTTATTTTATTTTGTTTGTTATTTATATATTCTATTTTATTGTATTATTTAAGTATTTTCCGTTTCCGTAAGCGTGTCCGTGGCATCAACAGCTGGTCTTATCAGAATATCAGCGCAGCGTTATTTCCTTTTTTGGATATCGCTGCAGTTGCTGAGAGAGGAGCCTTTTTGGTCTCGCACGGAGTTTTTATTTTTAATTTTGTTTAATTTTAAGCTGATTTCTCGTGTCTCCTGTGCGGGTCACAAATAAATACTTTTTCTTTCTTTCTTTCAAATACCGCTATATAATATAGCAACTGTATTTTAAAGTTAATTTTCTTTAATTTCACTTCGTTTTAATGTAGAAACCTTATATTTTTTGTTGATTATATGAACAGTTTAAATTGATTGAAATTTTTTGCCAGGGGTGAAATGTAATTAATTTGGTTTTGGTAAAGTCATTTCATGATTATGCTCGCTCATCCATTAAATTATTGTTTTAAGAATTTTAGCAAGTTTTTCGTTTAAATTAGCATTTGTTTGGCATGAGGTGAGGATAGTAATATCTTCTGCAAACAGTACACAGGGCCCATCTATGGTTTAAGGAAGGTCGTTTATGTATATAAGGAATAAGAGGCAGCCTTCTACACTTCCCTGGGGTATTGAAGCATGTATTGGTCTGACATCTGATCTTATCTGCTGTATTTCTTTATTTGCTTATTATAATATTCCACCTCCACAAATTGCTCTCTGGCCTGTAAATATGAAGCAAACCGGTCGTGGGCTTTCCCACGTACTCCTATTCCGTATAGCTTATTCAATAGTATTTTAAATTGCACCTTGTCGTAGGCCTTAGTCATATCGAGTAGTATTCCTATATGTTTGTTATTTAAAATATTTAAGTATATTTAAGTACTGTTTAATTCAGAATGTTGGGCTTTGAAAAATATGGATGAAAAGAGATTGCACCTAGCAGAGATGAGAATGTTGAGATAGATTTGCGGCGTGACGAGATTGGACAAAGTGAGAAATGAGTATATTAGAGGCAGTTTGTAAGTGGCACCAGTGGCAGAAAAGTTGAAGGGAAACCGTTTGTTCTGGTATGGTCTTGTGATGAGGAGGGATGAAACGTATGTTACTAAAAGAGTAATGAATATAAATGTGGATGGATGGAGAGGGAGAGGAAGGCCAAAGAAAAGATGGATGGACTTTGTGAGGAGTGATATGAAAGAAAAGGGAGTTAGTAATAACGTGACAGGGGACACGGTATCGAAGAAGCAAACGTGTTGCGCCGACCCCAAGTAACATGAGATAAGAGCAGGAAGATGATGATAAAGTATATCTATACTAATATTATAAAGAGGAAAGATTTTTTTGTTTGTTTGTTTGTACCGAATAGGCCCCGAAACTACTGAACCAATTTGAAAAAATATTTCATCAATAGAAAGCTACATTATTCCTGAGTGACATAGGCTATTTTTTTATCCCGAAATTGGGTCCTTGGGTCCACGGGAGCGAAGCCGCGGGCAACAGCTAGTATTTTATATTTATAGACTGCTAACTTTGTAGATCTATTTTTGCGAAATCCTTTTTCACAATCATCGAATAACTTATATGTTTCACAAAATGAGTTTTTACGATCGCACATTGCGCTTTCAAAGACCGCCGCCGCCACCTGCGCCGTCATGAGATAGAACAAGTGTGTTTAGTAATATAAGTTTGAAATTGCCAACGTGCCTTGAGCAAGTGCGGTGATTAATGCTTATGCCGTCTCTCAATCAGAATAGGCCTTTCCCAGTGGGACAGTAACAGGCTGATCATATCACATCATCAGCCTATTAATCTTCCCACTGCTGGGACACAGGCCTCCTCTCTGTGAGAGGTTGGTGGATGTCACATGTCTTCGAATTTCTGGTCCTAGGACATGCCGGTTTCCTAACGATGTTTTCCTTCACCGTTTTGAGAGCAGTGGTGATGAAATAATTTACACAAAGTAAAGCGCCTACCTGGGCTCGAACCCACGACCTACAACTTGTAAGTCGCGGCCGATACCACTGGGCCACCACTGCTCTGCCCCACCCTGCCACTGATATTACTATGTGTTGAATTGAAAATACCTACTATTGTTTTTTTTTTACAAATCCAACCCTGCTCTCTTACTCCGTAACAGTTGATATTATGCTTCAGTTATCAAAGAGAACAGCTGTCTAAACTCTATAGCTATTGAAGACAAAATACACATAAAATACCTTGAACATGTACATTATGTAACTGTTGATTTTAAAGTGATAAATAATAGGGATGTTAACTGAAAATTTGTTTTGTCCGTCAAATTGGACACGTATTTTTTCTTTTGACTCGTTAACATGACGACGATATAATGCGTTGAAATATTGTTTGACGTCACGCCGTTAGCACACTTTATACTGACACTAGCTGATCCCCGCGGCTTCGCTCTCGTCTACTGGCTATTATAGTATCCATACTTACACTTTTACTATCAATCATTCTCATCTTTTATAAAATTTCCCTTTTTCCATATTAAATCGATCTAATTCGATTTATTAACTTTATTTTGCTGAAATAGAATATTGAATTTTATAATTTTTCAATGTTTACTTTTTGTCTGACATTACGTCAGTTGTCAAGCCTGTCATTTACTTTTTCTTTAATTTTGTGTAATTTTCTTAGTGACTATGAAGGTTTAATTTGATTTAAGTAATTTAAATTATTTTTATTAGTTGTTAGCTCTAATAATGTATATTATTGTTAATTTACTATTGTTTACTGGATAGTAGTTTCTTATCTTCTTACGCTTGTAAAATAATGTTATAACGCTCACAGAATTATTTTATGACTGATTAATACAGGCCGTTTTAAATACAGGCAACTCACAATGTAAAAATTATAGAAAGAATAATGGAATTCTAGAAACGTTTGTTTGGAAAAACGCTGACTATAAAAGGCATTTCCCAGACATTCCTGCGGCAGTCTGGAATCTGCAATGAACTCCGAAAGACAATTTTACCTTGAATTACTAAATGTCAAGTCTTGATCTGAAGACAAATCTATATTATATCCAGCTCGTGTATGTCCATATTATCTGAAGTTTATCCAGTTTAATATATTGTGTGTGATATACTGTCTGATTTTAATCTACGTATCCGCCTACCATATGCCTACATAACAGCATACCAACCTGTGTGCCAGCTAGACCATCGTGGTGCCTGCTATCTGTCAATTTGGAGCATATCACGACTCAAGAGGCGTTCCTGTCTGACCTGCTGCCTACTCCACGTCTTCCTGCCTATCCGACCTGCCGCCTGGTTAGCCGCCCACCGACTTGCTGCCTACTCCACGTCTTCCTGCCTATCCGACCTGCTGCCTGGTTGGGCCGCCCACGTCGTGCGAAGCCGGCCCACGAAGATTCTTATACTTTATATCCTTTTATTATTTGTTTTCTTTTGTTTATAATTCTTATTTGTATTAACGTGGCTTACGTGTAGCTATTTTAGCTACACGTAACGTTACACTATCTACTTACCTACCAGCTACCTATCTACCCTACCGACCTTTTTAAGAATGTAATAGTAATAATATCTAATTTAATCAAATTTTAGGCAAAATTTGGCTACTTTGGTTTACATTATTGCAATTTTCATAAGGATCTCTAATATTTTTGAAAATAAATTATAGCCTATGTTACTCGGGCCTAAAGTATCTTTCCATAGATTTATATATATTATATAGATTTGCATTTTCTGTACAAAGACTGTTGTTGATATCTTACACAATGTAATTTTTTTATTTTTTTTGAAGTGGCATTGATAAAACTATTGCTAAACAAATTTTTTCAACAATTTAGGAAACATTACAAGTGCAATCATCAAAAATATTTTCACCCTTTCGCTCAAGTCATGCTCCCTGGCGGAACCACTTTTGCTTTAACAAGTATAAGTTACATAAAAAAAATCTATGAAATGTCTATAAAATTCTAGTCCTATTAAAAAAAAGTCTATATCTCTAGTTTCGACGTAAACTTGTATTTAAAGTGGTTGTGCTGCGGAGTATCCTTTCCGGCGAAACCACCATGATATAACTATTACTATACACAGTATAAGCAAATAAATAGCATCAAATAATTCTATAACAATTCTATATTGAACTAGTATTCCCAAATCCTCAATCTAATTTAAATATACCAACAAAACGGTGCCTCTAAACTTTCTCTTCCAAATAGTCGCTTAGCGCCTACATTAAAGTTCTTAGCAAATAACGTTTACGTAAAATATCATAAAATTTTCTTCCAGGCGTTTAGTTTAATAGCATACAAAATATAATTAAAAAAATTTATTGTGTTATATTATTAGTTTTTTTTTTATATAATCTTGTAGGCTCGCGCTTGACCACTATCTCACCTGTTGGTAAGCGATGATGTGGTCGACGGTGAGACACGCTTGCCTAAAAATAACCTATTCACTCTTGACTAGGAAGACGTTGCGTTGGAAGGCCGCCCACTAGGTGGACTGATGACCTGGTGAAGGTTGCAGGGATTCGCTAGATGCGAGATGCACGGGATTGAGAGTCCTAGATTGTAGCTGTCACGAAACACAGAATCCAGCAGAGAATTCCACTCCTTAGCTGAACTCATAATAAAAGTGTTTCCAAAACGTTTTGTGCGTATGTGTGGGATGTCCACCATGTACCGATGACGCATCGCCGTACATCTGGTAGTCCGATGATGGAACGGGCTGGGCAGAATCAATTCATGTAATTCCATCGAAGCACCACAGCATGCACCATGCAGCATCGCATGCAGCATCGCAGCGTGTACCGATGGCGCATCACCGTACGTCTGGTAGTCCGATGATGAAACGGGCTAGGTGGAATTAGATCGTTCAATACCAACGCACACTCCCCGAAATGTAACCGATAAAAAACTCATAAGCTAGCAACTCGGCGACGGTGTTCAAGGCTTTGGGTGCTTTGACTCAACCAATGCCTCATCACCAATGTGCCTCTTGACCCGCTTCTCGATCGACTCCAGTGCATCAAGCTGATATTTGGCAGATCCGTCCCAGAGATGAGAACAGTACTCCATTCATGATCGAACTTGCGCTTGATACAATTTGAGGAGCTGTTCCGGCGTGAAGTACCTTCTCACCTTTGCAAGGATCCCCAACTTTTGGCAGCGAACTGAGCCTTTGCCTCAATGTAAGGACCAAAATTAAGAGTCGATGTCAATGTAACGACAAGAAGTTCAAGATGGTCCGTTATTGGCATGGTCACATCTCGGAAAGTAAACAAAAAAAAACATATCGATCGCGTTCGGTTCTGTTCCAAAGCTATAGATGGTGTTAGCAGTGGGTTCTCTCTATCTGGCAAAATCTTTATGCTCCAAAATTTATTTGGCATAACACACTTGGCATAATCTTCTTTAAACGAATATTTTTAAAGCATAATATATCATCCAAAATTAGCATGCATTAAACATTATTATTAAATAATTATTTCATTTAACATTATTATAATTAAATTGAGTAAAATATAGTTATGTCAAAAATTAAATGTCAAAAATAGTGAATCTAATACAAATAATCAGCAATATTAATGTCATCTTTTTCAGGTACCTACCTAGTACAAATTATAATTATAATTTTATATGAAGTTAAATAGGATATACTAAATCTTATTGTTTGTATAGGACAGATCGCCACTTGAGATAAATTCGTCATTTTAAGCTAGACTCTAAATATTCTTTTACTGAGTAGAAACACTTTTGGATTAGGTATAGTTTTAGCCTTTTTTGGAAAATTCTTATTGATTTTTCAGTTTTAAATGGGTTGGGTAACTTATTATATATTTTTATTGCCATAGAATATGGGTTATCACTTAACATTTTGATTCTTGAGGATGGAGCGCATAAACTCTTTTTATGGCGAGTGTTGACGTTGTGCGTATCTTCTACTTTAGTGAACTTGTCGATATTTAAAAAAAAAAACACGCAAATATCAAGTATGTATATTGACGGCAGAGTTAGAATCAGATATTTTATAAAGTATGGTTTGCAGCTCTCCGTACTATCTATTTGGGCTAGAATTCTTATACACTTCTTTTGCATTATGAATAGTTAACACTATTTCCCCATAGCATGACGCCATATCGCAGCCATGAGTATGCGTATGCGTAGTAAGCAGCCATAGCTGTTTGTGTGTTAGTGCTTTGTTTAATTTCAAAAAGAGCGTAAGAGAATCTGGAGAGCTTTGTTTTTACATGTTCTATGTGTGACTTCCAGTTAATGCAATGCAATGCTTGTAAAAGGCTGATAAGTCTTAAGTACTAATATAACAAAACACCAACATTATACACTTAGTTCGCAATAAACGTTTTGACTTTGACTCTAAAAATATTAAAAATAATAAATCGGAATTTTATAAATATTTGCGAATCGGGGAGATGCATTTAACGAACTTTTAGAAGTGATTCAAAATGACACCACATTGTTTGCATCTTCGGAGCGCGAACTTGCTGAGCTATTTGTGAGGATAGAGCGTAAAAGCGAGATAGTCGGACTGTCGATCAACAAGTCCAAGACCAAAGTCATGATCACTGACAGAGCTGGACTAATAGCACGCACGGGGGAACTTGTAGATCTAGAGTTCGTCAATGAGTTTGTGTACCTGGGCTCCATCATCAGCGATCAGGGGGGCTGCAATGGCGAAATTCGGATACGTACGCAGATGGCCAAAGCTGCTATGAGCAAGATGTCGAGGGTATGGCAAGATAGGAACATCTCTAATAACACCAAGAAGAGACTCGTTAGAACCCTGATATTCTCAAGTTTCCTTTACGGCTCCGAATTTTGGGCAATTCGCTCGGTGGATCGAAGAAAGATTGAGGCTTTCGAGATGTGGTGCTGGAGGAGAATGTTGCGCATATCATGGACTGCAAAACGCACAAATAAGTCTATTCTCAACCAGTTAAACATCAAAACCAGACTCTCCACGATTTGCTACCAAAGAGTCCTAAATTATTTTGGTCACATCGCCCGGAGACAGCCAGATAACCTGGTAAAACTGGTTGTTATAGGAAAAGTGGATGGGAAAAGGCCACGCGGACACTCACCCACTCGGTGGTCAGACCAGATCAGGGCGATTACGGGACTCACGGTTACCACTGCCCTGAGAAGAGCCGAAGACAGAGTGGCTTGGAAGCAGCTTGTCAATGACTCCGTGAAAACTTTCCAAGACGGGCACGACCTTCAGTAATGAAGTCAACGAATAATAAGAAGACAAAATGACATAAAATATCTAGACACTAATATCAAAGTTTCAGTATCACCCGAAGAGAGGCTTGTTATAACTTTGCGGTATGTATATAAAACACTTTTGTGTATTTTTTTAACCACCTGTTTTTTTTATTCAAAGACACTGGCATAAGTTTCACAATAATCAAAGTACGACGTGATTGTACCTGTTGCCAAAAAACGCAACGTTACCGTCGCGTTGGCGCGTCGATAACGTTGAGAAGTCTCAGCGCTAACGCTTGCCACTAGAGTCGAGCGCTGACGCTGCGTTGAAACGTTGGGGGAATGCCAACGCTCGTAAAACGCCAGTGGGATAGCGGCTAAGTTGTCTCTTTCTAAAGTTTGCTTTTTTTTATCTCATGAGAAAAAATTGACACATTTTTTTTTAAAGTTTATTAGGCCTCCTGAGGTATGTTATCTCCTTGTAGACCTAATACAAGACTTATATAAAACATCTCTTAAGGTGTTTGTAAACGGGCTAATTTTTTTGGTCAATTTCTTGCTGCAATAGTATAGCCACCAAGTTGCCAATTATATCGCTCAATACAAAGCAACAATTGCTGCAATCCTACAGTGTAGCCCGGCGATATTGCCAAGATATTTCAAAGTAGTCGCATGTATACAATGTATATCCGACTAGATTGCAAATGATTTACGCCGCTTTGACTTTACTGCAATATTGCCGTATATCGTCTTTGCTCTCATGTATAGGTGCATCTCATTTCCATCAACAGATTCCGCCCGCCTCGTCCTGTTGCTGCCTGATACTAAAGTTGTTTTGTATCCGTTGTTGATTTTATTCTGTTCGTCATGGCCAAGTGCTCAAACGAAAAGATTTTGAACTTTATCATCGAAATCCATGTACGTCGACTGAATTATGGGATGTAAAAGCTAGTGCGTATAAAGTTCGCAACCTTAAAAAGGATGCTTCGGCCGTAATAGCTGCGAAGTTTCATGTAACGACCGAAGAGGCATACGTGAAAATCGTCATTAACTGCTGAGATCTAGCCGCAATTATTGCTCCGCGTGTAGGGTAGGAACAAAATTCCTCAGCAGTATACCAATTGTACTATTTTGCTGCACAACATCCGACATTGTATTTCACAATGAAATTGCAGCAAGTGTATAAGTTGCAAATATACTGAGCTATATTGATAAACCAAATTGCCAACATGATGCATGTTTTGTAGCCCGTTTACAGGCATCTTAAAGGTCTATTCACACATATCAGACTTGTGTGAACGAGTTCATATAAAATGTACACAACGATATTTTTTTAAGCCCCTGACGGGGCACGGTCCGTCTACGTCCCTAGCACGGCCCTGATATTTGTGGATAGAGCATAAGGAGACCTAATAAGTAATTTGATATTTGCATGTGTCAATTTTGACTCAGAGATTAAAAACCAGACTTTAATTGATTTAATGATATATAACATACTCACACACAAATAGAAATAACTATGCTATTAATATTCTATTATTATAATTTCATTTAAAACTAATAATATAACACAAAAAATATATTATTATATTTTGTATGCTATTAAACTAAACGCCTGGAAGAAAATTATATGATATTTCACATAAACGTTATTTGCTAAGAACTTTAATGTAGGCGCTAAGCGACTATTTGGAAGAGAAAGTTTAGAGGCACCGTTTTGTTGGTATATTTAAATTAGATTGAGGATTTGGGAATACTAGTTCAATATAGAATTGTTATAGAATTATTTGATGCTATATATTTGCTTATACTGTGTATAGTAATAGTTATATCATGGTGGTTTCGTTGGAAAGGATACTCCGCAGCACAACCACTTTAAATACAAGTTTACGTCGAAACTAGAGATATAGACTTTTTTTTAATAGGACTAGAATTTTATAGACATTTCATAGATTTTTTTATGTAAATTATACTTGTTAAAGCAAAAGTGGTTCCGCCAGGGAGCATAACGTTTTCGCTCTGCAATAAAATGTGTACTTACAATTTCAGACCTTCAATTGTTTACATTACTAAAATAGTTATTTTTTTTTCTGAAATTGTGTTTTTTCCATAGATTTAGAATTTTTTTTGCTACGCAAAAAGATACACGAAGCGTGCGAGCGAGAAATCCTAATCAAGTACAAACCACCCAAGAGAAAAAGAGAGCGTGAATGACGTACCGATATGTCATGTTTTTCGCGACTAAGTAAACCTAGCGGACAATCTGTTTCACGCCGCGGTGAATTTCTTGCATTTAAATAATAATCTTTAGATTTAAATTGATAATATTAATTATGGTGACTTGTTCTGTGAGTGAATGTGACGTTACAAGACGAAATAACCCCAATAAATACACGTTTCACAGGTAAATACAATTTTGTCCTTGGATTGTTTTGAACCATATTTTGACGAATTTCTGCTAGTAATCGGCTCAGAAAAAGATTCTTACAATAGTATATTGATTTCCAATGTTATATATAAGTATATTTCGTATATATAAACAAAATTGGAGAAAATATTATATAAAAGAGTAAATTGTTTGTTTACGCTAGGGCTTGACAAAGCGGTGACGTCATGAGTATCGATAAAAACTTAATCGTTTTTAGTGACATCATGACATGAATACAAACTTATTTAGTCAGGTTTTGTTAAAATAGATTTAAGTTACGATTGAGAAGATGTTTTTATCGAAACTGTACTTAAAGTTGCATGTTTATTGTTGCCTTTATTTTTCAAAAAAAATCGGAGTGTTTTGATGTTTTGTTACTTTGAGTAGGTTTAGGAATGTCATTATATTCTTCTCCTTAGCGTGTTGATGGCAAATATAAAAAGTTAAATATTGTGTTTGGCCCAGAATTCAGCCACGGCAATACCATTCGGTGACGCAGTCATAAGGTCTTCGTAAGTACAGGTGACAGGGCATGCTGCGCTCTCCGTGAGATGGGCCATGGTCTGCGGAGAGATGCTGCATAAGCACTGAAGACTAATGCCATCAGAGAACCCCCACCTGAGGAGGTTGTCCTTGCTGCGGCCAACCCGAGTGCGGAGTCTATTTAGGGTCATTATAATTGTATGCATTTATTAGTTTTACAGTGGCTAGAATACATCAGTGCTCTGCTCATCAGCAATTTTTTCTGTTGTGTAAATAATAATATATAATATTTATGTACCTACAGATTCTCTAATAATTCTGTATTAAGAGAAAAATGGATTCGAATTTTAAACAGAGATGGATGGTCTCCAAATAAAAACTCTACAATATGTAGTAAACATTTTGAATCGAAATACTGCATACAAAGAAAACATCGACGACTTCTAATGAAATAATCTATACCTACTTTAATTGTGCCTGTAAGAATGACGCTTCCAATCGTATGGTTAGTTAGTGGCCAACCTAGTGTTAGTTTTCAAACCATCTAGATACCTCTAACAGAACTCATCTACTTTTATAAAATATGTAAACGTGTTTGTACAAACCAACTTACAGAAATAATATCATTTATCATTGAACTATCTGCAGGCCATACAAATATTTGTTCCGTGCGGGAATCGAACTCGCGACACGCAGCGCAGCAGCCGATCGCTCAACCACTACGCCAACCGTGTCGTCAATTTCAAATACCTGACTGCGGTATTTTTTATTAGTACTTCAAATACTTGTGGCTTCAAAATACATTCAGCGATTTTATTAATAGATGCGTTCTGCAGAAAATAGCGCTTGATAGCTTTCATAAGCAAAATGGCGACCGCGTACGTCAAATTTTCAAGTACCTTGTAAATTATCATTTTCATTTCAAACGGTTATTTTCACCGAACTTCTGTGTATTGATTAAGTTTATTAGTACGAATGTCACGATGAATGACCAATGAATGAATATTTTGTTATTTGTATTTTAAATAAAAATAGTTAAAATACTGTAGGTACTTTACATTTTAAATACACGACTTAAAAATATTTTGTATTTCGTATTTTAAATACATGCGAGATATTATTTTGTAATTTGTATTTTAATTAAAGCAAAGCATGGTTTTTGCCCAGCAATCGTGTTTCTTAAGGTGTTCACCAAGTATCGATATCGATATTGAACATGGACTTTTTATCAACACTTTTTTAACTAACACATGGACAAATTCCCTCACACATAGATTTTATATTTTCGGTTTCGTTTTTCATCTGACTCTGTGTATCTTGTACATACTATATCTATGGTTTTTTCTATCACTGTCACTTATATTTTCTCGGTCATAGTATGCTACCACAAAAGATTGCGCAACTGAGTCGAAGGCACAAGTAATGTTAACTATAGTACCTTTGATGCCTGATGATCTTATGTTACCGTTAATCAAACAATCAATATTTTTTGAGTTAGTTATAGCTTAGATGGGCTTCTTCGACACATTTTTGGAATTAGTGGTTTTGCTTCCAATTTTCTTTTTTTATTGGGTTATCATAGATTCCGGAAAAAAAATCATCATCACTGGTAGTAACTGTTACAAGAGGTGATGATTGTTTTGAAACAGTTTTTTTGGCAATTTCTTAAATAACGTTCTCAATGCGCTTATCGTAACACAATCTACCGATGGCATGTTTTACAGATCCGGACTTATATACATAATACACTGATAGAAACTCGTGAAGACGCAATCTTTTGTTGCGACAGTTTAGCAATAAAGTTTTAATGTTTTTGAATTAACTTTCTGTAGACGAACTATAAGTGAGGTTTTGGAATCAGGAAAATATCGAAACATTACATTAGAACATAAGGATAGTTTTCGCAGTAGTCTTTTTAGAGTTTCAACAAAAGTAGGAAGATAGTACATATTGTCAAAACCGTTCAACTCTTGATGCTGATTGATTTTACGTTTTTCTTCTATAATAAATTCAGTGAACTTTTTTTTCATTATTATCTTTTTTGGTTATCTCATTATCATCGTCTTTTCTAAAATTCCATAGTGTTTTCTAAAATTTCATCATAGTCTGCTTCCACTTCTACATACGTACGAGTTCCAACTATGTCTTCTAGCAAACATTAGCCCGCGGCTTCGCTCGCATTCAAAGTAAAAAAAATGCTCCGATCGACACCAAACTTTACAGGATTATCCTCTGGGTCAGATAAAGATAGTCTTAAAATTTCATTAAAATCGGTCCAGCCGTTTCGGAGTCTATAAAGAACATACATACATACTTTCTCTTTTATATTTATAACTAACGTTTTTACTATACTTTTTATTTTAGAATAGTCTGTGCACTCTTTAATAGCAGTTAAGAACCTAATTTACTTACGTTTTATTCTTCTATCAACTTGATATAATATACTTGACATTATATTTGATCTTTGTGTGGCAGCCGTTTTTTGCAAGCTTTAAATTTCAAATCGTTGCATTTTCGCAACTTTGGAACAATGTATGGTTCGCTCTCATCGTTTTCATCCATTAATTCATTTATTTCTTACAACTATTGGTGAATCAACCTTCAATTTATTTAAAAATTGCGTCTGTCGTGCTCAGTTCTTTTACTTGATATTCCTATTGTGGATGTAAGCAATATTATTATTATTTGTTATGCGGCATTGTAAAACAAACATTTTGTCTGTTTAGTCCAAACAGGCAATTATTTTTTTGCGCCACACTGCTTACAGTAGCCATCACATTTAAAAATTTCGTTGCGATTTTTCATTATTGTGTTGAAATATGTATGTACATTTAGTTTTTAAATTATCCCACACAACTTTTCTCATCACGGATGTCCATTTGTTTGGTGGCAACCAGTATCTCTTATTTACATATTTAGTGTTTGATTTTTCTGATTGCAGGTCAGACCAAATGTTAGTCAACTTGAAAAACAATTTTTCGCCGCCATGTTCCTCATTAATTCGGTCTAAAATGACACTAGTAAAACTATTGCTGTTTTCAATGGAGCCGCTGATGTTCATGCTACTATTTCCCAGTTGATCTTCGTTATAACATAGGCTATTGTCTGCATATATATTGAAAAACTTACTCTGATTCCGCTTTAATGGAGATTATAGTGCTTTAGGTGTTCAGGTTTCTGCTAATTTCGTGGTATATAGGCGATGATGGCGGGGAAATATTTTTAATGTCACTCAGTTGCTGGTGATATTTACTAAACTGTTCCAACTGCTCGTCTATATGTACAGTAAGGCGTCTAAACTGCAGTCATATCTATTGAGATATGACTGCAATTTATATCTAAGTGAAACGAGTAAGTATATATTTTTATCTTTGTGTGGCGTTGACCACGCCCCTTCACCTCGTAGTTTGTCTGTATGATGTCTTATTGTTTGCGTTGAAACATCACACACACACTTTTAATGCACAAAACCGTACAGGTGACTATAAACCAATGTTTATAGTCACCTGTGGGGCGTGGTCAACGCCACACAAAGATAAAAATATATACTTACTCGTTTCACTTAGATATAAATTCAAAATACTGTGTCAAGCCGGTTCAAAACTAAGTCTAAAATTCGTGGCAGACTCGTGAGAGAGTGCCACTCCAAAGCGGGATCCTAGTAGATGCGAGTTCAAATCTCGGCTGCACAAAGTTTCTTTTTGTATTTTTAGTGACCTATACTCATGGTGACAATGACTAGTAAGTTACGTGAAAGATATACATCTTAATAAAATAAAAACAAAATATTTTATGCATCCTTTGTTAATATTGTTTATACCCAACTATTAAAAGAGAAAACATGATGAGAATAAAGTAATTTATTCATTTAATAAATATTCATCATCATCTGCCTAGCCTTTTCCCAACTATATTGGGGTCGGCTTCCAGTCTTACCGGATTCAGCTAAGTACCAGTGTTTTACATGGAGCGACTGCCTATCTGACCTCCACAACCCAGTTACTGGGTAACACGGTACCTTTTGATAAGACTGGTGTCAGATCTCAAGCTTCTGACTACTCGTAACGACTGTCAAAGATCTTCAAATGACAGCCGGGACCAACGGCTTAACGTGCTTTCCGAGGCACGGAGGAAACTCGGTATGTTGAAATGGTCACCCATCCACGGACCGACCTCGTCAAGCGTTGCTTAACCTTGATGATCGACCCGTGCGGCTGTTATTATTTAGCCACGAGCTACTCTATTGAGGCACTAACCACCCACTAATAATTACTTACACTGATATTGTTATTTAGGTTGTAGCATTCGATTCACACTGTCTTCTGTATACTAGTCGAAACTGTATCACGGTAGGACAGTCTTCCTCTTACAAAATTAACCAGTTTTAAACGCAAATATAATTCCATAAAGATAAAAAAAGATAAATAAGTTTTAATTTTAAATAATAATATGATAACTATTATTATTGAGGTTATAGCTTAAATATTCGTTTTTCTCAACAATACCATAGTATTAATATCAAAGATTTAGTTTTTTTTTTGTTACGCATAAATATGGATCCCTAAGCGGCCCGCACTACTGACAGCATGGCTATGGCATAGAGGTCTTGTCGATGCACATGTTTGTGTAAGTGTGCCATTTCGAGTGTTTGTAGGTAGTTGCCGTACTATTTGTCTATATTTATACTGTGACAATACAATGCTAAATATTTACTATTGCCAGGACATGTTTCAAATCCAACAAACCATTGATTTAAATAATACGATACAATGATGTTTACATAGAATACTGTCAATAGGTAATACAATTAAAACATTTTTACTTAATAAATTATTTCTTAGATCAGTTTAAATATCTTTATTCACATTAAGACAAATTGTCACTAACATTACAACAATATGCATTTGCAACATTTTAGAAGTATTATCCCAGTGGCCTCTCTCTAGGTGGAGCTATGAGGATGACTTGGTCAAGGCTGCGGGATCCCGGTGGATGTGAAACGTACGGAACTGATCAGTGTGGCGACGCTTGGCCTATGTCCAGCAGTACAATACAAATTAGTTTATTGTTTCATAAGTTTACAAAAAAGTTTTGTGTTTGGAGCTTCCCTTTAAGCAAGTAATGCCTGTGTTGGGAAGCTCCGCTCTTCCATAACAAAGCAATACAAATTTAGAAAACTAGGTATTTACAACAAAAGACAATAGATACAGAAATATGATAAACATTACAGAATTTGCAATATAATTAAGTTACCATTTAATGAAAATCTTGCTTGCAAGTGTGTGTTCGATGTTATGTAAGTTAATGTGTTGTGTATTAAGGATAGTAGTGTTATGTTGCGTGTGTGTCAGAGTGATGATACTGAATTAGTGATGGATGTCGTGCAGTGGACGTCTTTCGGCTGATATAAAAATGATGATGATGATTTGAATATGGTGTCATAAAGATTTTCTTTAGTCTTGTTTTTCTTACACGAAGTGCCTGAAAAGTTCAATTTTGAACAGCAGTTTTTAGCCCGCAGGCTGCGTTTCGAATGTCATCGAAATCTATCAATAGCTCACAGAAAAGGTTCAAATGCTAATCTAAATTTATTTGTGGGCAATATTGACTGGCACGGGCCATTGGGATATCAATAAATTGCAGCACAATTGACATATTCAGCTATTTTGCAGGCACTAACTAATTAGTCAATCAATGGACAGAAACCGCTGCATGAGAGCTTTATGTCACAGCCATTTGATACTGATTGAAATGAATAAATAAAGAAAGAAAAAATATTTAGAGATTTGCATTTAAGCGACCAACTTAGGGCCAGTTACCGAATTTTGTAAGTATTTGGAGTTAAGAACGTGACAAACCTGGACGTTAATATTGTGAATGGTATTCAGACTTAAGGAAAGCAAGACAAAAACCCAATATCATATTCTTAATTAAGAATCAGAAGTATATGTACTTAATAAAAATACTTGAGTATTTATTTAAATAGAACCTAAATAATGTTAGCAAACACAGTACAAAAACTACATACTTACACTTGGAACAGAATTATTAAGCAGAATAACTGCATTTTATGCTTTTAATATAAATAATTCACAACTGTTCAAAAATTATTTTCTCCGTCGCCATCTTGAATTATTAAACGCTCCTCAATAACGCAAACACAGCTCCTTCCGCCATTATAAACTGAGAAACAGATTAATAAGCTTCCAGCAATCTTAAGTGGCTATAACGCTGCTAAGTGTCCGCGCACACTTGCCACACTACGACGGTTCCCGCCCCGGACGCAGTTTGTGGGCGAGCTTTAAGTTGGCTATCCACTGCTGTATCGGATAGAAAAGATAGATTTGTCACGTTGACTGCGTGGTTTATTTGTTTACTAGACATGTATTTAGCGTAGCGTGGCCGTGAGTCACGGTGGACAACCCGCCTTACGATTAGAGACGCTATTACAAATTATAAAATACATATCTTTGTTTTAGAACAAGTTTCAGCTATCATAGGCAGTCTGCTGTGCTCAGAGGCTCTGAAAAAGTGAAATTCTATTAACGAAAGCATCAGTGAAAGGGAAAAAGTCAAATATTTATGGGAATATGAAACGATATCGAAATGTTACGTGATCAGCATTTCGACCATCGCTAACACTTTATCTAAGGTCTCTGAACTGCACTGAACTGTGTGAACGGGTAGTCAATTTCATCACAGAACTTTACTCAGCAAATGGCATCACTCACTGACACGCTTAGTTCGCATGGACATTTTTGAAAATGCAGTCTCTAGCAGCCGAGGCGACTCGGTACTCAGTTTGTACGAAAGGAAGCTAAGATACGTGCGCAGCATAGCCGTGGGCTGCTGTGGAGTAGTACCTTTAATACTATCGCTTGTATGTACATAAATGGGGGTAGAATAATGGGGGGTACATGTGAGGCAGTGATAGAAGTTTATGTGAACTTTATGGGCAATGCAAGAATGGTTTTAAATGTTTAAGGGATAGTAAATGAAATTGCAATTGGTGGAGATACCCATTGCTCGTTCGTTGACGTCGTAAAATACGAAACATGATCTAAAACAGCGCAGTATTATGCGATAAGTAATAAGACAGCCTATACTCATGATCAGCTGTTATAACAAAAAATAAATAATTACGTTTATAAATCCAACAAAAACATTAAAAGTATAAGAGCTACTTTTAGTTAACTTTTAGGAGATTCACACTGCTCCGCTATACGCTGCGGGTTGCTTGGCGACGAAGTTACGACACTGCGCATGAATGCGTTTTCTGTGTGTTGCACTACGCGTATTTTCAATGCAAAGATAAATACTTTCAAGCAACGTAAGAACACGCACATCCGCGCTACGCTGCTTAATGCGGTGCAATGTGCGAATCGCCTTAAAGCTCCGAATTATTTCAGATTAAAAAACTTGATGCTGCTACCTGATTCTGATTTTCTGCTGCAACTTACAATTTGCCATAAGTTCGAATACTTTATTTGATGATTATGATGAAGGCAAGGTTCATAAATTCGAGACGGTCATTACTTTCGGTTAGCAGTCTATCAGGCTGCTACAGGTTTACAGATCAAACCCTTTGTAAGGCCCCAACAAGCCTTATTAGAGCAAAAGCAGAATCCGCACTCTCAATCACACACAAATTGACCACAGCCCGTTTCACAATTAAACCGCTCTCGCCCGGTTATAACCAGTTTTAACCGGCTATAACTAGTTCCAGCGGCATTTAATCTCCTCGTAACCTAATTTGCTGTGTAAAGTGAAACTCGGAACAAGATGGATCGCTGTAGTTTTTTGTAGTTTGCTTAGACTGATAGGCACCGGTTTGTCTAACTAGACAAATGGATAAGTCAAAGTCAAAGTCAAAGTATTTATTAGTGTGTTTTTTAGTGGCACAGTAAGTCTTACAGTTCGGTTATGGTAACTCAAAAAAGCGGCCAAGTGTGAGTCGGACTCGCGCACGAAGGGTTCCGTACCAATATCGCAAAAAACGGCAAAAAAATCACGTTTGTTGTATGGGAGCCCCCCTTAATTCATTTTAGTTTAATTTAATCATTACTATTTTTTGAAGTGAATATACAACTAAAAATTCTGTGAATATTTCAAGGGTCTACCTGTTTCCGTTATTAATATCGAGGAAAAAACGGCAAAAATATCACGTTTGTTAAATATGTATTTTCTTCTGTTTTTAGTATTTGTTGTTATAGCGCCAACAGAAATACATCATCTCTGAAAATTTCAACTGTCTAGCTATCACGGATCACGAGATACAGCCTGGTGACAGACGGACAAACAGACAGACAGACAGACAGACAGACAGACAGACGGATCGCGGAGTCTTAGTAATAGGGTCCCGTTTTTACCCTTTGGGTACGGAACCCTAAAACTACGCATTAGGCATCAATCACTATTTAACAATATAAGAATTAAAAACTCGATATTTCATACAAATTAACAAAATTTTAATAATTACAATACAATATTTTTTTTAATAAATATACAGAATACAATTATTAAGTCAAGTTTTTGAATTGACAAGCATAACTAAATATTATAATTATCACTTAGTTTATTACATTTTATCAAGAAGGAATTCTTCAATGGTATAGTAGCATTTTTATATTAAAAAAAGAATCTCCTTTTAAATTGTGTCAAGTTTAAGTCTTTAATGGTATTTGGTATTTTATTGAATATTTTCGGAGCCATGCAGAGGATGTTTTTGTGCATAAGGGCCGTCTTTGAGGCACTGAGACATAATTCGTGACGATAGTCTTGTCTTGTCGATCTATAGCGTTGCTCTGAAGCTTTTTAGGTTCCGTACCCAAAGGGTAAAAACGGGACCCGTTTCGCCATGTCCATTAATATAGCGCTAAAAGGAATCATTTCATTAATATAAAAAAAAAACATAGTTAAACCCTTTTTTTCCTTTACAAAGATATTGTTTTTCGTGAAGAAGGAATTCATACGGTGAGCCGGCCATCCCAAATATTTTTGATATTACTGGTATTAGGGCAATGCGCCTGTAGTTGTTATTGTCAGTTTTGTCATGTTTTTAGGGTTCCGTACCTCAAAAGGTAAAAATACCGGCCAAGTGCGAGTCGGACTCGCGCACGAAGGGTGCCGTACCATTATCGCAAAAAACGGTAAAAAAAATAAGTTTGTTGTATGGGAGCCCCACTTAAATATTTATTTTATTCTGTTTTTATTATTTGTTGTTAAAGCGGCAACAGAAAGTCTAGCTATCAGGGTTCATGAGATACAGCCTGGTGACAGACGGACAAACAGACAGACAGACAGACGGATCGTGGAGTCTTAGTAATAGGGTCCCGTTTTTACCCTTTGGGTACAGAACCCTAAAAAGGTACCCTTATAAGATCACCTTCTTGTCCGTCTGTCTGTCTGTCCGTGTGTCATCACCGATTCTCTCAGGAACGGGTAGACCTAGCAAGTTGAAATTTACACCAAATACTAGTTCTATAGTCCCTATTAGGTGTATAAAAATCAAGGTCCTGAGTCAAAACGAGACCTTGCTAGACAAGAACTTGCTTTTAACCAAAATTGACAATTCTAGGTCAACCGGAAGTACCCTCTAGGTACCTCGTAGTTCTCGTTGACCTAGAATCACGAAATTTGGCAAAAAGTAAGGTCTTACAGCACAAATAGAGGGAAAACTCCAAAAAATAAGGAAGCAAGCTAACGTTCAGCCCGTGCCCAAGAAGGGTAGTCGAGCTGACCCGGCCAACTACAGACCCATATCAGTAACGACCATCCTCTGTAAGAGTATGGAACGTGTATAAAATAATAAGCTCCTGGCATACATAGAAGACAACGACCTCCTTAGTGACCGCCAATACGGCTTCCGCCGAAACCGGTACCGAACTTCTAGCGTATGCCATCCACATCTGGAGTGAGGCCATCGAGAAGCACGGGGAGGCGCTTGCTGTATCCCTTGACATATCGAAGGCCTTTGATAGGGTCTGGCACGAGAGCCTTATTGGTAAGCTTCCTTCCTTCGGTCTGCCTAGTAGTCTGTGTGACTGGATTGCAGACTTCCTGAGGGATCGGTCCATCCGAGTGGTAATTGATGGCTGCTCGTCCGGTCAGTTAGGTATTAACGCCGGAGTCCCTCAGGGGTCAGTGCTCTCGGCAACATTGTTCTTGCTGCACATTAATGACCTGCTAAAACCCGGAACCTTTGGGTATACAGACGACAGCACTGTTGCTGAGAGATATGTGTCTGGCGCACGGGTTACCGGGCCTCAAATCCGGTCTCTTCGGGAGGCCATGGTTGAGCGCTTGAACCTGTCTTTGGAGGCAGTCTCCGACTGGGGCAATGCGAATCTAGTCAGTTTCAATGCTGCTAAGACCCAGGCGTGTCTTTTTTCCGCAAAAATGAGCCAATTCTACCCGGCTCCATCCTTCCGTGGTGTAACCGTGCCGATAACGGACCACCTCGACCTTCTTGGTGTTACGTTTTTTTTTCATTGAGGCAAAGGCTCAATTGGCTGCAAAAAAGTTGGGGATCCTTGCGAAGGTGAGACGGTACTTCACGCCTGAACAGCTGCTCAACTTGTATAAAGCGCAAGTTCGGTCATGCATGGAGTACTGCTCTCACCTCTGGGACGGATCTGCCAGGTACCAACTAGATGCACTTGAGTCGATTGACAGACGGGCCAAGAGACTTATCGGCAACGATGCGCTGGTCGACTCAAAGCTCCAGAGCCATGAACACCGACGACGAGTTGCCAGCCTGTCGGTTTTCTCTCGGTTACATTTCGGAGAGTGTGCGATGGAACTGCACAATTTGATTCCGCTTAGCCCTTTCCATCATCGGACTACAAGACGTACGGCAATGCGCCATCAGTAAATGGTGGATATCCCACCCATACGCACAAAGCGTTTTGAAAATACTTTCATTGTGCGTGCAGCTAAGGAGTGGAATTCCCTGCCGGCGTCTTTGTTTCCTGATAGCTACAACCTTGGGGTCTTCAAGTCAAGAGTGAATAGGTTGCTTCTAGGCAAGCGTGCTTCACCTTCGACCACATCATCACTTAACATCAGGCGAGATAGTGGTCAAACGCGAGCCTAAAAAAAGTAAAAAAAAAAGTTGAAAATTACGGTAAATTTTGGTACTCACAAGTTTTCGCGAAAATCTAAAATTGCTCATATCTTTAAAACTTAGCCATCAATCAAAAAGATACCAATTTTATTATGACGGTATAATAGGTAGGTACTGAACCTTCGGCGCACGAGTTTGATTCGCATTTGACCGATTTTTTTTTATATGGGGTCTAATTTTAGGTAGTTGGTTTTAGTTTATCAGGATAGATTCTAGAGCAGATACTAATGATTAATGATGTGGCAAATGGGGCCAGCTAACACATTGGAAACAAATTTTAATACTCTTGTTAAGATATCATCATAACCTACGCTAACTTTATATTTTAATTCCTGTATTATACGATATACTTCATTAGGTGGAGAGTTTCTATTACTTTGGTTTTTACCCAACTGCAATGCAAGGAAAGGGTTATGTTTTCGCGTGTATCTCCACGCGAAAACATAACCCTTTCCTTCGTGTGTCTTCACCATATGTGTTCATACTTTCTCCACATGTGTTCGTTATTCTATGCAATTTAACTCAGTTTCGATTTAATCGTCTCTCTTTTTTACAATACTTCGTTTTTGAAATGTCAGTAAGCTTACAGTTACAGCACACGTTTATGCATTTATGTCATTCCTTTACAATGCTTCGAACTTTTTTGTGTGTTTATTCTACTACCAATGCTCACATCAAGAATTAATATTTTCCTTTTGATATTACCACATTTCTAAAACTTTAATATGTATTTTTCCACCAGAAATGCAAATAGAGACTTCACCTGAAAACCCCACGCTAAATACAAAGTACCCTCGTTTGCATCGCAAACTTTTACTGCGTCTAAAAGATATTTAGCTTTCAGCCTAGGTCTAAAACCGCAGGCAAAACCGTGGGTTAGCTCAGTGCTCGGAACCCAAAGAGTGGTATCTCAATCAAAGTAATTTAAGAGAAAAAATATTTTGTTAAAAAGAACATTCTCGACACCTTAAAGTCTATTATACTAGCTGATCCCCGCGGCTTCGCTCCCGTGGACCACCCCACAGGACCCGATTTTGGGATACAAAAATTGCCTATGTCACTCAAGAATAACGTAGCTTTCTATTGGTGAAAGAATTATATAAATCGGTCCTGTAGTTTTGGAGCCTATTCGGTACAAACAAATAAAAAACATCTTTCCTCTTTATAATATCAGTATAGAGTATTGATTCCGTTTATTCAACTTTGTACACTCTTTACATTTAGATTGTTAAATGTTTCTTTATAAAAAAAACAAATTATTAAAATAAAACCGGCCAAGTGCGAGTCGGACTCGTGCACGAAGGGTTCCGTACTATTATCACAAAAAAACGGCAGAAAAATCACGTTTGTTATATGGGAGCCTCCCTTAAATATTTATTTTATTCTGTACACTACAGCAGTGGTGTTTTAATACTAATACTCGTAACAGTACTACCATTGGAAAGCTTTTCGAAAGGGCTTCCAGGTGGTTTTTAGACGGGAAAAATCGCCTGGATAGTCTACGAGCTAAACAGCATGAACAACGAAAAAACGTTGAAATTTGTAGGCCCTTCAGGTCGAATAACTCCCTGAAGGGAATAGCTGTACTTATAGTGAAAGTCCAACAAGACAACGGGGTGAGTCCCTTGTCCACTGCGACCACATCCCAGTGCATACCCACTTCAGCTTTTAAAAATTATTCTCTGAGGCCACTTCACGGTTGTGAAGAGTCTTGGCGTTTAAAAAGCCTCGACCCCCACATTTCCGTGGGATGTACAGTATCATCACTGATGACCCGTTTGCGGTCAGCAGTGTCCGGACCCTCCTATCGAGGGCGTCGAGCTTGTTCTAGAGTCCATTTGAGTATGCCGAAAGAGTAATTAAAAATCAGCATGACCCAACTGTTGAAGGCGCTCACCTTATTTCCGCCCAACAAAAGGCTATTTAAAACGTTTTTCAGGCGGCCAAAGAAGCGCTCCTTTAGCAGTTGCTTCCTGTCAGTACTGTTATTATATTATATGACTTTGACAGTCTTGGGACCCTGGGATCCCGGTCCTTTGAATGGCATGCGAGGGGCCGAGGCCAATTCGCAGAGGCCTTGTTAGGCATGTATCAGGCAATGTGACACCGACGATTATCCCTGTATGCACTGCGCAAGTGCACCCAAGGGCAATCCCCAGTTGGTGCAGGGCTATTGCAAAATATGGAGAAAAAATATATTGGGCTATATCTAGTAGGTTTAGTGGATTGTTTGTCTAAAACTATAGGAGGATAACTGGCCCCTGCCTGACCACTATTAAACTACACGGCTATAATATGGCAGGGGGTGACTTGCACACTCAATTAATGGGCCCCCACAAAGGGTCGCTAGCACTTAAGTGACGTAGCGCCAAGGAGGCAACATATCCGGCGGTGCTTGAGGAGTGTAGAGGTATACCACCGCTATCAGGACAATCCCGGAAGTACTGTCATGATCCCTACCAGCTTCTTATTGGGTTAACTTCCTTCATCCGAGCACGTTTGCTAATGCGAATCTCCACTCAAGCCAGCCAATTGAGGCAAGAGAGAGGTGGGAGCTCTGGTCCCCGTCAGTTTTCACTCCGACCGGCCAATAAAGGCAAGCCAGAGATGAGGAACAAGGCTGCTCTCTGGAGATCAGGTTCGTGGGGTCGCCACTGCCACAAAGTTGTCATGCGGATTGTATCTCTCTTAGTCTGGCCTCTCACCCTAGGCATGTTACAGCAAAGCAGAATCTACCGGCGCAAACCTAGAGATTTTTGAAGCGCGCAAGCCTCACCACGACGTCAACGTAGAGATACTGCAGTTGGGTTGCTAATATTACTATTATTTGCCTGGTCCTAGGGTATATCTGTGTTGAACATTAACAACGAACAATAACGTAATAAAAAAACTTGAGAGGTGTCAAGGGACACCCGGATGGAACGAAGTTCCTTTAGTATATATATATATATATATGTATATATACTCTCTCGACTTCGTAAACACAACAGCGTATAGGTTAGAACAGAGAAAAATTTAAAGAGATCGATATACTGACTCTACCTTCACTTTATATTTTGGAATGTATTTTGTATGTCCGCAAAAATAGAGGGCTTTTCAAAACTAGAAGTGACTTCCATAATTTAAATACACGCAGTAAGCACGAAATTGTAATACCCAAATTCAGATTAACGAAAACTAGCATGTCTTTTCTTATAAACAGTATACGCTTTTATAACAAGTTGCCTAAGTCAGTTATAGAACTGACCGATGGAAAGTTCAAAAACTACATCAAACGTGTCCTTATTAAAAAAACATATTATAAAATCAAGGACTACGTTGAAGATAAAAATTTTGGCTTTGACACCCTCTGCGCATGCGGCTTCCCTGGTAACTCATAAACGGCACAAATATATGGATATCTCTAACTATTCTCAATCTCATTTTTTTTCTCTTTTAATTAGACTTTTTACAATATTTTTCAATCATTATAGCCCTTTGCTAAGAATACTTACAGCACTGATTACAGTATTTGTGCCACATGTTAAATTAGTGTTGTGTTTTTTTTACCTTTGTATTGATTCTTTTACCGATTGTGAATGTGTGAACATTGTAGGCTTTCTAGATTTCTAGATGATTGTTAACATTTGTTAACTTTTTATTTCGTACATTATTTTTTTTGCTTGTTTTTTTTTCAATTTCGTACGACTTATTGTCGGGCCTACGTTGTCCCCCCATATCCAAGTACTAATGCTGTAACATGGAAATATTGTAAACACAAAAAAAAATAAAAGAGTAACCATGGAGTTTCTTGCCGGTTCTTCTCCATAGGAAATGACTAACCCGAACCGTGCACCTTTTGTCGACATTTTATAAGTGCCCACGTAGGCCTATTAAATTAAATAAAAATATTTGATTTTGATTTTAACACGCACGAAACACGCGCACGCCGCACGGCTTACAACTATAGCAAAAAGTGTCGTTACAACTTTTCGTGAGATTTTTTTCCGTCTAGCCCCCTTTCGCAACGCGCGATAAGGAACTTCGTTCCAAAAAATCAATCAGTTATTTTCGGACTTTTAAATAAGTTATTTTTTTAAACTTTGCCCCACACTAGTATTTTTTTCTGTATCGCGAGTGCTACTTCTAAGGTACATTTATACTCACATACATGAACAGAAATACCCGAAACAACAATCTGTAGGCCGTACAAATAATTGTTCAGAGCGGCTAATCATCCACGACAAGCAGCGCAACAGCCAATAGCTCAGCCAATGCGTTAACCGTGCCGTGTTTGTAATGTAAATAGTGATGTTTTTAATTTTCCCAAAAAGGATTAATTTACCGATTTTGCGGAATTCAGAATATGCAATTTTTTGAGATACAGCATTTAGGCTTCCAAGAGCAGAATTCACATACACGAGTAAACGATCGTGCTCGAAGCCAATTTGGTTAGTATCCTCAATTCTCGTTAAAACTTTTAACCATCGCCGTGGCACGACATACTGCTAGTAACGGGAGTAAACTCGCGTCTGGTTTTAATGTTCTCTTTTTTAAAATACTTTAGGAAGTTAATATTACGTATGCATTTCTAAATTTTATTTGGTGCGTTAATGAAGGGGAATTATAGTTGTCAGCACGTAATTTGGCAAGAGTAGGTAGATGCACACAAGTCGTTTTTTAGGTCTCTTTGGTTACCAAGCGGGGTGCGGGGAGCGTTTAGCACCGTTCGGAGCGCGCGATTGGTTGGCCAGTTGACACAAGGATCGACTGACCAATCGCGTCGCGTCCACGTTCCGTTCGCTCTATATGGTGGTTGGTCAGTTCGCGTACTATGCGCGAACTCACCCCCACTACGCCAAAACCTTGCCAAGTTACGTGCCGGGGACTATACTTTTTATTCGACGCCATATTTTTATCCGGTCTGCAATAGTATGCCACGTGAAGAGAAGCTTTTACCGTTCTTTTTTATAAGGATATTATACCAAGTTTCCTTTTCAGCTAGTCAGCGATGCTTAAGATTTATCATACTTGCGATTAACCCCGGTTTTGCATTATGAACAGGAATTAAACGGCTGCATTTACCGTTTAATTCCTGTTCATAATACAAAAAAAAGTCTTTCATACAAACCTTGTCTGAAAATTAAGCAAACAACAAATACTTTCAGTCAATTGGCTGAACCATTCTTAAGTCTTTATATTATTATGCACGGCAATTGATTTTTATTTTTGTTGATATACAAGCTTCTTCCAGCGGCTTCGCCCGCGTGAATGTCGAAAATTATCCCAAGGGAACATAATTATTCCCGGGATATCACATTAGATACTTTTGAATCGTATGTGCTATTCCAAACTATAATCTAATCCTGTGCCAAATTTCATCCAGATCCGTTCAGTAGTTTCGGCGTGAAAGAGTAACAAACATACAAACACACACACTCACAAACTTTCGCCTTTATTAGTGTGATTAGTCTGATGATGAAATCGATAAAATTTACATTATAACTCAAAGGCACCAAAAGAAGGTACCTGCTTAAATTTTCTGGCTAGGCTAAACTAAAGCGTTCAATTTCATCAATCAAAACTAAAATTAAGTGGGGACGGCTCTGGTAACAGGAAGTGACTAATAATGTCATAATTTCCGCACAATGTTTGGTTCGGAATAATTTGGAGACCCAACAGTCAGCGCTGATGATAAAGGACATGGACAGATTTTGTATGGGCGTCGGCATAGTTATCGAATTTAATTTACAATAATGGTTCTTGCTGTTTTATATTCGTGAATATGAGCGCATTCAATTGCTATAAATAAAAAACTCCAAGAACTCGTCACAACAACAGACTAGTCGAAAACAGTTTCATAAACCTATTATAAAGATCGTTGCAATAAGTGTACAGATAATGATCTAGCTATTAAAAAAACGCCAGGCGCTTTAAATTAGCAAACAGTTGTGAGAATACAGTTATCTGATATGGTTTTAGCATTATTTATTTAATATATTCTTTATTGTTTACTAAAAATATATATATACATGGACAAAAAATCATAAAAGCAAGTGTAAAATGGGCAGTCTTATCGCACAGGGCAATCTCATATTACTAGTAATTTAAACAAGTAAATGGACTCCTAAGCTGTATAATGATTAGCATGTTATTAAACTGAGTCTGGTTGAGCCTCAAAAAATGTGGCATTAATAACAAAGAATAGCTTTACTATTTTATTTCTTTTATGTACCTATATTTCTAAAGGTGCCTTATATATATTTTTTTAAAGTTACCAATTATCAAAGGAAAGAATAAAACAAACGAGTAAAAATAATTATTTATTGGATACACAATATTTTTATTTCACACACCTGGATGTGTATAACTAATTGTATAATAAGTTGTAGTAGGTTGATTGGACTGTAGGCATAGCATGTAGGTATAATGTGGTTTAGGTAGTAATATAGTGTTACGGTCCCTGCGAAAATACTCCTTTGAACAGGCGGTAATGGTGCTGGTAGTGGAACAAGTGGGTTATCCACATGAACATTAGTGGCTGCTGCATTGTTGTCCGACACCAATCCCTGCCTGTCTCGTAATGAGTTATGCGCTGCCTGTCTATTTGCTCGCATCCAACACAAATGGCATATATAGTTGTTTCTTGCAGGCTGAAAACAAACAACAGTAAGCATAAAAATAGATAAAAAACTCATGTTTATATCATTTTTAGCAACAAGGGAATCTTTTGTTTACACCTGTGTATGTTTTCAAGTATTATATTATTTTGTCATGAGCAGTAAGTACTAAGATGTTACAAAATGCCTCTTTTAGGCAAGTATATTAATATATTTAAGATAGAAAATGCATAAAACACAGTTACAATCATACATGATACTTACTCAATAAGAATACAACTAGGTACCTACTTATAATAATGAAAAACAAAATGCTTACCACATAATTAGTATTTTGTGTTAATAGAACAGCCGGCAATGGACACTCCATACTAACATTATGGTGTCTTATTTTTCTCACCGATTTCCCACAATCAACGCAAACCTAGTTATGCACTAGTAGTCTATCATGTTCACCAGCTTCGGTATTTATAATAATAAGCATGGATGACATATAAAAGTATCCAGAGGCAGCTGAAAATAAGATGCACTTTATATAATCGCGTATCATAAATAAAAGTAAATCAGATTAGGATAAGTTATTCTACTCCTACTGCATACCTGGGTTTGAGCGACGGTTATCCAACGTGAAAGTCTTGCTTGATAGTGTTCAGATAGCGAGGATATGATATGCCTTTGCAACCTTTGCACGGCTATTCCGCAGTTGATGCACCTCATAATGATCCACAAAACAAATCCGTAACGCAATGCAAATCAGAGTCCAGTGATGTTAACAAGGTTGGTAATTCGAGTGGTAGAAGATATCTTTCCGTTGAGATAATTAAAGCAAGAGTCAAAGAAAAAATCGCAAAAACAAACTGTTTACTATAAAAGTGAACGTTGCTTTTGAAGTTTTTGAAGACATAGACAAATCAGGTCTGACACATCGTCTGTCAAAAACGTCGCGTTCCGTTTTATGTATTTTACTTTGTGTGAAAAAATAAAAACTAAATAACTAACGCATCAAAATATGAAAAAAATATTTTATTTAATGCAAACAATACCAATAGAGACAGTTTCGTGTGAATAAAATGTTTCTAATAAGAGAACTTGTCGTACAATTCACGTCTAATAACTTACGTGCGTGGTGAGGAACGTCCAATAATATACTTTTTATCTTTCTCTATGGTCTATTATGGCGAAAGGTGACACATGGTACCTTAATTCGTCTTTGCACTACTTTTTATTTGGAAATAAAAACGTCAAGTGCAGAGAGGTAAAAAACTGTGTGATAATTCATTTTTAATTTTTTTTTATACAATATTATTTATTGTGTATTTGTACATAAAATGCACTTTTTGTCCATGTCCTTTTAAATGACCTAATTAACTGCTGCAGTGTAGTAATTTGTTGAGTCTTTGCTTGAATCATCGTTTTAACTGTCACTGGGAAATGGGGGGCATGGTGACGTGAAAAGCACTCTATTGTTGTATGTGTCACTGTGTTTCTTTATCTCAAAAGGAAAAAGCGGCACCCTTATAGGATCACTTTGTTGTCCGTCTGTCTGTCAAGTCCCTTTATCGCGGGAACGCGTGAAGGTATCGAGTTGAAATTAATATCGTATACTCAAGTTAGCAACCCCTTGCAGATGTGAAAAAATGAAACTTCTAGATCAACGCAATCAAGAGATACAGCGGTTAATGCCTCATATTTTACACTCGCAAGTGATTCAAAACCTAAAGGGTACTCTCCGTTGACCTAGAATTATGAAATTTGGCAAGAAGGCAATGCTGTATAGCACAAGTAAAGGAAAAAACCGAAAACCGTAAATTTGTACTTACATTAAAAAATACTTATTTGCAGTAGGTAGATAGATACATAAATTATTTATTCAGTACACACAAAAGACACAGCACAACACACAAAATCAAAATGAAATTATTTTAATTTACATGTGGGTATTTGGAAAAAAAATGGTGCCAACATACAAAAGAAAAATAAGAAAAAGGAAATAATACAAATAAAAGTGACACAAGTAACCGCGACAACAGACCGCGACTTCTGTCCATGTATGGGGACTACAGTTTTCCAACGGCAAAGTTAATTTTGTCTTATCGTTAGAGCAATGTTTGGTGGCCTCATAATTTATGAACTTCAGTAATGTTATTTTATTATTTTGGTGTATATAGCTGTTTGTACGGAACCCTCAGTGCGCGAGTCCGACTCGCACTTGGCCAGTTTTTTTTTAATTAACGTTGCGGAGACATTACAAATTTCTCTTGTATCGTGTATGCTTTAATAAACATTAAAACTCATCACAACAGCCAGAAACGGAACAACTATTAGCCCATAAAAATATTTGTTGCTAGTGGTAATTGAACTCAGCCACTGCGACAAACGTGCGGCTGCTTGCTTTAATATTATACATTCTTTTTTTATTATTATTGATAGGCTCGCGCTTGACTCCTACTCATTCACGATTTCATGCAATCAGATGCTTTTCATAACCCTGTACCAACTTTAGTTTTCATGTGTGTTGCACCCATCATAAATCATAAGTCATCAGCCAAGCAAGATGAAGAATCTAACTGAAACATTATTACAGAAATCTGAATGTTATAAATCTAAACTGCTATAAAATGTTTATTAAAATTGTATGCACTATTACAAAGGTGGACTGAATTTTTTAGGCATTTTCTTCCAGTCGACCTTAGGGTGGTGTATAATAGTTTTCCAAGCACATGTTTTTTTGCACAGGTATTCTTTACCCGCGGTACAAACCACCAAAAACAAAAAGCTTATGGCAACTCTTTCAGACTCGCCACCCTAAAGTAAACAAAAGGGAGGGGTTGACACAATTGCGGATAAAGAATTGTTTTGTGCGAGTATTTTCCAAAAGATATTAAATGGATGGCCTGGCGCTAACAAAAAAGGGGTTGTTCTCTTTTGTTGTCTGCTAATTTTCTAAAGGTTTGCTATTAATGCGTATTTTGTTTCTGTGTCAACACGCTTTTTGGGGGTAGCTTAAGGAAATTAATGTAGTCGACTGTTTATGGCTTCTTCGTGAGATTTTTCTTTTACTGTTTAGTTTGTGTGTTGTATTTGAATACACATTATAAACACAAATTGGGAGATTGAAATTGTATTTTTGATTTGTTGATGTAGTTTCTTTACATATTTTTAAAGCTTTGCTGTTAGTACGTGTTTATTTACGTTTAAAGCATAGTCAAAAGCTAAAAGAAAATCTGTCACCAGTCTTGCCAAGGGTTATCGTATTACTGGGTATATAAAATACTGGTACTCTATAAACCCGGTTAGACTGGACGCCGACCCCAACTACTTGATATGGTGCAGATACTTATAAAATAAGAAGGATTTAGAGCTTGTGTGCCGGATTAATCGACTCTTTGTATTCTTTATTTTAGTATTTTTTTGTGAATTATACAAAACATTTGCACCTAAGAAAATAATTAAGTTGCTTATTTAAGATTTTTAGATAATATTACCGACGTAATCTGTCGTTAAAGTCAATAGTAACCATAACAAAATCAAACTAAGATTTAAAACTGATTGCCAACAGAAGCAAACCATTATTTAAATACAGGTAAGTACTCGTAGCCAGTAAATCAAGCAAGTACCAATAATTCATAGACAGACTGCGCCGTTGGCCGGGCAGGATCGAGCCTGCATAGTTATGGGCGCAAAGTTTTTGGATTCCACACGCATCTGACGTGGAATTTCCGCTATTATCCAGAATACTTGAGGGATGTGCAAAGGGTTGGAGGTGGTATCCGATTGATAGGGCAAGCTAGGACCCTAGAGAACTTTTATTTTGCAGAAAGAAATAAACAAAAAAATATGTTTGTGACCCGCACAACAGACACTTAATTTTGAGCTGTATCTTAATGTAATTAAGGACTTTGCTTCGAATCACTCTGAGGGATCGAATCCGGATCTAGATAATCCGGCAGAGAACCAAAGTAGTCAACATAGCTCACAGAATAAACAAGCTTAAGTGGCAATGGGCCGGTCATATTAAGCGTAGAACTGTTGACCGTTGGGGTAGACGTATTAATGAGTACAGACCAAGAATTTGTCAACGTAAGGTGCGAAGACTTCAGGCTAGGTAGAGCGGCGATCTTCGTTGGGTGGCTGGTAGCAGCTGGATGAGTTGGAGGGAATTGAGATAAATGGCGTGAGATTGGAGAGGCCTATGTATGTAAAAAAAACATTTCTTGCCACAGAAAGCGACATGTCTAAAAATTATGCTTATAATAAAATCCTTAACGATAGTATCTAAGTATAAGTAGTAACTAAATTAGACTTAAATGTTGTAGGTCGTGAGTTTGAACCCAGGCAGACGCTTTACTTTGTGTAAATTATTTTATCACCACTATTCTGAAAACGGTGAAGAAAAGCATCGTGAAGAAAGTGGCATGTCCTAGAATAAAAAAATCGATGACATGTGACATTCACCAACACGCACTGGGCCCGCTTGTTGAATCTGTGTCCCAGCAGTGGAAACATTAAAAAAGGCTGATGATGATGATGAATTAAATTATTTTAAGAAATCATTTCGATTATAATTTATATCACTGTCTCGAGACTGCATTATTGTTAATTGAATAAATAGGAGACTCAATTTTGCCTTAAAAAATTGTCCAAATAGTTTTCTGTAAAGAATGGACTTGACAGATCTTATTGGTGCAATTTATGTTCTACTAAATTATTCTTCGTCTTCAAAAATAAAAGACTAGTTTTACTTATAAATTGTTCGTCGAAATTATTAAAGTTGTCTTTGATAGTGACAAGACTGAATAGGACAGGCATTTAAAGCCGTCACTTACAACTTGAAATCTAGAATATTGTTTAACGATCTTAAAGGCAAGGGATCTTCTATTACGATTGGAAATTTATTTTAGCTGCATAACAGAAAACAAATTAATGTTTGTAGATTCTCTGTATGAGAGGAGGGTATTAATATAATAATATATTTTACAATTTTTTATGTCCCACAAAGTACAATTTTGTTTTTTTATGATTAACTAGCTGATATCCCGCGGCTTCGCTCCCGTGGCCAACCCCACAGGACTCGTTTACGGGATTAAAAAATAGCCTATGTTACTCGGGTATAATGTAGCTTTCTATTAGCGAAAGAATTTTTTAAATCGCTCCAGTAGTTTCGGAGCCTATTCGGTAAAAACAAACAAACAAACAAAAAAGTCTTTCCTCTTTTTAATATTAGTATAGATAGAAGACGGTAATAAAAATAACTTGTGACTGATATTGCGACTACTCTAGACGGTTTTAACGCTTAATGTGCACTTCGCAAAATGTGCTCTTCTCGAAATAGCACTTGTGAAAATGAGAACTTCTCAAAAAGTTTCCGGTTTTTAGAACGATAACAGTATCGTTTTTGTAAAAAGTAATCAAGTTCAGGAAATGTTTGCTTATGTATTTTCAGTACACGTCAGCTATACCTACTACTACCACTACTACCTATATAATATAAGTACGCCAGCCATTCATTGTAATATGCTGTGCGCTGCATCTAAAAACGGGACCCTATTACTAAGACTACGCGGTCCGTCTGTCTGTCTGTCTGTATGTCTGTCTGCCTGTATGACTATCTGTCTGTCTGTCTGTCTGTCTGTCTGTGTGTCTGTCCGTCTCTCACCAGGCTGTATCTCGTGAACCGTAATAGCTGGGCAGTTGAAATTTTTACAGATGATGTATTTATATTGCCACTATAACAACATTAAAAAAAAAAAAAAAAAATTTAAGTGGCACTCCCATACAACAAACATGATTTTTTTGCCGTTTTTTGCGATAATGGTATGGAACCCTTCGTGCGCGAGTCCGACTCGCACTCGGCCGATTTTTAGTATTTAATAAACATATGACCACCTCTCGGTTGTTTCGACGGCGACTGCTAGACGGCATTGTCAAAATTTACCCAAAGACATGCCTCGCCCTGCGACTATTCTGACCTCGGCTATGACAGCCGGTGTTATAAATTATGGCGTCTGTGCAATTACTCGTATTCGTATTCTTACGTATTCGTGATTTTCTACGAACTTTACAAGACTAATCTGAATGACTCCATACACATAATCATGAATACAAATCGAATACTAGTACACTCGTACAAATGCCCTAATGCAATGCCGCTGATGCATCCGCCGTCCGAGCCGAGCGCCGCTCTCGGGCCTGTCGGGCCAACTCACTGACCTCGTCTACCGCGACAGCCCGCTGCTGCGCCCGCTTTGCAGCATTCGCCTCCGCTTTGTTTGCCCCTAGCAGGGACGTAGTGGAGCCACCGCACTGGTCCGCACTCATGTTCCCGGAGTCGCTGTGCACGCACTCTGTAGGGGCAGGCGTGTTCTATAGCCGATGCTGGCGTGGTGTACCGTTTTCGTATTTCCCCTTGCATTTTCTTTTCACAGTTGGTTGAAAATACCCATGTCTGTAAAATACCTCATCCACCCCAACCTACATCGGTCCCTACCATCGGCAGCATCCCAGCGATTCCCGCGGTCGCGCCAATTAATCAGCTGCGAGATATTGATTAATTATCGGTGGTCAGTGTGCTACCAGCCTAACGCGCCCAGTGTGCGCCCGGACTAATGTGCGGGATTACCGATGCTAATGATCTGGCAATAATGTATTGCTGTATGCGGATGCTAGGTGCTGAGGTGGAAGTCATGTTTGTGTCTGGGTGACGGGATGGGAGCAAAAAGCTTTTGGTAAAAAAGTTTAGCCGTTTTTTTTTTTGATTTTTCAAATCAAGTCGAATCAAATTAAATCAAGGATATCTATTTGCGAGACAATAAAAAGGAAAAGAGGATTTTGAGTTCTTCATTCGTGCCCAGCATTCAGCAATCACCTGGACTTGCCAGGATTTAAAAAAAGTCAATGGCACAGCTATACTACATATACGTATCTTGTCGGACAAAATTTGAGGCAAATCAACACAAAAAAGAAGCACATTAAATGTTATGCTTTTGTTGAGTGTGTTTCCTTATTATATTTTCGCCAGTTCCGTCTGTCCGCAGCTTAGCTCAGAGACTCTTAGTACTAGAAAGCTATAATTTGGCATGGATATATTTAGTAATTACGCCGATGAATGGTAAAATAACATAATTATAATATTTGTTTTTGGGTTCCTCCTGTACACGTAAAGTGGGGATGTTTTTTCTTATCTTAATTTTCCTGTACGCGTAAAATTAAGTTTTAAATTGCTAATGTTTGTTAGAGTCAAATGTGTGTATGTGCGTGTTTGTGTTCCACTGCCAGCTAAATAGCTTTTGTATATGTAAAAAAGTCACGACAGTGGTATATATAACGAAATTAAAAGGAAAACTATTACATCTAAGTAAGGTTCATAAGTTTACGAGTAATAGTCGAGTAGGTGTTTGATCAGTTTTTACGGGGCGTCTCTGAGTGTCGCATTGTAAGACTACTTTTGTTACCTTGGCTTCTACCTGTTAAAATATGTGTAAATAGTTGCTGTATGTATAAATGAACACATAAACTTATAAAATTCACGTGTGAGTCGACAAATCCGTCTAAGTGTTCATGAAACAACAAAAAACCCTCTTCTTAGTCCGCATTATTGTGTAACTACGGAACCCTATTAATGCGCGTGGCTCGACACGCACTTGGCTGTATTTTTTAGTACAAGGTAATTGTGCATATTTTATTGTAAATTCAGTTTTATTCTTTCTTTTTTGATGTATGAATGAATGTCTATAAAGCTATGGAAACCAGCTTTACAGTTCTTTTATTCATTAGGATATGATTATGGTAGAAGAGATAAATGAAGACAACCAATGTAGAGTTTTTTTTGTTAGAAAACCTTTTGGCCCGCGAGATTAGATTTTGGAGATTTTCCGAAATCTAACACGTACTTAGTGATCAAGTAAAAATATAGAACCGTCTTTAAACGTAAAGAAACCATGCAAGGTTAGGTCGCGTTCACCTTGATCGACTTCAAGCTGTAATCCATCACTTGATAGTTGGTAAGTTACTTAAGTAGATTACATGGGAGTCTAGACGATAAGACTTCAAATGCTGTTGGGGTTTCCATGATAGATTAGCTAATTACAAAAACAAAACTAAGAAACTTCCAAATCTGATTTAGAATGAAACGAATATATTCCGTTGAGAAGGTACGTCACAAAATATTATTTAAGTATTCAGTGTATTTATGGTTAAGGAATTATTAGCCTGAAAATACTAATATGACTCTGGTGGTGGCGCATGTGTCATTTATGAGAGCATGAAACTACACTCTTAACTGCCAATGCACATTCAAGTCAACGAACGACATAATAGGTACAGTAAATGGCAGAGTTACAGTAGGTACATAGTACTTACATAATTATGCGCTGTGCAGTTAAGGTTGGAGCTTGAAATAAGAATATAATACCAGCCTGTTACTGTCCCACTGCAGGGAAAAGGTCTCTTCAAAGAAGGCACGAGTGTTAGTCCTGGTTCCCTCACGATATTTTCCTTCACCGAGAATTTTTTTTTTTTTTTTTTCAACTTTGCCCCACACTAGGAATTTCTTCCTGTATCGTGAGTGCGTTTACAAACACATAAACTCACATACACAAACACCAAGAGCTGGCACAACTATCTGTAGGTCGTACAAATATTTGTTCCGTGCGGGAATCGAACCCACGACACGTAGCGAAGCAGTCAATCGCTCAACCACTGCGCCAACCGTGTGCCAAAAAATTTAAAGTATACAGAAGGGCCACTCCAGCCGTTTCGAAAATTGACACCTTAACTTGACAGACACACTAGGGTTGCTACTATATTGATTCTAGTAGTAGTATAAGTTTACAAACACAAATGCATCGATTCATCTAAACATACATCACGTCATGCTAACATGCCTTAGAGGGTAGATAGAGCATCAAATATCCATTAAAACTCACGACTCCACATACGACGAAGATTGGCGGGTAACAAGACGTAACAATGGCGTAATAATTATCGTGCTAGCACTGTTGACAGCCGCGACTGAGCTCGGTCCAATATTGCCCATTATTTCCTGTAAAATCGTAATGTCAATGTGTGCGTGCAAAATGGCGCTTTGTTCGTAGTGGACTCTCTGTCTGCGGCGGACCACCGCCGCTTATGTACTTTGTGCTCGAATTTAACCACGACATCAAGAACGAGAGCCGAGGTCTTAACCACAGTGTGATTTTTGTGCATTCAGCGTCATGGAGCATTATGGCAAATTCCAAATTTCTACGTTGCACACTTTGACATATAAAAAAACTCCCCAGGTTTTTTATATGTCAATGGTTAAGAACAATATGGAGAACTTTATTATAAAAAAATACCTATGTACTATGCCCATGTTTGAAAGGTAAATGATCAGATTTTTGACCTAAAAAAAAAGCTTCTGTTACCGACGGACAGAAAGTTATCTCATAATGGTACGTTTTAAGGTTGGAGCCTGAACAAGGTAAATTAAATTAAAACAATTGGCTTACCAGGTTTTAAAAGCCTGCATACTTAGCGGTTTCCGTTCTCAGGATTCTACGAAAGAGAAAATACCTTCACATTGTACAAAATATAACAACATAAAACAAACACGATAAAACAATGTAACGATTTCACGAGAAAATAGGGAAGCTAATTAAATTGTACATTGTAGTTCCTATTCGCAGCGATATTCTAATACATAATTATGAAATTCAAAACAAAGTTTAATTTAGCTTTTAATTGGGCAGAGGTTTCTGTGGTCATACGCAGTTTGAAATTCGTAGTTCTCACTTCGTTAGTAGCTGAATTAATGATCATAATTTTGAGCGTGTTCGAGTATTTCGATATTATTTGAATAATTGTTAAATTTGTGTAAATCTACTGTGTGACTTTATACGGTTTTACTGGTGCATTGTGTTGTGTAAGTTTACCTAGATGACACGAATGTATGTACATCACAACTATTTTCTCAATGTTCCTCGGCAATCATCGCATTTCCGAATATATACGAATGATAATTTCCATGTTCATCAATTATTAGATTTAACGTGTATAAAAATTTTAATTCAGACCTACTTTTTTGTTGTTTTGTTTAGATTTCCGTGTGAAATATATAGAGCTGTAAAACTATTTTCTTATTATCCTTTAGTGGCTTGCCGGCCATTTTTATAATAAAATAGCTTCTGCCCGCGGCTTCGCCCGCGTACTAAGTTAACAGGATTACCCGCTGGGTCAATCTAAAGATTGTCTGAAACTTTCATTAAAATCGGTCCAGCCGTTTCGGAGTCTATAAGGAGCATACATACAAACTAACTATTTTATAAATAAATAAGATAGAAGATTACATTAATTAAAAAGACTATTAACAACTCTATATACTTCCAAGTTGATTGAGAGCATCAGCTGGTCTGCACCAAGTGTTATATAATTATGAGTTTCTCTATACTAAGTGCAAAGGGCAACTGATAGAAATCCGACGACTGACGAAACACGAAGTTTGCCGAGGGACATTAAGAAAATTGTTGTACTGTACTTCACGTGTCAAAAGAGGAGTAAAAACTGAGACTATTTTGAGCTGTTCCATTCAGCGATATCGGCACCGGACATCAACCGAAATCTAGAATAATGCCTAGTTGAGCTGTAAAAACACTATAAAAATACACTACAGTATATTCTGTCGAATTAAAGTAAACATAAAACATAAATACAGTGACTGAGAAGCGAATGTGATAAATAACGGCAATTACCTCTAAAATATTCGTGGCGAGAGCTCGTGGCTAAATAATAACGAGTCGATCTACGAGGTTGAGCAACGCTTGCCGTGTTCGGTCCGTAGACGGGTGACCATTTTTGACATACCGAAAATCCTAGGTGCTTCGAAAACTACGTTCAGCCGTCGGTCCCGGCTGTTATTTGAAGATCTTTGATACTCGTTACGGGTAGTCGGAAGCCTGAGATCTGCTACCAGTCTTACCAAAGGGTGTTGTGTTACACAGTCAATGGGTTATGGCGGTCAGACAAGCAGTCGCTCCATGTGAAATACTGATATTCAGCAGAATACGGCTTGACTGGCAGCTGTGTACTTATTCCGAGTTTTTTAACGTACTCACTGTATACAAAAACCGGCCAAGTGCGAGTCGGACTAGCGCGCGAAGGGTTCCGTACCATTATCGCAAAAAACGGCAAAAAAATCACGTTGGTTGTATGGGAGCCCCACTTAAATATTTATTTTATTCTGTTTTTAGTATTTGTTTCAACTATCTAACTATCACCGTTCATGAGATACAGCCTGGTGACAGACGGACAGACAGACTGACAGACAGATGGATCGCGGAGTCTTAGTCATAGGGTCCCGTTTTTACCCTTTGGGTACGGCATCCTAAAAAGAAGAGGTTTCTCCTTTCCGTCACCAGACGGCGCTTATCCAGTTTCAACAAAAACTCGCACTTAGGCCTCTGACCACAAAAAAGTGGAGTAAAGGCTATGCAGATTAAGACGACGACTAACGCCAACGACCTTGAGGGAACAAAGCGCGCACTCGTTTCACACCCGCGCGGCCCAAAATTTAGTAGTTTTTTGTACTTTCCTTATTATTCTATGACTTTAAAAAAAAAGCCTCAGATCAAAATGTAGATAATTAAATTGTCTTTGAGATGGTGTCAATTTCATTTAAATACGCCCAGCGGTTTTGGTGTGATTGTCGTGTTTATGTCCGTTTTAGACATAACTTTACAAATTAATTACACCATGTTATACGAATAAAACTGAAAATTTTCTTAGATCAAATTATTAAGAAAATGGTCTAGTGAAACATATATTTTTTCCCAAAAACTACAACTAGCCGTTTAGACGTGATTCTCATTTTAAAATCAGCTACTCAAGGGAATCTGCGCCTTAATTGACTTCTTAGATAATCACACGTGCTTGTAAACTCACCTACAAACCAACGGTTTTTGTGGAACAGCATGAACTGATTACTACAACAGACAACAACGTCCTCACAAAAGTACACAAATACATTTGCTAAAAGCAATACTGCAAAAGAAAGACCTTTGAGACTAGACGACGAAACAAGAAAAAGTTGACAGTATTGTGTTCTAAAAATAGTACAGTAGTGCAGTCGGAATGTACTACGGACCGCTCACGACGATACTATGCATCTGTCTGTCCGAGACTAAAAATAAATTGACAATTACATACAGATGTGTCTTCTTGTTGGAAACGACAGCAAGCAAAATTATACAGAACTCGGATAAAGATCTATTAACCGCAGCTTTATCCGCATGAAAATCAACATTTATCTCAAGGTATCGTACTCCCAGGATCAAAAGTTTTGTCCTTTTTCAAGGTACAAATGTATTTATCTTTATACCAATTTTTTTCAGTAACTTCTCCATTAAAACATAACTAACAGACAGAAGTTACTTTCACCATTATAATTTTAGTTTGGATATGCTGATTTATTCCGTTCTAATACCAAAAACTAATACCATTGGTATTTGTTTCAATTCATATTTTTCTATTCCAAACGGATACCATTGTTTAAACTAATACCAAAACAAGTTCAAAGATATAAGGTACAGTCAGTAAAAATGCTTTGTAAGTTATTTTAAGACCTTTAATTGAAAAAAAAAAACTATTTAAACCAAAGAAATAAAATGTAGTTAGCAAACATCTAGTTCAGTAATAAAATATGACTAATAGTCAACTTTATTATAATTTTAGTGAATCCTTGTATAAATCCTGTATAATATTTTTTTTTTCAAAACCACCAAAACAAGAATAATTTACTTACAATCTAAAACTTACAAAATATCTCAGAAAATCAACTCTTAAATTATAATTATTAATATTTACCTGATATAGTTATTATTCGTTAGGTGCGTAATTATTTACGTTTACCTATCTAATAATAACTGTCAGGTAAATTTTGCAAAAACAAATTACTTATAATAACAATTGTAAAATACACAGAAAAACAACTTCTTTTATAATCAAATAAGTCATTAATCACCTCCAAAGTCAAGCAAATCTGTTGTCGTGACGAGACCTTTGAGTTTTTTAATTATAGCAATTGAAAGTGCTAATATTCATGAATGTAAAACACCAAGACCCATTGGTGTAAATTAAATTTGATAACTATGCCGACGTCCATACAGAAAAAATGATTAGGTTTGACTGAGCTGACTGTACTAAATTCAAGTTGTTGGTATTCGTTTGCACATAAATTTTAATTATAAAGAGTGGTATTCTTTCGGAATAGAAATAAATATGAGTTGAAACAAATACGTGGTATTAGTTGTTGGTATTAGAACGGAATAAATCGATAGGCTCGCGTTTGACCACTATCTTACCTGTTGGTAAGCAATGATGTCGTCCACGATGGAGCAAGCTTGCCTAGAAGTACCCAATCTATTTACTCTTGACTTAAAAAAACCCAGGTTACGGTTACCAGGAGACATATGACTCCGACAGAAAATTCTACTAATTACCTGTACATACAATGGAAGTATTTTCAAAACTTGACCGCAAACCTAAGTGCAATATCTGTAAAATTTATTCTGAAAGTCAATGTCAAAAATATTTATTTCAACTAGGCCATTAAGAGGAAACTGGGGCAGAGAGCGCCGACTGAATTTCCTTAGTGAAAAGTCATAATTCGAGGTTTGGCTCTCGTCTCTTTACTCCTCCAATATTGGACCAATTTAAAAGATACGTTAACTGAAAATTAAAGATATATACTATGTTCCTATGTTTTCCTTTTTATGATACATTATCTTTAGAAGCACTAGAGCCCTCAAAAAATGCTCAGAATTGCGCTGTCATTGGAGGCTTAGTGTACAAATTTGACAAATATAAATGAAAAAAAGAAAACATAGGGACATAGTATATATCTTACTTTACCATTTTATGGAATATCTTTTAAATTGATTCAATATTGGAGGAGGGAAGAGACGAGAGCCAAACCTCAAATTATGACTTTATAATAAGGAAATAAAGTCGGCGGTACTTTTGAACGTCAACAATTAAAATTTACAAGTCATAACAATTGATTGGACAAAAAATTCCATTTCTGAAAGCAGGTACATATTAGCTCGAACTATAAAACTAGTTACTTATTGACAGTTTTTTTTTTTTATTAAGCTATGGCGACACTTTGGGGCGGTCTATGCTCAACAGTAGACGTCTTTTAGCTGAAATGATGATGGTGATGATATAGCTCTACCTACTGGGTCTCTGCTGTGCAAAGGTCTTCTTCATACCTTTCCTTTCTCTGGCCATTCAGGAAAGAGAACAAGTTATCACACCAGCGCTTTTTAAACCTGCCTAGACTATGATGCCCGTAAAAGCTAATCTGCGTGAAAAAGATATTGCATTCTAAAAGTGTGACCCACTCAGTCCCATTTCATCCTTTTTTATGGGTGTGTTCCGTGACTTAGAAAAGTGTAACACCGAATAACACGTCGCCGTAAGTTTACTAATACGAAACACTTAACAACGAATGCACGCTACCACGAAAAACTTATCGCCGAAACCACGCGACCACGCTTAACCAAACCTCTAACAAAAAGACACCAATTAATTGAAGCGCGCATTTGTTGTGAAGTGATTCGAATTGGTGAGTTAGAGATTTGGTTATTCGGGATCGCATGGCTACGGCGTTAAGTTTTTCGTGGTAGCGTGCATTCGTTGTTAAGTGTTTCGTATTAGTAAACTTACGGCGACGTGTTATTCGGTGTTACACTTTTCTAAGTCACGTAACACACCCCTTTTTTATGGTGCCTGATTGAAATATTCTGCCTATTTTCGTCAAACAATCATGTTCTGCAAACATAGTAGTGTTCCAGGAATGCACTTTGGATCACACACGAAGACAAAACGTGGCATTTGTCTGTCTGTCATCTGAACACTGATACATACTGTCATGTTCAATAACAAGCAAGTGAAAATGAAGCGAAAAATGTCGTTACAAAAACGAGGCTTATTTTTTTGCAAACAACGGTTAATTATTTCTGTATAATGGGCTTCGTTCAATAATACACTAGATAACCGGTAAGCGTTTCAAAAACGGGCCGAAAATTAAGGACACAAAATACGGTTGTGGTCTGATTTCAAATTAGTATGGTCCAATCATAGCCAACTAAAATTGTGCAAATAACCATCGTAAAACTGAGATTTTCGAAGGAATATCTTATTTTCGATAAGTTTATATCATTACGTGTTTTTCATATAGTAAAATAAAAAAAATAAAAATAAAAATGTTTATTTCCAATCATTAATTAACACAGGTTACAGGCACAGTAATAATAAACAACATAATGTGCATAAAGTATTATCTCCTGGGGGGTGACCATAAGCTCTTAGAGCGGTATCAATTTGATATCGAATAAGGGACAGATGTATTTGACTTGTATTTATCTTTCACTTACTCGATCTTAAATTTAACCGATCTAAGAGCTTATGGTCACGCCCCTGGTTCCCAAACTAGGTTTATAGCCTGTGACTTGGGGACCAGTGATTCCATAAAAACCGAATTAAACAGTAATCAATTACCAAATGTTATGATTGTTTGGCCAACGTTTGCGTTGACAATGCGCCAACTATTCTAACAAACATCGACTGTTCTGGAAATTTGTAATTTAGACTTTAAAACATGCGTGTAAGATTAAATAAAATTTGTTTGATGTATGTTGAGCAGCGAAGAAAGGTCGCAATTTATTTTATTGCTTTTTGTATAGAGCTTTGTGAATGCATCTTTAAGCATTGCTTATAAGGTTGATTTTGCATTAATGTATATTTCAACTGGAATTCTTAGACTTACGTAGGAATACAATTGGCGACAGTTTTGAAGATAAGTTTTGTATGGGATTGTGCATCTAGTGTATATTGATCGAAGATAATGGGGTAAAAACATTGTAGTTTACGATTACAATTAGTGAAAATACTGAAAACATATTGCAGCAAAGTAATAGCTTGATCATTTTAAAATAAGATTTCGCTGTCAGCGATGCACGATGAGACCGTCATAAATTATTATCTTTTTGTAAAAGAGTTGTGTAACTGTTTTGGTGTACAATAAAGTATATTATTTCTAGAATATTATTCTAGTAAAGTTATATCATTTCTTCAAGATGTTTTCTTTATTTTAAAAGTATGTTAATCAAGATTCAAATAGCTAAATACTCCCATTTAACACCAGCAATTTTATCAACTCCAAAGAACAGTACACAAAATAGTAATGTTTTATTATTTGATATACAAACCAATTGCATATTAAAAATGCTACGCATACCTACAAATGAACCGCCACGAATACCCATGTTATCAAACAATACTCTAAAAAATGCAACCGACATAAAAAAATATTGACTCAACACTCGTCCACGTCCACAGAACATAACGCGCTCGACAAACAAGCAAACAGTGTGCATCATTCCAAAATTAACTTAAAGCCCGTGGCGCCGCCTCTCCCTTTATTTGTTTTAAAATATCAGCGAGCGTGGATCATGTCCAATTAGGCACTGGCCGTTCAAGTAAACCTTTAGATGTATAAAACAAATACTGGCTGGTCTATTTTTGAAATTTGAATGTAGAATGTGCCAGCTTTTGAAGAGATGCAAGCTGTTTGTCGCATGTTTTCGGACATAAATGTTAGCATCTGTATTGTTGCAGGGAATATATATTTAACTAAACATGTTGGAGATAAAAGGAAGATTAATTTAGTTACGAATTTCACCGTCTATCAAGTAAGGATGTGTGTTTTGTCCCTTAGGAGCAAACTGTGGCTAGAGAAGTACCCACCACCTCATGACTTCATTAAGGCGCCTCTCCGAGCAAAACGCCGCGCTAGTCTTATTTTGTGCAGTTTTTAAGAGCTATCTAATCTTTATTTAAAAAGAAATATCAATTAATAAAAATACATTAAATTTCTACATAATGTTGATTCCTAAAATGGTAGTACACTTTTTTTAAAGAGGTATATGTGTCACTAATCTCCTTCCAACAAAACCATAAAAAAGGGAAATAATTATTGATAGCATGTATCTCCTCGTAAAGTGTTAATTAATTATTTTTTATACTAACACTAATGGATAGACAATTTGATAACGAACATTTTGTAAGTTAATTTTTTTCAAAAGACAAATATTCGATTTTATAAAGATTTTATTCTAAAATCTGGCCGTATTCACTACCGTAATTCATGCGCCACCAGTGCCGCTAGGCCAATAGATTATGCTCATATCTCATGCTGATTTTTTGGTCAGGGTAAGGCCTTAAGCCCAAGGAGTATCTGCCCCTCGGTCATGAACTGCAGTGGCCCGTGTGGAAGGCACTGAATCGGTTGCGCTCCCAGGTAGGCCGCTGCAAATATAATTTGGCAAAATGGAGGTTAATTGGTCCATTGCACGCTGGGTGCGATTGCGGTGCTCCAGTACAGACTATGCCCCACTTGCTGGAGTGTCCCAACTGTCCATTCACTTGCACCTTGGATGACCTGTATAATGCCTCTGACGCTGCAATAAACGTGGGCACCTACTGGGCTCAAATAGTATAATCAAATGTTCCATCGAAACGAAAAAGAAGAAAGAAGTTTAAACTATTTGAACAATTAAAACTAAACCGAACCATAATTTTATAAAGTCCCCGCTGCGTCTGTACGCGATCAAACTCAAAAACGACTGAACAGATTTTCATGCGGTTTTTACCAATAGAAAGAGTGAAAAACGACGAAGATTTTTGGGTAGGTATAATTTTTCACAGGCGTAGCCGGGGTGGTTCGCTAGTAAATAATAAATGATATAAATTCTGTAAATTTGTTAAAATAACACTTTTACGTCAATCTGTTTTGTAATGTTAACGTCTGAAGTGATGTTTTGAAGCACCACACAGGATTTGAGTTGACTTGTCTAGACAGTGACAGTCTTATTAATAAACGAGGACTAAGGTAAGATTAACTTTATTCCAAGCATTAGGTTGGTACTAACAAATTTCCGTATTAATAACGGAGTTAAGGGTACACTAGTCGACGGCACGAACTATTTTGTGCGCGGGGTTCAAATGCATTTTACATCAACCGACAACACGTGCGGAAGAGATAGATGCTGTGATGAGCAGTAGGAAGAAAGTTCGCGTACAAATACACACTTTTGCAAATTTGTAGCGAAATGACTTAAGGACGAAACTGAGCGCGCGAAATTTTATAAACAGACCTTTGGCAGTCTTGATATCATGAAAAAACTACTAAATCTATCTGTTCAAAATAAAATTACATGCATTGTTGAACTACTAATCTATCACTGTATGGAGGCCGTTTTGCAATTTTCCGTCTTTATAATTTTAACGCATTTTTGGGCGCAAATAAATACCATAAGAGTATTTAGTTGCGCCCAAAAATGCGTTAAAATTAATGTCGAAATGTGGAACTTTCACCGCTCATAACTTTCAAATATTTCATTTTTTTACTTTTACGCTTCCATACATGGCTAGATAATGATGAGACAAATTGATATCACTTTTTATTTTGACCGTGCATCGTCAAACATTGGAATTATCCCTAGACTACGTTTGCATGGAATTTTTTTCGACTAGTGTAACCTTAAGAGGGATTGGGACATGGGTCTATTCGGATACGGCAAAAGAAATTCCAGAGGCGCAAGACTGCTGCAGTACGCACATAAGATAAAACAAAATATAATATATACGAGATTTAAGAAAAGTGAAGAAAAAGAAACTTGAGAGGTGTCAAGGGACACCCGGATGGAACGAAGTTCCTTTAGTTTATTTTTATACACTAGCTGACCCCCGCGGCTTCGCTCCCGTCAACTGGCTACCTACCTACCTACCTCCTACCTACCTACCCTTACTACTCTACCTACCCTACCCTACCCTATCTACCTTACCCTACCCATTTTTTTTTTTTTTTTTTTTTGTACCCTGCCTACCCTTACGAATGTAACCTGTAAACTTTTGTTTCTACCGGCCGCGGCGGTGGTCTAATTAAAATTTAGAACATAAAAGCTGCTATTGTGAGTCAATCTTAAAAGATAGACATATGCTGTCGCGGACTTTTTTTTAGAACTTTTAAAGAAGAACAATCAATTCCATCATACATTATATTTGCGTAACTTAAACCGTTTACGCAGCGCACGCAACGGAAGCTCTCAAAAAGGTTTTTCTTTCTCGTTTTTGCAACATTTTTCATTTGTGCTCCGCTCCTATTGGTCGTAGCGTGATGTTATATAGCCTATAACCTTCCTCAATAAATGGACTATCGAACACAAAAAGATTTTTTCAATTCCAACCAGTAGTTCCTGAGATTAGCGCGTTCAAACAAACAAACAAGCAAACAAACTCTTCAGCTTTATAATATTAATTAAATATATATTATAATATATATATTATATATAGTATAGATATGTATATATATGTGTATACATACATATATATATATGTATACACATATATATATGGCGTATAGCTTAGAACACGCACGAAACACGCGCACCCCGCACGGCTTTTAACTATAGCAAAAAGTGTCGTTACAACTTTTCGTCTTAATTTTTTCCGTCTAGCCCCCTTTCGCAACGCGCGATAAGGAACTTCGTTCCAAAAAACCCTTGGACGTGGATTACACACAGATTCGCGAGCTCGCTGGTTTCTGAAAACCAGATGTATCCTCCGACTTCACAGCATGATTTTCTTGTTGTTTACGTATTTTTAGTTCGCTTCTTAAGCAGTCGGGTTTTTGATTTATTAGTTATAATTTTTATTTATAACTTTTTAGTTACATTTTTTTTGCATTAGGTAGATTTAAACATATAAGTGTCATATATTTTTGAAATCACCTCTTAAAATTCTTTATTTCGATACCCCACACGATGGGTTTCGAAGAAAAAAATTAATTGGGCCCCCACAATATGGCGCGCCCAGAAGCCGACATTTTTCTATTTTCTATTTTTAATGTAGCAAGTGACACTCATAAGGTTAAGACGAATCGATGGATGTAAGAATCATGCAAATCGGCCTACGCGTTTGGTCTCTAAAATGCCACATAGGAACAAACATACATACATAGACAAATAAACACATTACTATCCTTCGTCAATCGCGTAAAGAATGAAATTGATTTCATGCTAGATTTACAAACTTCAAAGTTTTGAATCTTTCGTTCCCTTCGGACCACAGACTTATAAGAGGTTCATTAAATGTAACTTAGGCAACAAAAAGGCGCATGCATAAATTTGTGATTAAGATGCTGATTTTGACAGGAGTCTTCGTGAAATATGAAAATTAGGATGATTTTGGACACATTTTTAAATTAAAAGTGATTTTGGATAATTTGGATTTGTGGCACTTTAGTTTATAAGCAGCGACCTGTGCCCTTACTGACACGTCCTGAAAATTCAACCGTGCAATTTTGCCAAATACTGAAATTAATTGGTTCCATTTCGCGGTTGTAAGCAAAATTTATTTCAAGACACTTGTAACCTGCTAATCTCCAGTCTCCATACCCATTTTCCCTACAACATAAACTTCCCTTCCCCATATCTACTATGACTCCTTTAACCCTGGGTCACTTACGAGCATGGTAATACGACTTCCGTTGACAACATCCTGCATCAACAACAAGGATATCGGGCCACTGAAGTTTTGTAATGGCGGGCTCAAACAGGGCCAGTGAATCTAGTAAGTTGGGAATAAGACTGTGTTCACAACATAGCCTCCGCCTTGGCAAGTGCGGAGTTTCCGCAAGAAGTGCACGTCCGACCGCAAAAACGGAATTTCCTTAAGATATCATTCCTGCGTATCCACATCGGCCAGCTCAGGATTTTAACAGCACTTTAACAGAGGAACATTGCCGCCATATTATCTGCAAGTGCGAGGAGATAAAGATATCGCACATCTGCACCCGTAAGAACAGGATTTCTCCATGAAATTACATCTCTGCATCCGCACCTACCTTCGCAAGATATTAGCGAAACTGTAACACAAGTCCTCTAAGTGATGATTTTCGTTCTTCTTCTTTTAGTGTGGTTCAAACCAAAGCGGGGTTCACAGTTTTTGCTTCCATATCACCTCCACGCTAAGTACCAAATAACCAATTATTTAAAGAAGATACGTTCATCATCTGCCTAGCCTTTTTCCCAACTATATTGGGGTCGGCTTCCAGTCTTACTGGATTCAGCTAAGTACCAGTGTTTTACACGGAGCGACTGCCTACCTGACCTCCACAACCCAGTAACTGGGTAACACGGTACCCCTTGGCAAGACTGGTGTCAGATCTCAAGCTTCTGACTACCCGTAACGACTGTCAAAAATCTTCAAATGACAGCCGGGACCAACGGCTTAACGTGCTTTCCGAGGCACGGAGGAAACTCGGTATGTTGAAATGGTCACCCATCCACTGACCGACCTCGTCAAGCGTTGCTTAACCTTGATGATTGACCTGTGCGGCTGTTATTATTTAGCCACGAGCTTAAAGCTTAAAGAACGTTATGAACGACTAATTTCTACCAGCGGTTTCTTCCGCGTCAAAGTCCTAAATTGTTCTAAAGGAATGTTTCCTTACGTATTTCCGGGATAAATAACATCCTAAGTATATCCTTCTCCAATTTATAATCTATGTCTATACCTACAAAAATACATAATTGGTTCTGCAGTTTAGGTGTGACGCGACACGTAAAGATAGATAGATTTAATTTTGAATTTATAATATCTGTAATATAATAGACTTAGAACTCACATAAAAAGTGTTAAAGCCGCTAAACTTGTTTTTTGAAATATAATTTATCGTTGACTACCAAAAGATCAACAGTTTTCTTCAAAAAATACTCTTATTCAATTTGCTTATCTGTGTCTCAGTTAACCTCCGCCACCGCTAAATGGTCTCCATTACATCCCTACTTGGGGGCACTGAGCATTGTTTGTGGGAGAACCCGGGGATCGCGTGGAATGCAATAAAGCGTAGTGGATGAACTGCGCGCGGTCATTGTCTGTGTTTTACGTTTTAATATTAAGTGAGCGCTTTAGTGTGCGTTTATGGTATGTTCTGTGACGTGTGAGTGATGTTGGGCTCTACAGGGATGCTTTGTTTCAAGTCACAAGGAAGCTGTGTTATTTCTTATGTATTATTGTATTTTTTATAGTTGACATCAACATGGAGTTGACGTCAACTATAAAACGCTCGACTAAAGTAGGTAGATTATCTTGGCTCTCTGACATTGGTAAAGGAAAGCATCGCCAGGGAACTAGTAATTTTTAACTAAGCTTGAAACCACAATCGCGCCTTTAGCAAGAGTGGTTATTAAACTGTGAAGCGGCCTTTGGACTATAGTGAGACAGTTCTAGGCTGTTATTTTTTTAAGGTGCTTAAGGTTGGATGTTAAAATGCTTTTATTTAACTTGCAATGTATGTATGTAGTAGATGTATTTTTATAAAACTCTCTCTTCCCTCAGTTATCATAGAAAAGAAACGAATAAAATTTTATATCTTGCAAAAACATTAAACAGCTCAATTAGCGCAGTGACTAAATGATTTAATTTTACGGGTAGTACGTACAGTAAGCATTTTTATGTGCTAAGATAAAAACAAATTAAAGGTTTTTAAGCTGACATGGTCACAATCTACAACAACAATACAACTTATATTGCGCACCGGTACGGGCCGGAAAGTGTTAAATTAGTGTAAAAACTAAAATCACATATCTATACCTCTCTATGTAGGCCTATGTCCAGCAGTGGACGTCTTTCGGCTGATATGATGATGATGACCTCTGAGGATTAGACAAAAGCGTACTTACACAACCATATTACGCTAGTCATGTGCCTTGGATTAAAACTCCCACCAAATAAATCCTAGACACCATTTAGAACTAAAATATTTAGCAACGCACCCATCTGTCAAGTAGTCTGACCCCGTATCAACCCGACCTTAATCACGCATATAGTCTAGCGTAGTGGAGCAAGTTTAGTAAGTTCCCCCGGCTTTGACACCGGATGCCCATACTAAACTAATTATACCAACTACGAGTGCCGCAAGACAGCGGTCGATGTAACTTTGTTATGTATGACACGATGTTTTCGCTTATCATGTAAGTGTTGGGTGTAGTCAGACTGGTGGAGTTAGAGGGAGAGTGTTATTTTTGTCATGGTGTTTTTGGTAAAGAGGTTTTACCAGGTGGAAAGGAGTGGACTTGCTGCGTGAAGCCGCTGGATGCGGGAAGTACAGAACCAGGAGAGACAAACTGTAAAAATCTTAACATGAAAACAAAAGTGAAGAGAGCTGTCAATACGTTCAATCAAGGCGAAATGACATGATATTTACAGAATAGACGGCTGTAGAGGTAACTGCACGCTACAGGCAATGAGGTCACAACGAACAAAGAGCCATTTTGCACGCACTCATTGACATTACGATTTTAGTATTGGACAGAGCTCAGTCGCAGCTGTCGCGAATACTAGCGACATGTCAGTGAACGATGTACAGCCAATAAAGGAAACCTGAAATTACATAAAGATGCTTTCTGTAGTTCTTAAGTTATAAAGGTTATTAAATTTTTCAAGATAACCAGTTAAAAATTCAATATATTATAAGCAAATAATACATTATTTAAGTCCATAAACCAAATATCATATTGCAGCTATGTTTATGGAAAAGCTATGAAACTTTGTCACCCTTCTTTATCTCAACTCCTCACATTTTCCTTTTTCTTTTTTTTTTCTTTTTTTATGTTTTTGGTGGGATCATTATAACATCATTGTTACGTCTAGTTACTTTCCAATCTTCGTCGTATGTGGCGTCGTGATCTTTAATTGGTATTTGATGCTCTGTCTACCCTCTAAGGCATGTAAGCATGATAATATGCATGTTTAGACGAATTGTTATAAACGAAAGGATTATGTTTTTACAAGCTTTTATTTAACTTGGAATGTATGTATGTACTATGTATGTATGTAAGTGTGTTCGGGTCAAATCTTTCTGATTTTGATTTGATGATTGAATTTTAAAGCAGTTACCCTCCACTGAATAAGATGAAATATTGCAAACACGTTTATTTTGACAATGCATGGTTAGATAGATAGATAGATAAATCATTTATTTAGTGCACACAAAATACACAACACAACACACAAAATCTTAATAAAATTATTACAATTTTCATGTAGGTATGTTTAAAAACAAAGTGCCAACATAAAAAGAAAAAGGAAACCGAAACAAAAGTAAAAGTGACACCAGTAACATTAATTTTGACAATCAAAACAATGGTTATGCTGAATGGTTAGCTGAATGACGTCATTCTAAATCCAATATGGCGGACGGCCAAAGATGGTGGACTAGTTATATTTTTTTTGTGCACTGCCATGATATGGGTATGAAATGAAAGGGTTTGCTGAGAAGAGTACGAATAAAGCTTGTTTAAAAAAATATATGATTAATTTAGAATCAATTTAGCAGCAACCCTAGTGACTCCGGTATGTTTAGGTAACTATTGTCAATTGTTGTTGTTATAGCGGTTTGAGAAACCTCATCATCCTTGTGTCTATTATGAAAAGTGGACTGTATTTTGAAGGGTTCTGGTAATTGTGCGTTGAAAATAAGCGGGCAAATATTCACGGATCAATTCGGGCGATCTATGTTGTGTGGGCATGAGGGAAGTAGTACGCCTTACCTTGTGGTGATCGAAGCCAGGCCACGTATGGCGACGAGCTGGTGTTCTTCAACTCCAAAATGGCGACGACGACTTTCAGGATCCACACACTTCACACAAATGTTTTTATATCCGCGAGGCGGGTTAATAGACACGGTACACAAGGTTCTCTGCAATCTAACTAATTAGATGCATCAGTCTCCAGCCATGTGGCTTGGAAAGCTGGCGGTTGAGACGCGAAGACCATTCACGATGAAGTTTCGGTTCGTTCTGGCGACCTGTCATCAAGGCGTACATGAAGGGAAAAGGAATGAGGAAGGAACGAGATAATTAGGATATCGATCGCCCGCGAAATCTCAAATGCATTTGCCTATGTATTCGGTATTTGATTTATGACCTTTACAAGAGATGGCGCTACCAGTTGTGTTGATGGCGGGAATAGTTCTTCTGTATACTTTCTATATTGTGCTCGGGGGATGCTTATGTGCAGCAGTGAACGTCTTCCGGCAGAAATAATGATGATGATTGACACTTGCAAGGGGTTTTCCGATACGTTGCTAACTTAAGACAAAACTGCTTGCTTTTGCTTTATGATGATGATGTAGAAGTTTTTTTTAGTCCTTGATAGGATGAATGATGAGCTCGTGGCTAAATAATAACAGCTGCACGGGTCGAATTTCAAGGTTAAGCAAGGCTTGCCGAGGTCGATCCGCGGATGGGTGACCAGTTTTACATAGCGAGATTATTTCGTGCCTCGGAAAGAACGCAAACTTGTTGATCCCGTCTTTCATTTGTAGACTCATTACTGGTAGTCAGAAGAAAGGATTTTTGAAAGGACCTTTATTCGGTATAGGACAGATTTCGGATTGGACCAATTCAAAATTCGCCAGATTCGCTACGCGACGCAGTTTCGTAGATTGCGCACATTCTTAGATTCGACGGATTAGCTATACGTCAGAAAATTAACAGTTGTGAACAAAATATACTTCGTGATTAATTTAATTCATAATCACTTTTATAGAACTCGATAGTAATGTGTTTTTCAATATTTTAAACAAACGCATATAAGTTGATTGTGTTTTGTTAGGAAGTAGGGCATATATTATAGGAATAATAGCTCTAACACAGTTGGTAGTTTGATTTAATTCCGCGTGCATAGTGTAACATTGAAAAAAAGGTTTAGGAGCAATTTTAAATGTACCATGAAGACATGGTGCGATGAATATAATGTGAGTGAGTGTACCAGATACCATTACTCAAAATCTGACCTAGTTGGAAAATGTCCTAGCTGGAAAATGACGTACATGGAATCTGACCAACTTGGCATCTGACGTCCATCACCGTTTTCATATATTTATGGATACTGACTAACTAAAAAGAATAATTATTTGTTCCTCGTTTAATGCCACTATCACAAAAAAAAAAAAAGAAAACAACCAGTCGGGTTTTTATTTTTATAATAATTTGTTTTATTTCAGACTTTTTAGTTTTACTAATGAACGAGTTCTCCAAAAAAGTAATGTGGTTAAAGATTATGGTTGATATGAGATTTTGCTATCAAAGTTACACAAATCTTAAATTTGTGCCAAAATAGTAACTTAAAAGTGAAATTATTTATTTATTTTCCGAATGGTTTATTTAGTAGCTTTCATTTGACCCATATTGTTACAACAACGAAAAAAAAATTTTATCATCCCCCTTTTTTTGGCGCCGGAGGGGTTTTTAAAAATTATATAGCCTATGTCACTCCCACAATGGTGACGAATCCAACGACACTTTATATGTCATAATACGTAGTCATTTGGATTGTAGAGCGTGCTATAGAAATGGACATACATACATACATATATAATTACATACATTTATACGCCCGAAAAACATTACCCTCTGGCAGTCGGGTAAAAACTTTTCAAGCGCCAAACACGCTTTCAGTGTCGCGCCATTCGCTATACCGCAGTAGCGGCAGCGGAACTACGCAACGCGCTACGGTGCGTCAATCTTGGTAAGTTGGTCTACTTTGTCGCGCAGTGCCGCTACGTGTAGTTCCGCTGTCGCGTAGTACGTTAATCTCATACAAAGTATGGTCACGGCGCGTCGCTCCGCTGACGCGTAGTTACGCCTAGTGCGATCTGACCTTAAAGAAAATCTGTCACCAGTCTTCGAGGTTCGTGTTACTCGAGTTATTCGGGTGTGAAGGTCAGGTTCATGTTAAAGACTGGTACTCATCTGCATCTAAAGTTGGCACAAGGCTAGGCATATTGATTGATAGGAAGAAAAGTTGTTATTGTTTTGGCTTGGCGGCTGATTCTTCAAGGGGATTTGTTACATATTCGAGTGACGTTGTAAGAATGAATTGTATTCCCAACAACACTTGAAACTTGTGAAGAATTCATAGCATGAAAATAATAGGCTAGACTATTGGCAACAAATTATGTTTATTTTATCAAAAACCAGCCAACCATATTGGCGCGACATCATTTCAAACCATCTAGAATATTGTATATTTTCTTACTTTGGCTTAACGCTTAAATACTTTTCCATACTTAATTATTAGTAGGTAAAAATCTGAGCTACCGAGCTTTGCTTGGCTTTTACTTTTAACGTTTTCACAAAAAATACAACTATATAGGTAAACTTAAAATGCAAAACCTTATCTATATACAAAATTTTATCCAAATCGTTATAGCTGTTGCCGAGATACGTGAAATAAATTCATATTGATATATACAAGAATACCTCGTTTAAATATATTAGATACATATAGATTAGTACTACTACTAAAAGGTACTTAAATATAAGACATCACTTGCACAAGTCAAACTGCGTAACAAATTCACTTTGCCCTTGATATTGCTTAAACCAAAACCATTTTTCCTTATCTTTTGGAAATTCTATTAAGTTTCAGTACATCACATTCTGGATCCCATTTTAATAACAATAGTCCCATCTTCTGTTTGTGTTTGACTCATGTCTATTCCATTCTCTTCTTCTGTCTTCTTCTCTTTTACAGCCTCTTTATTTTGTTCTACAGTATGAGTTTCAGGTTTCCTGAGTATGGCTCCAACAAGGTTGGCAAAAGGATTTTCGACCATCATGAGGAAGAAAAACGCAGCTATGAATGTCCACATTGTTAGTGTAAGGTTTTTAAAACCCTGGAATATAAAAAAATACATATTGAGATGCTTAATCATACTAATAAAATAATGTTTATACATCAAAGATAAATTACATATTTATTACAAAAATGAAAAATCATTGAGGAAAACAGTCAGATTTGCTACATATGTCACAGTGTACTAGGGTTGATACAAAAGTTATGATAAACGGGTATCTTTAATAAAGTAATAAAATAATAATAATTATATTGGGACTAAAGTTCCTATAATAATTTACAGTCAAAAAAATATTGACATAAATCATCATTTCTGCGAGATAATTTCATTTGAATGTGAGTAGTCAGAGTAATTTCTCAAAAAAAAACCGGCCAAGTGCGAGTCGGACTCGCGCACGAAATTTTCCGTACCGTTATGGAAAAACGCGGCAAAAAAATCACGTTTTTTGTATGGGAGCCCGCCCGACTTAAATATATATATATATATTTTGTTATAGCGGCAACAGAAATACATCATCTGTGAAAATTTCAACTGTCTAGCTATCACGGTTCATGTGATACAGCCTGGTGACAGGCGGACAGACAGACAAACAGACAGACAGACAGACGGACCGCGGCATCTTAGTAATAGGGTCCCGTTTTTATCATTTGGGTACGGAACCCTAAAAATGGAGAATAATGTTGTGAGAGTCGTTAAGGAATAATCCTGGTTGGAAAAAGAACCTACTCAAGATGTTCACGCTGACTTTAGACTTTCCTATAGAAACACCACGGGTATGTGATCCTTCAAATGCCACGGTTACACTCTGGTGCACGCAGTTTAAGTTAGCAAGAACCTTAATCGAAAATTAATACTGTGCGCACCACCCATCGATATCTCTTGCTATAATAACGTCAAAAAGTTCAATATTTTGTGTTGGCAGACCGACAAGTGACTATCAGACATTCAGCTGGGGCCACAGGGGCCTGGGCCTCATATGGCCGCGTTCAATGGATCCTTATAAACGAATTGCTTTTGAAAAAGGTTTGGAGCCGTTAAATGCCGAAAATGTTCAGCGTCGAGCATAAGTCGAGGCGACATGACTCTTCATTTTGAAAAGCTCCTGGTTGAGGAGGACTCTCCGTTTTGACTTTTTTAAAAACTAGGTCCCCCGTTGGGGACCTAGTTTTATAAAAAAAAAACATTATTAAAGCATGTAAAACAAGCTATTACCTTCTTTTCAGCTCAAAACAGAGCTTGGGGGCAGACTATCTTCTCCACAATTCTTGCCCCATGTCTTAAATGTTGCGATGGCTGCATTTAAGAAATGTTTGAGAGCTTTGGCTAAGTATTTTTTTGAGTAGTCCATCAATCATTATGATTAGATCACGTTGGACTACTTGGATCGACTTCTAGGGAGTCTCATCTCGATTAGTTTTTTTTTTTTTTAACCTTAACTGTTTTTAAATACTCGATTATAATTACTTTTGGATCAGTCTATTAATAAGTGTGTAACAACACCTGCACCATAGAATATCTTAACGAGGCAAACACTAACGCTGTCGACGTGAATTCTGGGCACAATATACTATTATTTTGGATTTAAATCATCGCTATGACGCAGCATAAGAGAATGTGTACCATAGTTTGCATAGGATAGTATATTTCACAGGAGTTGGTACTTAAATGATCATCCTTATCTTCACAGTAGTTCATCAATTATATATCTTATTTTTTTTGTCTTTGAAGGAAGTTACAATTTATTTCAAGGTCTAAATTAAAGGTAAATATACCATTGAAATAAATTAAAAGGATAAACTTTCTCTCTTATGATCTCGTCTGATGGATCAGGGCAACAATGGAACTAGTGACCACGGCACGCACATCAGCAATAATACAAGCCACAGAAAAGCAAGATCAAGACCGATATAAAACGATATTATCAATTCAATAATAATTTTGCACTGAGCATGCACATTGCTCTCAGCCCAGTCCTACTCAGCGTTTGGTAGATGTTAAAAACCGAGCGCCGGTTTTCATTCGGCACCCCGCAATGACACATGGACGAAGGTAAATAAAGTAACAGGAAAAAGACTTACGCCTTTGATTAAAGAGGTTCTATGGAGGGCCATAATCGAAGCCACTTCAGTCCTGATGATGGCAATATGCACGAGGTAGGCACTGAACGACAATCGTGCGATGAAAGTGAAGGGTCGCCATTCCAGGATTGTGCGGTAGAAACCTGTGGAAAGAAAGTGAATGGTCAAGCATTCTTTATAGGTAGGTAGCTTCGGCTCGAAAAAATAACGTTTTCTCTAAAAAGGATTATGCAGATATTGTGTTTATTGAATTTTCATTCACATTATGTCAACGAATTTTAGTTTTGTTTCGTTAACTGCCTTCAATGCTATCCGATATATACGGCTGAAATTGACACTTCATTTTAATCATTTGTTTAGTCGTGCTTGGACTCATTGTGCCGATTGTCTTTACGGCCAACAGCCTGATAGCCAAGAACCTCGACGACCATCTGTCGAAACTGTCATTGGGCGGTTGGATACAGAAGGTAGTACTACTCGATACGGTTCGCATTGTGAGGAGGTTCCTGTCTCTGGAGCCCTAACCACCGGTAGCTTGGACCCTTTTCCCGATACCGGTTGGCCTCTATTTTTATATTTTTAAATGTTTTTTTTTATTTTGTTTTATAAGCTAATATTTAAAAATGTGAAAAATATGTTATATACATTGAATAAAGGAAATAACAATACAATTACTATTAGTTATTAATTATTATTGTTGTTGTATAATTATAATAATTTAAACACCACGTTAAAATTATAATAATTATTGTTTTATGAAACTGTGACGATTACAGCAATATTTTCTTATTAAGTTACTTATCTTTTTTTTATAATTGATAGGCTCGCGCTTGACCGCTATCTCACCTGATGGTAAGAGACGATGCGGTCGACAGTGAAGCGCATTTGCTTTAAAGTAACTTATTCACCTTCAGAATCGTTTCGAGTGCATAGGAAGCTCCGTGGACGATTACAGCGATGGGTTCGTGGAAGCTGCCCACACGGTCGAGTCTAAGTTTTCCAAGACCCGCCGTACAGATAGGAACAAAAAGCTCTCTGATCCTACTCTAAAGCTCTTGGAGAAGAGGCGTGAGATGATCCTGCAGTCTTCAGACGATGCGTTAAAATACCGGCAGCTCTCAAATTCCTTGAAAATCTCAAAGTCCTTGAAAAGTTCATCAAATCTCCGCCGCTTTAATACTGAGCGTATTAAAGACGCGATTGAGCGGAATAAGGGCTCCAAGGTCTTTGCAAGAGATCTGTCTATTGGGCAGAGCCAGCTCACGAAACTGAAGACCTATGATGGCAGAACCGTTTCCGCCAAACCGGAGCTTCTGATGGAGATTGAGAGATTCTATGGGCAGTTGTACACGTCAACCAGTAAACCAGTCGCGAATCTAGCGAATGACCCTAGAGCTAGATTGACCCGGCACTAGACCGAAGACAATTCCGATGTCAGCCTGTATAAGATTAGGATGGCTCTGAAACAGCTTAAGAACAACAAGGCACCGGGTGACAACGGAATTACGGCCGAACTCCTGAAGGCGGGTGGAAAACCAATACTTAAGGCCCTTCAGAAGCTTTTGATTCCGTCATACTCGAAGGGAAAACGCCACAAGCATGGTGGAGGGGTACTCTTCTTCAAGAAGGGTGACAATGCCTAACTGAAGAACTATAGGCCCATCACACTTCTTAGCCATGTCTACAAGCTGTTTTCGAGAGTCATCACGAATCGTCTCGCGCGCAGGTTTGACGATTTCCAGCCTCCCGAACAAGCCGGATTTCGTAAAGGCTTCAGCACCGTAGACCACATACATACGCTGCGGCAGGTTACACAGAATACCGAAGAGTATAACCTGCCTCTCTGTTTAGCGTTTGTGTGGACTACGAGAAAACCTTCGATACGATCGAAACATGGGCTGTACTGCAGTCTCTCCAACGGTGCCAAATTGACTACTGGTACATCGAAGTGTTGAAGTGTTTGTACAAAAACGCCACCATGTCAGTTCGACTTCAGGATCAGACCTCGGAAGCAGTCCTTCTGCAGCGAGGTGTGAGTCAGGGAGACGTCATATCTCCGAAGCTATTTACCGCTGCACTGGAGGATGTCTTCAAGGTTCTGGACTGGAGAGGGCTAGGCATCAACGTCAATGGCGGGTACATCACTCACCTTCGGTTTGCCGACGATATAGTGGTCATGGCTGAGACCATGGAGGACCTCAGTTCAATGCTTGATGACCTTAGTAGAGCTTCCGAAAGAGTGGGTCTTAGAATGAACATGGACAAAACCAAGGTGATGTTGAATGCCCATGTTTCACCCACTCCTATCAAGGTCGGAGACTCTACACTCGAAATTGTGGGCGACTATGTCTACCTGGGACAAACGATCCAGTTGGGTAGGGCCAACTTCGAGACAGAGGTCAACCGTCGAATCCGACTCGGCTGCGCAGCGTTCGGGAAGTTACGCGGTATCTTCTCGTCCAACTTACCACAGTGTCTCAAGACGAAAGTCTATGACCAGTGTGTGTTGCCAGTGATGACATATGGCTCTGAGACGTGGTCGCTTACAATGGGCCTTATCAGAAAGCTTACAGTCACTCAAAAGGCAATGGAGAGGTCTATGCTCGGAGTTTCCATGCGGGATCGAATCAGAAATGTAGAAATCCGCAAGAGAACCAGGGTTACCGACATAGCCCGAAGAATTGCCAATCTTAAATGGCAGTGGGCAGGGCACAATGCTCGCAGAACGGATGGCCGATGGAGCAGAAAGGTTCTGGAGTGGCGACCGCGAACCGTCGGAAGGCCTCCCAACAGGTGGACCGATGACCTGGTGAAGGTTGCGGTCCGCTGGTTGCGACGCACGCACGGGACCGGTCAATGTGGCGACGCTTGGGAAAGGCCTATGTCCAGCAGTGGACGTTTTTCGGCTGCTATGATGATGATGAACCTATTCACTCTTGACTTAAAGAGGTTGTAGCTATTAGGGAACAAACTCGGCAGGGAATGCCACTCCTTCACTGTACGCATAAGAAAACTATGCCCAAATCGTTTAGTGCGTTTTTGGTGAGATGTCCACCATGTATCGATACCGCATCGTCGTATGTCTGGTAGTCCGATGATGAAACGGGCTAGGTGAAATTAGATCATGCAATTCCATCGCACACTCCCCGAAATTTATCCGATAAAAACCGACAATCTGGTCAACTCGGCGATGATGTTCAAGGCTCTCGAGCTTTTATTTGATCAGTTTCTCATTGCCGATGAGCTTCTTGGGCTACTTTTCGATTGGCTCAAGAGCATCAAGCCGGTATTTGGCAGATCCATCCCAGAGTTGTCAAAGGCAAAGATATTTTATTTCAAGTAGGCCACCAAGCGGCACTTTTGAACGTTAGGTAGGTACATTAAAATTTACACGTTATAAAAGTTGATTCTACCGTGCATTCGGAAAGTAGCTTGTTATGAAGAATGCACAAGAAACTCCATACTTACTCTTTTAAAAAAAAATGTTTTTTTACAATATTGAGTTACATAAGTACATTCATTTTACATAAGTACAGTACATTCATGAGCAGTGGTGGCCCAGTGGTATCGGCCGCGACTTACAAGTTGTAGGTCGTGGGTTCGAGCCCAGGCAGGCGCTTTACTTTGTGTAAATTATTTCATCAGCACTGCTCTCAAAACGGTGAAGGAAAACATCGTGAGGAAACCGGCATGTCCTAGAACCAAAAATTCGAAGACATGTGACATCCACCAAACTCCCCGCACTCATCCGCACTGGGCCCGCGTGGTGGATTACGGCCCATTCCCTCTCACAGAGAGGAGGCCTGTGTCCCAGCAGTGGGAACATTAATAGGCTGATGATGTGAAGTACATTCATTAATAAATTCATATATGTGAGGACAATGCACCCAGAATAGCACTACATACTATACTACGTACAGGCATAAAGTAATAAAAGTACTCACACATGCACTGTGCAGTTATATAATAGAAGCTAGAAAAAAAGCATTAACATCCGAAGCAGTTAAGTTATGACCAATCCCAACTGACGGCGTCCGTTCACGAACATGACGCATGAATTGGCACCACCCAGCTCAACCATCATGAAGGGAACCGGATGATCCATGACACGCCCCACCATCAGAGAGACATTTGAGAGAGCATGACACACTCAACTGCCAGGGCACACACAAGTCAACGAACGACACACAGGTACAGTAAATGGTAGATTTACAGTTGGGTTCATAGTACTCACACACGTGCTTTGCAGTTATACAATAGTAAGGAAATTGAGTTTATACAATACAAATATAATTCATTCAGTCTTCAGCAGTTCCAGCAACACTTCAAAACAATAATGTTATGCATATTACTTGGTTTTGCGCCCTAGTGGATGTGGAGCAGGAGTAGCATTTAGCCAAGCATTTTTATCAGTGAAGTAATCCCCCAACTTATAATATGCCAGCCTGCATAGTGTGCGTTTTATACAAGTTTTAAATTTCGTCTCATTCAGTTCAAGAATGTGGGGTGGAATTTTATTGTAACATTTTGTACAGTACCCCATGAAAGAAGAGGCTACTTTTGCCAGTCTGAAACCTGGTTGAACTAATTGGTCCCTATTTCTAGTAACGTAATTATGTCTGTCGCCGTTTTTACTAAAAAGATGTAAATTCTTTCTCTCGTACATGATTTTTTCATAAATATATTGACAAGGAACCGTCATGATGTTAATGTCCTTAAACAGTTCCCTTAGGGAATCGCGCCGGCGAAGATTATATATTGCTCTGATGGCTAGTTTTTGCAGAATAAAAATTGACTCAATGTCTGCAGCCCTTCCCCATAGTATGATACCGTAAGACATTATATTATGAAAATAACTAAAATATACCAGTCTCGCGGTATCCACATCCGCCAACCGACGAATCCTCCCAACAGCATAAGCCGCCGAACTCAGCCACCCCGCAAGGGACACCAAATGAGGACCCCACTGCAACCCCGAGTCCAGCGTGATCCCCAGGAAAACCGTTTTATCGACGAATTCTAGCTTCTCCTTGTTTAACATAATGTCACAATCAGTACTTTTGACATTCGGCAATGAACATTTTACGCACTTGGTTTTTTTACCATTTAAAACTAAATTATTGGCAGTGAACCAATCCTGAACCAGCCGTAGCGCGTTAATTACGTCGTCAACCTGACAAGTACGTCTATTTATTTTAAAAATTAAAGATGTGTCATCAGCAAATAACACCATGTTTAGTTTGTTTTCCAATAAACGAGGTAAATCGTTGATGTATACTAAAAATAAGAAAGGACCTAAAATTGAGCCCTGGGGTACCCCCATTTTCACGTTAACCCGGACGAGTTCACACCGTTTATTTGAACTAATTGCTGTCTATCATTCAAATAAGATTTAACCAAACTTAACGCTGATTGGCCTAGCCCGTAATGCTCAAGTTTCAGAAGTAATGTTTCATGATTAACGCAATCAAACGCCTTCGACAGGTCGCAGAAGATACCTATGGCATCCTGCGAATCTTCCCACGCATTAAAGATGTGTTTTAGTAGGGTGACACCAGCGTCAGTTGTACAACGTCCTCTGGTGAAACCATATTGTTTATCATGCAAAATGTTATTCGTATTAAAATGAATGAGCATTTGATTTAGCATTATGAGAACAGTACGCCAGGCATGATCGAACTTGTGCTTGTTACAATTTGCGCAGCTGTTCCAGCGTAAAGTACCTTCTCACCTTTGCAAGGATCCCCAACTTTTTGGTTGCCAGCTGAGACTTTACCTCAATGTATGGGCCAAAATGCCAAGAAGCTCAATATGGTCCGGTATACGCACGGTCACAACCCGGCAAGTTCACAGTGCCGGTTAAAATTGGCTCTTTTTAGCGGAAAAAGACACGCTTGGGTTTTAGAAGCATTAAATTTGGCCACATTGGCAATGCCCCATTCGGAGACTGCCTGCAAGGCCAGGTCCAAAAGCTCCACCATGGCCTCATGGAGAGACCGGATCTGAGGCCTGGTAGCCCGTGCATTGAACAAGTATCTCTCAGCAAAAGTGCTATCAGTGTGACAGGTTTTAGCAGATCGTTAATGTGCAGCAAGAATAAAGTCCAAGTAGCAGTTATCGATAACCACTCGAATGGACCGATCTCTGAGGAAGTCTGCAATCCAATCACACAGACCATCGGGTAGACCGAACGAAGGAATCTTACCAATAATGCTTTCGCGACTGACCCTATCAAAAGCCTTCGAAATGTCGAGGGAGATGGCAAGCAGTTTCCCGTGCCTCTCGATGGTCTCACTCTATATGTGAATGGCATACGCTAGAAAAGCCCCAGTAGAAGGTCACTACGGATATCGTTAGGTTCTAGGTATGTCAGGAGCTTAATATTAAGTACACGCTCCATACTCTTATGGACGTTACAGAGATGAGGTCTGTAGTTGAACGGGTCAGCTGGACTATCTATCTTCTTGGGCATGGGCTGTACGTTAGCTTGCTTCCAAGCATTCGGCACTTTTTCAGTATCATGCGATAGGCAGAATAGGCGTGTCATGATCGGCGACAATTCAGGCGCACAGGTTCTCAGAACTTTTGATAGTATTCCGTGAGGGCTGCTAGCTTTGTCCACATTGAAGTTGCGCAGCACCTTACGAATGGTGAATGTCCGACATACTCGTCTCACATTTACCAGGATTCAGAAGTGAAGATTTAGCAAAAAGAGAAGCAAATAAATTTGCCTTCTCCACAGTGAAGTGGGCCAGCGATCCATTGGGGTTCAGCAGTAGAGGTAGTGAGGGACGGTAGTAGTTCGACTCGACTGACTTAGCCAGGGACCAAAACGCTTTACTACTTGCTGCTTGCTTCGTTTCGGCTTGCCGAGCTGATGAAAGCTATCTCCTGCCTCTCAGGACTTTGTGTGCCCCGATAAGTAATATGCCTGATTTCTGCGCTGGATAACTTACATAAATTTCATCACCTATGACATTATTGTATAGTATGTGATTTCGCGCTTTCATTGTTATCCAGTTATCCAGCGCAAAGATGATTGTAATGAGTATGTATTTCTACTGCATCGAGGTGTGCCACACTGTGTTATTGTCAGTGATCACGTTTACTTTATGTTTATTAAATGCTCGCGTGTCATACTTAACCTAACTTAAAAACAAAAACACCGCCTGCACGCTACCTACGCACGCTGCCCAGGTCTTGGCCTGCCTACCTGCGGCCTACCGCTACGCGAGCTGGTGCCTGCGCAGCCTACCCACCGCAACCCTAAACGCTACAGTTCCAGCGGCCTATCGCTGAGCCTGTGCTGACAAGTCTCCGCGTCTGCCACGTGCTGCCAAGGGACGGTACCCTTCTTACATATTAAAATTTAATGTGTGATAGTGATCGGTACAGAACAGAACAGTGACCTTACGTACCCGCGACCTAGCTGTAGAACATTATTTATTAAATATATGTATTAACTTGTCCAGCTGTTTCAGAACCATCTACCTAGCTACCTATCTATCAGTTAGCTGCCTGTGCAGCCTACCATGCGCAGACCCAGCCGTTACACAGAACTTTGTGTCTCTGTTGGTGGCCTTCTTTTTCTGACCCACGTCACTCGCTTTACGGGATCGAGCGTCGACCCACACTCGCTTTGCGGGATCGAGCGTCGACCCATGCCAGGAACGCCTTATCAGGTCCGTACGCCCTGTCAGGGAATGTAGTTCTCCATTCCCTGTCGGAACAAATCCGTCACGGCGTCCACGCACGACTAAGGATCAGTCAAATAATAGCATGTAGGCTGCCAAGGATCACAGGCGAAGAACGATCGCATTCCATCCCAATCTGCTGACTTGTACCGCCAAATCCGCCTGTGTCTCTTGACTCGGTTCGGGCGGGGAGTAGACGGACACATACTTCACCAGATAGTGGTCGGAATTACCCAATGGTGAAGTTATCGACACAGAGTATCGGTCTGGATCTGTTGTCAGCAGAAGTTCCAAGTCCACTCCTGGTGGTGGACATTTAAGTCCCCTAGTAACACTCGAGTGTCAGCCTGACACGCGAGTTCAGGAACTCATAGTTTGCTAAACCAAGCATCGTAACCGGAACAAGGCTAGGCCTCTTGGCGGTACGTCTTTGCCCAGTGGTGGTCCCAAGCCTGATTTGCACCACCCGGGGACCACGTGTAGGGCACCAAAGGGTATACTCCGTCGGACGTGGGTAAAGGTTTTGAATATATTATGATGTGATTTTCTTATTAGATTATACATTATGTTCAATTAAATGTAAAAGGTAAAATAAAAAAAATTTAGTTCTAAAAACTAAAAAACACGCTTTAATGGTAAGGATAATGGGACAAACTGTTTAAATTATTGCATTGTCATCGGTCCTTGATAAGTGTGCAAAGTTTCAAATCAATCCAACGTTTTGAAGTGGGTGAAAATCACGTTCAAAGATTCCGTTACATTGATACATTGATACATTGTTACATTGATACATTGATACATAGATACATACATACCAAGCTAATAAAAGCGTGTTAATGAATGAATGTTTTAATTATATTAGGAAAATTATTTGTATTATGAATGTGTTAGTTTTATAATTTTAATGAATGTAATTTTATTTAGTTATTAGATTAAGAGTTCAAACACAATGTAAATTGTTCATGAATAAAAATTGAATTGAATTGAATTGAATAAATAAACATTTATAATAATATGGGCATAAAACAACATATGGTAAATCCCAAAATTTATACTGACGCAATTAAGACAAATCTTCAGTTGGATATTATTTATCATACTTATATTCCAAGGGGATGATAGATATTTATAATATCTTTTTTTATTTATTCAAAATGTGTTTATAGTAACTATGCATTCATAAATTCTGCCAAACAGTGGAATTGTTGGTCAACAGATAAAGATATAATATAAAATTTTGTACCAACCTTCGAATTGAATAATCACTCCACCTATGATAGTGGCTATGACAATGCCAAAGACAGGCTTTAACAAAGCGGCATACAGCAAGTGAACGTACAAGGGCAGTGGTGGACCATCAGCAAAAAATATATGCCCAGCAAAGCAAACGAGCAGCCCCACGAGGAATAAAGACCAGTATGGGTACCGGTATTTCTGTAAAAAAACAAAAAAAAAGTAATAAATATATCATAAGCCTGATACAGAAAAAGAGAATTTTGAGAAAAAAATACACTTATTAGGCAAAGTTTAGAATGTGCCTGTCGCGCTACAAGCGTGAAATATTTGACAAATAACCAAGGAGTTGTTCGAATAAATATAGGAAGGTGTTTCAAGGGAGAGAAGCGGAAAAATTTAAAATAGATAGATAAAATTATTTGATAAATAATATTTCACCGCGCAGGCGTGAATTTGCTAATTAATCATTTTAAGTGTCACAAACTTGATAATTCTGCCATCTCTGAGATACTAAATCTCTATTTGAATGTCTATGTAAGTTGGTTTTTGGGTACAGCGCCATCTGTTCGCCTTTGTGGAATCGAATTATCGACTCGATCGATTGGCAATTCATCAATAGGCTAAATTTCAATGTTTAAACAATACGTGATGTTTAAATAATAATCTACGAACAACTTTGTATTTGTGAATATTAGGATTGTTTGATGTTAAAATAATTAACATTTTAGTATTGTTTGCTAGCTTAAGTGTCTAAACAAAAACATTGTGAAGATTCCGCCCATTTAGACCACAACACACATCGTGTGTATTGTGCATGAAAACTGTAACTAGCATTTATAAAAAATTAGATGTTTGAAAACCTACTAAAAAAGTAACGCTAATTTTCATAAAGTGATTGCGAGAACCATATGCTTTAAAAGAGGATCCAGGAGTTTTTGGCTGGATCTTCTCCCGAGACCAACTAGGGCCTTGCGATCAAGCAGCCATACAAAGTGGTTTTAGCTTCAAATGCCTGTAACTAAGTGAAATAAATACTTTCAGTTTCAATCCAGTGATGTGTGTTTTTGAAGTTTACCAGGGGGATGACCATAAGCTCTTAGAGCGGTATCAATTTGAGATCGAAGGAGGCAGATGTATCTGACGTGTATACATCTGTCACTTACTGGATCTCAAATTGATACCGCTCTAAGAGCTTATGGTCACGTTTCAATCCAGTGTTGTGTGTTATTGAAGTTTACCAGGGGGATGACCATAAGCTCTTAGAGCGGTATCAATTTGAGATCGAAGGAGGCAGATGTATCTGACGTGTATACATCTGTCACTTACTGGATCTCAAATTGATACCGCTCTAAGAGCTTATGGTCACCCCCCTGTTCCTATCAAGAATGAAAAAATAGCCTCAAGGCATCCTATGATTAATAGGTACTTCAACGTGACATAGACGAAGAAGAAATAAAATGGCTAAATTGACTGAGGATATGATAAAATTATCTTAATTATCAGAATATAGATTCAGCTGGCAGCAGCCAATATTAGTTTTTTTTATTTGTGAATGGTTCGCTCTTGACCCTAGTCTAAGTCAGAGGTGACAGAGAAAGAGTCGACGATGGAATAAGCTTACCTAGAAGAAGCCTGTTCACTCTTACTTTGAAGAGATTCGGGTTGAATGCGTTTGGAAACACAGACGTAGGTAGTGAGTTTCATTCATTCGCTGTGCGCATTATGAAGGATGTTTGGAAGCGCTTTGTGCGAATTGGTAGAATGGCAACAAGGTAAGTATGGTAACTTGCAGTGCATCTAGATGTCCGATGGTAGAAGGGGGCTGATGGGATAAGGTCGTGCAGTTCTTGAGCACACTCACCGAAGTACAGTCTGTAGAAGACCGACAAGCAGGCAACCTTGCGGCGATGAGCCAAGCTGTGAAGCTTGGCATCAACCAGTTCAACGTCCGATGAGCCTCTTAGCTCTGCGTTCAACCGAGTCAAGTGCGGCAAGCTGAGCCATCCCAAAGGTGGCTGCAATACTCCATGCAGGATCAGACTTGCGCTTTGTATAGGATTAAAAGCTGTCCAGGCGTGAAGTATCGCTTCACTCTATTTAGGATGCCCAGTATTTTGGCCGCAATTTGGGCTTTGTACTCAATGGAGGCGCCGAAGAGTTGAGACTGGATGTCAACTCCATGCCTAGAAGCTCGAGCCAATCAGTCACAGGAACAGACGTACCTCAAAAAGTAGGAGATATATCAAATAGACTCATTTTAGCGGTGAAAAGACACGCCTGTGTTTTGGTGGCGTTAGATTGTCATCACCCCACTGGGAGACAATGCTTAAGGTCAAATCTGTCTGCTTCGCCATAGCCTCTCAAGGAACGAACTTCATCCACGCTTGTTTTTGCGCTGGACAAGTATCTCTCTGAAACAGTGCTGTCATATGCGTACCCAACAATACCAGGCCGAAGTTGGTCATTGATGTTCAGCAGGAAAAGAGTTGCAGAGAGAACAGACCCCTGAGGAACGCCGACATCAATGTCATACGGTCAGAGGAGCAGCCGTCAATGATTACTCGGATCGACCGTTAACTAAGGAAGTCTGATATCCAGCTACAAAAACCAGCGGGGATGCCATAAGCAGGAAGCTAACTGAGTAGACTTGCGTGCCAGACCCTGTTAAAGGCCTTCGAGATATCAAGCGATACAGCAAGTGCTTCGCCCCAGCAGTGCGTGACATGCACAATAAGATCGCCAGTTGACCGTCCCCGGCGAAAGCCATATTGACGGTCACTGAGTAGATTATTGTCTTCAAGGTAGGTCAGCAACTAACTGTTCCGTACCCTTTCCATAACTTTGCACAGAATGGACGTAATGGCGATCAGACAGTTATGGGCAGGGTCTGCACGGTTGCCTTTTTTGGGCACTGGTTGCACATTTGCAAGCATTCAGGATTTCGGCACCGTTCTTTTTAAAAGAGTGAGGCGGAACAAGCGTGTCAACACAGGCGACAGTTCAGGCACACACTGCCTCAGCTCTCTCGCTGGAATGCCGTCAGGCCCACTGGCCATATTCACGTCTAGACTGCACAATACTCTCCGGACCTCTTTAGTGTGCACAGCTATCTCAGGCATCGAAGAGTCACAATGTAGTACAGTAGATGGTTGCTTGGAACCAGCGTCCAGACGTGAATTGCCAGCAAAAAGAGATGCAAATAAATTTGCTTTCTCACTCTTAGAGTGAGCCAGCGACCCATCAGGAGGTTGCATTTATGTAGTTTTTATTTAAGTTATAAAGATGACTAGTAAAAAATTCAATATCTAAGAAAATAATCAACTATTTTAAGTCCATTGACGAAATTTCACATGGTAGCTTCGTTTATGGAAAGGCTATGAAACTTGTCATCTTTTTAGATCTCAAATTTTATACGTCGAACTTGGTGCCTTTGCACAACTAATTTTTTTGGTTGGCTCATTATTACACCATTTTTTTTACTTACTGAGATCGTGGTCAAGCGCGAGGCCTTACAACTATCTCAGTATGAATCTGGTAAGTGATTACACGGTCGGCGGTGAAGCTCGCTTGCCTAGAAGTAACCTTTCACTCTTGACCAGAAGATCCCTAGATTGTAGCTATCGGGAAACACAGACTCCGGCAGGGAATTCCACTCCTAAGTTGTAAGTATAGTAAAAGTATCCCCAAAACCCAAAACGTATACGTTACGTCTATTTACCCTCTAATATTCGTCGTATGTGGCATCGTGATCTTAAATGGATATTTGATGCTGTCTACCCTCTAAGGCATGTAAGCATGATATGATGAATGTTTAGACGAATTGATGTATTTATGTTTGTAAATTTATACTACCTACTCTTTCTTAAAAATCAGAATCAATATAGTAGTAACCCTAGTGAGTCCGGGAGTGTTTCTTCTGTATACTTTCTATTTTTTGTGGATTCCTCATGAAATTTTCCTTGAGCGTTTTGAGAGCAGTGGTGATGAAGTAGGTAAATAACACTAAAAGGAAATGCCTGCTTGGGTTCGAACTAAACTTCTACAACTTGGAAGTCGGTGCCGCTGGATCACCACTGCTTCTACCTATGTAGGTATTTAGGCTATAGCATATTTAAGAGGACCGATGACCTAGTTAAAATTGCGGGTACCTGCTGGGTGTGAGAAACACAGGACTGGTCGATGTGACAACGCTTGGGGTAGCAGTTTAGCAGTGAACGTCTTTTGGCTGAAATGATGATGATTATGATTTTTAAGAAAACTAACCTGTAATTTCTTAGGATCTCCACCAGCTTTCTGCCAGTTGTAGATGATGTAGCCTAATGCCATACCAATGATGCAACCAGTAAGATTGGTATGCCCTTTCATATAAACTTGGTTGAATGTAGGGTCTTCCATGAATAAATTCAATGCCAAGCTGAAATTAGAAAACAGAGTTAGAATAACAGAGTTTAAAGTTAACACGACCCAAAAAATACCAACACAACTTTACAACACAATTTACAATGTTTTAGTATATTTTTTTTAGAATTAGGTACATTTAAACATGTAAGTTAACCCACACGATGGGTTTGGAAGAAATTTTCCCCCCACAAAATGGCGCCGAAAAGCTGCCATTTTTTTCACGCTTGGTCTCTAGTACGCCGCATAGGAACAAACATACATACATACATACATGCATACATACATACACAGACTGATAACACATTACGCTCCTTCGGTAGTAATGTAAAAATGATGAGAAAGGAATTTTGAAAGACCTAAGTTAAATTTAGGGGATGGATGTTCCAAACTTGCCAACATTACATAGAAATTCATTATTTTTGTCAATGGGAAGTATCATCAGTCACATAGCTTCTTAAATTTAGCTTTTATTATTTCATTTCTATTAATAGCGACTCCGTCGTTCAATAGCTGAATGTCCATTACTTTGATATCAAAAGTTAGTGTTTGATATAATTTAATATCGAACAAATATAAAAGATAATATTTTGATATATTTTTATGAAAAGGTAAAATTATGTGTTTGTATTGTTTCCCCCGATAAGGTAAATCTAAATAAAACATTCTTTGTGGGGTAGAAAACTAGACAATAATTAAATATTAAAGGCTAATTTTTATCCGGCGGCTTGTTAAGGCAGCTACGGTACGGCTACTGGAGTGAAGCCACGGGAAAAAGCTAGTAGTTATCATAGCTAGAACATATTTTTGAAATACTTACTCTGGGTGAGCAACCATAATACCATTCAAGCCTTGGTAATAAGTATGCAATACGGGGACTATGATCCCTACAGCGAGCAGTAGACTCAGCACAACTTTCCTAGTGAGGTTGGTTCTACAAATTAAAAATACGACGACTGCGAATATGTAGAGCTGGGTATCTGCTGCTAAATACCTGCAGAACAAGAACCAATTAAAAATTTCCTAAAAACTACGCAATTTATCTAGTAGTAGACATGCGATTCAAAAACGCTCATGAACTAATTTTCATCAAACACAAATACAACAGTCAACAGTCTCAAAAATGTCACCTTACAAATAAAAAAACTTAATCAAAATCCGTTCATACACAAATACGCAAACACACAGGTAAACACGTCAAACTATTACAGCCCTATTTTTTCGTCGGGGATTAAAAACAAAGGAGAAAAATTTAGTTTAAGTATAATGTCACACCGATCACACCCTATGTAACTGCCCCGTTGCTTGTCTCTCGATCGCAAGCCCGAGTGCTGAGCAGCATCTCTGCTTCGAACCCCACCTCATGTAGGGTTCGAAGCAGAGATTCGGCCAAAGTCTTATTGAGATTTTCCATTGGGAATTTATCAACAGCAGCTTGAGGTTTGAACGTTGGCGGTTTTCAGATCAGTGCCTCAGAGAGCACATTAAGTAGTTGGTCCTGCATTCGTTTTCTCCGGTTTTGTCGATTTTCTTCCATCGGACAATGAGAGTGAAGGAAAAGATCGTGCTTCTGTTTTCACGCACACACATTTGCTCTTTAATAATATCTGTCACGTCGTCATCGCCATCTCTGCTGAGATTGACCACCATGATACAAATCCAGGAGGACAAAGTAAAGAAAGACAAACATACAAATAGAAAAAAAACATATATTTACCAAGTTTGCGGCATACAATAGGTACGATTAGTGTAGTTGTTGATATAAAGGAGATGCTTCCACCATTCCTGTCGACAGTCCCTCGATTCGTAATAAATGAATTTCTGAAGATAAACAGTTATGGTTAATGCACGTTATGCCATGGATCTACACTATAATTGTAAAAATTAAAGAGTAGACAATTCTGAGGTTAAAAATATAACTTTGTACAATTTAAAATGTACCTAGTGATGGAAAATAAACTTTGCTATATATCAGTTTTATGAATTCTACTAGCGCTATATAAAGGTAGTTCTGAATATCAAGCGCAGTTTTTTCCATAGTCGGATCGTTTTTTATTTTCTGTACGTTACTCCAATTTGTGGAGGCCTCCTCCATAGGATCTATAGGCAGTTGCTCCATAAAAAATACTGGTTCTCATCTGAATTCGGTAATACTGGAATCCGAGCCAAGTATACTCGGGAAAAGGCTAGACCAATTGATAGAAAGTTACTCCAACTTGTTTATATCCTTATTATGGACTACAATGTTGAATTTGCAAAATTTTGACTTCGCAAAATTGTGAAAATCAAAATGTTAAATTCGTAAAAAAGATTTTTTATTTTTGATTCCTCAACAAAAAGTACAATAAGTACAACATCTTACAGTATTCCAAGGCGATGTTATACCAGATAATACATTATGTTATACACAATAATGTTTAACAATAAAGAAAAAATGTGCTCCTGACACAAATTTCGGCAGGCTATGGAACACATTTTCCAATGGCATATTATTTATTATACGCGCAGCCCTTGACAAAGGGGAAAACTTAAATCAATTTGTCCGCGACATACAGCCGCAGTGCTTCCAGTACATCTGGGTGGTGCACCAGCCTGCACAGCACACTCGCCACGTATTTTACTAAAGCGACGTCCCTCCTAACCGCCAACCTAGTGTACCCGACCATGCCCAACACAAACAGACTCGGATACATCAACGGGTAGAATGGGTAACCACCATATTGCTATAAATACTTTGTGAATTTATTTTGTATTTTCAACCATGAGACTATATTTGTCCTCATGCGGATTCCATATAATGGCATTTGTCTCGAGATGACTACGAACCAAAGCATTATAAAGTATTTTACCACTGCTATACTTTTAAAATCCGTACATTGTCTTAATATAAAACCTAAATTTCTAAAGGATTTGCTACACAAATCTAAAATGTTTTTGCGAAACATCAACTCGGCCACCATATGAACCCCTACATCCTGCATTTGCATGACACGCGGCATCACTGTTCTATCCATCTCGTAATGATTTTGTAGCGGGACACGCGCGTGACTGCACGTCATCACGCAAAATTTGGTCACATTGAAGTCCATTAAGCCAGTTGCTCCTATAGTAAATTCTTGTGCCAAACTTTCGTGTTTTGTGGCCTACCCCACTGATGAGCGATCAACTGATTACGCACGTTCTTCTGCGACTAAACAATCGCTTATGAACGCTATAAATCCTAGTGATGGCTTTCAAATTGTAGGAGTTAAGTAAGCTGCCAAGTCTGGCGTCGTGTTTCGTGATTTTTCAGATCAAAAAGTTGCATCCACTACCAGTGGTGTGTTTTTTATTTAGTTTAATTTTCAGATCAAAAAGTTGCATCCACTACCAGTGGTGTGTTTTTTATTTAGTTTAATTTTCTGAACAAACGCTAGGTCGACTGATGACTGACCACGGACCTTCAATACCTAATTTTTCTACTATTTTACCTAATAAATTACCCTTAGATTACAGAAGTCTTTGGCGTGACACGCAAAAACCGAGTTCAAGAATTCACTATTCGCACACTTACATTTATACCTAAAGTTACCAATGACATGTGACGTACCCGTGTAAAAACTGAAACAAATTCATACACGATCAAGCGATCATCACTACAAGATGCATTGACTTACAAGACTTTGATTCGACGAGATTGACTTCATTGCATTGAATTACAAGACTCCATTAAGTACAAAGCCCAAATAGCGTCAAAAATATAGTGATGCGATACTTTACGCCTGCACAGCTTTTAAATTTTTACAAAGTGCAAGTCCGATCTTACATGGAGTATCGCAGCGACCTTTGGGATGGCTCGGCTAAACATCAACTTGTCGCGTTTGACTCAGTGGAACGCAGAGCTTTAGCGACGTAAACTGGTGGATGCCAAGCTAAATTATGCCAAGCCAAGTTGTATTTTTATTTACTAACGTAATAGTACGTTAGTAAATAAAATTACACCTTCTGGACTACGATAGAATATTCTCTATAAAATAACTTTTACAAATTCAACATTTTGGCATTTCAACAATTTGCGAATTCAGCATTTTGCAAATTCAACATTGTGGTCCTGATGGGTAATTCAGCTTTTAACAAATTCAACATTTTGGGATTCAACATTTTGCGAATTCAACATTTTGCAAATTCAACATGTCCATGAAAAATTATTTAGAAAATGTGCTTTTGCTCAACTGTACGGGCAATAGAATTAATAAAATATCAGCCTGTCATTGTCTATGGTTATTGGTAAAAAACTAAAGTGATCATCTTGACCCTTCTGGACCACAATGTTAAATTGCCAAGTTTTAAAAGTAATTGATTTCATAGGCAAGTTGAGATTATTAGAACTGTATATTTGAAACTGATAATCAAAATAAGCAAGAAAGAAATAAAGAAAAAGTGTTCATCACAAAACGATATACAAATACATAAATGCTAAACTAAATCCTTGCCTTAATATTAATAAAAAACTTACCATCCAAAAAGGTCCTGATGCTAGTCTTCCAAACCAAGTTGCTGTCAAACCTATGATAAGGGCGTACGATGGAGTCAATCTGCAATAAATTTTCTGATGGTTTAACAATACAGGGCAAGGCAAGCTTCAATCCTGCTCGTAACTAATGTGCAAATTTGTATTATATTTTGATGTTTGTTAATTAATAGCAAAATATCTTGTCCAATTCTTAAGATCTGTCAATGTTAAGAATTGGACAAGATATTTTGTGTACGAGTAAGAATATTCATATTTCTACTACACTGCTAAGTTTGTTCATTTTATTGTGCGCTCAATAAATTTTAATTTTCTAGTGTAATTATTACAATGACATAAATGAGTTGATAGCAAACTTACAACATTTTTCAATAATAATAATAAATAGCAAAAATTTGTTCAATTGGCAGCTGATCGTAACAGTGAAAGACCGTTTAGGAATTGACACGGAGTCAAAATTCTCAGCAGTTATAGAACAATGTGTAAGGAAGTTGCTTAGTAAATTTTATACAAAACAAGTTTTCGGTTAGACTTTTGTGACTTATATTGTCTTACCTCAACCATCTCATTATGATTTGCATCGGTAGCACGCTCCACGAAAGTGCATGTTTCTCCGATAATATCAGCCAGTTATATACAAGTAAGAAAGACGAGACTAAAAAATATGACTGCATTATCAGTGTCCCGTTTATAAATATGCTCAAGAATTTAATTTCGTACCACTGAAATAAAAATAATAAAATTGATTAGTTTTGTTTTAGTCCTTAAATGTGTAGATATTTTTTCAATATTGCATATTTTTGTATGGTGGCATGACAAATTAAATATTTTTCGATAATAATGGTAATATACTAAATAAAATGAAATATTTCTTACTTGTTCTACAAGTTCTGGGTTCACGAGAAATACGATGCCACAATAACAAGAGTGAGCCATCACGACCATGATCATATTTATTGACCTGAAAAAATAATTAGGTAGGTTTTAAAATATGATAAAAGTGTTTTAATTTAGAAATAAAATAATGTTTTGAATATAATCAATACTTCACCTGATGCCATTAATTCCTTTCAGAGCTTTGAAACGAGGATCTCGTCCTTCGCCTGCAGGAGCAACAAATTTTCTCCAATTCCGAAATATTGAAAAACAACACAGAAATCTAAGAGCTGAAAAAAACACATTTGATAAATTACTGTCTTCTACTGCTAATCTTAAACAAACAATATATATATATATATATATTACTTTAAAAGCAAGTACGGTAAATCCTAGGATTTACAGGGATTTATAGGTAAAGATCTAAAAAGAATGTAAAAAGCTCGAAATGATCTACGATAGTTGCTAATTACTAACTTTTGCTAGTAACCACACGATATATCTTCGGATATAAGTCAGAGACTTATAAATGTTGAACAATTGTAATGTCGATGACATAATAAGATACGAAATGAGAACAATTATGGACTGACTGATTAGCTTCACCAAAGTGGGTAATAATATGAATAGAATAGAATAATAATTCTTTATTTGCACAGAAAGCAGGTACATTTACAGATGTTAGGTTAAAATATAATTATCCTTATACTAACTACCTTAAATAAGACATGCTTGCTTGGATGCTTGGCATGATTGTTATTCAATTAGTTTTTTCGACGAAGTTCACTATTCGTATCATTATAGTTGTTGGTATCCGAACCAAGATTTAAGTTTATATTTTGTTTTATATGCTCGCTACATTTGAAGGATGTAAAAATTTTGTACTAGCAACATACACAGAAGAAAAAAAAGTCTCTCAAACATTGTGTGTTGGATTAAAAAGTAATTAATTCAACTTTATAGTAAGTTTTAATTAAAACAATATTACTTTTATGTTCACGCCACGAACATAAAGTTGGTTCCGACACCGAAAAATTGGTTCCGATATAGAAAAGTTGGTTCCGATACCGAAAAGTTGATTTCGATACCGAAGAAGTTTTTTTTTTTATTTTTTTATTTGTGATGGGTTTGCTCTTGACTCTAGTCTAGGTCAGAGGTGACAGAGAAAAAGTCGAGTTTGGTTCCTGCTGCGAGTGAAAAATAAAACACGTGGAGGAGCATTGCCTGTGATCTTGGCAGAAGGATAGGAGGATTGCTGACAATTCAGTAGTATACATCAGAGCTTCATTTGCTGGCTTGCGGGGCCTTCAAGAATCAAGTGGGGAATCATATAATAAAATAATCTAACTTAATTTTTACTGAGCAATAAAGAGACGACAACAAAACCAAGATCAACGTGTAGTTTTTATCCTGCATCTGGAATGCGACGTGCATGTGACGAGACGTTCAAAAGCTCCAAACAGAAAAAATAAAACAGCACTGCGCAGGTTCTGACAACCTAATCAACGTTTCGAGGCTTCGTGATTTGTCGGCATCGCATGTTGCTATTAAAAAAATGCGACGTGTTTCTGCGGCGATTTTGTCAATTCATCAATAAGAACTACGCCATTTTGTTTTGCATTCCTTTGTTGGGTGTTTGTGCACAACGATTTGTACATTTCCTTAAGTTAAGAGTTAAAGACACAGTTTAATTGTAATAGAATTGTTGTAAACGATCGGTACAATGGCCGATTTACAAGATTTTTTAGCCCAAAGAGGCTTAAATTTTCACAAAATGATCTCATCGAATTACAAGAAGAGTTGCTCAAAGAAAAGTGTAAGAAATTATCTGAATCATTTAGGGAGTACGAAACCCTTAATAAAAATATATATTGTGTCTAAGTCCTAGCGATGAGGCAGATTATAGTGAAGTAGAAGAGAAATGTTTTACTACAGTTTCGACCTAGAACACAGCAATTGCAATTATATCTATAAATAAAGACGCTAAACCTACTAATGGTAAATTTAAAGAGTTACCAGTTATAAATTTAACAACATTTAATGGCAAAAATGTAGTGGATTATCCACCATTCATTAACATATCCAAATCAGTTATTGATGCAGATAGTCGGCTAAGTGTATGTGAAAAACTACATTATTTACGATCATTCTTGGCTGAGGAGGCTCTAGATCTAATAAAATAGTTCTAGTGGCGAAAATTATCATGTTGCATTAGAATTGCTAAACAACAGATTCAATAATATGTTACTCATAGTCAATAATCATATTAATAACATTGTAGAGTTGCCAGTAGTTACAAAATGCACTCCTTAAGGTCTTAGGTCTCTTGTTTCAGTGATAAAGTTAAACATTGCAGCACTAAATAATCTGAAGGAGCCGGTAGAGCACAACTACACCAACCGAGTGTTCCATCAAGAACGCCATGGCAAGGTTATACCTAAGTTGTCAGAGTTTCTAGATTTTCTGGAACGAAGGGCCATTGCAATGGAAAACACCACCGATGAAAAGTCGACCTATTCCCAGAAGCCAAGGGTAATAAGCGATCTAAGCACATCCAAGTCGGCATTATGTAAGTATTGTCAGCAGCCACAATTGTTTTATTAACCGACTTTCGAATAAGGAGGAGTTTCTATGTTCGACTTCTTGTATGTTTTTTTTTATGTATGTTCACCGATATCTCCGTCAATTGTGGACCGATTTAAAAAAAAAAAATTTGTTTGAAAGAGTATGTTTCAAAATTGGTCCCATTTTAATTTGGTAAAGATCTGATGAAGAACTTCGAAGATATACAACAGAACTCTTCAATAAATAACGGCAAATCTCTCGGGACTGCTGCAATCGCATGTCTGTTTAGTGTTTATACCATTTCATAACATAACATCACACCAGTACGCTCTTAAGGGGTAAGCAGATCTCTCATTTGATCGGTTTTGTTCAAGTTTCATGATATTCGGGTAATATATTCTGGCGTTATAGGAAACTTACTAAACAACTTGTCTATTAGGTAGGTACAACAACAAAGTGAAAAATAACTTTATTTTTGGAAGTCGGTGTCCATAACGCAAAAAAGTGATACCTACGAAAGACTACTTCCAAAAATAAAGTAATTTTTCACTTTGTAGTTTTCTGGAAGTCGGTAGTATTTTTTAATCGACTTCGCAAAAAAGGAGGAGTTTATCAATTCGATTGTATATTTTTTTATGTGTGTTACTTCAGAACTTGTTATTGGGTGAACCGATTTTGATGATTCTTTTTTTATTCGAAAGCTGGTGTTTGTCATGTAGTCCCATCTAATTTTCATCAAGATTTGATGAAGAACTTTGGTGATATACATCAGAACTCTTCAATAAATGACGGCAAATCACTCGGGATAGATGCAATCGCATATCTGTTTATTGTTTACTCCATTTCATAATATAACATCACACTAGTACGCTTTAAAGAAGTACGCAGGTGTGAATAGTTCACCCCTGGTATACTCTCATTCCACCGGTTTTGTTTATTTAAGTTTCATGTTATTGGGTTAATCTATTCTGGCTTCACTTTGGGTGTTATAGGTACCTAGCCTGTAGAACTGGTCCATTATGTACCTACCACAACTAAAAAGCGAAAAATAAAAACTTTTTTACAAAAATTACAACCGACTTCCAAACAAAAACACTACAAAGTGAAAAATAACTTCAATTTCGGCAGTCGGTGTCAAAAAACGAAGAAACGAAAACAGGAACACCGACTTCCGAAATTGAAGCGAAAATTAAAAATATAAAGTAAATAGCGGGTAGAATAAAAACTATACCTAAAATAAATGAGCGCCAATGAAACGGCGCGAACATGCCCCCGGCCTTAAAACCATCGGAAGAAACGCTATTGTGACGGTAGAGGGCAGAGACGGACGGCAGGTCTCTTATAGAGAGACTGAATATCTGTTGTACAAGTACCTTCGTGAAGAACAAATGCAGCATGAAAAGCTGAAAAAAAAACCTAAATGACTTAAAAGTCAGATAGAAAACCTCCAGCAACAGCTGAAATTTCAAGCAGAGAACACACCGAAATCAGATAATACAACCACCTCTGAGACTTCTCCCCCACCTGTTGAATATAAAACGGATGAAGAAAAACTCTCTCGAGAAACAGGATGGAAACGGCAAAAAAAAAGGAAGAAAAAAATTTAACACCTCTCTCGCCCAACCCAATCTGAATGAACAAGGAAGTGAAAATAATAAAGTAAGGAAAAAACCATTAAAACTCCTTTGCCACCACCTATTGTAGTAGATGGTATCCAGGATTTCCAGAAATTCTTTGATTTTCTGTATGAGAGCCAACCAGCTGACGCGTTCAGCGTCAAAGTGATGAACAGCGATACAATCAAAGTAAATGCCAAAAACGATGATTCATACAGAGCAATTACAAAGGCCCTCTCACTCAACAATTGCCTTTGGTACTCGTATGAGAACAATCAAGAGAGACAAATTAGATTTATGGCAACAAAAATGCATTTCACATGCATTTCGGAGAGAATTGTTGAAGATTGGCGTGACAAATGCTACAAAATTCTAGAAATAGTCAACAAATTGAGTTGGAAAACCAAAAAGCCACTCAATATGTTTATGAAAAAATTCTCAAACGATGAAGAAACTAGCAAAATTTATAACATCAAAACTGTATTGGGATATTATGTAATGGAAATGGAAATGGAAATACAACCGATAAAATCTAAAACTGGTAACGCAGTGCAAACGATGCCAGGCTTACGATCATAAGCAAAAGTACTGCTCCAAAGAACAGAGGTGCGTTAAGTGCACAGGCAAACATCTCACGAAGGATTGCAGAAAATCAAAAGAGCAGAAGCCAAAGTGCGTTCACTGTGGAGCGCCATATCTAGCTAACTACAGGGGATGTATCGTGGCCAATGAAATCCAGCAGATTAGAAACAATAAATTTAACGGCAATAATATACTGCCCATCAACAAAATACACCTACTGGAAGAGTCGAAGTCCCCACCCAGTACAAACAAAGGCGAAGCACTACAAATAAAAACGTATCTTATGCCCAAGTAGCTACAAGAGGCATAGCCAAGGCGCCTTTGGTTGATATGAACAGTGACAAAAATTTGATGAAATCTTAAAGTTAAAGTCATTCAACAAGAGATTGAAAAAAAATTAATTTAGCAACAAATCTGCTACTTCTAAGCCACAAAAATGAATACTACACTAAAAAATCTGGCATGGAACTCAAATGGGTTGCTAAAACATCAGAACGAGTTACAAGTAGTATTAAGATACGACTTAGAAAAGATTGATATGTGCCTGATACTCGTATCAGAAATTCACTTCACAAAGCAATCTCACATTAAGTTTAAAGGGTACAAAGTATACCATGCACTTCATCCAGACAATTCTGCAAGAGGTGGTAGTGCCATTATAGTACAAGAAAACCTACAGCACTTTGAAGAGTTTAAACACGAAGAGAAGGACATCCAAGCAGTTGCGATTTGTCTACAAAACAAAAAATATGCAGTAATAGTATTGATAATTGTACTATTGAGATAACTATAGGCTCTCTAAAATCCTCGAGAAGATTTTCAATCAAAATCTTAGATGCTTCCTCAATAAGTACTTAATTATAGCGGATAATCAGTACGGCTTTCGGTCTGGCGTCTATACAGAAGAGGCAGTATCGGATCTAACGCAATCTATTGCTAAGACTCTAGATAGTAGAACAAAGTGCTTTGGTATATTTTTGGACCCAGCAGATTTTCTATCCCCAAATTAATTTCCAAACTAACTAACTAACTATTTAAAATATACATAAATGACCTTTGTAGAAAGTCAATACGAGCTTGTAAGATCTATGCGTAATTACGCAGATATGAAATGAAAGTCGGAATTTGCACTGTCTTCAATGATGAACTGGCTTGACCTAAACTTGCTGACACTAAATCTAAAAAAAACATATTACTTACCCTTTACAATCCGGTAAATAATTATTGTTGGTTTGTTGTTGGACTCCGGTCCAACAAAAAACCTACAAGTAGGTTCACGACAACGGCTCACTCATGCCAAAACAGTCAATATCGTGCTCATGCCGCAATAATTTAACTTTAAAATGATTACATTCAGTGAAAACATTCGATGCAGTATTAAAAAAGTGTGTATCACATGTTAAACATGTACCAGTGTTTTATAAACTTAAAAATAATATCAGACAAAGATCTAGGTGAAAAATAAGCCGGACACACAAAGAAACTCAATAATAAATAGTGCCATAATACTGTGTTAACAGTGTTCATCAACGAAAGCATACACTAAAAACTAAAATGTAAACATATTTTGTCACCTAATATCGTGAAAAAGGTGAAAATAAACTAATAAAATTATCAAAAGTGAAAACCAAACAATATCTAAAAAAAATCAAAACAATATTCAAATCCACCTGCAATTCGAAAAACGAACTTTTGAAATTACGAAGAATACTTGTCCTAATTTCAACACACTGACTTAAATTTTAGTTCAATTGGCGGTTCACCGCGAGGTTGCGGTAGAGAAACTACTTGTCTTGAGTTCGAAACCCGCACCCAACACAGTTTTGGGAATTCATAGTGAATGGTTCCATTGTTGAGCATAAATTATAAGTAAAACAGAATTTTATAACAAAAACAGTAATAAAATAAAATTATATCACGAACTTCCTGGAGAGCAATTCATTGCCAGTTCGACGTACTCGTCGCACTCGTTCAAGTAATATCAGTCAAATTGAAAACAAACCACCAACGCAAACTCTGGAGGACATCGCAATCAGACTCCCCGAGATGAGCAATGATGACTCTTATGACCAAGAAATGATGTCGAAACTAAAGGAACAAGTTAAGAAAGTAACTCTTCAATTGGGTAGTGCAGAAAACGAAATTGAGAAAAATCGTCAACTGCTAAAAAGAGAAACATTGTCTAACAAATACACAGAAACTGAACTACTAGCTTGTAGAACTGAAAAAAGAAGAATATTACTAAGAGCACACAAGCAATTACAACGACTACTAAGGCATCACTTAAGGAAAACTCTGCGGTATCACTAGAAATACCTCATACAACAAGTGAAAATAAACATCTGGAGAAAAAAGGTACTAAAATCTGTGTTATTATAAGTGACAATAAATACAATAAAATACATACAATTGCAGAGAATAAGTTTCAAAACTCTAAATTATGTCACAACTTAACACCATACTCTGGAATACATAACATGTTTCGTGACTTAGAACCGAAGCTGAAAATTTTACTCTGGATGACTTTTGAATTATTTTAATTGCTGAAACCGACTTCAAATTCACTAAGGAATTTTCTAGCATAATTTTAAACATAAGAAATGTTTTTTTTTATTGTAGATAGGCTTGCACTTGACCAGAATCTCACCTGAAGGTAAGTGATGATGTGGTCGAAGGTGTAGCACGCTTGCCTTAAAGTAACCTATTCACTCTTGACTTAAAGACCCCGAGATTGTATTAGAAAAAAATCAACACACAAATGTTATTCTTTGTATATAGCTATTAAGTTTAAGTAATGTCACTCAGTAGAAAATTTCAATAACCTACTTTACAAAGATATTATAGCTCAGGAACATGCTTACTATATTGACTCTTAACAGGAATCTTACGAGGGACCATAAGATTTACAGACAAATTACAAGAACACATATAATAATTATGGCATGCAAATAATTTTCCGAGACATCGCTGAACTTATGAACTGTAAATACCTCTGGATGTACAGAATCCGAGCAAATTAGGAATCTGACAAAACAACAAACAGCAGAGCAGTTTTTTTGTATATAAACACCTAAACGTAGTAGACCAAAACATTGCAGGTGTACTGAATAAGAGTAATGAGATTATTGTAAGTCTTAAAGAATAGACGTAATATGTTTATCTGAACATTTCATGATGACTGGTTATGAACAATCCCTGTTTATTCCTAATTTAACTTTGGCGGCATACTACGCCAGGAAGTACAGTAAAAGAGGTGGTACATGTATCCTTGCAAAGAAAGGTCATCAGTATAAATAACTCCAATTTATAGCTAACCTTTCCATAAATGGAGTCTTTGAATATTGCGCAATAGAGTTATTAATTTATAATACGATTATTGTTTGTTTTAATAGAGTTACCAAAATTTAATAACTAAACTGTATTTATTTAACAATTAGAAAAAGTAGTACTATTAATAAAACAAAATTAAAGAGAAATGTCGTAATTACAGGTGATTATAACATTACCAAACGTTGCCCAGTCGAGTAGGATTCGACGGTTAACCTTTTTCTCAAAGTTGGATCTACCTAACGAACCTACCGAACTGTTTGTAAATATCGATTCAATACTTATCGATATATTTTGTTATTTGCCCATTCCTTTATCCACACTATTTATTTTATTTTTTATTTAAACCACACTGTGACGATACGCTGCGACGACATGGTCTCTCTCCTCTTGCGTTCCGAAGTCGTGCGTCATCGCAAAGCAGGGAAAGCTTTAAAAAAAAAAACTTACCTCCTCGATCTTTTCCTTTCTCTATATAGTGATCACAAAGGCTTCCAATAATGTTAGCTATAACTATAAGGACGCAGACCACTCCAACAAAAATATCCAAATAATCTATTGGTTGGTCTCTGTCACGTTTAGAACAATCAATATCCTCCGACAATCTTGTTTCTAACTTGTACTTGTTATAAATGGTTTCGTTGGTGCATGCCCCAAAGGACAATTTTATGTCCTGATCTGTTCCAGAAACGTTGTAAAACTTATTGCATGTTTTTTTCATGCAGTAACCATGGCGCAGTAATGTGTGGTTAAAGCGCCTTACGTGTTTTGAAAATTCCTGTAAGTGAAACAATCATGTTTAGTGTTGTTGTTTGAGTAAATGCAAATTACAAAGGAGAGGTATCACAATTGGCCCAGAAATTGATACGAACAAACTGTATGTTGATCGATTGCTTAGAACGAGTAAAATAACCCTAGCCAAATCCTCTCACTCCAAATCGGGCTATCGGTGTTATAGGCAGACAAACTATGCATAAAAAAACATTATCTACTAAGGATTTTCTTAACTCTAGTACCAAAATCAAAGGTGTGCTTGACAGTTCTATTCATTTTAATTGTTATTTATTATTTTGAATAAAATTACTGTCACGGTCTGAAGTGCAGTCAAAACTTCAAGAAACTATAGCATGGCCAAGCACTTACGACCTTCTTCTATGGACACATCACACTCATACAAACACCTGTATATCGAACTCTTTCATAATGAACCAATGAGAACGCGACATGGCCGCAACGCCATACTATTTATTAAAATTATAAATCATGTGGGTGGTGGTATTTCAAATCCAGGGTGGATTAATATTGTAATATAAATACAATCGTTCACCTAATAAATTTTATAAAATTGTGGTTTTCTTTTGTGTCATTGTAAAATATGCACATTTATCAATATTAATAGTCGACTCGCCAACGCACCACCGCACAGGCCAACAGACCGATAACGACTGATCGCCCCATTTTTTTTTTTTTTTTTTTTTTTTTTTTTTTTTTTTTTTCTATGGGGCGTCTCGTAGTTCGGTCAAAGTGACTGACAACTACTTAACCGGGCTTCCCTGCGGAGACTAAGCTATATAGCCTCCAGCCAGGCACTGATCGCCCCACTACTCGGACCGGTATTTATAACCGAGCGACGTATGCGTACGAGACAACATTACAATACTGTTATCGGCTTGTAGCGCGATCTATTGACATCTACATACACTACATTCCCTTCCTTGTTTTAACCAGTTGTATGTAACCAGAATTATTAATAAGACATTTAGCATATTCTTATTTTTATTATTAATGAACTGGCATCTGGCGATTCCCTTCCTTGTTTTAACCAGTTGTATGTAACCAGAATTATTAATAAGACATTTAGCATATTCTTATTTTTATTATTAATGAACTGGCATCTCTGGCATAACAAAATGACAGAACAATAATATTTAAAAATCATTTACTGGTTTAATTTAGTGCTTCCTTTGACCCTTCCTCTTCTTCTTCTATTCCATTTTCTGATACCCATTTCAGGCTTTCTGATGAAGGTTCCCCCTCTCCATCAAATTTCTCTAACGTAAGTTGAGAACTCATGTTATTAATTAGTTACCTGGCACTAATGAATTAATACACGAATCGTCTCGCGCGCAGGCCCGACGACTTCGAGCCTCCGAACAAACTCCAGCACCGTAGACCATACACGTACGCTGCGGCAGGCTATACAGAGAGCCGAAGACAACAACCTGCCTTTCCACTCAGCGTCTATGAAACACGTGAAAGTCCTCGACTTGATCGAGACTTGGGCTGCACTGCAGTCCCTCCAACGGCGCCAAATCGACCACCGGTACATCGAAGTGCCGAAGCGCCTGCACAAAAATGCCATTACGCTAGTCCGACCTTGCGAACTGGCTCCGGAACCCATCCCTCCGCAGCGAGGTGTGGTACAGGGAGACGCCACCTCCGAAACCTTCCACCGCTACACTGGAGGACGTCTTCAAGGCTCCGTACCGGAGAGGGCCAGGCACCGAAATCAACGGCGAGCACTTCACTCGCCTTCGGTTCACCGATGATATAGCTGTCATGGCTGAGACCATGGAGGACCCCAGTACAACGCTTGATGACCTCAGTAGAGCTTCCGAAAGAGTGGGTCCAAAAATTAATTTGGATAAAACCAAAGTGAGATTAAACGCCCATGTCGCACCCATTCCCGTCAAGATCGGAGACTCCACACCCGCAGCCGTGGACGACCATGCCTACCTGGGACGAATAGTCCAGCTAGGCATGTCCAGCCTCGAGAAAGAGGTCAACTGTCGAATCTCACTCGGCCAGGCAGCGTCCGGGAAGTTGCGCAGCATCCTCTCATCCAGGTTTGACGGGGACGGCCACGCTTTCTTTTGCCTTGGGGATTCCAATCCAGCGCTTTCTTAGGTATATGATCAGAATCCCTTTGCCGCGTGTGGCCGATCCAACTCCATTTACGACGCTTGATCTGGCGGTCAATCGGGCTCTCGTGGCATTGCCCCAAAAGCTCTACGTTGGTGATGGTCTCGGGCCAGTAAATGCCGAGTATGCGACGAAGACAGCGGTTGACGACGACTTGGATCTGGCGTGAGATGTCTTTTGTGACCGTTCACCGTAAAGCAGCACGGATTTGAGTTGAGAAAGTTTTAAGTTTGATCCTTCAGGTCAGTTTCCGCGATTGCCAAACAGGTCTCAGCTGTGCGAAGGTAGCTGATCGTGCTTTAGCAATCCTTGATGCGATGTCCTCTTCACTACCTCCAGTCTATGACACGACGCTCCCGCGGTAAGTGAATTTGCGGACGCGTGCCACTGCCTCTGTTCCAATCAGCAACGGTGAAGTATTCTACACACCAGATCTCATTTCTTGGGTCTTCCGGGTGTGACCAGTATGTACATATAAAGTACCACTACTGCTGACTTCTCTCTTTTTTTTTCTTTGATAACTGTCAATTTAATGACCAGTAGGCATAATCTACTGCTATTATTGTCATTCTCTGATGACTGTCAATTTAATGACCAGTAGGCATAATCTACTGCTATTATTGTCATTCTCTGATGACTGTCAATTTAATGACCAGTAGGCATAATCTACTGCTATTACTGTCATTCTCTGATGACTGTCAATTTAATGAACAGTAGGCATAATCTACTGCTATTACTGTCATTCTCTGATGACTGTCAATTTAATGACCAGTAGGCATAATCTACTGCTATTACTGTCATTCTCTGATGACTGTCAATTTAATGACCAGTAGGTATACTCTACTGCTATTACTGTCATTCTCTGATGACTGTCAATTTAATGACCAGTAGGTATACTCTACTGCTATTACTGTCATTCTCTAATGACTGTCAATTAATGACCAGTAGGTGTATTCTACTGCTTGTCAATTTAATGACCAGTAGCTATATTCTACTGCCTGACAATTTAATGTCCAGTAGCTATATTCTACTGTCTGTCAATTTAATGACCAGTAGCTATATTCTACTGCCTGTCAATTTAATGACCAGTAGCTATAATCTACTGCCTGTCAATTTAATGACCAGTAGCTATTTTCTACTGCCTGTCATTTTAATGACCAGTAGCTATATTCTACTGCCTGTCAATTTAATGACCTGTAAGTACGTTCTACTGCATTTGTGTGCTCTTTGATTTATTATTTTAGAACTAATCATGTAGCTCAAATCAAATAACTAATCATGAGGTCACGGATTCGACTCCCAGGTCGGCAGTGTCACTCGGTTTCTCCATCAGGAACTTCCCAATAATACACCACATGCGTGATTTTATGTTATGCCAGCGGTTGCCACCTAGGCTCACAGTTGCCACAAAGGCCAACTAGGCTATTCTTAACCAATTCAATTCAACTCTTTTAGAATTTTAGTTTTATTTCAATCAAATTTTACGTTTTAACTGACTTTAACCATAGTCGTTCCAAAGAAACTTCGAAACTCTACTGCAGCAAAACTGCCAAGTCAACAGAAACCCTCGAGTAAAGCCTCTAACGCCACGGCTCCGTCCAGCAATTGTATTGCCCTCACACAACGGTCTATCTAGACCCAGACCTCCAAAAGAGCTAAACGCAATATCGCGAACCTACGGACTACTTGTGTTGCCTCAATTATACCGATTTACGGCCAAGATTAGGCTTAACTACTGGTACGATCAAACACATGCTACGGCTGATAGACTGAATTACTCGACCTTCTACAGCTTGCTCATTAAACATCATTATCGAAATCAACATCGACTGGAACGTGAGTACGTGATCCACTATCATCTTCCTAAACCTATCGTGTGTATACTTCCAAGTTCTAAGCGTGCCTATTTAAAGCCTTCAGTGTCTAACGATCACCGATAGCGAAAAGTTCCTCTAAGCCTTAGTAGTAATTGATCAGAAACCGTATCAGCTTAGATCATATACAACGCTCATGGCACGACTGCCGCAGCAGCTAGTGACACTCATGCCACCCATATCGTCACAACCTCAAGTGATCATCACACATCACTTCACATAGAGTCTACGACTTCTAGGTTATTACAAAACCAATACAACGAATCTCCTATGAGACCCGTGTCCCCGCTACACCACCAGCTGCCCATCGCCCCCTGAACAACTCACAAGTGAATTGCAGGTACGACTACAGAAAAGTGCGTACAGTGTGAGCTACGGTATGTGCTCTCCTGCTCGGTGGAGGAAGTCTCCTCACTGTTTTCTACGTTTAACTCGTTAGGAGCACAATTTAGAGGCATCCTTTGTATGCGATCGTGAGCGTCATTATTCATTCTATAATATTTACAGATTTCAAAAGATAGCGATCGCGGGATCTAATACTATCATCATGTCACTTTAAAAGTAAGCAAGTGAATTAAGATCTGAAGACAAAAATCGATCGATCGATCCATCGATCGATCGAGATCGTTGTAAATCGTCCCGCGACATAAGATCTGTTCTGAATACATGTAATTGACCAATGGCCAGTATTGGTTAAAGCAGCTACAATAGTAACTTGCTCTGACACTGAAAATGACAGTTGTGCAGTCCTTCACAAGGGATATCTCATCCTTACTGAACAAAATGTTGAAATTATTACCGTCAATTAGAAATTCTTTACGTACTGGCTTTGTACTAGATACGTTTCAATTACCTAGTGATAGTGCTAGGTATAACCACACCCAATTCAATGATCAAACACAATTAACTCAAACTTATCATTTCATTTGGCATTATCATTTTGTCTTGAATGAAGTACGGCATTTTACTATATCGCTCTAACGTCCAAACAAAAATATTTAGCCAAGGATTATGAACTGACATGACCCATACTGTATACAAAACCAGAAGTTTGGCTAATAAATACCTATCCTGAGCCATAAAAAAATTAAAACGACTCACCAGATTCGCATAAAGAGCCGTGTGTATGGATCCACACATACACACGCTCCTAATTGACCTGTCCAGCTCCTTGGTTGTTGCTAGCTTTCTTGTTGCTCCACTCTGTACTTATTTTTCAGTATTCGAGATTCTGAGGGTATTCGTAGAAAACTAGACGACTCCTTAAATTAGTCCCACATTGTTCCTGGCTTGTAGACGCGAAGCAGAAGGGCTTACTTCTACTGCATTCAGTTTTGGTGGGACCAAAACAATACGACGCAGACGGTGTTGTGTGCGAACAGTGTGCACAGTGTGTGTTTACGAGGTTGAATTCCACAGCACTACTCAGCAAGTGCACTACTTATCGTATACATTTGATGCGCTTCAAAACGAACCGCCACTGATTTTAACTGTCACCGTCACACACATTTTTTTTCTTGTTTTATTTTTTTATTATTATAGAATAGAATGGAATATAATGCATTGTAACCAAAGTCTTCATGTTCCTTTTAGAGAAAAACAACTTTATTTCACGCTACGGTTTTATCCTCGTCGCCAATGTAAAATATGCACATTTATCAATATTAATAGTCGACTCGCCAACGCACCACCGCACAGGCCAACAGACCGATAACGACTGATCGCCCCACTACTCGGACCGGTATTTATAACCGAGCGACGTATGCGTACGAGACAACATTACAATACTGTTATCGGCTTGTAGCGCGATCTATTGACATCTACATACACTACAGTCATGTTTGTAAAATCACAAAAAATATGGTGAATTTGATATATTGGCATTATTCAGAAAGCCCGGTCAATTTAATTATTTCACTAGTTTTTATATGTTCCGTATGGTGCCGGACGTAAAGAATTTCACCATCCCATGTCTTCCCGTGGGTGTCGTAAGAGGCGACTAAGGGACAAACCAGAGAATGGGCAGCAGCGTTCTCTGTGCTTCTACAACAACCATACTGCGATCGCCAACCCGCCTGCCAAGCGTGGCGATTATGGCAAAAACCCCCCCATGAAAAGCACAAATAAAAAATGGCCCCTAGTGCCCGGCAGCCTGCCTACCCTCGACTACGGTAGCGGTCGAGGTTACGGCATGGCAAGGGGTGCCAAGAATCTCCGGACGAGATCCGGCTACCCAAATAATTACCGACGACTGTACCTGGCAACGTACAACACGCGCACACTTCGGACCGACGAGAAGATCACCGAACTCGAAGAGGAATTGAGCAGGTTGCGATGGAGTATTATAGGGTTATCGGAAGTCCGAAGAGAGGGGGAGGACTCGATAATCCTCAAATCCGGTAACCTGCTCTATTTCCGAGAGGGTGACCGGCAGTCCCAGGGTGGTGTCGGGTTTATCGTCCACAAGTCCCTTGTGAACAACGTGGTGAAGATCGAGAGTGTGTCGACCAGGGTGGCGTGCCTTATACTCAGAATATCCTCAAGATATTCGCTGAAGGTCATACAGGTCTACGCCCCAACCTCGGCACACCCCGACGACGAGGTAGAGACCATGTATGAGGATATCTCCAGAGCCATGCATGGTTTCAAAACTCACTTCACCGTTGTCATGGGGGACTTCAACGCGAAACTGGGCAAACGAGACGAGGATGAGCTGCAAGTGGGGCAATTTGGAGTTGGACGACGGAACCACCGGGGTCACCTACTGGCCAGTTTTATGGAGAAGGAGGGCCTCTTTATGATGAACTCCTTCTTCAAAAAGCGTGAACACAGGAAGTGGACCTGGCAGAGCCCCGATGGTGCTACAAAAAATGAGATCGACTTCATCATGTCAACCAAGAAGCAAATGTTCAATGATGTCTCTGTGATCAATTCGGTAAAAACCGGGAGCGATCACCGCATGGTAAGAGGCACATTGAACATTAATATTAAGCTTGAAAGGTCTCGACTGATGAAGTCCACGCTCCGTCCAGCACAGATCCAGGTCCAAAACCCCGAAAGCTTTCAGCTCGAACTCCAGAATCGTTTCGAGTGCCTAGGGAGCTCCGTGGACGACTACGCCGACGGGTTCGTGGAAGCTGTCCATACGGTCGGGTCTAAGTTTTTCAAGACCCGTCGTACAGATAGAAAGAAAAAGGTCTCTGATCATACCCTCAAACTTATGAAGGAGAGGCGTGAGATGATCCTGCAGTCTTCAGATGAGGCGTGCAAATACCGGCAGCTCAATAGACAGATCTCTAAATCCTTGAAAAGAGACCTCCGCCGCTTTAATACCGAGCATATTAAAGACGCGATTGAGCAAAATAAAGGCTCCAAGGTTTTTTCAAGGGATCTGGCTATTGGGCAGAGCCAGCTCACGAAACTGAAGACCGACGATGGCAGGATCGTATCCGCCAAACCGAAGCTTCTGGGGGAGATCGAGACATTCTATGGGCAGTTGTACACATCAATCAGCAAGCCCGTTGCAAATCTAGCAAACGACCCAAGAGCTAGATTGACCCGACACTATACCGAAGATATTCCGGACGTCAGCCTGTACGAGATTAGGATGGCTCTGAAACAGCTTAAAAACAACAAGGCGCCGGGTGATGACGGAATCACGGCTGAACTCCTGAAGGCGGGTGGAAAACCGGTCCTTAAGGCCCTTCAGAAGCTGTTTGATTCCGTCATACTCGAGGGCAAAACGCCACAGGCATGGTGCAGGGGTGTGGTGGTACTCTTCTTCAAGAAGGGCGACAATGCCCGGCTGAAGAACTATAGGCCCATCTCACTTCTTAGCCATGTCTACAAGTTGTTTTCAAGAGTCATCACGAATCGTCTCGCGCGCAGGTTTGACGATTTCCAGCCTCCCGAACACGCCGGATTCCGAAAAGGCTTTAGCACCGTAGACCACATACATACGCTGCGGCAGGTTATACAGAAGACCGAAGAGTATAACCTGCCTCTCTGTTTAGCGTTTGTGGACTACGAGAAAGCCTTCGATTCGATCGAGACTTGGGCTGTACTGCAGTCTCTCCAACGGTGCCAGATCGACTACCGGTACATTGAAGTGTTGAAGTGTTTGTACAAGAACGCCACTATGTCAGTCCGTCTTCAGGATCAGACCTCGAAACCAATTCTTCTCCGGCGCGGCGTGAGACAGGGAGACGTCATTTCTCCGAAACTGTTCACTGCTGCGCTGGAGGATGTCTTCAAGGTTCTGGATTGGAAAGGGCTTGGCATCAACGTTAATGGCGAGTACATCACTCACCTTCGGTTTGCCGACGACATAGTGGTCATGGCTGAGACCATGGAGAGCCTCAGCAAAATGCTCGATGACCTCAGTAGAGCTTCCGAAAGAGTGGGTCTTAAAATGAACATGGACAAAACCAAGGTCATGGTGAATGCCCATGTTACACCCACTCCTATCAAGGTCGGAGACTCTACACTCGAAGTTGTGGGCGACTATGTCTACCTGGGACAAACGATCCAATTGGGTAGGGCCAACTTCGAGAAAGAGGTCAACCGTCGAATCCGACTCGGCTGGGCAGCGTTCGGGAAGTTGCGCGGTATCTTCTCGTCCAACTTACCACAGTGTCTCAAGACGAAAGTCTATGACCAGTGTGTGTTGCCAGTGATGACATATGGCTCTGAGACGTGGTCGCTTACAATGGGCCTTATCAGGAAGCTTACAGTCACTCAAAGGGCAATGGAGAGGGCTATGCTCGGAGTTTCCCTGCGTGATCGAATCAGAAATGTGGAGATCCGCAAGAGAACCAGGGTTACCGACATAGCCCGAAGAATTGCCAAACTAAAGTGGCAGTGGGCACATTGCTCGCAGAACGGATGGCCGATGGGGCAGAAAAGTTCTGGAATGGCGACCGCGAACCGGAAGACGATACGTTGGAAGGCCTCCCACTAGGTGGACCGATGACCTGGTTAAGGTTGCGGGAAGGCGCTGGATGCGAGACGCACGGGATCGGTCAATGTGGCGACGCCTGGGGGAGGCCTATGTCCAGCAGTGGACGTCTTTCGGCTGAAATGATGATAGTTTTTATCACAATGCCTACTCATATTAGGCATTTTTCAAATTGCCCGGGCATTATGAATAATGCCGTATTAAATACCTGGTCCGTAAATTTAGCTTTGATTTTCAACTATGTGTTTTATCATATTAGAATATATAGGTTTTATGTATTTTGATTGATATATCTAACGAGTTTATATTCAATGTATGTTATGCTTATATAAAATTGTTAATTTAAAATCATACCAATGGTTTATTATATTAACTGATCATTATATCAAATAAAATTATATATTCAGCTGTTGTATCTGTATACATTAGAGATTTTGTAATTATATCATATGTATATTACGTACCCCTGAAACAATCCTATCCACATATATCTCAGCAATGAGGTTGCCCCAAATCCAAATGAGATCGGTTCTTCCACCGATCCAAATCCCTAATAATAATGGTTTGGGCTACCAAACCATTATCATTAGGCCACGCTGCCTGTGATACGATAGCGTGCCCAGAGGCGGCTTATGACGTTCTGTGTAGTGCCAAAATAGGAATCCTGATTAACTGTTGATTTTCTATTTTTAATCAAAATTTAAATTCTGCATTCAAATAGCGAATTTTACTAAAAATAATCAGTAACGATCCAAAAAAGTTAAAATAATAATCCTCAATTGCGGTTATACTCTAAAACGCACTTGATCTCTTGACACTTTTGATGTTTGTATTTCTTTATCATTGTGTGGCGTTTTGGCAACCTTAGTGCACTGTCAAGTTTAGCTGTCAATTCTCGAAACGGCAGGAGTGGCCCTTCTGTATACTTTATATTTTGTGCTACAAACATTGAGATGCGACTGTTTTTAAAACCCTTTACTAAAATAAAAAATAACAATTAAAATGAATAGAACGGTCAAGCACGACTCTGATTTTGGTACTAGAGTTAAGAGAATCTTTAGTAGATAATGATTTTTCATGGAGACATTGTCAGCCTAATAGCTTTGCGACTTATTTCCCTCGTTATACGCAATCGATCCGCATACAGTTAGTTCGTGTCGATTTCTGGGTTTTTAGTGCATACATTTTGAACCATCTACTTTTTAAGTGCTGGTTTTTGTGTAATATTTTGCAGCCACGGTGCGTTTTACTAATAAATTTGAAATCTAAATCATATATCTTGAGAACCACTACCGTAGGGGCCAAAAATAAAGATGACAAAAATGGCTAAACTTACTTGTATCGAAGTCAAAAGCTCGTTCGGCTCGTCCGAGACCAGAGCAAATTCTCCAAAGCAGTACATAGCGTCAGGTTCATCGAAGCATTCCTCATAGTTGTCCAAATGGAACAACGGAGGCATGAGAGCGTAATCCGATTCTGGAAAATATAAACGATTGGTGAATAGATAGGGAATTATGTGTCAAAGCAGAAGAGTTTAAAGAGATAATAAAATAGCTCTATTGATCGCAATTGAGAATAATAACGGCGAAATCTTTTAAAATCATTAAAATACTCTTTGGCATACTATTATGGAAAGATATCGCAAATAGGACCTAGGAAGGTTTTTCACACAACTTATAAAATATTAAATTTATTATTTTTTTGGGGAAGATACTTTAAATAAAACTTTATATAAAAACCAACTATGTTTACTTTAAATAAGATGTAATTCTTTCCTGTTTTATGAAATTACTAACTTCTGCCAGCGGCTTCGCCCGCATGAATTTCGCAAAATATCTCAATGGAACATATTCCCGGGATTAAAAGTATCCTATATACTATTCCTGACTATAATCTATCTCTGTGCCAAATTTCATCCAGATCCGTCCAGCTGTTTGAGCGTGAAGAAATAACAAACACACTAACAAACTTTTGCCTTTGTAATTAAATATTAGTGTGATTGTTAAATTATAAATACAGAAATTACTTATTTGTAGTAAAAAAGATTGTGTGAAGATAATGGTTTTAATTTACTTATTACTAAGGCCGTTTCAAGGTTTACGCTCAAAATATTTAAATAAAAGCACTTGTAAACAATCCATAAAAAACGATGTTTAATTTTTCCCATGGGTGTTGTTAAGAGCTTATTATAATCCTAATTAGATAAACCAAAGAAATATAAAAATATTCTAAACAAAACGAATAATTTATGAAAATAATAAACTATCGGCAAAACGAGTAGCAGAGGTATAGTAGTGGTAACGGCCGCGACTTAGTTGTTCACATGGGTTCGAACCCAGGCAGGTGTCTTAAAATTATTTCATCGCCACTGCTCTCAAATTAGTGAAGGAAAACATTGGAAAACATCGTGAGTAAACCCCCTAGTCCGATGTGTAAATTTTTGTACTTCCTGAGGTAAATAAAGTCTTTAACTTTCTTTTCCATACCAAATGAATAATGAAACAATCTTCTAATCAGGTACATTTTTGTCGAGTGTGAAAATAAATAGGGCCCTAGCTGAAGTTTAGCGCAACACAATCAAACGAAACTAGCACATCTCAAACTAAACAATAAAATGATTTTTAATTACCTATATTTAACACCATTTTGCACAATATTTATGAAGACACCAAACTTCAACAGTCAAGAAAGACAAGACCAAGAATGTTGTAGGAAAAGATAGTCTTCTTTTTCAGAAACTGGTAAAGAAAGACAAGTCTGGATGACATCTGGTATAAAGTCAAAAATTAAAACAAATAATAAACATAGACAATCCACAGCTGAAACCATGCAGAAACAAAGGTATAGCCTAAACTATCGTTTACTATAATAAAACCATAGATTTAGATTCTTTTTGTAAGTAAAACCGATGATTGCTTTTAGGGTTCCGTACACAAAGGGTTAAAACGGGACCCTATTACTTAGACTCCACGGTCCGTCTGTCTGTCTGTCTCATGAACCGTGATAGCTAGACAGTTGAAATAATCACAGATGATGTATTTCTATTGCCGCTATAACAACAAATACTATAAACACAATAAAATAAATACTTAAGTGGGGCTCCCATACAACAAACGTGATTTTTTTGCTGTATTTTGCGATAATGGTACGGAAACCTTCATGCGCGAGTCCGACTCGCACTTATTTTCTATTGATGAATACTGTCAAGTAACATAATGACAAGCATCATGTCATGGTTGATGCCTTCTGACAAGGATGCTTTAAAAAGATTTATAAGTGATGCTAGCCAGCAATATTTTTTTATTAAAAACCTTTTTTGTTCTTCTGACGACTTATAACAGAAGCGTTTACAATGATTACTCGGAGAAGGCAAAACCCTGGGAAAAGTGGAAGGCTATGGGGAAACCTTTGCTCACCAGTGGGACAGTATACGCATGATTTATAAAAAACTACTGGCATTGTTCCGATTCATGTTATAATCTAGGCAAATATCTGACATCTAAAGAACATTTTGAAATATCCTACTTCCCACCAGTCCTATACTACTAGTAACCTATATTACTGGAAAGTTTCAGCCAAATCCGTTTAGTAGTTTTTGGGTGAAACAACAAACACACATACATACATCCATCCATCCTCACAAAATTTCGCATTTATAATATTAGTAGGATACATCAGAATAACACATAGGCTACAATTTATAATGATTTTTTTGTAATTTGGTCATAATATAACGATAAATATCAAGTAAGTCGGAAAAATTCTGCCCTCTGAGAGCTATCTTCGCGTGCGCTGCCTGAACCGTTGGAGATACACAAATATAGTGTACCGTAGGATTGTTTGTCTTAAATAGTTCTAAATAAAAAACCTTTTATGTGGAAACCACTAAGACCAAAATAGTGAACCTTAAATACAATTAAATTGGATATTTTTTTTACAATTCTCATTTTAGAATATTTATCAAAATCAACACATTTGTCGATTTAAATATTTAATGTAGATAAACTTTTTCTTTTACACTAAGTAATTTGAACGCAGAGTTTAAAAGTTATCACGACAAGATTGACTTGAATGTAGCTCGAGCGACATAAATACGCGCGGCGGGTAAAACGGGCGTCATCGCTAAGTGCGCGACCCGAACGCGGGCAAACGCGTGAGGGCAGACGTCGTTAACAATTGTGTTCATAATGCGTATTTTCTCTACAGCAAATTCGATTTTCGAAGCGATTTATTAGTTCATACAATAGGCATAATTATTTCTTTTAATTAGCGTATTTTTAGAAGTAACATTCATTACTTTCTATTTTAATTTCAGTCGTATTAGATTGTTTGTTTAATTATAGGATTGTTGTTCTAGTCATATAAATAAGGATTTTGTTTGAATCAAGTCAAGTGTTGATCAATACATGAAATAAATCTGTAGAAAAGTAATTTTTGTACATCGAAAAGAATTCCAAAAAAAAAGCTAGGGTGTTAAAGATGAACCAACAGAACCCATTTCCATTTCTTCATTTTTGGATTTTTCGTCTGTTTGTCTGTTTATTTGTGCACGCATCACGTGAAATGTATGAAACCAATGTAGATAACTTTTATACATAAAAATTGTGCCTAACTTGAAAAATTACTTGGTTTTAGTTTCATCGCAATCGGTTCTCTCTATCAAAAGTTAGATGAATCTAAAGTGTACAAGAAGTAAAATTATCACAACACACGCAATTCAGATACTCGGACCGTTGAACTCGATATTCGATAGATGGCGTTGGGCATTTGAAATCATTTTCTGAATAGGGGTGTTATGATTCTCTGCGAAAGAATGATGACCCTAGAAAAAAAATTGGTAGGTAGGTAAGTAGGGTAGGCAGGAAGGTATGTAGGGTAGGGTTGGCAGACGGTTGACGAAGCCGCGGGCACAGCTAGTTCATGATAAAACTGTATCTTGATTGACTAACTCACCCAGTGGTCGACGCACAACCGAAATCACTGAGCTAAATGAGCACTAAGAAAGGGATTTCGATAATTCCACCTGCAAGGGGAATATAATAGGGGTTTAAAGATTGTATAGAATCCATCAGTTTTGAAGTTAGATATCTGAAAGGAGAATGACCAAAATCAGTATCGCTTTATAATAAAAGAGTATAGCCGCAAAAAATAATCATAAATTATACATTTTTTTTTAAAGTTTTCTTATTTAACTTGATCAAAATCGTATGTGGGGTTAATATTTAGTGTTTAATTAGTTATTCATTCGATTTTATTTTAATGGCGTACTTTAGTGAAAACAGTGTTGCCATTTTATGAACCTCCCCGTAATCGGTGTTACTAATAGTGTAAGGGCAGACGCTGAGTTTTAAAAATCATTTCAATTATGACATTGCCCGCTTGATTAATATTTTTATTTATATATAACATAATTAAAATGATATTACTTTAATAATTATTTTTTTTCTCTAATTAACAAATCACTTATGGTCGGGGTGATTTAGATTACTTGTTGGTAACACTACCACAGGTGATGTAAATGAAAGGTGAACTGTCAACTATCAAAAATAACATTGTTAAATGTCAAGTCAAACTAGTTGCCAAACAAAGATTCGTGTCGGCGCGGCAGCGAATTTTTGTTTTTGCGTTTATATTTGTTGAGTTTGTTGTGCTAATTAATAACTTATCATTGCGTTGAGTTCGTGTTCAGTAGTTTTCGGATTCCTGCACACTCAAGAAATCTTATTGAAGACTATTGTACTGTTTCTGTGCTGGTGGTGTGGATTGTGTAGAACGAACAGAAAATCAAAGAAAAAACTAAAACCTCCCAAAATAAATGGATAATTTTTATTTCCTTTGAAAGTATGACCTCTCCCTTCTTTTATATCCAATTTACGCTATCATACAATTTTTTTTTATGCGCAACGGCGGTCCATAGAAGGATGGGCAATCTCCTTTCGGATACGAGTAGAACATATAGAAAAAAAAAAAAAATGATTTGTCACGAAACTTTATGTGGCAGACCAAATTCCACGCAAGCAAAGCCGCAAGCAAAAGCTAGTTATATATTTTATTGAACACTAGCCACTGCCAGTGGCTTCGCCAGAGTGAAAGTCAGATATAATTTCAAGGGAACATAGTCCCAGGATAAAAAGTATCCTATGTCCTTCCTAGGGTCTCAAACTTCTCCATACCGTCATCAAAATCGGTTCAGCGGTTTAAAACGACGACTAATGCCAACGACCTTGAGGGAACAAAATGCGCACATGTTTCACATCCGCGCGACCCAAAATTTAGTAGTTTTTGTACTTTCCTTATTATTCTCTATGACTTAAAAAAAATGCCTGAAATGAAAACGTAGATAATTAAATTGTCTTTGAGATGGTTTCGATTTCATTAAAATACTCCTAGCGGTTTTGGTGCGATTGTCGTGTTTTTGTTCGTTTTAGACATAACTTTAAAAATGAATTATACTATGTTATGTGAATAAAATTCAAAATTTTCTTAGATTTAATTAATAAAAAAATGGTCTTATGTAACATATATTTTTTACGAAAATATACGACAAGCCGTTTAGACGTGATTCTCATTTTAAAATCAGCCACTCAGGAGTATCTGCGCCTAAAAGCGTAAAAATGTAACAGACATACAGATAGAGTGCCGTTTGTAGTCATCATCATCATCAGTCTATTAATGTTCCCACTGCTGGGACACAGGCCTCCTCTCTGTGAGGGGGAATGGGCCGATATCCACCACGCAGGCCCAGTGCGGGTTGGTGGATGTCACATGTCTCCGAATTGAGAGTGGTGGTGATGAAATAATTTACACAAATTTAAGCGCCTACTTGGGCTCGAACCTACGACCTCCAACTTGTATGTCGCGGCCGATACCACTGGGACACCACTGCACATTTGTCATCAACCAGGCAGAAATCCAGAGAACAAGGTGCTCAGAATATCACATAAAATAACGCCGCCCCTGCATTCCCCGAAGGATTGAGCAGAGGTGCTCCTACAAGTACACCTACATTTCGCCAGTTATGTTCAAGTCCCATGTAATAGGGGACCAGCTTGTTGCCATCAACTGGGCAACAAATTCCTGATGGCAAAACTCAATAACACTTTTTCCGGCGCGGACATCTAACCCGAGACTTTATGTTCAGCAGCAGCGCTTACAGCAGCAATAGCTCTAGACAAGTGCCTTTTTATCAACGAAAGTGTTGTGATAGCGATTAGAAAAATGACAATAATTAATGGGATTGTCAAGCGTTATAAAAATGTCCCGTGATCGATCCCTTACATATTTCGACCATCGCCATCGCTGACATCGAATGACACAACACACATACATTTTAACACGCTTTTATTAGCTTGGTATGTATCTATGTAACTATGTATCTATGTATCAATGTATCAATGTAACGGAATCTTTGAACGTGATTTTCACCCACTTCAAAACGTCGGATTGATTTGAAACTTTGCACACTTATCAAGGACCGATGACAATACAATAATTTAAATAGTTTGTCCCATTATCCTTACCAAGATCTTCAGGATTAGCGACTTTGTAGTTAAATTTACGATTAAAGCGTGTTTTTTAGTATTTAGAACTACAATTTATTTGTCTAGAGCTTCTGTTACCTACATATTATATTTCTTATAAAATATATTTTGGTGGAAAAAAGAGCTCGTGGCTAAATAATAACAGCCGCACGGGTCGATCATCAAGGTAAAGCAACGCTTGACGAGGTCGGTTCGTGTATGGGTGACCATTTTAACATACCGAGTTTCCTCCGTGCCTCGGAAAGCACGTTAAGCCGTTGGTCCCGGCTGTTATTTGAAGATCTTTGACAGTCGTTACGGGTAGTCGGAAGCTTGAGATCTGACACCAGTCTTGCCAAGGCGTACCGTGTTACCCAGTTACTGGGTTGTGGAGGTCAGATAGGCAGTCAAAGTCAAAGTCAAAGTCAAAGCACTTTATTTCAAGTAGGCCAGTTACAGGCACTTTTGAATTGTCAAAAGACAAAATAAAATATTACAAAATTATGGTGCTACAGTCCCAGTCACAAGACATAATAACTGTGAAAGTACCGTAGATGCCCATTCCAAGGCGTAGATCTCTATGGAGAAGAACGGGCAAGAAACTCCATGGACACTCTTTTTCAATTAGGTAATTATTACAAATCATTTGTTACATCATTCATGTTGAGATTACACATTATGTGAGAACGATGTAGAAAGTTAAAAGTGTCCATAGTAAATATAAAAAGACAATTCAGAAATAAAATTAGAATCAATTAAAATAAACCATGGCAGCTAAGAGATGACCAGTCCCAACCGACAGCGCCCGTTCACGAACATGACACATGTATCAGCACCATTCAGCTCAACCATTTTGAAGGGAGCTAAATGATCCGACACACGCGCCACCATCGGCGAGACATTTGAGTGGGCATGACATACTCTCAACCACCGGAGTCATTCAAGTCAATAGAAGACGTAGGTATCTAGACAATGATAGCTCTGAAGTACATGGTACTCACACAATGCTGGCTATGCTGCTATATAATACTAGAAAGATTAACTCTATATAATGCAAAGATAGTAGCAATCTTCATCAGCTCCGACAATAACAGTAAACGATACCTACGACAGTCTTACCAAAAAATAAAATTTAAAAAATACACATAAAAACGAAATTAAAAATAATAATATTTAACCTGACAGCAAGCTAATTTTGGTAAAAAGAACACGAACATTGTCTTGAGTTCAACACAGCGACCAACTATGCTTATCATCTAAATAATCATTAATAGAATAGTATGCCTTAGAACAGAGATTAGCTTTTACCTTTGCTTTAAATGCGTTAAATGGCAAATCTAGAAAAGAAGACGGTAACTTGTTGTAAAAAGTTATACCAACCCCAACGAATGAACTATGCACCTTATGAAGTCGATGAAAGGGAGCTCGTAATTTGTCCTTGTTTCTGGTGTTAAAGTTGTGAATATCACTATTGTTACTGTACAAATGAATGTTCTGCCTAATATATAAAATGTTGGCGAATATGTACTGTGAAGCCGCTGTGAGAATACCAATCTCTTTAAAAAAATCTCTTAGAGAAACACGCGCACCTAATTGGTAAATGGCACGAACAGCTCGTTTTTGAAGCACAAATATATTTTGAATATCAGCGGCTCTGCCCCACAGTAGAATACCGTAGGACATGATACTGTGAAAATAACTAAAGTAGACCAACCTTGCTGTATCAACGTCAGTGTATTGTCTAACCTTTCTAACGGCGTAGGCGGCCGAGCTAAGCCTACCCGCTAGGCTTGATATATGTGGCCCCCATTGAATTTTTGAGTCTACTGTTATACCCAGAAACACAGCTGAATCAACAGTTTCGAGCTTCTCATTGCCGAGCACAATGTTGGGACCCAGATTTCTAACATTGGGCAAAGCGAACTTTATGCATTTAGTCTTCTTGGCATTAAGAACAAGATTATTTGTTGTGAACCAATCTGTGACCATTGATAGTGCGTTATTCACGTCATCAAAAACTTGTCTATTCCTATCTACTTTAAAGATCAGAGAAGTATCATCTGCAAACAGTACAACGTCGCAAATATCCTTTAAATAGAATGGCAGATCGTTAATATAAACCAGGAATAAAAACGGACCCAGTATTGAGCCTTGAGGTACACCCAGCTCAACAGGTAACCTGGAAGATTTAGCGCCATTAACGTCTACGCACTGGTATCTATTAAGTAAATATGACTCAATTACATTTAGGGCTTCGTTTTGAACACCGTAATGGCGTAGTTTACGCAAAAGCGTATCATGGTGAACGCAATCGAAGGCTTTAGAAAGATCGCAGAAAACACCAATTGCATTTCGCGACTTCTCCCATGCGTCAAATATGTGCTTCAACAAAGCAACACCCGCATCTGTAGTCGAGCGACCCTTCGTAAACCCATATTGGTCATTGTGAAGGAGGCTATGTAAGTTAAAATGTCTGAGTAACTGCTTAAGAATTAACTTTTCAAATATTTTGCTGAATGCAGGCAAAATAGAGATTGGTCTGAAATTACCAATATCATTTTTGCTACCGGATTTAAATAGAGGGATGACTTTACTGCACTTCATGAGATCAGGAAAAGTACCCAAATCAATGCATTTGTTAAACGTAACAGCAAGATAGGGGGCCACAATGTCTATTATATTGCCCAAAAGTTTGGTAGATATGCCCCAGTAATCACCCGTGTTTTTAGATTTAAGAGAATTAAAAACATTAACTACATCACGAGGCGCTACATGCTCGAATCTCAATACATAACTACATTTAGGGACGCTACTATGCAATAGGTTTTCAGCCTTAGACGGCGACGAACTTAAGGAGCAAGTCGTCGTTGCAGGTATGCTCGTAAAAAACTCATTAAACGCCTCAGCTACGTCAGCTGGTTTATTAACTAATTTGTTATCAACCATGATCTCGAGTTGATTTTCTTTTTTAACCGATTTACCCGTTTCGTTGTTTATGATTTTCCAAGTGGCTTTTACTTTGTTATTAGAATTTTTAATAGTCTCACTTAGAAATTTTGATTTTGCAACACGACAAATCTTTTTAAATAATTTTGAATAATTTTTAACATATTCTAAAAAATTGTTATCAAACTTGTACTGTCTCAGACCATACAACTCATACAATCTCGCTCGGCTTTTATAAATGCCTGGTGAAGCCCATTGGTTGAAACCAGCGGAAGTCCCAGTAATGTTGATAGTTTTAGTTTTAAAAACGGATTTATACTCATTTTGCACAACATCAAAAAGGGCCTCGTACATTTCATTTGGGTTCTCGTACTCTATTATTGACGGTATAACTTTAAGAGCTATATTATTTTTAAACTTACTGCAACGACTAACAGTATAAGGCCTGCATTCTACTTTGCGCGGCTTTTTACTTAATGGCATAGGGAAGCTAGCCATTAATCCACAGTGATCTGATGATAAATCACTTAACACCAATTTATTGTCGGCATCAAAATCACAAAATATATTATCAAGGCAAGTCGACGAAGACGCCGTGATCCTAGTTGGTTCGAAAAACAAATTAACTAAATTAAAAGATTTAAATAAGTTCAGAAGCCTAGTACTTAGTGGAGTAACATCTAAAATATTAACATTAAAATCTCCACATAAAATTATATTTTTACTACTGCATTTAATCATAAACGTCATAATGGCGGGACCAACTCTTGTAATTGAAAGATTCTACCACGTATATTTAGCACCCATTTAGTACTATTTTGTACCCATCCTGAAATTTTTGTACAAAATACGGCATAAGCGGTATTTCACGATAACACTGGTCCCGCCATTATGACGCGTCATAATGACGAGACCATGTCTGTACACGAAAACTACAACGAATTACATCATTCTGATCAAACCAGTATTTAGAACCCGATTTAGTACCTCCAAAAATCAGCAGTGGGTGGCGGAGATCTTAGTAGTTTCTTTAGAAAATTATATTTTCATATTTGACATTTTCTACGCCTGAATAATTTAACGAGCAAAAATGCTTTAAGTAAAAAGTTGCAACTACATTTCATGCAGACGCGTTATAATTAATTTATGATATTAGATGTCGGTTAGGCCAAGGCAGGAAAAATATTATTATACGTTCTTTAACATATTTTATAAAGGTATTACTAAAAATAATCTGTACATCCCACTTTTTAAATATGTATATATATAACTACCTTTTTACGCGAGGATCATTCTGCAACACAAATCTTATTATGTAAAACACAATAAATGTTTCTACCTATCTATGTCCGTTATAAACTATATCCAACCGATGTGCCTTAAACCGGTTTTATTAAAACGGCAATAAATGCGAAGATAGTTTTAGACAAAAAGAAAGCAAATTGGTAGATAGGGTAGGTAGGTAGGATAGGATAGGTAGGTAAGAAAGGGTAGGTAGGTAGGATAGGGTAGGTCACCAGCTGACGGGAGCGAACCGCGGAGGACAGCTTTACTCAAAATTGAAATATTATAACCTGTGTCAATAAAGAAAACATTTAGTATATAGTAAGCAAATAGAGCCACTTTGAACTTCTCTGAACGTTACTTGAATGAGTGAGACGAAAAGCCATCTACTAAGATCTTCAAATTTCTTTATTGGCCCGGGTTATACTGTCATATTATGTAAGAACGATTTTTATTAGTTTTTCAATGATATATAACAGTAAAGGTCATGGTGGAAATAAGTTAGTCTTACATAAACAAATTTCTTTTTACATATTAAACAAAAACAACAACAACAACTAAATAAAACAACTCACTTAATTATACACACATCAACACAATTTCAGGATTTTATGGAAAAAAAATTAAGCATAGACGGAAACCGTATATGAATTAACTTTTAATTTATGAGTAAAAACTGAAAAAAATAGAAAAATCATTTAATTTGTGTTTATAAACTTGAAGTTAGTAGTCTGAGAAAGCGCCCATGATGTTCATAACACATCGGCAACGATTCGGCATGCTCAGAACAAGGTTGTCAATGTCTTGCTGCGGAATATTGTCCCATGTCCTTCTGAGGTGCGCAAAAAGTTGATCTTCTGTAGCCAGATTTTCAGGAACTTCCTTCAGAGCTCTTCTTTGCAGCTTGGGATATCCCACGCATGCTCAATGGGATTTAGATCAGGCGATTGAGCAGGCCAGTCTAAGGCCCTAACATTGTGTGTATGTAACCAAGCTGCTACCGTTCTCGCCGTGTGTGCCCGGGCATTGTCGTGCATGAGCAGGAAATCTTGCCCCATTTGTATTCTGTGGGGCAAGATTACGGGCCCCAGCACCTGTTGGACGTATCGTTCTGCCGTCATATTGCCCCGCACCCAAACGAGATCCGTCCGTCCTCCAAGACGAATTCCTGCCCAAACCATAATTGTTCCTCCTTGGTATGGGTGAACTTCCTGAGGGTTCTGAAGACGGCTCCATCATCCAGGAACTCGCCAAACACGCGTCCTTCGTGAATCTGGATGGAAGCCGAACCTGGATTCATCCGTGAACAGCACATTGGACCATTGCTCACGGCCCCAGTCCACGTGGTTCCGAACCCATTCTAATCGTCGTCCACGATTGCCTCTCCGTAAAGGTGGGACCCGGAGTGGTCTACGAGAGCGTAGATTGCTTTCATGCAGTCGCCTTCTTACAGTTTGGTCACTCACAAGCACTTGGTGTTCCACTCGCAGCCTTTGGACCAATTGAGTCGCCGTTGCATTTGTTTGAGCTCGCGCAGTAATTTGCAAAAATCGGTCTTGTCTGGGGGTAGTGATGCGACTTGGCCCCCGGTGCCTCTCCGCTACTTCACCTGTGGCACGATAGCGTGTCCACAGTCTTGAAATTACATTTTGGTGGGTCCCTATGGCCTCAGCAACATTACGCTGAACAGACCCAGCTTCCAGCATTCCCACAGCTCGTAACATCTCCGCCCTCCTCAAATGTTGGCGTTGCATGGGTACAATACCTCAATTTTAACTTTATCTTTTGTTTAAAAATGAAAAAAAACTGTAACTAAACGTAATTCGCCACCGAAACAAAAGAATTTTCAAAAATTTGAATTTGGAATTAGTCTGAGATAAATTACAAACAAATCGGTGTATAAAAGATTCCAATGCGGCCAGTACTTTTCGAGTTATTTAATTGAGTATGAAATATCCATAGACCGTGTTGATGTGTTTATTAAACAACTCACTAAATTATATTTCTGCATACATAATGCAATGTGGAATGACGTACGATTGACTTTTTTAATTTTACTATTCAAGTCATCATAACATTCCCATTTGCCTAGAATCCTTACACAATTAGATTTATAGTGACCTATACCTCCTAAAATTGGTGGTATGAACTCGACTATAGCTACAATGTTATAATATTTGTTATTAAGTTTTAAATTAGTTGGAATTTCGTGTATATTAACTTTTTTATCATCGTTTAATTCAAAAAATAATATATTTGCCAAAGTGTAAGAAATAGTTTTAATACCAGTGCATTCACTCTGATTACATGGTTTTATATTATCTACCAACATTGTTTCGGCTGATTCATTGAGCGCACAGATCCCTTTCTTTTCTATAATATTTAAATCTAGTGGTAAAAAGCCAACATTTCTTTTATTATAATTAAAAGCACAGTTGTCGTTGGTACAGGTTTTTATGACTTCTGCGCTATAAAGTATGTCCAATAGAACATTTTCTACTATGTATGCAACATTGCATTCTCAACTTACTTGTATCTTTGAACCTACGGTTTCTGTTTTGAAATGCTTGATTAAAATTTCATTGCGCAATTTATAAGGTTCGTCTGTATTATTGACAAGTGCCTTAATAAATTTGAAAAACTTATCATCCTTGTTATCAATTTTTTTACTAATTTTATATTTTTTATCAGCATACACAATGGCTATTGCTTGAGACACCGAGTCAAATGCACACGTATTTGTTGGAAATATATTGTTATTTGATTTAATAATACATCCATTTAATAAAATTGGTACCTTTACTTTTCGTTGCTTTGGAATTGATTTCTTTACATTTGTTTCTGTTTTTACGCAGAGGAGTCGTCACATACCACTTCATTTTTCATTTCATTTTTTCACTTTTTTTTTCTTTCATTTCTTTTTTTTTCAAACTTAAAATATCACCCTTAAAACGCTCGGCTCTAAGCGCAAAAATGAAAACAGATTCCGCACTATCTATTCATCGATATCTTGCTGATTCGATGATGGAATACAATGATGTTGAACCAAAACATTTTCCCAAATTAGGAACCTTGCACCAAATTAAACACCAAACTAAAAATGCTTCCTTTTACGACCCAAACCCAACAATATATTTATGGCTTATGGCGCATAGCCCGCCTTATAACGATTTGTTTATTTATATATATATATATATATTATATCCTTATTTTGTAACTAGCTGTGCCCACGGCTTTGCTCCCGTCATCTACATAACCTACCCTACGTATCAATTTTATTTCTAGAGTCATTCTTCCGTGGATAATCTTAACACCGCCATTCTGAAAATGACATCAAATGCACAACGCCATCTATCGAATATGGAGTTCAACTGCCCGAGTATCTGAATTGCGTGTGTTGTGATATTTTTCTTCTTGAACACTTTAAATTCATATATCTTTTGATAAAGTGAATCGACTGCGATGAAACAAAAACTATGTAATACTTCAAGTTACGCACATAAATATGTATAAAAGTTATCTACATTGATTTCGTACATAAGATGTACGAAATCAATGTAGATAACGTACATTATACATAATGCGTGCATAACTAAACAGACTAAAATTCCCGAAATGGGCTCAGGGGGGTGACCATAAGCTCTTAGAGCGGTATCAATTTGAGATCGAATAAGGGACAGATGTATCTGACGTGTATACATCTGTCACTTACTCGATCTCAAATTGATACCGCTCTAAGAGCTTATGGTCACCCCCCCTGATCCTTTAACACCCTGACTATTTTTTTTGGAAATATTATATAAGTACCTACAGCTCAAGAATTGTACTACAAGAAATAAATTACAAAACACAGAGATTATGAGTATGGATTGGATGCTGCCACTGGCCGCATTATATATATTATTATTATTAGATATTATTTTATAGATTTATGTTGCAAACTGACCCTCTCATAAATAGGTATATATATTTAAACAGTAGGATGTACCGATTATTTATAGTAATACGTTTATGAAAGTTGTTGAAGAACTTATGGATAATTTTCCTGCTTGGTCTAACCGATATTATTTAATAACATAATGTTATAATATAATATAATTAATAATAAATCGCCTGCACGAAATGTAGCTGCAACTTTTTACTTAAAGCATTTTTGCTCGTTAAATTATTCAGGCGTAGAAAATGTCAAATATGAAAATATAATTTTGTAAAGAAACTACTAAGATCTCCGCCACCCACTGCTGATTTTTGGAGGTACTAAATCGGGTTCTAAATACTGGTTTGATCAGAATGATGTAATTCGTTGTAGTTTTCGAGTACAGACATGGTCTCGTCATTATGACGCGTCATAATGGCGGGACCAGTGTTATCGTGAAATACCGCTTATGCCGTATTTTGTACAAAAATTTCAGGATGGGTACAAAATAGTACTAAATGGGTGCTAAATATACGTGGTAGAATCTTTCAATTACAAGAGTTGGTCCCGCCATTATGACGTTTATATTTAATCTTATTAAGTGCATCCTCCATTGCAGATTCGAAACTAGTAAAGTCCCCTGAAGGGGGTCTGTAGACACAAATTATTATGTACCGCTCAAGTTCAACACAAGACAACTCGATAGTGCGCTCAATGGAAAGATTAACTAGGTCTAACCGTTGTTTACATTTTAACTTGTTTGAAACAAGAATTAAAGATCCACCGCGAATAGCAGTTTTTCTCACAAATGCACTCTGTACAGAAAATAAATCATCATTGATAAACACTACTTCATGCTCTTTCAGCCAATGTTCAGTTAAACATAACACATGAACATCATAATTCTCCATAAACAAGCTTAACTCTAATTCCTTGCCGGACAAACCCTGCATATTTTGATGTACAACATTCAACATATGCGACTCACCCGTTGTCGAACCTAACAGTTTAAACTACTAGGTGTGTGTATAGCAATGTTAGTATCACTACCAACAGAATCAAAAGTGATATTAGTATCTATACTAATAGTATCAATAGAGATGTTAGTGTCACCACTAACAGTAAACGTAGGTACAGTATAAGTACCGGTGTAAACGTGTAAAGTATATGCTAAAAGATTAGCAATCCGTCTCCTACAACTAGCTGGCAAAAACATGGAACAATCAGTGAGTCTGTAATCTGTAATAAAACTATTACAATCAAAATATATAATCGCGTCCCTGTGACGACAAGTCCTGTTATACATCAGCAGATTCAGATTATAAGTCGCTCCATGTAGAACACTGGTACTTAGCTGAATCCGGTAAGACTGGAATCCGATCCCAATATAGTTGGGAAAAGGCTAGGCAGATTATGATAAAATATATTGAACATCAGAAAAGGGTATTTGGTATTAGACAATCCAACCACAGCTCCTAGTGTATAATTGGATTGAGCAAAATGTATTAATTATAAGAGATTTAGTTATGGCTATTAAGACCTTTTTCATCAGAAAAGTTTAGTTTTCTGATGAAAAAGGTTATGTCACTGTGAGGAATGCGGAGTGGTCGAAGATGTGCAGCACGTTATGATTGAGTGTGTCCGGAATGGAGCTCTAAGATTTACTTTACTTGGATCCATATATAATTACGATATTGGAGAGTGTAATTCCATTCTGGCTTGTCCTTTATCGGATCAAACCAGAATTCTGTACAAACTGACATTTTTTGTTTTAAAATTGTTAATTTTAACTGTAGATAGATAAGTGATTATGTTGATGTTACAGGGGGGTAACCATAAGCTTTTAGAGCGGTATCAATTTAAGATCGAATAAGGGACAAATTCATCTGACGTGTATACATCTGTCACTTACTCGATCTCAAATTGTTACCACTCTAAGAGCATATGGTCACCCCCCAGAGCGACATTATCGCTTAACGACAATATCCTTAAAATAAAGAATAAATAAAAAATAAGCTATATGCACATACCATTTAGGCTAGCAGTAGAACTTTTCACCAAAATAAGAAATAAAAATATTCTAAACATTTTGGTGTTACACTGCCTATGCGAGATACGACATTATCAAATAAATTCTGATTTAATACTAAGTAATAACAAGGACTGACAATTAATTAGTGATAAGTACTTATTGTTTTATTTTTGTCAAGTTTAAACCTGTAATTGACCTTGACTTTTTTTAATTTAAATGACGCATGTTATTTTTTACATTTTATAGTTTTAGAGAACGATGGATGAAAAAACTCTCAAAAGCCTCTTAAAAAATGTTAATTATTTTCAAATTAGGCTTTCCAGCATTGTGTGAATTAGAACAATAGTTTTAGCTCGTTAATATAAAAACAATATTAATTTCTTATCAGTGTTCATTTTATAATTTTGGCCTACACTGTCCCACTGCTGGACAAAGGCCAGCCCCAAATCCTTCCAAGTATTCTTTATTACAACCTGGGAGTCTTTAAGTCAAGAGTGAATAGGTTTCTTCTAGGTAAGCGCGCTACATCGTCGACCACATCATCACTTACCATCAGGTGAGATAGTGGTCAAGCGCGAGCCTATCAATAATAAAAAAAAAACAATTTTTATGTTTACCTAATGAGCGACTGCTGATCGTTAACATACCGGCCACCAAGGACATTACTGACGGAATGTCCTTTTTGAACTACATTATAGGTCGGCATTTGTAGGTAGCAAACAATATGTTCATAAAACTTTGATCATAAACATACTATTGGTCTTAAAAATTTAATATAAAATCTTAAACCAACAACTAGGTATAACTTACATTCTATGGTAAACGTGAACTAAATTACAAACATTAAGTTACACTTGCCGGAAAATAAATGGCTAAGTGTAAAATACCGTTATAAAAATATAAAATTTTAATGTGTAAATACATCTAAACAAAAATAATAGTCCTTGTAAACATGTCAACAATGTAATAAAGCATAACATGGATAATCTTGTATAAATAAAAGTTGACCTAACATAAAAATATAATAAATTCATTGATTAGTAACCAGTAACATACAAGTTTGGATGTTGGTCTGTAAATGGATGATATTATCATCACCGGGATTTTTATCTGTTACGCGATCTAACTACCAACGATTTGGCGGCAAATCGTCTTTTTTTTAAATTTATTATTTTTTGTATATTTTTTTTTTTTTTTTTTTGTTGTACTATTTTCTTCTATTGCCCAGAATTTTCTTAAAATGTCGTCAACCTTATAATGCATTACATTTAGGTTATTTAATTTGTTACTTGTGCTGGTCGTGTCAGGACTAACAGCACCTGACAGGACCCACCCTAATGCAGTGCTCTGAGCGATCAGGGTACCAGAAGGACCTTTAACTAAACCTTCCTTGACGATGCAGCTATAAACATCAGCACCCAACAAAATATCTATTTTGTTTGGTGTGTTAAACTCCGGATCTGCTAAACATAGATTGTTTATAGCTAACCAGTCGAAGTTGTCCGAGTTAATACTTATCTTTTCTTATCTTATTTAATACATATGCGCTTAATTGATACTTAAAGCCAGGATCGACACGAGATTTTATCGTTAATTGTACCATTTACTTTGTCATGGTTGACCTATTATCTCCTAATCCTGACACGAATCCTTGAATTGGGATCATTTTCAAGTTAAGATAAAGAAGAACTGTCGCCTATAATTATAAAACAAGCCTACGAACCTTGATCGAGCAAAGCTCGGACCGTATAATCTTTACCCGTCTTTGACGAGGATTTTAGTAGCGCAGTGGCTAATAAAACCTGTCTGGGTTTTGCTACATTCCCTGTTGACAAGTAAGACACTATCTGAGTAGCACTAGTTGCAGAACTAGCACTAACAGTAGGAGGTCTTGCTTCAGGATCTTTACTGTCCAAATGAAGCAACGAATGATGGCGTTTTTGGCAAATTCTGTAACTGGTGTTCTTTCTGCAGTATTTAACTGTATGGTTACTGCCTAAACAATTGAAGCAAATCTTGTTCTTAGCTACAAAATCCCGTCTGACTTCGAGAGATTGTTTGGCATACCCTTTACAGAAACAGAGCTTATGACCTTCAGAGCAGTATTCACATTTCAATGGCGATGACGAGTCGGTGGCTAACAGTGTTTTAGGCGTATGATTGTAACTGACCTGGTGAACTGAACCTCTTTTTGGTTCTATGCACTCAAACGCGCGGAATCGTTGTTCTAAAAATATTTTTAATTGATCTACGGTAGAAAAATCATTTCTTAATTCCCATTACTTACGCGTTTCCGGATCTAATTTAAATGTCACGATGTGTATGATAATAACATCCCATGTGCTCACATTTATTCCTGAGTATGCTAGCGCATTTAAACAGTCACTGGTGGTGTCTGAAAGCTCCTTTAATTCTGTCGCCGATTCAACCTGCATACGTTTAATACTAAATAACTTTTTTTAAATACAGTTGGCGAGATATCTTTTGTTACTGTACCGTTTATCTAACAGATCCCAGCACTTACTATAGTTGGCATCAGTTATTGGAGTATTCCGTATTAATTGCTCAGCTTCACCAGTTAAGTGGCTTTTCAAATAATGCAGTTTTTGCACATCATCTAATGAACTATTCTTATGAATTAACGATACAAAAAGGTCATGAAATGTCGTCCATTCTTCATATTTGCCAGAAAACGTTGGAATAGAAATTTTTGGCAGTTTGACTTGAGAGTGGACAGACTTAAACGCATTATTGGAAGAACCATCCTCATGGACTGGTTAATTTATAACTCTAATTTTATTGAGCATTGCTTTCATTAAACTTTTATAAGTAAAATAAGTGTCCTCGGTTACATCATAAATTTCAACAACCTTTTGCTCAACCTCATCAAATTTGAAGTTTTGATAAATTCTACTATTGGCACTCTGAAACGATTCCCTATCTTTTTCTAATGATTCTAATCTAGTTTCTATTTATTCTATGGTTAATCTTTCTTGAGGACTCTTTTTAAAATTAGCTAATCCCTTAATAATGACATTTTGAAAACATTTTAATAAGTTTATTAATCCCTCCATAATACAAACAATTAAATTAAAACTGAGTCAAAAGTGTATAAATGTTAATTTTAAATCGGTATGACACTAAATAAAATCTAATAAAATAATAATAAGTTCAGTAAATAAATTAAAGTAACGATAACAGTGTATAAAAACAATGTTTGCTCTAAAATAAAGCCAACTTATTCAAAATAAAATATAAGTCCAATATGACCAAAATATTCTAAGTTCCAATAAACTGCTCAACATTTTATAAGTGTTTGGAACAACTTAATAATCTGGCGAAAATCGGGCATAGGTTTCCCATTCCGTCGTTTTTTAAGAAACTATTCTAAGTTCCAAACTAACATGCACAAATAAATACAATTCTCTAAAACTAAACGTAAAATTTTCTATGTCTAAAAATCTAATTAAAATAATTCTTCATTGTCCAAAATTCTTCTAAAAACTTTAAAGTTAAAATGTCCAAATAAATAAAGTCCAAAATGGCTTGTCACCAACTGTCTTTGTTTGTATAGTAAAATGTACTCACAATTTTCACTCACTCACACAACACGATGATGGTGTATGCGGCGCACTCTGGTGGCGAGTGGCAACACGTCGAACTTTGGATGTGACGTCAGTTCTCTGAAGTCACGTTGAACTGGGTATGTGACGTACTTAAGACGACACGTTGAACTGGGTGTGTGACGTCCATATGACGACACGTTGAGCTCCGCGAGAATGACGTCCAGTCACTTCACTTTAGAACTGGTCCCAAGTGGCGCCCTCTTTGACGGCACTTTTCCGCCGCCGCTTACCCCGTCCACAACACTGGACGAAGCTGTCGCTGCCGATGCGGGAAACCGTGTACTTTGCCGCAGCGATTCACTACGAGTACCACGGACGAACTCTCAACAAATCGATACTTATTTTGATTACTTTGATATTTGGGGGCTGAGTCACCCACGTCCGTAGGAGTGTACCCTATTCCGATACCCTACACGTGGTCCCCGGGTGGTGCAAATCAGGTGACAAAAACTGATGGTAGGCTTCGGCCGAAGGCTTGCGACCACCCACCGGGCAAAGACGTACCGCCAAGCGGCTTAGCCGTGTTCCGGTACGATGCTCGGTGTATCCACAAGAGGAGTTGGGTCGAGATAGCTGTTCCACTGCAGGCTGACCAGCCTGACGCGCGCTGGTATGGGCGAATCGGGAGACTGGTCTCGGAGGGTAGCGGGATCCGAGGCACGGTGCGCCGCTGGCCGACCGCAGGTAGTTGGGGGCCCAAGTAGTGTGCCAGCCACACATGAAAGGCTGCCCCGCCAACTGTCGAAAAATCCCGGGATGCGCCATCGTGCTGGTTGGCGACCAGATGGGGAGGGTCCGATGGACATTCCGGGGGGGCTCGGGCGTCCCCGCAGTCTCCGGACTAGTGCTCCAATGATGCTGTCCTTTCAGTGCGTGTCTGAAGGTTAGCAGCGTGGAACCTCGTCTCACTTCCAACTCCTCTCCTCCATTCACTCTTTATAATGCCAAGGAAAAGGAAATATACAAAATTTAAACAGCGGCTGCACTCCCTCCCCCACAAAGTGCACCTCACCAACATTTGAGGTCTGCACTCAAATCTCTCTGCAGTCCACTACCACCTGGAGACTAAGAAACCAGTGCTGCTTTTCCTTACGGAGACGCAGATAGCGAGTCCGTCAGACGTGTCGTACTTATCTTACCCAGGGTTTACCCTGGAGCACAATTTTAAACCGCGCGCGGGTGTGTGTATGTACGCCCGTGACGACACTTGCTATCGGCGTCTCCGTAACCTTGAGGACTCCAAATTCACAACGCTCTGGGTTCTGGTGGACACAGGTCTGGATAAAATTATCTACGCCTGTGTCTACCGTTCGCACAGCGGAGATCAGGAGACAACCAGGCTCACAGAGTACCTCAGTGAGGCGGCTGATGCGGCACAGCAGCGGTACCCTTCCGCCCAATTAGTGTTACTGGGGGACTTTAATGCCCACCATCAGGAGTGGCTCTTCCCATACCAGTGCACTGACCATGCTGGACGGGAGATGCGTAAGTTTTCGCTAGCGCTAAACCTCACCCAGCTGGTCCAGGGGGCAACGAGGGTACCGGATGTTGATTCGCACACAGCAAATTGCTTGGACCTTATGCTGACAACAGATCCAGACAGATACTCTGTGTCGATAGGTTCACCCTTAGGTAGTTCCGATCACTGTCTGTTGAAGTCTGTATCCGTCTATTCCCCGCCCGATCCCAGCCCAAGAGGCACCCGGCGGGTTTGGCGGTACAAGTCAGCAGATTGGGATGGTATGCGATCTTTCTTCGCATGCTATCCTTGGCAGCCTACTTGCTTTTCTTCGACTGATCCAACGTCGTGCGCGGACGCCGTGACGGATGCGTTGCGTCAGGGAATGGAGTACTACATTCCGTTCTCTGACGTACAATGTCTAGCGAAGACCGGCCATGGTTTGGCGCCGAATGTAAGCGCGCCGACGCGCGGCGTACCTGGCTTGGGTCAACGCTCGATCGCATAAGGCGAGTGACGTGGGTCTGAAGAAGAGGGCCTTCAACAGGGCTGCCAAGTCCTGCAAGTTAGTGTTGCAAAGGGCTCGGTTCGACCACATTGGCCGAATAGGGACCAAACTTGCTTCTTACCCAGCAGGTAGTAAAGCGTTTTGGTCTCTGGCTAAGTCGGTCGAGTCGAACTTCTGCCGACCCTCACTACCACCACTGCTAAAACCCGACGGGTCACTGGCCCACTCCGCTAAGGATAAGGCAAATTTATTTGCCTCTCATTTTGCGGAATCTTCACGTCTGAATCCTGGTGACGCGCGGCCCCCTCCTTCTCCTGATGGATGCGTGACGAGTATGTCGGACATTCGTATCCATCAAAAGGACGTCCGTAGGGTGCTGCGCAACCTCGACGTGAACAAGGCTAGCGGCCCTGACGGAATACCAGCAATTGTTCTTAGAACCTGTGCGCCTGAACTGTCTCCGATCTTGACACGACTATTCCGCCTTTCGTATAAGGCTGGAAAAGTGCCGAATGCTTGGAAGCAGGCTAACGTGCAGCCTGTGCCCAAGAAGGGCAGCCGAGCTGACCCGGCCAACTACAGACCCATATCTGTAACCTCCATACTCTGTAAGAGTATGGAACGCGTACTCAATATTAAGCTCCTGGCATACCTAGAAACTAACGATATCCTGAGTGACCGCCAATACGGCTTCCGCCGAAATCGGTCTACTGGGGATCTTCTAGCGTATGCCATTCACATCTGGAGTGAGGCCATCGAGAGGTATGGGGAAGCGCTTGCCGTCTCCCTCGACATCTCGAAGGCTTTTGATAGGGTCTGGCACGAAAGCCTTATTGGTAAGCTTCCTTCATTTGGTTTGCCCGGTGGTCTGTGTGATTGGATTGCAGACTTCCTGAGAGATCGGTCCATTCGAGTGGTTATCGATGGCTGCTCGTCGGACCACTTGGAAATTAATGCCGGTGTCCCTCAGGGGTCAGTACTCTCAGCAACTTTATTCTTGCTGCACATTAACGATCTGCTAAAACCCGGTACCTTTGGGTATGCAGACGACAGCACTGTTGCTCAGAGATACTTGTCCAACGCTCGTACTACCGGGCCTCAGGTCCAGTCTCTACGGGAGGCCATGGTGGAGCGCTTAAACCTGTCCTTGCAGGCAGTCTCCGAATGGGGCGATGCCAATCTGGTCAGGTTTAATGCTGCTAAAACCCAAGCGTGTCTTTTTTCCGCAAAAAAGAGTCAATTTCACCCGGCTCCAACTTTCCGAAGTGTGACCGTGCCAATAACTGACCATCTTGAGCTGCTTGCCGTTACGTTGACATCGACTCTCAATTTTGGCCCATTCATTGAGGCAAAGGCTCAGCTGGCTGCCAAGAAGCTGGGGATCCTTGCAAAGGTGAGAAGGTACTTCACGCCAGAACAGCTGCTCAGCTTGTATCAAGCGCAAGTTCGATCATGCATGGAGTACTGTTCTCATCTGTGGGACGGCTCTGCCAAATACCAACTTGATGCACTAGAGTCGATCGAAAAGCGGGCCAAGAGGCTCATCGGCGATGAGGCATTGGTTAAGTCAAAGCTCCAGAGCCTTGAACATCGTCGCCGAGTTGCCGGCTTGTCGGTTTTTTATCGATTACATTTCGGGGAATGTGCGATGGAATTGCATAATCTAATTCCACCCAGCCCGTTTCATCATCGGACTACCAGACGTACGGCGAAGCGCCATCGGTACATGGTGGACATCCCACCCATACGCACTAAACGTTTTGAAAATACTTTTATTATGCGTACAGCTAAAGAGTGGAATTCCCTGCCGGAGTCTGTGTTTCCCGATAGCTACAACCTAGGGGTCTTTAAGTCAAGAGTGAATAGGTTACTTCTAGGCAAGCGTGCTCCATCATCGGCCACATCATCGCCCACCACCAGGTGAGATGGTGGTCAAGCGAGAGCCTATATAAGATAAAAGAAAAAAAAAACAAACTTATCGGGCTCGATGGACCAATGTAAAATACCGAACAATAAAATGGTACTCAGTACTTAAGGTTGAACTAAAGTGTATTACTAGCAGGGTTGATGGTGTAAATAAAACAACCGAACTGTATACTGATCTAAGTAAAGTAAGTATATACATATTTGTTAAAACTCACAAGGCACTATACTAAATCGAGGAACAATCTTGCTTGTGACTTCCAATTCGACGCCAACGCCATGTACAACTTAACGAAAACAATATTTATGTTTACCTAATGAGCGTCTGTTGATCGTTAACAGTAATTGTGATATTTTTCGATGTATCTGACGATCTCGAATCTGCTGGTACTCGGGCTCGGGCTTGCTGTCGAGGTACATGGTTGTTTCTCACCAGTAGCAGATGGCGTGGACGCACACGGCTCTGGTTCAAAGTCTGCAAATAATGTGCTCGGCTTTGGGTCGCACGACTTCATGATCGATTTTGCTACTTCATCACCAATTTTCTTTCTTGCTGCTTAAGGAGTCTTCAATATATATTGTATATATAAAAGTTACATATATATAACCATCAGCAACATTACTGGACTTCCATCCTCCATGTCTTTTTAGAGTCATAATGTCGGCTCCGGAGTCGGCGAGCAATGTTGCTGAGGTTCGACGGAATGTGTGACCCGTGTAAGAGTTTGAGTCTGGGAGGTTTAAATATTCAGCTATTTGTTTCGGCATATTTCCAAACTTGTTTCTACCAATAACCTGAGCCGTACATTTACCGTTTCTGAACTGTTAAAAAATCGGTTGTTGTTTGCTTTTTTAGTACGTAAACTTTCGTACATCTTTACAATTTTGTAATATTTTCCATGTACTACGAAAGATCTAGGAATCTTATTTTTGGTGTGTGGATTTTTTATGAGCAGAATGTCAACATGGTTTTCGATGTCATTGGTAGTTATTTCAGATAGTTCTTGGCGCCTACAAGCCCCAGTGACTCCAAAAATAAGAGTGACCTGAAATAAATGTAAAAAATATGTATATAATGTCAATCAAATAAATCCTCGATTATTTATGTCCTCTAATAGTACATGCTAAAAAAAACAGCAATAAATTTTTCCCAAGTAGTGGTTAAGTACATCAAGTTTACCTTTGTCGCTAAATACTATTCATTTTTATTTTATTTTATTTGTTAGGGACAAAAAACAGTTACATGCCAAGCTTAACTAGATATTCTTAAATTAGTACAATACTTAGAAATACATTTATAATTTTTTTTTCCATGTTTATGATACTACACATGTAACCCACAACACTGTCCACGAATTAACACAAAAAAGTCAAAAGAAAACAAACAAGTAGTGTGCATCATAAAAAATAAGAAGAAGAAAGAATAGTTATTTATGCTACAAGTGCGGCAAGTAGGTGATTTCCGATGAGTGGTATTTTTATTCACGAGCGAGCGAAGCGAGTGAGTGGATAAATCGACACGAGTCGGAAATCATCTTACGCACATGTATCATACAACATTTTACTATGCATTGTGCGACGAAATAAAAAAAAAATCTGAACCAAGCAAGAAATTAATAAAATGGCGCTTATTCAAGGGCGCTCAGCATATCCACAGATTAACTATTAGTTCATAGATCCTCGGGCATATCTACTGCGCATGTGCAAATAGCTGTCACATCGTAACGCAAAAAGGCACGAGCAAAATATTCATTCTGCCAAACATATTTAATGAATATTTAAAATTAATTTATTGATCAAAATCTAAATATAGAGTAATTAAAAACGCCTTAAATGAAGTATTAGTTTTGTTTTACCTTTTATATGAATGATAATCTGGGGGGTGACCATAAGCTCTTAGCGCGGTATCAATTTGAGATCGAAAAAGGGACAGATGTATATGACTTGTATACATCTGTCACTTACTCGATATCAAATTGATACCGCTCTAAGAGCTTATGGTCACCCCCCTGTACTTAACTAATATTTAAAACTTTTCTCAAATAATAAAAACTCTATGCCCTAGCCCGCCGCTGACGTTGGAGTAAAAAATTTAGAAAGTACAGGAAAGTAAAAAGCACTAGTAAAAAAAAGTGACACTTTCCGCACAGTTTGGCTGCTTGGAAAACGCTCTTTTCGAGGACATGCATTGTATAATAAATTTTATATATACTTAAGAATTCAGTAACTCTATTGCTCCCGCCTTGAAACGATGTTTGGAGAGAGTAAATAATATGTCAAGCTCCATGAAGTGAGAGTTGACGCATCAACGAGGCGATGAAGAGGCACGCGTTAGTCTTACACGAATTTGTGTAGAATAGCTGAGGCACACGTACCCCACAAAGCATGACAGATCTAGGTACTATATGATCTAGGCTATTTGATAAGGGAATGCAGTCGAATCTATTATTGCATATACCAAGAAGTCATCTAGATTCCAAACTAAGAACATTATAATGACTTAGTAATTGCTCATAGGAGACTTTAGGACGATAACATTTATAATTCAAAGTACGTCAATAGTTTTCTGAACAATTTCTACCCTATCCTTGTTCTTATCATATAGACGATCCCAAATTTGGACGGCGTATTCCAATTGCGATCGCATCAGAGTTTTATATAATAGTAGCTGTTCCCGCGGCTTCGCTCCCGTGGATCACCCTACAGGACCCGTTATCGGGATTAAAAAATAGCCTATGTAACTCAGGAATAATGTAGCCTTATATTGGTGAAAGAATTTTTTAAATCGGTTCAGTAGTTTCGGAGCCTATTCGGTACAAACAAACAAAACAAAAATCTTTCCTCTTTATAATATTAGTATAGAGTATAGATTAATTTCACCTGGTGCTTCATTTATAAATTTTTCGACGTTATCTCCAGTTAGTACCTTTGATTTTTAACACACATATCCATCTGATTGTCTTTTTAAAAATGCAGTCAACTTTGTATATTCCTTAATGTTGATACAATCCATTGATTGGGACTGGTTTTCAGCATAGAGTAAGTGGACCATAGTGAAGATGGTTTGTATTTATTCGCTAATTCTCCAAAATACGCCAGCAAACCATTTTCAGAACACGAACTTGTTTTCTTTTCGTTTCTCTCTCTTTCGTTTTAGGTTATCGATCCATGAAACCTCACAAACCCATAGCTCAATGTGTTTTGTCTCTATATACTGCAAAAGTCTTTGGGTGCTCTTGCGTAGTAACTAGTGCATACAGGGATATTTTTTATTTATTTATCGATAGGCTTGCGTTTGACCATTATCTCGCCTGATGGTAAGCGATGATGTGGTCGACGGTAAAGCACGCTTGCCTAGAAGTAACCTATTCACTCTTGACTTAAAGACCCCAAGGTTGTAGGTATCAGGAAACAAAGACTTCGGCAGGGAATGCCACTCCTTAGCTGTGCGTACAATGAAAGTATTCGCAAAACGCTTTGTACGTATGGGTGGGATGTCCACCATGTACCGGTGACGCATTGCCGTACGTCTTGTCCGGTGATGGAAAGGGCTAGGATAATCGCCGGTTGGTGTTAAATTTCATCCTACATGTCTAACAAGGCCTCTGCTAGTTTTTTTCGGCCCCTGGTACGCCTTTAAAAGGTACGGGCGCCTAGGGTCCCGAGAATCTCAAAGAAAATATAATAATAATCGGTTCTTTATGAAAAAACCCATGTACATCAAAAAGTAAATTATTAGTAATGTAGTTGCTGTTAAACGCACTTCTGCTTGCATATTAATGATTGTTTTTGCAATTCCCGTGATTCTTAACAAAAAATAAATAAAAAATAAAATAATACAAGTTCATTCTATCTAATTATTCAATTAATATGTGCACTTGTGCAGTGCAATAAAGACATCACAAAAAATACGTCTAATAAGACGACCTTTAGCAATGACGACAACGAATAATAATTCGTTGTCGTCATTGCTAAAGGTCGTTCCCATCTTGGAAAGCCTTGACGGTCACTGACGAGCTGCTTCCAAGCCACTCTGTCTCCCGGCTATTCCCAGGGCAGTGGTCACCGTGACTCTCATTCAACATTATCTGATCTGACCGTCATGTAGGTGAGCATCATTGTGGTTTTTGTCACCTTTCCCACTACAATAAGTTTTCCAGGTCCTCTGGTCGTCTCCGGGCGATATCGCCAAAGTAACTTAGGACTGATTGATAACAGATCCCGGAGAGTCCGGTTTTGATATTTAGTTGGTCGAGAATGGACTTATGCGTTTAGCTGTCCATGGTGTATGCGATGCGCAAAGTTCTTAAATACGTTCGTACCTAATCTTTCTTAGTTCATCCTAACTTTCATTCATTAAAGTAATTAAATGTTGCCATACATTAGGAATTTCTCCTGTATCGTTGGTGCGTACGTATACAAACATTTAAACTCACATATACAAATAGCCAAATCCGGCACAACTATAAGTAGGCCCTACAAAAAAGTATTACGTGGGGTAATCGTACCTGCGACAGCAGCCACTGCGCAAACCGTCCTTAAACGTACTATTAATTATTCTGTGCCTAAACTCATTGACTACTTTATTATATTTGGCGACTTTTCCATACTCTTTGATTTCAGTGATGATGATTACGTAACACGCCTTAAATAAAAAAACATTTGCCAAAATATACAACCGACTTCCAAATAAAAACACTACAAAGTTCAAAATAACTTCATTTCGCAAGTCTTCTAACATGAAGACGTTATTGTTAGAATGAACTGAGTGAAATGATTACCTTAATCTGTAGATGTACATTATAATACATTCTAACTAGGCGATGTCTCTACGTCAACAAGGTTAATAAATTCATGATCCACCATAATAAGTTCGAATTCAGCTTAAATTGCCTTAGCAACAATCGATTTAATAAGACAATGTCAATTAGTTTACCTATATTTATGTCATTTTAATAACAGATCTACTTGACGTTTTATTATTTGCCATTTTTCTTATAAATTAAAAATAAATTCTGTAACCGAAATAGTTCGTTTATGTTTTTGAAGTGAAATATCTTCTTTCTATAAAAGGAAACAATGCTAGACGACAGCTAATTCCAAATTCAGAACATAATTACCGCTTTATAAAAAGAAAGTTTTCCATTCAATTTATAATCTACTGCGACCCTTTACCCGTATTGGCACAGTTTTTATATTATTTAAAATATCATAAGTGCACCATGAGTGGTATTGAAGTTTTCAAACGAGTTATCGCCTGAAAGGGTTATGAATCAACGTGCTCAGTCGTTGCCTATCTTTAAATAACTTATAAAGGAACATTACCTGTCTGTGATCCTGTCCTTGTTTAAGATGTATTGTTTTCTTGTTTTTGTATATTTAGATTATTTTGTATGTATGTATCTATTTTAGTAGTTTGTTATTAGTACCTAATTGTAGGTACTTAGTAATACTTGTTTGATTGAAATTTGTACCAAGTGCAACCCCATGTCGTGTCCAGGCTATCTCTTTCCATTCAAGGTTGCCTGGAAGAGATCGCAGAGCGCGATAGGGCCGCCTGTTGTGTGTTTGTTTTAGTTTTGATGTTTTTTTTTGTATTGTTTTATCTTGGTGTACAGTAAAGTATATATAAATAATTCAACTTGCTTGACTGTACGTAGAAGATATTCATGAATTTTTATATTGGGGTCTTTATTTATGCAATAGACGGCATTATTTTTCTTTTAAATTTTGTTCGTCTGTCGGCACGGATGTCTGTTTACGCAATTAATACTAATTATGCTATTATTAAATTAACCTCCAACTATTATGTTAATATTTATTTATATAATACAATTAGCACGCATTAAGGATGCGCCTTGGGGCAGCTAAACACAATGGAATATTATTTTCAAATGCCCATGGACATTAAAACACACATAAACAAAATGAATATTAATATTATGTCTATAAAAGTTTCATTAATAGGACTTTTTTGTTTTATTTTTTATTATTGTTAAGCGCGAGTCAGGCTAGTCACTTGGTCAGCCTGCAGTCGAACAAATATCTCGACGCAACGAACACGGCTAGGCCGCTTGGCGATACGTCTTTGCCCAGTCGCAACCCTTTGGCCGGAACCTACCACCAGTTAGTATTAACTGATTAGCATCATCTGGGGACCACGAGTAGAAAAACATAAGGGGTACTCTCCTACGGACGTGGGTGACTGAGCCTCCTAAAATTCTTGTTTTTAACACGCTTTTATTAGCTTGTTATGTATGTTTCAATGTAACGGAATCTTTTAGCGTGTTTTGAAAGTTTGCAAACTACTGAGGGTTGGTGGTCGTTTACAACACGCTAAGTTGCCAGTCACAGTAAAAAATCCCATAATAATACCGAGTAATCAACATAATCACTACATTGATGATTTAAGAAGCACACAATTAAAAATTACACGGTGGTATGTATACCACCAACTTACCTACTTACTTAATTACTATAACTTGTAAGTTATGATGACATACATAAGAAATCAGCAGTATGAAAATGCATACGAAGTTGTAAGGTTTGCTTTATTAATAATGGGGGTGTATGTGAGTTCGTATGTTTGTAAACGCACCCACGATACAGGAAAAAATTCCTAGCGTGGAGCAACGATTTAAAAAAATTAATAAAAAAAAACATAAAGGCAAGGTAAAAAACCAGTTAATGGGTGAATTGCCAGCTGTAAGGGTGACCCCACAGAGAGCCTTTTTGAACAGTGGAGTCGAATATGCAAGTCCAGTGTTAATAAGAACATTTAAATGGCGAGGGCAAAATGCTACTAAAGGGTACATCTGTCTAATTGTGTGTATGGCTACCCATGCCATACACCTGGAAGCCGTATCAGACTTAACATCTCAAGCATTTCTGGCTGCATTTTGAAGATTTGTTGCACGTCGAGGTCTATGTCATCATTTGTTCAGCGATAATGGCACTAATTTTATTGGTGCAGCAAAACAACTTAAAGACCTTTTCAAAGGTGAAAACAGCATTTCTAAAGAAAGTACCGAAAATGTAGCATGCGAAGGAACTACGTGGCATTTTATCCCGCCGCGAATGCTAAACTGTGGAGGCCTCTGGGAAGCCGCGGAGTACAATCAACATAAAAACATCTAGCTAGGGTTAGCAAAAACACAACACTTACCTATGAAGAAATGGCGACATTGCTAACACAAATAGATGCTTGTTGAAACTCCCGCCCCTTGTGTCAGCTGGACAATACTATTGAGACGATGTCACCTCTCACACCTGGTTTCTTTTTAATAGGTGATCCATCCATGGGAAACGTTAGAGATAATAATTTATTTAAAAACGAAAAGAACAAGAAGCTTGTGATCCTCAGTAGCAACTCAACCAGCAAAATTCTACCAATTTCTAAAAGATTATTTCGCGATAGCTTTCAAATTTGTCATTACATAAAAACAAATTGTGGCGTAGAACAATTAATATACGAATTAAAGGATAAACTAAGAGAATTAACCTGTCAGGATTACTGTGTCATCCTAATTGGAGGTAAAGATTTCAAGACTACAAGCGACTACACTAATCTGGTAAAACTAATACGGGATAAAGTGATGTCTATTAAGCATACAAATATAATATTGTGCTTACCCACTTTTAAAAATCATTATCATAAAGAGATGTATAACCGGCGAATAGAAGCATTTAATAATATAATTTATAATGACAATTTAACTCATAATTCTATCTATTTAATTGACTCAAACTTAAACCTGACTTATGACTTCACATCTTATTTTAAACATGGAAATGTAAATATTAGAGGTATATCTAGTATATTTGATCAAATGCAGAAACTAATATTAGAAATTGACACATATTCTGAATTTTCAAATTCCGCTTTTGAGGCAGTTGAACAACACAGTCAGCTTTTTCGAGATTAGTACCTTGGCTGAGGGTATGAACGGCTTGGCTATATTTGAGGATAGCCACGCACATGTCACTATTTTTCACCAAAACTTATGTATAAGTGAACATTTTTTAAACAAAGTTATGGTATCACCGGTGGTTGTACCGTATGGTGACGGACGTAAAGAATTTCACCATCCCCATATCTTCCCGTGGGTGTCGTAAGATCAGCATTCTCTGGGCACTTTAACAACAATCTGCGATCGCCAACCCACCTGCCAAGCGTGGCGATTATGGCAAACCCCCCCCCAAACCTAATGAATAGCACACAAATAAAACGGCCCCGAGTGCCCGGCAGCCCGTCTACCCTCGGCTACAGTAGCGGTCGAGGCGATGGCGTGGCAAGGGGTGCGAAGAATCCCCGGAGTGGACCCGGCTACCCCAATAAACACCGACGACTGGACCTGGAAACATATAACACGCGAACACTCCGGACAGACGAGAAGATAGCCGAACTCGAGGAAGAATTGAGCAGGTTGCGATGGAGTATTATAGGGTTATCTGAAGTCCGAAGAGAGGGGAAGGACTCGATAATCCTCAAATCCGGTAACCTGCTCTATTGCCGAGAGGGTGACCGACAGTCCCAGGGTGGTGTCGGGTTTATCGTCCACAAGTCCCTTGTGAACAACGTGGTAAAGATCGAGAGTGTGTCGACCAGGGTGGCGTACCTTACACTCAGAATATCCCAAAGATATTCGCTGAAGGTCATACAGGTCTACGCCCCGACCTCGGCACGCCCCGACCTCGGCACACCCCGACGACGAGGTAAAGACCATGTATGAGGATATCTCTACAGCCATGCATGGTTTCAAAACTCATTTCACCGTTGTCATGGGGGACTTTAACGCGAAACTGGGCAAACGAGACGTGGATGAGCTGCAAGTGGGGCAATTTGGAGTTGGACGTTGGAACCACCAGGGTCACCTACTGGCCAGTTTTATGGAGAAGGAGGGCCTTTACATGATGAACTCCTTCTTCAGAAAGCGTGAGCACAGGAAGTGGACCTGGCAAAGCCCCGATGGTGCAACTAAAAACGAGATCGACTTCATCATGTTAACCAAGAAGCAAATGTTCATTGATGTCTCTGTGATTAATTCGGTGAAAACCGGGAGCGATCACCGCATGGTAAGAGGCACATTGAACATTAAAGTTAAGCTTGAAAGGTCTCGGCTGATGAAGTCCACGCTCCGTCCAGCACAGATCCAGGTCCAAAACCCCGAGAACTTTCAGCTCGAACTCCAGAATCGTTTCGAGTGCCTAGGGAGCTCCGTGGACGTTAGCATCGCGACATTAGCATCGCATACAGCGATGGGTTCGTGGAAGCTGTCCATACGGTCGAGTCTAAGTTTTCAAGACCCGCCGTACAGATAGGAACTAAAAGCCCTCTGATCCTACTCTCAAGCTCATGAAGGAGAGGCGTGAGATGATCCTGCAGTCTTCAGACGATGCGTTGAAATACCGGCAGCTAAATAGACGGATCTCAAAGTCCTTGAAAAGCGACCTCCGCCGCTTTAATACTGAGCGTATTAAAGACGCGATTGAGCGGAATAAGGGCTCCAAGGTCTTTGCAAGAGATCTATCTATTGGGCAGAGCCAGCTCACGCAACTGAAGACCGATGATGGCAGGATCGTTTCCGCCAAACCGGAGCTTCTGAGGGAGATCGAGAGATTCTATGGGCAGTTGTACACGTCAACCAGTAAACCCGTCGCGACTCTAGCGAATGACCCTAGAGCTAGATTGACCCGACACTATACCGAAGACATACCCGACTTCAGCCTGTATGAGATTAGGATGGCTCTGAAACAGCTTAAGAACAACAAGGCACCGGGTGACGACGGAATTACGGCCGCACTCCTGAAAAACCAATGAAAAATGGTGGAAAACCAATACTTAAGGCCCTTCAGAAGCTGTTTAATTCCGTCATACTCGAAGGGAAAACGCCACAGGAATGGTGCAGGGTTGTGGTGGTACTCTTCTTCAAGAAGGGTGACAATGCCCTACTGAAGAACTATAGACCCATCACACTTCTTAGCCATGTCTACAAGCTGTTTTCAAGAGTCATCACGAATCGTCTCGCGCGCAGGTTTGACGATTTCCAGCCTCCCGAACAAGCCGGATTTCGTAAAGGCTTCAGCACCGTAGACCACATACATACGCTGCGGCAGGTTATACAGAAGACTGAAGAGTACAACCTGCCTCTCTGTTTAGCGTTTGTGGACTACGAGAAAACCTTCGATTCGATCGAGACTTGGGCTGTACTGCAGTCTCTCCAACGGTGCCAGATCGACTACCGGTACATTGAGGTGTTGAAGTGTTTGTACAAAAACGCCACTATGTCAGTTCGACTTCAGGATCAGACCTCGGAACCATTCCTTCTGCAGCGAGGTGTGAGACAGGGAGACATAATTTCTCCGAAACTGTTTACCGCTGCACTGGAGGATGGTTCTGGACTGGAGAGGGCTAGGCATCAACCTCAATGGCGAGTACATCACTCACCTTCGGTTTGCCGACGATATAGTGGTTATGGCTGAGACCATGGAGGACCTCAGTACAATGCTCGATGACCTCAGTAGAGCTTCCGAAAGAGTGGGTCTTAGAATGAACATGGACAAAACCAAGGTGATGTTAAATGCCCATGTTACACCCACTCCTATCAAGGTCGGAGACTCTACACTCGAAGTTGTGGACGACTATGTCTACCTGGGACAAACGATCCAGTTGAGTAGGGCCAACTTCGAGAAAGAGGTCGTCGAATCCGACTCGGCTGGGCAGCATTCGGGAAGTTGCGCGGTATCTTCTCGTCCAACTTACCACAGTGTCTCAAGACGAAAGTCTATGACCAGTGTGTGTTGCCAGTGATGACATATGGCTCTGAGACGTGGTCGCTTACAATGGGCCTCATCAGAAAGCTTAAAGTCACCCAAACGGCAATGGACAGGGCTATGCTCGGAGTGTCCTTGCGTGATCGAATCAGAAATTTAGAGATCCGCAAGAAAACCAGGGTTACCGACATAGCCCGAAGAATTGCCAAACTTAAGTGGCAGTGGGCAGGGCACATTGCTCGCAGAACGGATGGCTGATGGGGCAGAAAGGTTCTGGAGTGGCGACCGCGAACCGGAAGGTCCACCTGGTGAAGGTTGCGGGGATCCGCTGGTTGCGGGACGCACGAGACCGGTCAATGTGGCGACGCTTGTGGGAGGCCTATGTCCAGCAGTGGACGTCTTTCAGCTGATATGATGATGATGATGATGAATGGTATCACAATTTGATTTTCCCAATTATATCGTAAGCTCTTGCATCACAAGGTCAAATAAAACAAGAGGTGGTACTTTAGCATTAACACATAAAAATAGACAAGTTGAGGACTTGGACATTTGTAAAAAGCTGTATAAAATGGATAGCTTTGAGGTATGTGGAGTAAGATAGATCCCAATGGGTCGAAGTGTCCGAGTTATTTTTTTCTTTCTTTTAAAAAAAAACGTTGCCCCACACTAGGAATTTCTCCTGTATCGTGGGTGCGTTTACAAACATATAAACTCACATACACAAACACCCAGAGCCGGAACAACTATTTGTAGATCATACAAATATTTGTTCCGTGCGGGAATCGAACCCGCGACACGCAGCGCAGCAGTCAATCGCTCAACCACTGCGCCAACCGTGCGCCCGTGTGTGTGTTATTTTTCGGCCCCTCCATAAGATAAGATAAGGGACAAACTGTTACATAATCTGTTGTCATAGAACACCCGTAAATAAAAACCTTGATGATTTTTTAGATAGATTGGAACAATTATTGCAGTACTTTTTCAATAAAATGTGCTTCATTTGCGGTGATTTCAATATTGACTTGTCTAAACAGGACAATAAAAGAAGTTCGTTTACATCTCTGTTGAAATGCTATAATTTTAGATATTTGTTTGATTCAATTACATTTGTGCGAAATAACTCCGAGTCGTGTATAGACAATAATTATATTGACCAACACCTGTAATAGAAAAAAAAATATGTATAATAAAAATATCGGTAGTACCGACATTGACCACAATCGATTAGCGGATGGACATGCAGCCCTTTTCTGTACAGTATATTTAGAAAAAGTCAATACACAATGCGTTAGTTTTAAATACATAGAGAGAAGATTATACAACGAGAAGAATAATAAAGAATTCAGACGAAACTTCTGGAACACGACTGGAATTTAGGTACAAACACGTTCATACGAAAAATCAAAGAACTACATTCTAGTACGTTTAAAAAAAGTAAAGTAAAAATCAACATAAAAAGAACTGGAGGATCTAAATGGCTTACGAAAGGAATAAGGATATCTACCAAATGAAGAGATTACTAAATTCTATAAATAAAGCTAAGCATGACAAATCGTTATTAAAATATCGTGAACAGTATCTTAGAATTTATAAAAAGGTAATTAGGAATGCTAAAAGAAAGGAAGTAACTAATCAAATATATAAAGCAATTAACTACTCCAGCAAAGAAATTTGGAAAATAGTCAATAAAACTCGGTAAAAGATTTACAATAATTTCGAAAATGATAATATAGTACTTAAACATAATAATAAAATAATTTGTAACCCTATAGACATTGCTAACATTTTTGCGGAAAAAAATGACAACAGTAAAGGTGTAAATACAGGTAATCCAGAACTGGCTAAGAAGCATCTAATTGAAAATACTGACAGAGTTGATAAGTCTATGGCTTTTAACCCCGTCATGCCGATAGAGATTTATAAAATGGTAAAGGGTATGGATAGCAAAAGTCATTTGGACACGATGGAATGCCGCTGAGCGTAATTAAATATATATTATCTTACCCAATATCTCAAATAATAAACGACTACGTCAATGAGGGCGTTTTCCCTGACAAATTTAAGTTAGCCAGAGTTGTACCACTATTTAAGAAAGGTGCTAAAACAGATCCAAGCAACTACAGGCCCATTTCATTGTTGTCGGTTCTATCCAAACTTTTTGAAAACGTGATCAAAAATAGGCTTGTAAGACATTTGAGCAGTCTAAAAATAATAGACCGTAATCAGTTTGGATACCAAAAAAGTAAAGGGACACTGGATGCTATAGACTCCTTAGTTAATAACGTAGTGAATAAGCTGAACAATAAACTTAAAGTTGCTGGCTTATTCCTGGACTTAAGTTCTGCGTTTGATACTGTAGAACATTGCATTCTATTGGATAAGTTAGAGCATTATGGTATAAGAGAAAATGTTTTAAAACTTTTTAGTTCTTATTTGACCAACAGGAAACAGTACGTCGAAATTAAATCACTTCTCGAAGGTGTGGATGAAATTCATAAATCCAAAACATTTACTGTAAGTAGAGGTGTTCCACAGGGTTTGGTGTTGGGCCCCTTTTTATTTATAAAATTTCTTAACGATCTAACTGAATACATTAAAAACATTTTACCAAATGCTGAATTAATAATATTTGCTGACGATACGAGTGCTGTTATAGCTGCTGATAATATGGAAACCTTAAAGTGTAAATTAAATATATTAATAGCTGCTTGTGAAAGCTGGTTTTCTATGAATAATCTTAAATTAAATGTAAGTAAGACAAAGTGTATGATATTTAGATCTACAGTTAGGAACAAAGCTTTAATAAACGTAGAATCCTTAGGCAGGAAAATTGATATAGTAGACAGCCTAAAATTTTTGGGGGTGCAAATAGATTATTTGCTTAGTTGGAAGCCAGAACTAGATTCAATTACAAATACAATAAGCAGTTCGCGTTATGCGATCAGATCTTTAAGGGATATTTTGTCTATTGCACAACTTCGAGCCGTCTATTTTGCTCTAGTTGAATCTAAACTTAGATACAGCATAAAATTTTGGGGAAATAGCTATAAATATAATATTAAGGCAGCCTTTACTATACAAAAGCGAGCATTAAAAACCATGCTTCGTTTAAATCAGACAGAATCATGTAAGGAGTATTTTAGTAAACATATGATTTTAACGGTACGTTTATTTCTCCTTACTCATTTAAACAAAAACTTAAACGAGTTTGAAACAGACGAAGAAAGAAAAGCTAGAGTAGATACTCGAAGAAAAGATCTTCCTACTATTCCGAAGGCAAAGCTGAATGATGTCAAACACTCGTCCCGTGTGCAGTCTGTCAATCTGTTTAACAAATTACCAGCGGAATTTAAGAATATTTAGAATGTGAACATGTTTAAAAATAAACTCAGGACTTTGTTAATCAAAAAAGCCTATTTTAGCATTGATAATTGCGGAACTCGGGCTAAATTATTATCAGCCGCACGGCACGAATTTAAAAGTTAAGCAAGGCTTGCCGAAGTTTAGGTTAGGACATTTACATAGCGAGATCCGTGACTCGGAAAGCACGTAAAGCTGTTGGTCCTGGCTATCATTTGAAGTTCTTTGACAGTCGTTACGGGTAGTCAGAAGCCAGAAAATCTGTCACCAGTCTTAGGGGTTCTTGTTACTCACTTATTGGGTTGTCACTTAAGGTCAGCTCCATATAAAATACTGGTACTTAACTGCATCTAAAGTTGGCACAAGGCTAGGCAGATTGATTTATAGGATGAAGGAGTTTTTATTGTTTTGATCGGCGGCTGATTTCTTGAGAGAATTTGTTTCATACTCGAGTGATGTTGTAAGAATGAAAGCATTCCCAGCAACACTTGAAACTTGTAAATAATTGATAGGATGAAAATAATAGGCAAGCATTTTTGGCAACAAAGTATGTTTATTTTATCACAAACCAGTCCACTCGAATTGCCCGATGTCATTTAAAAATATCCAAAATATGTTGAATGTTTTCTTACTTTGGCTATACGCTTAAATCCTTTTCCATACTTAATTATTAGTACCTGGACACCTTAGCTTTGCTCGGTATTTCCAATTATTAATTATAAACAAAAAATACAACTTTACGGAACGAGATACGTGAAATAAATAATTGATATATACAAGAAATGGTCGTTTATATAAATTATATTAGAAAGATAGATTAGTACTACTACTAGGTATTACTAAAAGGTACTTAAATATAGTAAAAAAAGTTATTTCTTAAAATAATAAAACTCATTTGCTTAAGATGCGAACTTAAGACGTAAACAAGAAGAAAACCATGCTGTGCAGTCGGAGGATACATATTTGCGAGCTGGCTGACCAAAACCAGATGTATAATCCGACTGCATAGCATGATTTTCATCTTGTTTACGTCTTTGAATGTGGAAAGAATGGAATTTTATTATTATCAAGACCGGTATATGTGGCGTCTACATCACTTGCACTAGTAAAACTGTGTCACATATTACGAATAAGAATAAGAAATTTTATTTTCTCAAACATGACGTGTATACATATAGAATTAAAATAATACATGCATGCAAGATCTTAAATAAGAGTGGCTCACGACATGTCTGCCATTTCTCATGGCGTGCAAATATTTTAGGTACAATTATTATTATTGAATCAATTATTTTAAAATTTTACAACATTAAATATCATTCATAGTTAAAATTATTAAATTATTATTCGCTTTGCCTTTGACTTTTCTTCACAAAACCATTTTTCCGTTTTTTAAAAATATCAGTGGTTGTACGTTGTTTTATAGATAACAGTTTTATAGAATTTCGTTTCACATAAAACAATTGTCATATTATTATCACAGAATACTTTGGATAAATTTAAATCATTGATTTTTGTTTCAAAGAAAATTGTATGTTTAATGAATATTTAAACATAACATTTTCTTTGACACAATTTCATAGAATAACAAATCAAAATATTCTGTAGCCTCCTATTGTTTAGTTAATTTAAAATTACTTGCTAATAAAAACATTTCATAGTGACAGTTTAAATTTTTTTCAATTCATACCTCAAAACACTTTAAAGTTGCTTCTGCATTGTCTCCGGCAATGCAGGAAGTGCAACCCCTTCGCCCTTACGTAACAAAGCAAAGGCACCCATGCTCATCTCTGTTGCTTTGGAGGCGGGGGTAACAGTTAATAAGTTAATAAAAACAGGAGGCGGCTCTCCCATCGCGCCTCCCGTTTGTATATACACTCTAGGGGTAGCAACCAAAAGACTACATGAAGTCGGGGTTCCCCGATTCGGTTTTGGAACAGATTCGACCTATTTTAACCATGAAGCTACAAGAGAAACGGATTGAATGAAACGTCATATGAGGTCACCGACCCACAAAATGGCGGCATTATCGTACAAATATTTATTATTTTTCGCCGATCAAACAATATTCGTAAAAAAATTATTCTACTGTTCGAAAAGTATTGTTACATAAAAATGTGATAATAAAATTCAGTGAATTGTATTTCTGTGAAATATATATAATTCAAGTAAATAGTCGTTGAAACAATAATATGCGAAATAAAAATAGAATTAACATATTATAATAACATTTTCTGCAAAACGTCTATGTCTTGGAAACAAGGGCGCGGGGGGGGGGGCTATAGTATCAATACATCACATTCTTGATCCCATTTTAATAACAATAGTCCCATCTTCTGTTTTTGTTTGACTCATGTCTATTTCATTCTCTTCTTCTGTCTTCTTCGCTTTTACAACCTCTTTATTTTGTTCTTCTGTTTGAGTTTCAGGTTTCCTGAATATGGCTCCAACAAGGTTGGAAAAAGGACTTTCCACCAACATAAGAAAGAAGAACGCTGCTATGAATGTCCACATTGTTAGTGTAAGGCTTTTTAGTGTCTGGAATGTTAAAAATATTTACTGAGATGTATAATCATTGAGGATAAAAATCAGATTTTGCTTCTGCTTACTTGCTGATTTTGATTTTCAAAATCGGTCCACAATTGACGGAGAAATCGGTGAAAATACACAAAAAACAATCAAAGTCGAACATAGAACCTGCACCTTTTTGGAAAGTCAGTTAAAAAAGAACTTGCCATAATTGTATTTATGTATTTAGCTTTATCTTTAAGCGTTAAACACCCAGTGCTGGTTTACAGTTGACACCCCACAGTGACACATGGACGAAGGGGAAATGAAATAGTAAACAACAAAATAATAGATGATGATTAAATAGATGTGTACAATAAAGTACATTCTATTCTCTAATAAGAAATGTACTTACAACACCGATTATAGAGGTTCTACGGAGGGTTATAATCGAAGCCACTTCAGCTCTGATGAAGGCAATGTGCGTGAAGTAGGCACTGAAAGACAATCGTGCGATAAACGTGAAGGGTCGCCACTCCAGGATTGGGCGGTAGAAATCTGTGGGAAGAAAGTGAATTGTCAAGCATTCTTTATACCTATCTTTGGCTCGAAAAATAACGTTGTCTCTAAAGTAGTGTCATCAGATCAAATCATGCAGATATTGAACTTATTGAATTTGTATTCACATTATGTCAATAATTTTTCAATTTTAGTTTTGTTTCTTTTATTGCCTTCAATGATATCCGATATATACGGGTGAAATGGACACTTAATTTTAATCATTTGCTTAGTCGCGCTTGGGTCACATAATAAAGTCTTAGGATTAAGTAGTATTTAGTCTTAGGATTATCTAGAAAACAATAATGATTATAAAAATAATGTTGTCGATTATGGTTTGTGCAAGAGCAGAGATTGGGTATGTTGAATTATTATTCACAAAGCATTACATCAGGTCACGAATTTTAGTTTTGTTTCGTTAACTGCCTTCAATGCTATCCGATATAAACGGCTGAAACTGATACTTAATTTTAATCACTTGCTTAGCCGTGCTTGTGTGTGTGACAAATTAAAGTCTTAGATTAAGTAGTATTTATGTTGGTTTATAAATTATAATAATAATTGTTTTCTGAAACTGTGATTATTAGTCTTATTAACAATTAGTATAAATATAAACATGATGTGTTAAATACCAAGATTTGCAACGATGTAATTAAATAAAATTGCCATCGTATATTTTTTATTAAGATACTTATTATTTTTTTTATAATTGGTAGGCTCGCGCTTGACCACTATCTTACCTGATGGCAAGCGATGATGTGGTAGACGGTGAAGCACGCTTGCCTAAAGTATATAACTCTTGACTTAAATGCTCCTATGTTGAAGCTATCGGGGACACAGACTTCGGCAGGGCATTCCACTCTTTAGCTGTATGCACAATTAAAGTATTCCCAAAACGTTTAGTACTACCATGTGCCGATGGCGCATCGCCGTCCGTCTTGTAGTCCAATAATAGAACGGGCTAGGCGGAATTTAAATCGTGTAATTCCATCGCATACTCCTCGAAATGCAATCGATAAAAAACATCAAGCTGGCAACTCGGCGACGATGTTCAAGGCTCTGGAGCTTTGACTCGACCATTGCCTCTTTGCTGACGAGCTTTTTGGACCGTTTCTCGATCGACTTAACTGCATGAAGCTGTTATTTGGCAGACTCGTCCCAGAGAAAATAATGATATTTTTTATTTATTCAAAATCTGTTTATAGTACCTATACATTCATAAATTCTGCCAAACTGTAAAACAGTTGGTCAGCAGATAAACTTACAAGATAAAATTTTGTACCAACCTTCGAATTGAATAATAACTCCACCTATGATAGTGGCTATGACAATGCCAAAGACAGGCTTTAGCAAAGCAGCATACAGCAAGTGAACGTACAAGGGCAGCGGTGGACCATCAGTATAGAAAATATGTCCGGAAAAGCAAACGAGCACCGCCACGAGGAATGCAGACCAGTATGGGTACCGGTATTTCTGTAAAAGGCAAAAAAATACGTAAAGATATAATAATTTATTCATAAGTCTAATAAGAAGATAATTTTCGGAAGAAAATACACTGATGTTAGACTAAGTTTAGTACCAAGTTACCAAATTCTTCACATTGAGCTTCTAGAGAGAGATAAGGGGGAACATTTAAGTATTTTGTTACTGACCCAAAAATAGAATGGACAAATAAAATTATTTTATTTGTTTGACATATTATACGATGAAGAAACAAGTAAAATTTAAAATTTAATAATCCCCCGACATATTTTTCTTACTTAAATTAATATTATAAATACGAATATTTGGATGGATGGATGTATGTAACTTAAACACGCTAGAACGGCTGACCGGATCTGGATGAAAATTGGCACAGACATAGATTGTATTCTGGAATTGCACATAGGTTACTTTTCATCCCGTTATGATGTTCTCCTGGGATAAGAAAATACTATTCACGCGGGCGAAGCCGCTGGCAGAAGCTAGTTCATAAAAAAGCTATTCAATTTAAAAATCTTTTTTTTTTTATTAATTGGCTCGCGCTTGACCACTATATCAACTGATGGTAAGTGATGATGTGATCGACGATGTAGCACGCTTACCTAGAAGAAACCTATTCACTCTTGACTTAAAGACTCCCGGTCAAAGGAAATGCCTGCTTGGGTTCGAACACAAGTCCTACATCTTGAAAGTCGGGGCCGCTAGATCACCACTGCTTCTACCTATGTAGGCATTAAGGCTATAGCATTTTTAAGTAGACCGATGACCTGGTTACAGTTGAGGCAATTTGCTGGATGCGACACGCACAGGACTGGTCGATGTGGCAACGCTTGGGGTTGAAAGCAGTTCAGCAGTGATCGACTTTTGGGTGGAATGATGTTGATTATGCTATGTTTTTAAGAAAAGTTACCTGGAATTTCTTAGGATCCCCACCAGCCTTCTGCCAGTTGTAGATGATGTAGCCTAACGCCATACCAATGATGCAGCCAGTCAGATTGGTATGCATTCTTACAAAGACTTGGTTGAATGTGGGATCATCCTTGAATACATTCAATGCCATGCTGAAATTAGAAAACAGTTCGTTTCGTAGAGTTAACACGACCCAAAAATACCAGAACAAAACTATGAGGAATTTAAAAGCCGTCCCCTAAATTTCACTTTAGAGGATTAATTTACCAAAGGACTTTCACCGGATTTGAACCAAATGCTGCCCAGACATGAGAGTGCTTTCAAAAAATGAACATTGGATGTTAATTGATACATAAAAAATAGATTTAAAAAAATCGGTCCCACGGTTAAAAAGTTATGGTCTAATCCATTAATCCGTTGGATATCTAATCGTGACGAATTTCAAAGGTTTTTAATGAAAATGCATTATTAGCACAAATTTACCGATGTCCACGTCGCACAGCAGGTTGTTCGCCTACACATCTGGTGCCCCATAGCACGCCATAGATCGTACGATCGCTAATGTCCTGTCAGTCTTGTAAATAGGTCTTCACATATAGTGGCAATTAGTTCTTAGACTTTTATCGATCGATCCAAGCTAGCAAGTATGCGGATGATCGAAGAACATACTTACACTATTCATTCCAATAATTTTTTTGCAGGTAAGGTTAGAGGTACGTAACGTCTGGGGATCCCGGGATCTTCGACCAGACAAATCATTCCATAGAATAAAACAAAGATTATATTAAGAAGAGTGTTGTTTGTGGATATCGGAATCTTTGTGATAATAGTGGAGTTTCATTAACAATATATGGAATACATCACGATTAGGTAGCCAACGGATTAGACTTAATTTTTTGACCCTGGGACCGATCTTTTTTATATTTTTTATATTAAATTGATGTCACGAAACTTTTGGAAGTACCTTCATGTCTGGGCAGCATTTGGTCTAACTCCCATACATGTTTCGTCAATGTCCTTTTCCAACTTTACATGGAAGTTCATTATTTTGGTGAAAGGTTAGTCTCATCGATCACACAGTTATTTAAATTTAGCTTTTATTATTTAATTTTTTATTTTTTCTACAGTCATATATAAACAACATAATTTTTAGGATAAGGCAAGAGGACGCAATTTTTTGAGCTAAAAACTATTAAGGCCGGAGTACCACAAGGAAATGTGTGAGGCCCAATCCTGTACTTGGTAAACACATGTGATATCCCAGAGCTGGAAAACAACACCATATCGACCTTTGCTGATAATATTGATATTATCGCTATTAGTTCAAACCACAAAGAAGCAGTAGAAAAAGTTCAACTAGCTGTGAACAAGGTTTACGACTGGACACAAAAGTGGAAGATCAAACTGAATGAGTCAAAATCGACTCACATTGACTTCAGTAATAAACCACTGCGATTACCACCCAGTCTATTTATATGGCATGCAAGTGCCTTATGCGAATACAGCCAAATACCTTGGCATAACTCTTGACGCCAAGTTGCGTTGGAAATCTCACGTCAAAAAGAAAAGACTGGAACTCGATATACGGTACAAAAATATGTATTGGTTACTTTTTTTTTTCTTTTTTTATTCGAGGTGGGTTTGCTCTTGACTCTAGTCTAGGTCAGAGGTGACAGAGACAGAGTCGACGATGGAGTGAGCTTACCAAGAAGAAGCCTGTTCACTCTAACTTTGAAGAGATTCGGGTTGTATGCGTTAGGAAACACAGACGCAGGCAGTGAGTTCCACTTTTTTGCTGTGCGCATTATGAAGGATGTTTGGAAGCGCTTGGTGCGAATTGGTGGAATAGCAACTAGGTGAGGATGGTAACTTGCAGTGCGTCTAGATGTCCGATGGTAGAAGGGGGCCGGTGGGATGAGGTCGTGGAGCTCATGAGCACACTCGCCAAAATACAGTCTGTAGAAGACCGACAAGCAGGCAACCTTATGGCGATGAGCTAAGCTGTGAAGCTTGGCATCTACCAGTTTGACGTCGCCAATTAGTCCCTTGGCTCTGCGTTCCACCGAGTCAAGCGCGGCAAGCTGATATTTAGCTGAGCCATCCCAGAGGTGGCTGCAATACTCCATGCAGGATCGGACTTGCGCTTTGTAAAGAGTTAATAGCTGTCCAGGCATAAAGTATCGCTTCACTCTGTTTAGGACGCCCAGTTTCTTTGCCGCAATTTGGGCTTTGTACTCGATGGTGGCGCCGAAGTTGAGACTGGATGTCAACTCCATGCCAAGGAGCTCGAGCCGATCAGTTACAGGAACAGATGCACCCCGAAAAGTAGGCCTTTGGATGAAATGAGTCCTCTTTGCGGTAAAAAGACACGCCTGTGTTTTGGTGGCGTTAAAAGAGACCAGATTTTCATCACCCCAACGGGAGAAAAGACTTAAGGTCAAATCAGTACGCTCCACCATAGCCTCTCTCAAGGAACGAACTTCATCCCCGCCGGTTTTTGCGCTGGACAAGTATCTCTCTGAAACCGTACTGTCATCTGCGTACCCAACAATACCAGGCAGAAGTAGGTCATTGATGTGCAGCAGGAAAAGAGTTGTAGAGAGAACAGACCCCTGAGGAACACCGGCATTAATAGCCTTAAGGTCAGAGGAGCAGCCGTCAACGACTACTCGGATCGACCGTTCACTGAGGAAGTCTGATATCCAGCTACAAAAACCGGCTGAGATGCCATAAGCAGGAAGCTTGCTGATTAGACTAGCGTGCCAGACCCTGTCAAAGGCCTTTGAGATATCGAGCGATACGGCAAGTTCTTCGCCGTGTTTCTCGATGGCTTCGCCCCAGCAGTGCGTGACAAACACAAGAAGATCGCCAGTTGACCGTCCCCGGCGAAAGCCATATTGACGGTCACTAAGGAGCTCATTGTCTTCAAGGTAGGTCAGCAACTTATTGTTCAGTACCCTTTCCATAACCTTACATAGTATAAGGTAATGGCAATCGGACGGTAGTGGGCAGGGTCTGCACGGTCGCCCTTCTTGTGTACTGGTTGTACATTTGCAAGCTTTCAGGATTTCGGCACCTTTCTTTTTTTAAGAGAGAGGCGGAACAAGCGTGTCAATACAGGAGACAGTTCAGGCGCACACTGCCTCAATACTCTCGCTGGAATGCCGTCAGGCCCGCTGGCCTTGTTTACGTCTAGGCTGCACAGTACTCTCCGAACCTCTTTAGTGTGAACTGCGGTCTCCGGCATCAAAGAGTCACATTGAGGTTTATTAGGTGGTTGCTTAGAGCAAGCATCCAGACGCGAATTGCTTGCAAAGAGAGATGCAAATAAATTTGCTTTCTCACTTGCAGAGTGAGCCAGCGACCCATCAGGTTTCAGCATTGGAGGTAAAGTGGGTCGACAGAAATTAGTTTCAACCGCTTTAGACAGGGACCAGAACTGTTTACTACCCGGGGGGTGCGATGCCAGCTTGGCCCCGATACGTCCAATATGGCCAAAACGTGCCCGACGCAGATCCCGTTTGCAGAGCTTGGCGGCAGAATTAAAGGCTCTTTTCCTCGCGCAAACCCTACGCACTCTAATTTAAACTCGAAAGGAAATCCTGTCTATCAATACACAATAAAATTGAATATACAAGCATATTCTTATGCCAATTGTGACGAATGGTATCCAACTATGGGGCTGTACTAAACAAAGCAATGTTAAATTATACAACAATTATTTCAAAATAAAGTACTCTAGAGATGCTGTTAATGCACCATGGTACATCCGAAATGACGACTTTCACCGCGACCTTAAAATGAAACTCGTCACCACCGTTATTCAAAACTTTGCTGAAGCCCACGAACACAGACTTCGACTTTGACATGTGAATGTGGAAGCAATCCAGCTGCTAGATAACACGGATATAGTGCGCAGGCTAAAGAGACTAAACCATTTGTAATAAGTGAAAAAATAATAGCAACAATACTGTGCTATATATGTAACACGTGAACTAAGTGTTTTAACGTATCAGACTCTAAGAAAGTGCTACCGAACTGTATAAAAGTGCAAATTGACACTATTCTTAGTGATAACATTATACAATATAATAATAAGTTAGAGTTAAATTTCTTATTAGTCTATTTAGGCAAGATGGTAATGTATTACTAAGAAACTTAGTTTTTATTAATGTAGAAAAAGTAATCATTTCTATTAATAACGAATCGGTCATTCAATAGCTGAATATTATTTATCTAGATTATAAAAACCGGACAAGTGTGAGCCTAACTCGCACTTGTCCAGTTTTTTGAATATAGATCCAAGTCAAATCAAGGCACAAGAGAGCTCTTTTGTACAGTACAACCGCCAGCGCACGTTATACAGTACAACCGCCCCGACTTGGCCAACTCACACCAATATTATAATTTTCGACATTCACGCGGGCGAAGCCCAGACACAGAAAACGAGTTATAAAAGATTCGGTCACTGAATGGGCAATGCACTCGAACATTTCAAAGGTACTAGAAAATAACACAAAAAAGACAATTATACCCCGTAGACGTAGGAAAATACAGAATATTAACAAAAACCATTTGGTATTCATTTTATTATGAATAAGTACCTACTAATAATTTCTGTACAAAAAGTAATGATATCCCATCTAAAACATAAATGTGAAAACAGGAGCCAAGTTCAATACTAAGAATATGCGCGGTTGTTGACTACGCCGACGAAAGAATTGAGATCTAAATGGGTGCCAAGTTCTGAATATATTATTTCAGAATACATTAACTTGATTATTCGATAAAAATCATTTTAATAAAATAATTAAACCCACTTCCAAAACAATACAAAGGGAAAAATAACTTTATTTTCGGAAGTCGGTGTCTTTGTTGCCTATTTTTTTTCGTTTTAAACACTGACTTCCAAAAAGTCGTTCGCTTTGTAGTGTTTTTACATTTCTTTTTTTTGTTTTAGTACATTATATTGCCATGAAAATACGCATTATTAAGGATAACTTAAAAACTACTCGTCACATCTTGATCAAATTTAAATTGAACCACACGAGAAGCACCAGCTGTCAATTATAAAATATTTAGATGACCTTGTTGACTATGTTGACTAAGGAACCCTAAAAAGTAGTGTAAAATAGTTTAATATCAAAAAGGTAAAATTGATTATTTGTTTTGTCCCCCCCCCCCCCCCCCCCACCCCGAAAGGGTAAATCTGAGTAAAACATTATTTCTGTGGTAGAAAGCTACACAATAGTTAAAAATCAAAGGCTACTTTTTCTCCCGGGGCTTTTTCGTGAAGCTACGGTACTGCTACGGGACCGAATCCTCGAGAAAGAGCTAGTAGTTATGGCTAGAAAATAATTTGTCATACTTACTCTGGGGAAATAACCAGAACACCATTCAGCCCTTGGTAATAAGTATGCAATGCGGGGGCTATCATCCCTACCGCGAAGAGAAGGCTCAGCACCACTTTCCTAGTGAGGTTGGTTCTGCAAATCAAAAATACGACGACTGCGAAGATATAGAGCTGGGTATCTGCTGCTAAATACCTGCAGAAAAACGTAGGAGAAAGAAATTTAGTTGCCGACTGCTGAGCATGTTATCGGATTTTCTATTAAATTTACCAGTAGCAACCTGAGTAAGCCTTGGTAGTGTCACACCAGTCACACCCCATATAAAAGCCCCGTTGTTTGTCTCACGGTCGCAAGTGCGAGTGCTGAGTAAGAAGTCCAGGGTTCGATTCAAACAAAAGACGTCATTCAAAGATCGGGCAAAGTCTTTTATTTAGTTTTCCATTTATCAACAGCAACTCGGGGTTTAAAAGTTGTCGGTTACAAAGTGCCTCAGAGTTAAGCCGTTGGTCCTGCACTTGATCTCTTTCCAATCCGTATTGGATTGCTGTCTTATCACAATGAGAGTGATGGAAGAGATCGTGCATTTATGTTGACGCACACACTTGTGCACTATAATCTGTCACGTCAATGGCTAGTCTCTGCTGAGATTGGCTGCTATGATTCATAATACTGTATAGGAGGACTGTCATTTTAAAATGTGTGGTTTACAGGTACAAAGTAAAGAAGGATAAATATACAAATTGTTAAAAAACATAGATATTTACCAACTTTGCGGCATACAATTGGTACGTTTAGTGTAGTTGTTGATGTAGAGGAGATGCTTCCACCAGTCCTGCCGACAGTCCCTCACTTCGTAATAAATGAATTTCTGAAGATAAAGAGTTTTGGTTAATGCTTTTTATGCCATGGATCAAAACTATGTATAATTGTAAAAATGAAAGAGTAGACAATTCCGAGGTTAAAAATATAAATTATAACAACTTTAAAATGTACCTAGCGATGGAAAATAAACTGTTTAAGAATTCTACTAGTGCTATATAAAGGCAGTTCTGAATGTCAATCGCAGTTTTTTCGGTAGGCGGATAGTTTTTTTTTTACTAATAGACGTCACAAAGACGGACATCATCATCATCATCATATCAGCTGAAAGACGTCCACTGCTGGACATAGGCCTCCCCCAAGCGTCGCCACATTGACCGGTCTCGTGCGTCCTGCAACCAGCGGATCCCCGCAACCTTCACCAGGCCATCGGTCCACCTGGTGGAGGCCTTCCAACGCAACGTCTTCCGGCTCGCGGTCGCCACTCCAAAACCTTTCTGCCCCATCGGCCAAAGACAGTCGCTCCATGCAAAATACTAATTCTCATAGGAATTTGGTGAGACAGGAAGCCGAGCCCAATATACTTGGCGAAAGCCTAGAAGATTGACTGATTAATACTCCACCTCGTTTATATCAATCAGTCAATGCCAAGTATTAAAATTATTCAATTTCATAGGAAAATTGAGATAATTGGAGCTGGTTATTTGAAACTGATAAACTAAACATGAAAGAAAGATAAATTAAGAAAGTGTTTATTCTTCACAAAACGATATACATAATTATGTCGTCACAAGCGATTCATAATACCAACATACCGTGAAACAAAGAAGGTGACCACAAAAAACGCCCACGCTCCCGCCGTCACATATAATATATGAATGCTAAAACTTAATTCTTGTCCAAATTTAAAAATAAAACTTACCATCCAAAAAGGTCCTGATGCTAGTTTTCCAAACCAGGTTGTTGTCAAACCTATGATAATGGCGTACGATGGAGTTAATCTGCAATATAAAAAAGTTTATAAATTTCCTGATACTTGAACAATTCAGGACAAAGGCTTCAAGCCCGCTCGTAACTAATGTGAAAATCTGTATTTTATATTTGATGTTGTTTAATCGATAGCACCTCAATATCTGAACAAATTATGTAAGATGAAAAGAATGAGAACAACAATGAACAACAAAAAAGAATAAGAATAATGAGATAATAATGATTCAGTCAGAGGGTACTTTTATCCCGTGGGTCAGTTTACGAATTTCACGAGGGTGAATCTGCGGACTGATAGATGTTAAGACTTGAATAAGTTATTTTGTATACGAGCAAGAATATACATATTTCCGCTACATTGCCAATTTTGTTAATTTTATTGTGTGCTTAGTAAATTTTAATTTTGTAGTATAATAACAGTGACGTAGTCAACTTGATAGCACACTTACAGCATTGTTCAAGATAAGGATCAATATTTGAAAAAAGTTGTTGTTTAGCTGGCCGCTGATCGTAACAGCGAAATACCGTTGACAAATTGACACGAAGTCACAAATTTCAGCAGTGATAGAGCAATTAGGAAGAAAGAATAAGTTTTTCAGCTGTATACCAATTAACTTGTTCAATTGAAATTCTGTGATTCATCTAAACACGTGGCAGCGTGTCAAGCCAAGTTTAAGCAAATAAGGAACTGGTGACGTAGCAGCTGTGTGTTATATTACACGAACCATTTGGAGCCACTTTTGTCATATTAATAACTCAAAATCAATTTAACATAAACACATGAAATTTGGTTAATATATTAAAACCCCTTAGATGCATTAGAACTCAAAATTTCAAAAATATAGCTCAAACAGTTATTGAGATATAAAAGTCTAAAAATCGTTACTTTAATCAATGACTAATAGATAAATAAAAAAACCTAACCCACTTCTAGATGACTTAGAAAGTTGAATTTGGCCTACAGCTGTGTATGAACACAATGGAAAAAGAAACATAATTTTTTTACGATTTGAAATATTTTTCAAGCAATCCATTTTTAATAACACCTAGCGCGCCTTTCCAAAAAATGTCATGATTGAATTTTGCTTTTACCCCGACTACGGCGAAGCCAAAATGAGGGTCATAATTCTTACCCGAATACGGCGAAGCCAAAATGAGGGTTATGATTCTTATCTGACTGTGGCGAAGCCAAAAGGACTGTTATGATTTTAGCCAGTTTGTATGTATCTATGAATCTTATCAGATAATGGGCAGCGGCGTTCTCTGTGCATTTTAACAACTGTACTGTGATCGCCAATCCGCCTGTCAAGCGTGGCAATTATGGCAAAGCCCCCAAAAATGAATAGCGCAACTAACAAATGCCCCCTAGTGCCCGGCAGCCTGTCTACCCTCGGCGGTCGAGGTTATGGCATGGCAAGGGGTACTAAGAATCCCCGAACGACAGCCGAATATCCAAATAAAAACCGACGACTGGCCCAGGCAACCTACAACACGCGTACACTCCGGACCGACGAGAAGATCAACAAACTAGAGGAAGAATTGATCAGGTTACGATGGACTATTGAAGGGAGGGGTTCCTTTCCCCTATATGATGTACTCCTTCTTCCAAAAGCATTTGCACAGAAAGTGGACCTGGCAGATACACGATGGTCTAAAAAAAAATGAGATCAACTACATCATGTCGACGAAGAAGCATGAATTCAATGATGTCTCTGTGATCAACGCGGTGAAAACCAGGATTAATCACTGCAAGGTAACGAGGCACATCGGACTAAAATATTAAGCTGGAAATGTCGCGACTGATGAAGTCTACGCTCGGACCAGCACAGATTCAAATTCAAAACCCTGAAAGAGGTCGGCCCGAACTCCAGAATTGTTTCGAATGCCTAGGGAGCTCCGTGGACGATTACAGCAATGGGTTCGTGGAAACTGTCCATACGGTTGCGTCTAAGATTTTCAAGACTCGTAGTACAAAGCGAAACAAAAACTCTCCGATCCTATTCTCAAGCTCATGAAGGAGAGGTGTAAATTATTCTCTCGTCCTCAGACGATGCGTGCAAATACCGGCAGTTCAATAGATGAATCTAAATCTAAGGCCTTGAAAAGTGACTTGCGCTACTTTAATACTACGCGTAAAGATGCTATTGAGTGGAATATTGGCTCCAAGGTCTTTGCGATAGATCTAACTATTGGGCAGAGCCAGCTCACGATACTGAAGACCGACGATGGCGGAATCGTATCCGCCAAGATTGAGAGGTTCTATGGGCAGTTGTACACGTCAACTAATAAACCCGTTGTGAGTCTAGCAAATGACCCAAGAGCTAGATTGACCCGACACTATACCGAAGACATCCCGGACTTCAGTTTATACGTGATTAGGATGGCTCTGAGCTGTAGCTTAAAAATAACAAGGCACTGCAGGGTGATAACGGAATTACGGCCGAACTCCTGAAGGCTGGAAGAAAAACCGGTACTTAAGACCCTTCAGAAGCAGTTTCATTCCGTAATACACGAGGGGAAAACACCACAGGCATGGTGCAGGGGTATGGTAGTACTCTTCTTCAAGAAGGGCGACAATGCCCGAATGAAGAATTATAGACCTATCTCACTTCTTAGCCAGTCTACAAGTTGTTTTCAAAAGTCATCTCGAATCGTTTTATTATTATGTATGTCCTTTATTAATTTATTTTCTTGTAATCTACGTCTATACAATATATATATATATAATATTATAAAGAGGAAAGATTTATTTTTGTTTGTTTGTACCGAATAGGCTCCGAAACTACTGGACCGATATAAAAAAATATTTCACCAATAGAAAGCTACATTATTCCTGAGTGACAGGCTATTTTTTTACCTTGAAAACAGGTCCTGTGGGCACGTGGCCCACGGGAGCAAAGTCGCGGGGAACATCTAGTTTTAAATATTTTTATAAAATAAATTAAAAAAAAACATTTAAATATAAAAAAACAGAGGCCTACTGGTAACGGGAACAGGGTCTAAGCTACCGGCGGAGAGAGGAACCTCCGAACAATACGAGCCGTGTCCAGAAGTACTGCTTTCTGATAAAAGCCCTTGATCCAGCCGCGTAACGAGCTTCCTAAGGTGTTGTTCGAGGCTCGTGCCTATTAAGCTATTCAATGATACAACTATCAGTACAATGATCGCTGAGTCCACATCCCACATGTCGACAACCTCGCGAGGTACTTGATTTGCTTAATCTTCCTTGGCTTTCACGAGGTTCCCGTCATGAGGGACGGTAATGTCAACAATCATTGCACGCCTCTCGATTCGGTCCACGTTAGTTATTCGTCATGATAACTTCATCCATTATTATACTTCGTGCCTCGTCCTCGAGATTAGTTCCTGTAATTAATTATTATTATATACACATGTAGTAGGCGGCTATAGGCTACTGCGCAAATCACTAGTTTTCAGAGTATTTTTCTTGCCTGGCATCACTGTATCAACTTGTCATTCGCGATTATAGTGCGTCGCTGCGCGTCACGTAATTAAACTTTTAAATAAAAATAACAGTTTTTCAAAGTGAAAAAATGCCAAAAAGGACACATTCAACCGAGGAATTAAGAGAATCAGGAGAAACATGAAAAAATCTGGGAGCAATTTAAAAACGTGCTCGACTTAAAAAAAGTAAAACAAAATAGTCTCAAGAGTCGACGCCATATTTAGACCCACAAGGTACCTACCTTACTCTGTTAAAATGTATTGTATGTATTACTACATATCTACAACTATTTTATCAATCCTCCGCCCTAAACTTGCATCTCAAACAAATAATGCACTTCGGGCAAGCCATCGGGCCGTCCCACTGTATATTTACGAGATTATCAATCAAAACAAAATTTATTTCTTAAACATAACGAATATATTCGAGCTGATTATCGGACTGTCTCAAATAATGAAACAAATAATGCATTTCGGGCTAGCCATCGGGCTGTCTCACCACGTATTTACGAGATCATCAAACAGAATTTATATCTTTTATCTAACGAATGTATTCGAGCAGATCATTGGACTGTATCAAAACATTCAATAATACACTGGTTTCGTTCAATTCTTTGGAATTGCTACAACCACCAGATTGCAAAAATCAGTTATCAACCGGAAGTAAAACAATGGTTATAATCATTCCAGGCGAAGTCCTAGACGACGACGTCATAAATGAAATGGAAACAAAGTCGAATACGACTAACTTAACAATAGTGATCTTCCACACAATTCAAACCTGAATAACACAGACGCTCTCGAAATTCTCGGGGTTGACCCAACATTGAACACGGAGTATGGTGATGGGGCCGAACTCCACAAGGAAGTGACCAGCTGTCTGGAGTGTCTTGCAACGTGAGGTCTGTCTCCCTAGAGACCACAGGCGGGTACTTCCCCTACAGATCCTTCAGCAGGAAATATACCCGCTGACATTAAATGTGAAAAACGTGAGGCTCTTATGCTATACAGCAAAATAAAAGCAAAATTCTCAAATTATTGATAACCAAGGCCATAGAATCGAAACAAAGACTACTCAGCACCGTCTCCTGCTTAAAAGCAGCATTATCCAAAGTACTGGATACAAAAGAAAATGATACAGAACTACTAACTTAAATAATGGATGCCACTCGCACCTTATGTGAAGTTCAATATTGTGACTCAATGACTAGATGCAAATTTAGCTGCAGCTCAAATTAATAAGGATCTTAAGGACCAAGTTCAAAACACAAAGATAGATAAATATCTGTTCGGGAAAACACTTGCTGAAACTATTTGAGTTGGTAAAGCGGCTTCTAAATCAGGGCTGCTACAGCACCTAAACCCAAGCAAAAAACCAACACATTCCAAACAAAATACTGGAAAGCTCACCAGCGCCACAAGGACGACAGGAGAACTGGGAGCATGGCTATAGCCTGATTCAGCCGTACAAAACTTTAAGTGGTTGTCTCACCCGACCAAACAACCTTGACACCGCTAAACTCAGTAAGGTACGTTGGTCGCTTATAAAATTCTTATAAACAGTAATAACTTATCACTGATCATAAGACCATGTTATCATGGATTGAGGGTTTCAAAGGTACCCACAACACTTCACCAGTGGAAAAAACATACTATAAGGAGACAATTATCTAATTGATCTCCATTGGTGCAATATTTAAGTGCTAGCCTTGAAAAGGGCAAAATTGTCTCAAGTGTTTCTTACGTAAGACCAAAACTCAATGGCAGTATGCATTTTAAAGTTAAAACCTTAATAAGTTCATTAATGCAAGCCGTTCAAACTGGAAGATTTGTGCATAGAATTAAAGATGACATCAAATGATAGTTCCATGGCCATATGTTACATAACATACCTTAATAATAATTAACATATTAATATTTAACATACCTTAATGCATAATATCTTATAAAATATCACAAAAATTCTAGCAAATATCTAGAATCTCTTTCATGAAAAATTGTATGAGTTCAATCTACTGCTGTTAGGGTAAAACACTGCACCTAACATTTTCACTTAAGTTATGAAAACTCAACAAATACTGAGATCCTGTGGCTCTTGATTGGTAACTGAAAACATTCAAAACACTAAGAAGTTAATCACAAGTTATTAAATAACAAACTTACACCCACTAATATTAGTACAATTAAAGGATATATCATTGACACAAGATTCTTACCTATCATGTAACGTTACCTCCAGATAAGAAAAATCTTATTAATTATGAAATCAGAAAATTAACATGCTTTGTAGGACTAGGTACTGGACTCAGCATGCCCTTCTATTTAATATGGATGGCTTTATATAGGTATATAACTAAAAACTATAATGTTGTAAAAGCCTAAACCTCCAAGGTGAAGAAAATTATAAAAAAAATACATGAATATCCCCAGAAGAATTTCCTGAATGGTGGCCATATGCCATTCAAAATTGAGTAAATAAAATCAAACTTAATTATGCAACCGAAATGGTTTCTGACGCCTCAACCAAAGGTGGGGGGGGGCTGCCTGTGGTGATGAGACTGCTAGGGGCAAGTGGTCAGACAAGAAATGTAAATATCACATGATTTTTATTTGGAATTAGTAACATCATTCAATCATGAAATAATTGTGAAATACCGTCATGTATAGAAAATTCAACAGCAATATAGGCTGCATTATTAATCAAATGGGTGGAACTCAACACTCATCTCTTCAACTTAGCCTGCGGCATTGGTTGAAAACTGTTATGTTATATTTTCATTTTAGTATAACAATCTCTTCAACTTAGCCTGCGGCATTGGTTGAAAACTGTTATGTATTATTTTCATTTTAGTATAACATAATTTCATTTTCGCTTCTTACATTAGGTCGACTGGAAATCAAGAAGCTGATACTGTATTGCAGAAGTCACATTCCGACGTAGAATGGGAACTAAAAGAAAATGCTTAAGCATTGAGTTATAATGTACTTACGTAGTAGTATAACTCCAATGTGCTTATGACCAATTATTGAAAGATAAATTTGGAACACCTGAAATTTACCTATTGCCAATTCACATTAACTATAAATATGATAAATACATAACATGGCATAACAACCCAAATGCCTTCACAATTGACACATTCACAGTATACTGGTAACCAATTTTCTCTAACGCTTTTCCACCATTCTCAATCATGTTAAAAGATCTACAAAAATCATAATGGATAAAGCTTAGGGCATCATGTTGATCACCATGCCCAACTGGTTCCCTTTACTTAGGGAACTTCCCATAATTCAGGGATGCTCATACTCAAACCTAATGAAAATGTTATAGTATTTCACAGCAAGGGAAAAGCCATACCTACCTTACCCTGGCTGTCAGAGTCCAGTGGGTAGTGAAGTCTATTGCAATGAAGCATACCACCATCATCAATTGATAAGATAGTATCTCTATCAGAAAACTCTTTCAAACAATATGACACATGTTTAATATAAAAATCTTGAAATCATATACATCAACGGTGATATAATTACTTAACAGAACTTTCTAATTACAGTAAAAAATATAACAAATGATTAACTGTCAAAAATTTATAATACCTACTTTAATAAACATTAGAATGTCCAGGAATGTCCTCTGATGACAGATTAAAAATAATGGTTAAGGGCTTGTTCAGACTGCGAACACCTGCCCAAAAATACAATGTCACCTGGGACACATCCCAAATGCTGGAAGCCTTAGGAATTTGGTACCCAAATGAGATGTTGTCTCTAGAACTGTCAAAATTAAAATCAAAGCATAGTAATACAATCAATGCATACATATAACCATCAAAATTTCAGACCTCATAAAATCTCTAATTTATGAACTAAATAATCAATCAATTCTTCAGACAAAGAACAGGAATAATTCCAGCTGAAACCTTGTAGCCTACATTAACAAAACCTCTAACCACTTTAGGCACTAAGAAACCGTACCACATAGTGTACTTTAAACACTAACAGTCTTAAGCCAGGTGTAACATGATCATTGATCAGATACTAAAAACAGCAGGCTGGAGTTGCAATTCAAGTAGATTTGGTAAATTTTATAACAGTTTCTTAGTGTAAAGCATAAAAATAATTTAGCAAGGAAAATCTTAAGATGTGATTAAACAAGTACATTTGGTAAATTTTATAACAGACCTTTAGTGTAAAGGATCAAAATGATTTAGCAAAATAAATCTTTAGCTGTGATTAAAGATATCTTATTTAACTTAAATGTACTAATTATTACAACAACTAACAACTTTAACTTATAACGAAGGAGCATAAATGTATTGATAATGAAACTAAGAATAGTAATAAAAAAGCTAAAATGGATTTTGATAAGACAGTTATATTTATTATTATCTGAATGGTTAATCAAGAACTTTCTTTTTCAAATGACAACTATGATTGTTACTCTTTAAAATAACTTTAATATTGATAGCAAGCAGGCAATAAATATTCGGTTGAAAAGATAATTAAGAATTTATAAAAACATTTTGGTTAAGAACCTATGTTACTTAATAGCAACTGTGATAGTATTTATAAAACTGAAATACTTAATGATAATAAATAGGCAAAAATATTTTGTTAATAAATATAATTAAGATGAGAATAGTAATTAAGAAAATTACTGATTAAGAATCTTTGTTATTTAATGATAACTATGATGGTCTATAAACATTATAACAAGGATAATAAGAAAGTAAATAATACATTTTTTTAAAAACAGATAATTAAGAATATATAAACTGATTAAGAACCTGTGTGTAACCTATGGACAACCATGAATGATGGTTAGTACACAAAAAAAAAAAAAAAAAAAAAAAAAAAAAAAAAAAAAAAAATTATATAAATATATATATATATATGATTTTAAAGAACGAAAGCTTTTACTTCAAAAAGTCATCATATTTTATGCGATAATTCCAGAACTTAACTCTCAAAGTCTACATGTGTATATAATAATAATTAATTACAGGAACTAATCTCGAGGACGAGGCACGAAGTATAATTTATGATTAAACGAACTTACCCTAAGTGAAGTTCTATCAAAATTATACGAAGTGCCTCGTCCGAAGAGATTAGTGACACCCTCCCAACCCTAAGGTATAACCCAGAAGCGTTCTGGAAATATCTAAAACATCAGTAACTCTAAACTAAATGACAAGTTGATACAGTGATGCCAGGCAAGAAAAAAAAAAAAAAATACTCTGAAAACTAGTGATTTGCGCAGTAGCCTATAGCCGCCTACTACATGTGTATATAATAATAATTAATTACAGGAACTAATCTCTTCGGACGAGGCACTTCGTATAATTTTGATAGAACTTCACTTAGGGTAAGTTCGTTTAATCATAAATTATTATTGATAAGCTCGGGCTTGACCAATATCTCACTTGATGGTAAGCTTGATGTGGTCGACACATGTCATGTCTTGCGCGCAGATTTTATGATTTACATCTGCCCAAACAAGCCGGATTCAGTAAAGGCTTCAGCACCGTAGAACACATACATACGCTGCGGCAGGTTATACAGAAGACCGAAGAGAGAACCTGCTCCTTTGCAACGCGTTTGTTGGCTACGAAAAAGCCTTCGATTCGATCGAAACTTGGGATGTACTACAGTCTCTCCAACGGTGCCAAATCAACTACCGCTACATGGAGGTTTTATGTGTCTGTACAAAAAGGCTACGATGTCAGTCCGACTTCAGTATCAGACTTCGAAACCTATCCTTTTGCAGTGAGGTGTAACACAGGGAGACGTCATATCTCCGAAAATGTTCACCGCTGCACTGAAGGATGTCATACAGGTTCTGGGCTCTACAGGGCTAGGTATCAACGTCAATGGCGAGTACATCACTCACCTTCGATTTGTCGACAATATAGTGGTCATGGCTGAATCTGTGGAGGACCTCAGTGCAATGCTCGATGATTTCATTAGAGTTTCCGAAAGAATGGGTCTCAAAATTAACATGGACAAAACGAACATATTTAATGCCCATGATATACCCACACCTATGAAGATCGGAGAATCTCCACTCGAAATTGTAGACGATTATGTCTACCTGGGTCAAACGGTCTAGTTAGGTAAGTAAAACTTCGTGAAATAAATCAACTATTGAATCCGACATGGATGGACTGCGTTCAGACAGATCGGTGGTATCTTTTCGTCCAAAGTACCACAGTGTCTGAAAACGAAACGAAAGTCTGCGACCAGTGTGTGTTGCCAGTGATGCCATATGGTACTGACAAGTGGTCGCTCACAATAGGCCTCATCAGAAGGCTTAAAATTACCCAAAGGTCAATGGAGAGGGCTACGCTCGGAGTTACCTTGCGTCATCGAATCAGAAATGAAGACATCCGCAAGGGAACCAGGGTTACCGACAAAGTCCGAAGAATTGCCAAACTTAAGTGGCAATGGATTCGGCCGCCGAACGCAGCTCAGAGTGGACGTGTGTCGAACTTACTAATAATTCCGTACCCTAAATTCTGTGATTGGCTGCGAGTTGTGATTTTTGAATCCTTGTCACTCCTTAAGTGTTTTTACCTGCGGACGCCTCCCACTGGGCGGTCCTGGAACGGGATAGATACTGTTGTGCTTGTGACCCATCAAAAGTTGACACCTAAAGTGACTGTGATTTGTTGGATTTGAACCAGCGACGCTTGCCTTGGCGGTCGGCGAGTGACCCACCGCGCCGCCGTGTTATTCCGAGCGCGCGCCAAATTAGCGATACTGACCCCGTGCGGCTACGTCATCGACTGTGCTACGACGTGCACCAGTGCTACGAGCTACGCGCCTACGTCCTGCTACGAGTCTTCGATCCGCTACGCCGTCAGAGCTATTGATACAACCCAATATCACCTGTTTGACTTGTTCAACTGTATTGGCCATAATGTCGAAAATCCAGTGCACCCCGCCCAACTCTCTTTTAGTAAGTCTGAATACCCAAACACAATCGGAACCAGATATCAACTCCGCTGTTGCTATGAGTGGATTTGTAAACACTACACGTAACAAACGCCTACGCAATGATAACTCTCCGCAAGGCGGCCCCTACTACCAAATCAGCCAAGATGATGTACAGGAACCCTCCTTCTCTAAAACACTAGCGGAGCAAACTGTCTTAATGTCTAAACTCATGTCTGATGTTGCTGAAATAAAGTGCCAAAATACGGCCATTCAAGCGACGAACGCCGCTATTAAGAAGTCAAACGAAGAGATTATTCAATCGATAAGTTTTCTCAACACGAAGTTTGAAGATATGAAGAAAGAGATAGAAGAACTTAAAAAAACACGGGATGCACAGCAAAAACATATTGAACATCTGGATAAAAAGATTATCGATCTACAGCTGAAATCACGCTCATCTGGAATTGAAATCCGTAATGTGCCTTACACAGACTCGGAAGATTGTGCCAGTCTTTCAAAAACTGTGATTAAGATAAGTGAGGTCCTGGGAACAACCATCAGTAACACCAATATACGAGACGTGTACCGCCTTCCTGGTAAACCCACAAATACCAACTCCCCTCGCCCTATTGTTGCTGAATTTGCTGCTGTAAGCACTAAGCAAACGATTGTTACGGCAGTGCGCTCATTTAATAATCGGAAGGCTAAAGACCAGAAGCTCAACACCTCGCACATTGGAATGCCTGGTAAAATGCAACCTATTTTTATCGCCGAGCAGCTGTCTTTAAGTACAAGGAAACTTTATCATCTTGCCCGGGAATTTGCATCGAAGCACGCTTACAAGTTCTGCTGGGTTTCCAATGGCAATATTTTCCTGAGGAAGCTGGAAGGGGAGAAACATATTCTGGTCAGTTCTGATCAGTCTCTTCAAAATCTCGAAGTTAAATGACTATATAACCCTTTTTACTTACGACTACATAATATATACTACTCCCTATGCGTTATATATTCACATTGTCGTACATTCAACACTACAACCCCTTACCCAATTCTTACTTACATAATCACACACACCAAATCCTTATTAGATATTATTGTAAAGTATGAGCAACACATACATACTAACACTATCATACAACCATACACACTACACTTAGTTCCCCTTAGAACTTCCCTAAACGTGCGATGCATCAAGAAACAGAATTTAAAACTAATCATAATTCGCATATGTAAGCCACTTTGCTTTCTCCACTAATTTCTAATGGCTACAATTAATAATATAAATAGTGAGCTTGACTCTCTAACCGCAGGTAACTCATTTACTTGTAGTATTGATGACTGCCTCGAGTATATAAAACCATATGATACTGACATAAAATTAATACATCTAAACATTCGTAGTATAAATAAAAATTTCAACGAACTACAGGTGCTGTTACACTTGACTAAAATTCCTTTTGATGTTGTAATCCTGACTGAATGTTGGCTGAGTAAAGTCAATAACTTACCAATCTTGCAGGGTTATCAATCTTATTTAACTAACACTAACTCCAATCAGAATGACGGGATCGTAATATACGTTAAATTAGGTCTCCAGATATCAGTGTGGGAACCTCACTGTACGGGTGGCAACTTTCTCGTATGCGAAATAGATAATAAAAAAATTGCTATTGTAGCAGTCTACCGTTCCCCGTCTTACAATTCTAAAGAAAGCTTTGACAATTTCTTAGATAGTTTAGATAAGATTCATACAAAACTCTCCACCTGGCAAAATACTGTCCTGATTGGTGATTTAAATATCGATATAAAATCAAATTGTAGAAGCGATCGCAGCTTAGAATATTTAACCCTAAACCTATCCCATGGGCTGATTCCAACTCACCTGTTTCCCACGCGTCTTGCCAATTGCCTTGACCACTCGTTTGTGAAAAGTAACTTACCTGTCACCACCCTGGTTCTGGAGTCACACATAACTGATCACAGACCACTAGTCCTGGCATTTGAAAACACTAGTCACAGACCCAAAACTTACCAATTTTCCACTCGAGTAAATTGCGACGCAATAAAGATAGAGCTAGAAACCACAGACTTCTCGCTCCTTTATAACATCCTCGAGCCTAATTTGTTAATGAACACATTTATATCCATATTACGCACAACTATCGCTAAACATTCTGTAGAAACTAAAACACCTAGAAAACTAAAAATTATAAAGCCTTGGATGACACCAGGGCTTTTAAAATGTATTAAAAACCCAGATAAACTACACGTTAAATCAAGAAATGCACCTGACAATCTAATTCTTAAATTAACCTACACTCGCTATCGAAATTTTTGTAATGGTTTACTTCGAAAACTTAGAATAGCATACGAGAAAAATGAGCTTGAGAAAGCAAAAAATAACCCAAGAGCCCTCTGGAAAACCATTAAAGATATAACCAACAGTCATAAACTAAAATCTAGCCCAATTGAATTATTAAAAATGAAAGACAACCCCAAATCCTCTTTAAATAGTGTTTGTAACTTTTTTAGCAATGTAGGTAAAAACCTGGCTGATAAAATCTTATCGCAAACCAATACATCCTTAAATTTCGATGGCAGACCTACCACTATGACCGGAAAAAATCCCCGTTTACCGCCATCCACCTCTCTCGTTTTGCTTGAGGTAGATGAGACTGAAGTTGAGTCCCTTATACTCCAACTACGCGATGATTGTGCGATTGGATGGGACGGAATCTCACCCAAAATATTGAAACAATCTCGTTCTATATTAGTCCCACCTTTAACGCATATCATTAATATATGTCTCCAAAAGGGTATTTTTCCGGATGCACTGAAGAGAGCCTTAGTCCATCCAATTCACAAGGGGGGGAACAGAAACTGTGTCAACAACTACAGACCCATCTCTGTATTAACTGCACTTTCGAAAGTCTTTGAGAAGGTTCTTTACAATCGACTGAGGAAATTCTTGGATAGATACCATATTATTGCAGACAATCAATACGGTTTTCGTTCGGGTGTATCAACGGAAGATGCAGTATTAGATCTGACGCAGGTAGTTGCTGAGAATCTTAATAGTAAAACCAAATGTCTAGGCATATTCTTGGACCTTTCTAAGGCATTTGACACAGTTTCTGTTCCGATACTCATTTCAAAGTTGGAGCTGGTGGGGATCCGTGGTATAACCCTGGAAATCTTTAAAAATTACCTTCAGAACCGTACCCAACGAGTAAAGGCTGAGGAGCACCTAAGTGATGAGGAACCAGTATATTACGGCGTTCCCCAGGGTAGCATCTTGGGCCCAATTTTATTTCAAATTTATGTAAATGACCTATGTAATATGACCCTCACAAACGCCAAGATTTACGCCTACGCCGACGACACGGCAATTATTGTTAACGGACCTAGTTGGGATAGTGTCAAAAATAGCGCAGAGTTAGCATTAGCTAAGATAACAAAATGGTTGAATTCAAATCTATTAACCATAAATCTTAAAAAAACCTGCTACATTCCCTTCGCTTTACGGCAAAACAATCTGCCAGATCACACTTTTTCAATTATAGCTCATACATGCCCACAACTATCAACTTCTTGCCCTTGCTCGAAGCTTACGAGATCTGAGGATGTGAGGTATCTGGGTGTACAAATTGATGCAGGCTTGCGATGGGACAAACAAATTGATGTACTTATTACCAGGACCTTGAGGCTCATCCACACTTTTAAATCCCTTAGAAGCGCCGCTGACCTAGATACATTAAGGATGGTTTATTTCGCCTTGTGCCAATCGATCCTCAGCTACTGCATTGTTGTTTGGGGAGGTGCAACAAAAACCAACTTCCTGAGAATTGAAAGAGCTCAGCGAGCCATCCTCAAGGTAATGACTCGTAAGCCATACCGCTATCCTACTTCTCAACTTTATTTGGACTGTAGGGTTCTAACAGTTCGGCAACTTTATGTGCTTCAATCCATTCTCAGAAGACATCGTTCTGTCCCCCGTTCTAATCCTAACAAGCGCACCAATGTTCCACTGGGCACCAGTCACAAAACAGTCTTTGCTGAACACCAGTATTATATACTAAGTACATACATCTACAAAAAAATTCATAAAATACTAAACATAATAGACCTTAATAAGAATGAACTTAAATCGAAATTAACAAACTGGCTTCTTCAACAGGATTATTCAAAAACAGAATCTTTACTTACATTCATCGCATAAATTTCATCTTAAATCTCCCAAAATACCTAAATGCACAAACACACGCACTCGCATACACACGCCAAAATATACTACTAACAAACACACACACACACATACACACACCCACATACACATACACACACACATACACACACAAACACTTACTGCAATTTTTATTTTTATTTTTCCTTATTTTTACATACTAATCCATTAAACCAGTTTTAACCTGTAAGCATCTATAAACTTAAAGGTAGATCGACACACTCTGCTTGTTGTAAAATTAAAATGTAATAATCTTTAGCCGAACACTGTCTCTTAAGATACAGGATACCCTAGTTTAAGAGGCAGGGTTTATCAGTTTTGTATACAGATTTTACCAACCTACGCAAGCCCTACCAATTCACCAATTGTTTATAAGATTACTCTTAATACCTCTACGTAATGGTTATATATCTGTAATTCTTGAAACAATAAAATTTATTATTATTATTAATGGGCAGGGCACATTGCTCGTCATTGGCGACGGATGGTCGATGGGGCTAAAAAGTTCTGGATTGGCGACCGCGTACCGGAAGACGCAGCATTGGAAGGCCTCCGTTTAAGTGGAGCGATAAACTTGTCAGGGCTGCGGAAATCTGCTAGATGCGAGTAGCACACGGATGGCTAAGGTGGCGACACTTGGCCTGTGTCCAGTAGTGCACGTCTTTTGGCTGAAAAGATGATGATGGTGACTGTTCATCTGTTTCCTTATAACTTCTAAACAACTTATCATAATTTGATACGTGACGTATCGTTAGAAGCGTCTTGATCGTTCACTGCATAGTTTACTCAAGGTGATGCCATCTTAAGGTCATAATGTCTTGAACATAAAGAAGGTATCAAATGAAAGAGCTTAATTCATTAAGCCTTTTAATTTAATTAAGCCCAATTCAAAATATTATTAGTTAAATGTAAGTAGCTCGCTGTTTTGATTGCGTTTACTCAATAACTGCGTTTAATTCTTACTCGACTAATGGTGAAGCACTTATTAAAAATGTAAATAATTTAAATTAAAATAAGTTTAAAAACTAAATCAACATTGAGCTCTGAAAAATAAGAAACAAGATTTTATTCTAGAGAATAGCCCTGGTCGTATGTCACCTGCATTTGTTAACACAACAATAGATTATGACAGTAGATAGTAAGTAATCTTTATGGCAAGGAAGAGAGGGGTAAGTACATTTACTGATCACTTTTGAACGAAGAATAATAATAGTTTGTTTACAAAAAGTAATGATATCCCGTCAAAAACATAAATGTGAAAATGGGACCCAAGTTCAATACTGAGAATATGCATGGTTATCAACTTCGCCGACAAAAGAATTGAGATCTAAAAGGGTACCTAGTTCTGTAGATAATCCTGAAATTTATATATAAGAACATACGAAAATAAATATATAAACACAATTTCTTACTTTTTCTGCTAACTAAACTCGCCAAGTCAAATCATGAGCTTCAGTTTATCCTTAAGTATCTGCTTTATATAAATAATTGGAAATTTCAAATTTAAGAAGTTTTATTTTAAAAAAGCAAACATTAGTGTAGCAAAAAAAGTAAGAAATTGTGTTTATAAATTAAAATGTTCTTATAATAATTTCAGGATTATCTACAGAGAGATAATCGGAAATTAATATCGAGATTTACCTTTTGAGATCTCAAATCTTTTGTCGGCGAAGTCAATAACCACGCATATTCTTAGTATTGAACTTGGCTCCCATTTTCACATTTATGTTTTTCATGGGATATTTTCTTACCTCAACCATCTCATTATGATTTGCATCGGTAGCATGCTCCACGAAAGCGCATGTGTCTCCGAATATATCAGCCAGTTATATACAAGAAGAAAAGACGAGACTATAAAGTATGACTGCATTATCAGTGGCCCGTTCATAAATATGTTAAAAAATTTAACTTCGTACCACTGAAATAAAAATTATAAAATTCATTAGTTTTGTTTCAGTCCGTAAATACTATATTTTTTTAAATATTGAAAAATGTTTTATTTGAGACAGTAAGTGATACAAGTGGAATATTTCTTGATAGCAATGGTAATTTAAACCAATTTTCCTTTATAAATATTTTGCTGTCCATGCCGCTCGTCTATTGAATGCATTACCTGTCTCAATAAAAATCGCGCGTGTAAAGGAACACAACTTGTCACTGTGATCTTATTTCTATTTTAGCTGTATTCATAATTCAATAGTCGTAACTTGTTTTGCACTATCTGCCCATGAAAGTCATCATGCAAGCACAATTAAAGAGATCGCTTTTGCCATGTGACCCGCTTAGCGACCGGCGGCGTACTGCGTGTGAAGTGGACTACCAGCCGTGCGGCTGTAGGAGACCAGGCAGCGCACGGAAGCACTGCTACTGGAATGCCTCTAAAACTACGTCAAGTCCAGAAGATAGGTACGTGGAATGTACGTGGTTTACTCATGCCAGGAAAATTGGAGATCTTGGAAAAGGAATAACCAGATGTGAATTAAATATCTGCGGCCTTAGTGAGACACACTGGCGAGTAAATGGGCACTTCCGGACCGAAAGACACGCCATATTTTTTTTCGGGCAATGACAGTGTAAGTCGGGATGGAGTTACTTTTGTCGTCCCCAAGCAACTGATGAATTGCGTGTTGGGTTACGAGCCTGTAAGTGATCGACTTCTGAGTATTAAACTTAAGGTTTCACCGGTTAATCTCAACATCGTGCAGATCTATGCCCCCACAAGCTCAGCTAGTGATGATACTATCGAGAAATTCTACCGTGAGCTCGAAACTACCGTCTCTAAAATCCCCGCTAGAGAAATGCTTATGATCGTGGGTGATTTCACGCCAAAATTGGTAAAAACTCACATCAGCTGAACCACTGCGTAGGTAAATTCGGACTAGGACAGCGTAACGAGAGAGGCGAACGATTAATACAGTTTGTAGCTGATAACAATCTGATTATTTCAAACAGCTTATTTCAACATCATCCTCGTAGGCCGACTACATACTCGTTAGGTCACGCTGGCGAACCTTGGTCAGGAATGCGCACACATTACCCGGAGCGGACTGTAGATCAGATCACCAACTGCTCATTTCCAAAATGCATCTCAAGCTGCGAGCAACCAGAAAACTCGACCAGCGTTGAAAGATCGAAGTGAAGGACAGCACAAAATTTATTACAGCATTGAAACAAAATTGGAGTGAGTGGGCGGATGCAGATTTTAAAGTAAAGAATCCAGATGAGCTATGGGAAAATGCAAAAAGCCTGATAGAGCGCGCGGTCAACATTTCCAAACCGCCTGCTGAGATTCGTAAACGCCAACAGTGGATGAGCGACAGCACTCTGGCACTGGTTGAGGAAAGACGTGGGTTAAAAGCATTGGGCACTGATGTGAGATCCCTCAAATGACAATTCGCGCAGATACAACCAGCTTGCAGCCGAGACCGGAACGCCAGCTTACGTAAAATATGCGAAGAAGTCGAGTCTCATAGCGATAAAAATGAGTCCAGGGATTTACATCACAAAATACGCTCGATTACGAAATCAGTCTCTTCCAAGACTTGGGTGATTGAAAACAGTCGAGGGGAAATGGTCATTGAGCTGGAGGATATTTCCGAGACGTGGAAGCAGTACTGCCAATCTTTGTACGAGGACCATCCAAGGATTTCGCTCCTACGGAACCCAACAATGATGAAATGCCAGACATTCTTGAAGAAGAAGTCGAAGCTGCCATCAAACATCTGAAGAATGACAAGGCCACTGGCAAAGATGCTTTTCCAATAGAGACCTTTAAGGCCGCAGGTGAACAAGGGGTACAGATGATTCATACCATCTGTAACAAAATATGGCAAAGCGGAACATGGCCTAAGGAATGGGCTCACACTGTCTTTATTCCACTTCATAAAAAGGGTTCCACTAAGAAGTGCAGCAACTACCGCCTGATTGCACTAATATCACACGCAAGCAAAATTTTACTGCACGTGTTAAACGAGCGACTGAAAACCTACTTGTCCAAGGAAGTTGCACCTGAACAGGCAGGGTTGGTAAAGGGAAAGGGCACTCGAGAGCAGATCTTCACAGTTCGCCAAATTATTGAGAAGGTCCGTCAAGGTTGTATAATCTCGCCGCTATTGTTCAATATCTATACTGAGCTTATAATGCGGATTACCCTTGAGAACTGGACAGATGGTGTATCGATAGGAGGTATAGGAGTATCGAACCTGCGATATGCGGACGACACTACGCTGTTCACGCCTAGTGCTGACCACATGGAAAGGTTGCTATCCAAGATGGAACATACCAGCTCTGCATTCGGTTTGAAAATTAACAGAACCAAGAAGAAGATGATGATTGTCGATCGCATTAACGAAAATTCGCCAGAAGTCACTCAAATCGTGAATTGTGACGTCGTACAATCATACGTCTACCTGGGCGCTTTAATATCGATCCATGGTGGTTGCGGGGACGAGATCAAGCGACGCAGAGATCAAGCGACGCATGGCTATGGCCAGGTCTGCCATGGATAGGCTGAAGAAAATATGGAGGAATCACAATATCACCAAAGCCACGAAAACCCGGCTCATACGGGCACATGTGTTCCCCATATTTCTATACGCAGCCGAGACCTGGACGCTGAAAGACACTGAGAGGAAGAGAATAGACGCTCTGGAAATGTGGGGCTGGAGAAAAATGCTTGGAGTGTCGTGGACTGAGTTTCGCACTAACATATCCATCCTTTAAGAGCTCAGTATCAGGCAGCGTCTATCGGCTATAGTCCAAGCTCGACTACTCCATTTCTTTGGACACGTGTCCCGACGAGGCAACGACTCTATCGAGCGGCTTGTAGTTCAGGGTAGAGTGGAAGGAACGAGAGCGCGCGGCAGGTCGCCCATGCGATGGACCGACCAGATTAAGTCTGCAATGGGTGGCCCATTGCATGAGTGCACACGAATAACAGCCGATAGAGAGGGATGGCGTCGCATCGTTAAACATATTATGGCAACCCGAAGTCTCACTGCAACATGATGGCCACGACTGCTCTGCCAAGAGTGTACCGACGAAGAAGAAGAACTTATTTTCTTGTCTAAATATTAAGTATGTATGTATAAAATTGGTTAGATTCATATTTGCACCAAGTGCAACCCATTACGTGTCAAGGCTATTTTTCTCCATTTTAGGCTGTCCGGAAGAGTTCCCGGAATGCGATAAGGCCGCCAATTGTGTTTCCTATTTTAATGTTTCATTTGTGTATTGTCTTTGTCTTGGTGCACAGTAAAGTATATATAAATAAATTTACAAAGTAAAAAACTTACATGTTCTACAAGCTCTGGGTTCACGAGCAATACCATGCCGCAGTAAAATGAGTGAGCTATCACGACCATGCATATATTTATCGACCTGAAACAATAAAAAAATGATTAAATATTATAATTAGTATTTTAATTTAAAGGAATATTATATATTGAATAAAATTGATACTTCACCTGATACCATGAATGCCTCTCAATGCTTTGAAACGAGGATCTCGTCCTCCGCCTGCAGGCGCAACAAATTTCTTCCAATTTCGAAATATTGAAAAACAATACAGAAATCTGAGACCTGAAAAAGCTCATTTGTTAATTACTGTCTTCTACTGCTTATAATGAATTAAATAAGAATAGAAATTTTTAATGTCACTTTGCTTTTTAGAAAGTAATTAAATACTACAGTAAAACTTAAAGAAAAAAGCTTGTAAAAGAAACCTTCTCGGCGATATCACACACAAGTTGTAATAACAGTGGTACTAAGTATCCAATCACGATATTAAGCAGTTCATTTTAATAGCCATTTATAATAAAAGAATAAAGTTTACCTCCTCGATCTTTTCCTTTTTCTAAATAGTGGTCACAAAGGCTTCCGATAAAGTTAGCTATAATTATAAGGACACAGACCACTCCAACAAAAATATCCAAATAATCTATTGGTTGGTCTCTATCACGTTTAGAACAATCAATATCCTCCGTCAATCTCGTTTTTAACTTGTATTTGTTATAAATGGTTTCGTTGGTGCATGCCGCAAGAGACAATTTTTGGTCCTGATCTGATCCAGAAACGTTGTAAAACTTATTGCATGTTTTTTTGTTCGGATTAAGATGTTGTCTCACTTCAATTCAAATGGGATCCTGCATAGTCAGCAGTTTGGTTTCACGAAAGGAAGGTCTACAACGGACGCGGGAGTATGGATAGATAGATAGAAGAGGGACTCCCTTTTCCGCACTTAGACTCCCATTTGGTCCGTTGTGCGTGTGGTTACCGGCTAAAGTAGCCAGCTTATCTCCGTCCAAAAGCGCAGAAGCTTCCTGGGGGCTTCACAGGCTTCGCGGACCGACCTCACCGTTCCGAGGATTTCTTCACGTTGGGAAACCACGGCCTCGCAGTCCAGGATGACGTGGGCAGCTGATTCCTCGGCGTTAAAACAGCCCCTACAAAGTGGGCTGTCCGTGGCGCCTATGTTAAAAAGATGTTTGTTAAGAGGACAATGACCCGTAATTGTCCCTATGATTATTCTGAGGTTATTTCTACTTAGGCTAAGAAGTGTTTTGGTTAGTCGCGGGTTTACATTCGGTATGGCCGTTCTTGACTGTCTACAGTCTGTAGCCCGTGACCATCTGTTGTTATGCAGTTCGGTTGATCTTTGGCGGATCCATGCACGAATTTGTGAGAAGGGCAGGGCGAGAAGTGGGTACGGGCCTAGCACTATCATCTCAAAACCTCTCCTTGCAAATTCATCCGCGGCATCATTGCCTAAAGACCCACTATGTCCCTTGATCCACTGTAGGGTGACTCGATTGGATGTCGATATACTCTCCAGGGCAAGGTGGCATTCAAAGATTAGTTTGCTGTTGGTTTGTTTGTTTTCTAGGGATTTGAGCACTGCCAGACTATCGGATAGGAATCTGATTCCATAGTTATGGATACCTAAGCGCTTTATAGCAGTAGCGGCTTGTGTTAGGGCGACACATTCACATTGAAAAATTGAACTGTGTGTGCCTAGCGGTAAGTGAAAGTTAATGTTGAGGTCAAGGGAATGTACGCCAGCACCTGAACCGTTGTCTGTTTTTGAGTCATCTGTGTAAATGCGTACTTCATTGGCTCCAGACTGATCCCTATATTCCTCTACAGTTTGTATGTTATAGTTTTTGTTAAACATAGGTTGATTTGGTGTTCTATCACACGGGGCTGCGATGAGGGGTTGGTACCGAATCGCCTGGTCCAGGATTTCAGCGTGTGGGCTGGTGAGATTCTTTCCCCATATGCCCAGAGGTAACAGCCTGATGGCAGCTAGCGCTACCTCCTGCCGTATGTATAGGTCAAGAGGAGTAAATTGTAGGGCTAGCTCCTTGGCTGCTGTCGGGGTGGTCCTCATGCAGCCGGTGATAGCTGAACAGGCCAGTCTCTGGAACTTCTGGAGTCTGGCAATGGTGGTAGACAGCTCCGTCCTTGTCCACCAAACCAGAGCGCCATAAGCCAACATTGGCCTGATCACCATTGTGTATAGCCACAGCGTGATCTTCGGAGAGAGCCCAACATTTTTTTACATTGGTAAAGTGCGATTGTGCTTTTGTTGAGTTTGTAGTCAAGATGCTTGTTCCAGAGCAGTTTGCTATCAAGAATCACCCCCAAGTACTTGACCTCGTTTTTAAGAGTTAGTTCTGTGTTGAAGAGTTTAGGGAGTATATGGGGTCCAAGGACTCTTTTGTTAGTAAACATTATTAGTTCCGTTTTCGAGGGGTTAACCGATATAACGATATTTCATGCTAAATACACCAACCTTCGATTGGTGCCCCTACCCGGTTTCGGAATGAAGATGATTTTTACTTCGCGCCAGTTCAAAGGGATGTAGCGGTGCGCTAGACTGGCTCGAAAGACCTTGACGAGGTACCCCGCCAGAGAGTCGCCGCTCCACCTAAGCAGAGCTGGGAAGATACCGTCTAACCCCGCTGCCTTGAAAGGTAAGGTGTTGATTGCCCATGTTAGTTTATCTTTGTCGATAACTTCTGAAGCTACTTCCCAGTCTAATCTACTCGTGACCCTCTCTCTATGTGGTTCCCAACATTTCTGGGTAGCAATCTTGCAACCTGGGAAGTGGGTGGTCAGAAGCAGCTCGCTGGTTTCCGCGTCGTTTGTTGTGTATGTGTTTTTTCAGGCATCCTATTGAGTGTTCTGTCTCTTGAGCAAGACAGGTTTTGACCCTAATTGCCTGGTTGTTGTGTTCAATGTTCGTGCAAAAACGCCTCCAACTAGTTTTTTATAGTTTCTACGGATAGAAGTGTAGCGGTTCCAGTCTTCTGGGGACCGTGTGTTCCTAGCTCTGTTGAACAGCCTTCTCAGCCTGTGACGGTGTCTTTCCAATTCAGGACACCACCAGGACTGCCTAACTCCCTGCCTAGGTATTGTGAGGGGGCAAGACTGTTCATAGCTGAATAAAAGGATGGATGTGATGTTGTTTACAAGTTCGTCTAAGTTGGTTACAGGTATTTCAGCCGGTAATGAGGGTAATTTTCCTAACTCGGTTGTGACAAGCCTAAAAAACTAAGACTGGTCTGTGTTTCGAGGGGACCTTCTTGGCTGTGGTTTGGGTAGGTTAGAGTTGATGGTGTACCCGATCCATCTGTGGTCTGAGTATGATATCTCGTTGGAAACAAAATCAAAATCAAAATCAAAATCAAATATTTTTATTTTACATAGGCCTACATGGGCACTTATAAAACGTCGACAAATGGTGCACGGTTCGGGTTAGTCGTTTCCTATGGAGAAGAACCGGCAAGAAACTCCATGGTTACTCTTTTAAATTGTTTTGTTTACAATATTTCCATGTTACAGCATTAGTACTTGGATATGGGGGGACAACGTAGGCCCGACAATAAGTCGTACGAAATTGAGAAGAAAAAAAAAAAAAAATAATGCACGAAATAAAAAGTTAACAAATGTTAACAATCATCTAGAAAACTAGAAAGCCTACAATGTTCACACATTCACAATAGGTAAAAGAATCTATACAAAGGTAAAAAAAAAAAAAAAACACAACTCTAAATTTAACATGTGGCACAAATACTGTAATCAGTGCTGTAACTATTCTTAGCTAAGGGCTATAATGATGATTGAAAAATATTGTAAAAAGTCTAATTAAAAGAGAAAAAAAAAATGAGATTGAGAATAGTTAGAGATATCCATATATTTGTGCCGTTTATGAGTTACCAGGGAAGCCGCATGCGCAGAGGGTGTCAAAGCCAAATTTTTTATCTTCAACGTAGTCCTTGATTTTATAATATGCTTTTTTAACAAGGACACGTTTGATGTAGTTTTTGAACTTTCCATCGGTCAGTTCTATAACTGACTTAGGCAACTTGTTATAAAAGCGTATACTGTTTATAAGAAAAGACTTGCTAGTTTTCGTTAATCTGAATTTGGGTATTACAATTTCGTGCTTACTGCGTGTATTTAAATTATGGAAGTCACTTCTAGTTTTGAAAAGCCCTCGATTTTTGCGGACATACAAGTCAAACCTGCCAGTCCTGGATGGAGTTGGCTATGCCTATGGTTGCTATTGTTGGGAACCACATAGAGAGAGGGACACGAGTAGCTTAGACTGGGAAGTAGCTTCAGAAGTTATCGACAAAGATAAACTAACATGGGCAATCAACATCTTCTTACCTTTCAAGGCAGCGGGGTTAGACGGTATCTTCCCAGCTCTGCTTAGGTGGAGCGGCGACTCTCTGGCGGGGTACCTCGTCAAGGTCTTTCGAGCCAGTCTAGCGCACCGCTACATCCCTTTGAACTGGCGCGAAGTAAAAATCATCTTCATTCCGAAACCGGGTAGGGGCGACTACACCCAGCCAAAATCTTTTAGGCCCATAAGCCTCACCTCGTTCTTCTTGAAAACGCTGGAGAGACTGGGGGACAAGAAGATCAGAAACCAAATTTCGGAACTGTTTCCTCTTCACGCTAATCAACACGCTTACTGCGCAGGCAGATCAACTGAATCGGCACTCCACTGCGTAGTCTCACGCATAGGAAATGCTCTCAAAGCCAAAGGCCCAACCCTTGGCGCCTTCATTGATATAGAAGGTGCTTTCGACAAAACAAGCTTCGCCAGCATCGAGCAGGCACTCGCCACACACGGAGTTGAGCCAACGCTTATAGAATGGATATGTTTTAATTTATTGAGATTATAATTATTGGATGGATGATGGAATGAAGATCTTTTAATTTTTTCTGTAAAGGAAATTTTAAATTAATTGATTTATTGTAAGATTTTTTTTTTTTATACTGAATGAAAATTCTGATTTCCATATGATTTTAATGATGGTGATAAAATACTTGTGATAATAATCTAGGGTTGGTATTGCTACAAAAATATTAAAACACGTATCAATGGAAATATGCGGTCATCTAAGTCATCTAATTAACCTAAGTATTAGCGCAGGTGTCTACCCAGATGCCTTAAAAACATCAATTATAAAGCCACTGTTTAAGAAGGAAAATAGAGAACTAATGGAATCTTATCGGCCCATCTCACTTATTCCCGTAATTTCAAAAATATTTGAGAAATATATATATAAGGAATTGTATTCATTTATTGAAAAATATAACATTTTGTGTGAGGAACAGAAAGGATTTAGACTACATAGGACAATTAATATGGCTATATTTGACTTCATATACAATGTTATTAACAATGTCGATAATCGTAGACCTGTCTGTGGCATATTTTGCGATATGACCCAGGCATTTGATTACGTGCATCATACTACTTTGTTAACAAAACTTGAATTTTTTTTAACAAAGTTTTTTATTGGTATTAGAGGCAATGTTCTCAATTTAATTGAATCTTACTTAAAAAATAGAATACAAATAACTGAAATTAACCAGATTAATACAGCAAATAAGAAGGAAGAGGTAGTGAGATCTTCAGAGCGTCAAGTTAAGTTTGGAGTACCACAGGGGAGTGTACTGGGTCCTTTTATATTTATATTGTACATTAACGACTTACCTGAATCCATTGCGCAACCAGTCACACTGTTTGCGGATGATAGTGCCATTACAATACCTTGCAAAAGTGTAGAGACCTATGAAAGTGACATCAATAAATCTTTAAAATTAATAGTAAACTGGTTAGATGAAAACAATTTAAAAATAAACTTGAGTAAAACAAAAGTCATACATTTCAGCCAACGGATACCTAGCATGACCCTTAATGTACACTACAATAATGATGTTGTAGAAGAAGCTGAATCTACAAAATTCCTGGGTCTCGAAATAGACAAACAACCAAACTGGAAATCACACATTAATATTTTATGTAAGAAAATAAGTAAATCCGCATATGCTTTACATACATTATCTTCAATAATACACACGGATGCACTCCTTACTGCCTACTATGGTATAGCAGAATCCCACCTACGATATGGAATAATATTTTGGGGTAATTCAACCGAAAAAGAAACAGCTTTTATATCTCAAAAAAGATGCATACGTTCGATGTTTAAGCTTAAAACTACCGATAGTTGCATGCCATACTTTAAACAGTATAAAATACTGACACTACCATGTTTGTACATACTAGAAGTAGCTGTGTTTGTTAAGTTGAACCCAAGTCGTTTTAAACGTCTTGCCGATGTAGTTTCACGTAATAGACGCGACAATACCCTACTGTGTCTCCAGTCCGCTAAGACAGCACTAATGCGCCAAAGTGTTTACTGCATGGCTCCGGTCATATATGATAAAATACCGAAAAGTTGGAAAGAATCGCCGCTATCGTTATTTAAAAAAAGGCTACGAAGCTTTCTGACAGTCAAAGCATATTATAGCGTAACAGAATTCTTAAGTGAAAAAAAAATTGAAACTGCTGTTAATAATGTTAAAAAATAAGAATCATGCTTGGTTTTTGTTTTTCTTTGTTTTGTCTAAAGTTTAGTAGATTAGCTTATAATTTTGTAATTTTTGCATGCCTATTGGTAAAATATGGCTGGACCTATTCCCTATATCACCATTGTACTGTACCCATATTTGCAAAATAAAATATCTTTATCTATCTTTATCTTATCTAAAATTTATAAACAATGTAGAAACTTTATAACGAATTAATCAAAGCTTTTTTATTTTATTTTTTATTTTATAAGACGGAATGGAAAGATTATGCTCTTTCACTCTCTTTTTAAAAACTGCAAGAGTCTGGCACTCCCTAATATCAGGCGGTAACGAGTTCCATAACCGCACCGCGTGCACAGTAAAGGAGTAGGAGTAAAAGTCGGTAGTGTGGGAAGGTATTTCAAGGATATGCTTGAGATGCGACCTGCAAAGTGCATTGTAAGGACGGGAGTAGAAGAAGCGTTTGCGGAGGTAGGAAAGCGTTTTAGGGTTGTGAAGGACGTTAAATAACAGACACAAAAGCCGAGAGTTCCTGCGAAGTCGAATAGGGAGAGAGTAAAATAAAAAAAGTTTATTAAAAAGTCAAAAAACCCGGAACGAACTAAAAAGAAGTAAACAAGAAGAAAATCATACTGTGCATTTGGAGGATACATCTGGTTTTGGTCAGCCAGCTCGCAAATATGTATCCTCCGACTGCAGCACAACAGACGTCCGGGATATCTTCGGTATAGTGTCGGGTCAATCTAGTTCTTGTGTGGAAACTGAATGATCGAACACATATGCCACCATTAAAGAGTCATTAGTGGTTGCATGACATACACTCAACTGCCAGGCACACAAGTTAACAAAGGACATATAGATACAGTAAATGGTAGATTTACATTTGGAACATAACATAATACTCACACATGTGTTTTGCGTTTATGTAATAGGTACTAAAATAAATTGATTTTATACAACACAAATATATTCATACAGTCTTCAGCAAGTCCAACAATACTTCAAATCATTAATATGCTGCTTATCACTTGTTTTGCGCCCTAGTGGTTTGTTGAGCAGGACTAGAATTGAGCCAAACGTTTTGTAATATATTACCTGCTTGCATAATTCTGAAATGGGGCAGGTATTTTATTTATACATTTTACATAATGAAGATGCCGGAAAAAGAGAGGCAAATAAATTTGCCTTCTCCACAGCGGAGTGGATCAGCGACCCGTTGGGTTTCAGCAGTTGGGTAGTGATAGGGACGGCAGAAGTTCTACTCGACTGTCTTAGCCAGGGACCAAAATGCTTTACTTCCTGCTAGGTATGAAGCAAGTTTGGTCCTTAATCGGCCAATGTGGTCGAACCGGGCCCTTCGCAACACCTTCTTGCAGGACTTGGCAAAGACTTGATGAAGGCCTTCTTCTTCTGACCCATGTCACTCGCTTTTCGCGATCGAGCGTCGACCCATGCCAGGTACGCCTCATGTTTAAGTGCGTCTCCGTGATTACATTCGGCGCCAAACAATGGCTGGTCTTCGATAGACATTGCTATGTCAGAGAATGGAATTTAGTACTCCATTCCCTGAAGCAACCCATACGGCACGGCGTCTACGTATGACGAAGGATCAGTCGAAGAAAAGCAAGTAGACTGCCAAGCATGCGAAGCCAAATCTGCTGGGTGCCTCTTGGGCTGGGATGGGGACGGATACAAACTTCGCCAGACAGTGGCTGGAACTACCCAAAAGTGAAGTTATCGACACAGCGTATCGGTCTGCTTTTATTTAAAAAAAAAACGCCCATATCTAAGTACTGAAAAACACTGCAATTATGTTAAACAAAAACTTACCTAATTTAAATTATAAAAATGAAGGTTAAACGCAGGTTTTAATTAGACAACAAAATATATACTAGATATTTTTTTGTTTAATTTTTAAGTCATATAAACTTAGACTCTACGTTGATTTGACTTAGTATTAAATCGGAATTTATCTTAAAACATCGTGTGCCGCATAGCCGGTGTGACGTCAAAATGTTTGATATATTTTTATTTCTTATTTTGGTGAAAAGTTCTGCTGCTGTCGTTCACAGACTCAATGGTATGTGGATTTAGCTTTATTTTGATATATAAGTTATGACAAATAATATATTTATAACAGATTGCTGTCGTAAGCTATGCTGCTGAGCATAAACTCTTGGGTTTGATTCTATAGTTTCGTTTAGGTTGATCTTACTGGAACCGATCGAAACGAAAACAAAAAGAAAACTATAGTACGAGTATCCAAGGGACTCGACCCGCAACCTTGGGAGTAGTGGGCCACCGCGTTTATCATTAGGCTATCCAGACGGGCAGCAGCGGCGGTGAAATTACAAACCACATTGCGCCGGCGATTTCTTTTTGCGTAGATTACGGAGAAAATGAATTTTCTCAGATATACGACCTAGCTGGGTCGATTTCTCGTCCCCGAAAACACCCTATTGTAAATTTTATCGAAATCGTTTAAACCGTATTCGAAAACGTGATTATAAATGTATAAAAAAAAACAATAATCAAATAATTTATTTAAATAAAAACGGAGATTGTAGTACATACTGTTCGCGACGAAGCGTCATCAACCATACTAAATGGTTCATAGAAATTGAAGTTTGTATGTGTAGACATGTCTGCTTACCACGGCGCGCCACCTGATACTAAAATGAATTTTAGAGGCACGTTTATATTTATACTAAAATTTTACCTACATTTTTTGAGATAGTAGTATAATGTTTTTAGTGTTTGTCAGTATGTTATAGGGTTCAATAGTTCACCCTTAACAGAGTAAAATCATTAGAAAACATACTGATAAGAGTTATCATAGTAAAAAACATAAATTTCTGTCATACGATACGTCTGTGCTCGGCGACGGATTAGTTCCGAATGAACCGTGAGAGGGAACCACACGTTATTTATAGTTTTGGTGGTTTTTGAAAATATTATAGTAATTAAAATCATGTTTTTAAGGGCTTATCCTATGTACTGGACATGAAATCAGTACATAATGATGAAACTATGTGAAGACCACATAGTTTCTGCTATGTAAATAGGAATATTGACTTGATATCTCAAACACCAAATATATGGTTTTAGGTCATTTTAGGGTATATGGGGGACCTAGACCGGGACAGGAAGCCTATATACACCTCATAGTTAGCGTAGTCTTTTATATAAAGCCCATTTACTTGAGATATCAAGTCAGTATATAATAGAAAAACTGCTGTTTATCTGGTTTTTGGCAATCGCTTACGGTTTTAGGTGCCCTAAGTACCTAGAAACATATAGGTGTACTGGTAAAAGTACTACCATTGGAAAGCTTGCTAAAAGGGCTTCCAGGCGGTTTCTAGATGGGAAGAATCGCTTGGATAGTCAACGAGATAAGCAGTCGTGAAAAATGTAAACAACGTAAAACGTTGAAATTTGTAGACCCTTCAGGTGGAATAACTCCATGAAGGGAATAGATGTACTCATGGTGTAAGTACTTTCGGATGGCTTGCTGGACTAGCTACCAAGCCATCACTTTGGAGCGAAAATCGCTCAAGTAGTTTAAGTACAATTCCAGAAAATAGGTTTCTGGAAATGTAATTTTTAGTCAGTTTTTGGCACTCCCCGGGACTATACACCCCTGGGAATTCCGAAAATAAGGAATTTTTGGGGACCTCCCGATGGCCCGTTAAACGCACCATCGTGTTGTCCCAATCTTATTAGTGTTTTTATATCTAATTTCTCTGATAGCTGGGCGCAAAGAAAGTGACCAGCTATCAAATTTGTACATATCAAGGCACCTTATGTGCATATGACCTAGATAGACTTACATAAACACTAGAAATGTAAAGTGTGGTCTATTGGCTGCCAGAATCCCCATAATAGGCGGTGATTGTCTGGTTAGCCTAAGTAGGAAGTCCTAAAGTCGGTGAAATGACTTAGGAATTTATAGATTCATTACATAAGGGATGATATCCCATAGAAGATTCCCGAAAATAAGCTTTTTCTAGACGTCAACAGACAGCCTGCTATTGGCACCAGCAGGTCAACCCAACCTATAGATATCCTTAGGCTAGGTTAAAAGCTATTAAGGTTTTAACTGGGAAATAAAGGGAATTGTCCTTTCATTTCATGGAAATAGTCTAGGGAAGCTATCAATACCTGGAAATTAGGTATATTGATTAGATACATAGATAGGGGGCGTTACTGTGTTACAGTACGAAGGAATCCAGCTATTGATAGCACCATGGAAGGGGTGCGGTAACCCTATTTACCAAATATGTATAAGGGTTTTTTACATAAATAAAAATTATTTTCGGCGAGAATTTGCGGGGCTCTCAATAATGGCACGATGCGAGGGTATAAAGAACCCCCGGGCCCAAAATAGAATTTGTAGTCATCCAAAGCTAGTCGCTTGTACTTGTCTTAGTAAATAAGAAGTAATTCTTATATAGAATCAAGTCTCAGAAATTGTTGAGAGCCCTAGAATCGTGCCGTGTACTGAATAACTTAGTGTTTCATTTAATTCATCGACTTCAACCCTTATGAAGACATCCCTTTTCGATCCTGTCGAGCTGAACCTCGGAACCTGGACACCAGGAGTGCTGATCCAGAAGTAGGCAACCCGGAATCTGGAAATAACTCAAGTACAGCCAACACATCGTTGAATCGTTAGAGTCGATTTGCAACCCTACGTCACTGCTGCAGCTAGGCATCCAAGAACCTTTGTTTTCGTTGATGTGGATGGGGCGTTCAGCGGCAATGGCCAGAAGGTTTACGCCCTTCTTTTCTCGGGGCCAATGAACACGCTACGTCCTGCACATTTAATGGTCCTTGCGAGCCAGATTTTGGAGCCTGGCGTCCCGGCAAAATTCGACGACGGACATATTTAATGGTCCTATCGAGCCGAATTTTGGAGCCTGGAGAGCCCCAGGACGTCGGGAACAGCAGATCCAGAAAAAACAACTGGGTGCCTGCATATTAAGTCGGCTACGTGCAACACAACGTTGACCCGTTCGAGCCGAAATTCGAAGTCTGGAGCGCCCCAGGACGTCAGGAAGAAACAGTGGTGGAATTAATTTTTCGAATTTTGGAGAAATTAATTTCACAAATAAACCAAAAATCGACGTGCACTGCAGGGAACAAGTCCTACGTGCCCTATTTGCCGCTGGATCCAAGAGGTAAAATTCTGGAGACAGTTATTGAAAATACCCTATTTTTTCAATAATTGTAAGAAAATAGAAGAAATTTTCTGTGAGCCGCAAAATGCTGTATGAAGACAGATGCGCATCCTTGAAGCCCCAAGAATAGTTCCTGAAGACTTATCGCTGAAAACTACCCTATGTTATCAGTGATTTGTTCTAGAACTGAACGCTTGTTTATTCAACCAAGAATACTCGTTCAGAAGATTGGATTACGTCTTTGACGCGGAAGAATAGTTCCTGAAGACTTATCGCTGAAAACTACCCTTATGTTTTTAGCGATTTGTTTAAAAAACGAGCGCCCGTCAGAAAAATACAAGACGTGCGTTTAGAAGGCTGATGTGCATCCTTGATGATTGAAGAATAATTCCTGAAGCCTTATGACTGAAAACAACCCCTATGTTTTCAGGAAAATTTTGAAGACTGAATTTTCGTCAATGAATGGAAGAAACGTACTCTGAAGACTTAGATACGTTTCGGATGTACTGACTATGCGGTTCCTGAAGCACTATCACTGAAAATAACTTTGACGTTTCGGTGATTTATTTGAAGATTGAATTTTCTTCAATCAAGCAAGATACGTGCTCGGAAGATTGATGCACGGCTCTGATGCTTTGGACAAGCAGTTCATGAAGCATCACCACCGAAAAGTAACCTTGACTTTTCGGTGATTTAGAATTTGATTGAATTATAGTCAATCAAATGGAACATACACGTTTATGGGAAAAATAAACTTGTATAGCAAATGCCCGAAGTTTCCTGAAGACTTATCACTGACCGTAAGTTTTTAGTGATTTTTTATTTTGAAGATTGAATTATAGTCAATCGAAGTGGAGGTTAACTTCTGGAGATCGTCGGTTTGAACGCTGAAGCCCGGCACTGGGACTTATCTTTGAAAACTAACTTCGAGTTTTCAAAAGAAAATATTTCAACAACAATGCCGGTAACCAGATCCAAAGGCAAGACGCCGGAGGCATGGACCGTGGAGTTGGATCAACCAGTTGGCATCAGACATGAGCTGCCGCCGTGTTCACCTTCCACAACCGAAGGGACCGAGCCGTCGGACGAGCAGCGCCATCTAGCGCCTCAAACTGAAAGCACTCCGACGCATCAACCAATAGAAACTGATCAAGCGGTTTCTACCAGAGTAACCAGATTAGAAGGAGCTTCAGACACAACATTGAAACCTTCTCAGAAAGAGAAGATTTCCGAAGAAGACAGACGTACAGCGATGCCGATGACTACCCGGGGTGACGCCCGTATCGAACATAGCCGTCCGCCGTCAACTAGAGTGACTCGGTCACGAAAAAACATAGACAAAGCTCGCGAAGACTTACTCAAAATTAAGTTGGAGCTTGCACAACTGGCACTTCAGAGAGCGGAGGAAGAGGGTTCCGAAGCTGAATACCTGGATGACAGAAACTCGAATGACGAGTACGTGCGTTCATGGCTAGAAGAGGCACCAGAACCTCAGCCTGAGAAGGAGGATAACGTCGTTGAAGGGGGAACCAGAAATTCTATGCATAGACCCCTGACTGCGGCCGCCACCAAATCGCAAATAGAAGGTCAGCATCCTAAGGAGAAAGAAGTGCGAAAGCCTCCAGTTGCAGCGTCAGCTGAGTGTACAGGAGGTCAGAGGGATAGTCTCCGTCCATTCTTGACGGAGTTGACGTCCGCTATAGCGTCGCTAGCCGACAGGAAAATAGAACAGCGGGACCAAACGAACCCCTCTGCGTCGAAATTCGTCATGACATTGCCGAATTTCAATGGTTCTCATACTGAATGGCTATCATTTCGGGCCATATATGAGACAACTCGAGCGTATTTTACGGACATCGAGAATACAGCGAGGCTGAGGAGAAGCTTACATGGACGTGCAATGGAAACCGTCAGCTCAGAACTCATCGGACATGCCAGGCCCGATGACATCATGAAGGAACTCGAGCTGCAGTTCGGCCGTCCAGACTCCATAGCGCAAGCTGAAACAGATAGATTACGCGGACTGCCGCGCTGCAGTGAGTCACCAAGAGACATCTGCGCGTTTGCAAGTCGCGTAAGAGGTGCTGTAGTCACGCTCCGCGCGTTAAAAAAGGGTCATTACCTTATGAACGCGGAGCTTATGCGATTGTTAACAGAGAAGTTACCCAATTCGCTACGAGCACAATGGTACCGATCATATTCGGAGAAGTACCAATCGGTGCCAGATATTTCATTGTTCAGTAATTTTATATCTGAACAGGCACACTTCTGTAGTCCATTCGCCCCACCCGAAGGCATCGCTTCGGCCGAGGCGAACACCAACAGACGCGTCACACAAAGGACGCATATAGCTACGGACCAACCGGTAGGAAAATGCCGTGTTTGCGACGTGGGACATCACTACGCCACTGGATGTGCACAATTCAGGGGCGTAGCTGTCGAGAAAAGATGGGAGCTAGCGAAAAAACACAATCTATGTTATCGCTGCCTTCAACATCGACGAGGCAACCACACCTGTAAGAGAAAACAGTGTGGCCAAGACGGGTGCAGAGATACGCACCATCGGCTTCTTCATAGGAAGAAGCAACAGCAGAGGGAAGCCAACAAGAAGCCCGATGTTCCTGAATCCCGCAAGGATCCTCAGGAAACGGTGGCCAGTTTCGGGTCACCATCGAGCCAGGCGTACCTCAAGATAGTGCCGGTCCGGGTAATCGGACCGGCGGGAGAGGTAGCAACATACGCTCTCCTAGACGATGGGTCCACCGTTTCGCTGATGGATGAAGACATCGCGAGGCAAGTCGGGGCAGAGGGCCCTGTGGACCCGCTCAAGATCGGTGCGATAGGCAACACCATGCTCACCACCCCATGCTCAAGAAGAGTCAAGGTGACGCTGGTTAGCCCGCAAGAGAGAAGGGTACAATTTAAAGCACGTACTATACCTAAACTCAGCTTGGCAAAACAAACAGTGAGCGATAGGGTTGTCGCACGCTGCAAGCATTTAACCGACTTGAGAAAAGAGTTGATGTACAACAATGGCGTGCCAAAAATACTCGTCGGCCAAGACAACTGGCATTTGTTATTGGCCAGCGAGATTCGCAGAGGTCCAAGACACCAACCAATTGCGTCACTTACAGCGATGGGTTGGACACTACATGGCGCGCACAGTAGTTTACTACGACAACAAGTACATCATGTCAATAGAATAACAACTGATGACAATTTGGATCATCAGTTGCGCGAACATTTCGCCATAGAATCGTTGTGCGTAAACCCACAGCGACCTGCCTCTGACCCAGCAAGAAGGGCAGAGGACATTTTGAATCGATCAACTGTCCAATTAGAGAATGGACACATCGAAACCGCCATGCTTTGGCGTAATGAGCATGCTGAGATGCCAGATAGCTTTGAGACAGCTCTGAAGAGGCTCGTCTCAACAGAAAAGAAGCTGGACAAGAACCAGGAACTTCTAAGAAGATACTCAGACCAGATGGACTCGCTAATTGCGAAAGGGTACGCTGAAAGGGCACCCGCAATTAGCACGCCGGGCAAAACTTGGTACCTCCCACACTTCGATGTCTTCAACCCAATGAAGCCAGACAAACTTCGCATCGTACATGACGCTGCCGCCAAATCGAGAGGAATGTCACTGAATGACTTCCTGTTAACTGGGCCCGACCTATTACAGTCGCTGCCAGGCGTAATGATGCGGTTTCGCCGCCACTGCGTCGCAATAACCGGTGACATAGCGGAGATGTTCATGCAAGTGAAGGTGCGGAGCCAAGACCGAGACGCGCTTCGCTACCTGTGGAGGGGAAACCGCAGAGAAGGAGCGCCAGAAGAATATAGAATGACGTCCATCATTTTCGGCGCAGCCAGTTCGCCTTGCACAGCAATTTTTGCAAAGAACTGGAACGCAAACAAATATATAGAGAAGCACCCTGAAGCTGTGGATGCTATACTACGTAGTCATTATATGGATGACTACCTAGATAGTTATAGAACTATCGAGAAGGCGGCAGAAGTCGCTAGTATGGTGCGAAAAATACACCTACAGGCGAGGTTTGAACTCAAGAAATGGGTTTCAAATAGCTCGCAGCTCCTAGAAAAAATGGACCCATCGCACATACAAACTGAGATGGTATCCATTGGAGATATAGATACGTCGGAAAAGATACTCGGCCTCATATGGAGGCCAGGCGAAGACACGCTGGGTTTCAACCTCACACTCGCGCGTCTGCCTGAGGGTATCTTGGACCGAGAGGCGCCCACCAAGCGAGAGGCGCTCAGAATAGTAGCGTCGCTATACGACCCACTCGGACTCGCCTCGCCAGTAACCATCAAGGCGAAGCAAATATTGCAAGAAGCATGGAGGCGAGGCGTCGACTGGGATCAGAGGCTAGATGTTGACCTAGCATTACAATGGAAAATTTGGGTACAACATTTACGCCAACTAAAAAACGTTAGCGTACCAAGATGCTATCCTGGATATAGCGACGCTATAGAAATGCAGGTGCATGTGTTCACTGATGCAAGCGAGATGGCATATGCTACCGCTATATACTGGCGGGCCACGACCGTGGAAGGCAAGCACTTAATAAGCCTTGTTATGGCGAAAGCGCGGGTGGCCCCACTGAAACTGCTTTCGATACCGAGACTCGAACTTCAGGCCGCGGTATTGGGAACCCGCGTAGCCGCAGCAGTGATGAGTGAACACGACTGCAAGCCCACGTCAGTAACGTATTGGTCAGATAGCAAGACCGTACTGACCTGGATTAGAAGAGGAGCGAGAGTATACAAACCTTTCGTTGCTCACCGAATAGCTGCTATTGAAGACAATAGCAAAGTCGAAGATTGGCGATGGATACCCACCAAGATGAACATCGCTGATGCAGCAACCCGTGACGTGCCACTGCGGTTCAACTCGGACCACGAGTGGTACTGCGGGCCGAGTTTTTTGTCTCTTGGGCCCGAATTATGGCCCACAGAGAAACCTCCGACTACAAACGACACGGGAGAAGAAAAAACTTTCGTTGTCACAGAAGGGGACAAGAAGAGCTTCATAGAAGCCGTTCCAGAGCCAAGCAGATTCTCCAGATGGGAGCGACTGCTTCGTGCGACCGCCACAGTTCTGCGTTTTATATCTCTTTGCAAAAATAGAACAGAGATAACGTCCTATAAACGGACGAGAAAAAACGCTGAAAAGGACCCAGACTGGCGCAAGAAGCCCGCTGTACCTGCACAGAAGCAGAAGCAGGCATGCAGAGCACCAACCCAGGTCAACAGACAAATCATAGAAGCAGAATTTCTCCAAGAAGCTGAGAAAATACTTGTCCAGGTCGCACAACAACAATCGTTCGCTTCAGAGTTAGCGAATGTTGAAGAAATAAATAAAAATAGCTCGCTGCGACCTTTACAAATTCAGGTCGTCGACGGCGTGCTGCGACTAAGAAGTCGCATAGCAGCTACGCAAGAGGTAGCTGAAGAAGTGATGCGCCCGCCTATATTACATGGCGACCATCACATAACGCAGTTGTACATAGACTGGACACATCGCAGTCTACAACATAGTGGCACCGAACTCACAATTAATGAGGTACGGCAGCACTACTGGGTCGTGAAGATGCGACCAACAGCGAAGAAGGTGATAGCAAGATGCCTGCATTGCCGTATACGCAAGGCACAGCCACCAGTACCTGCGACCGGCGACCATCCGAAAACGCGCCTCGCTCACCATAAGAGGCCGTTTACATATACCGGGCTCGACTATTTCGGCCCGCTATCCGTCACCGTCGGTCGGCAGCATCAGAAGAGATACGTAGCACTATTTACGTGTCTCACATCAAGGGCGGTGCACCTTGAAATCGCCGCCAGCCTTAGCGCAGACTCCGCCATATTGGCGCTGCGCCAATTCGCCGCACGCAGAGGATGCCCAGCTGAGATACACTCAGACAATGGCACCAACATGCACGGCGCCGACAGAGAGCTGCGAGACGCCTTCAAAACAGAGGCAAGTCGTAGAGGCATCGTATGGCGCTTCATAACGCCATCAGCGCCATTCATGGGAGGCGCCTGGGAGCGCCTAGTTCGTTGTGTAAAAAACACACTATACAATGTACTTACAGAAAAACACCCCACCGAAGAGGTGTTGTCCACACTGATTTGTGAGGCAGAGTACATTGTAAATAGCCGACCATTGACACACGTGTCGGTAGATGGTGATGATGATGAATCCATCACACCGAATCACCTCTTGCTCGGTGGGTCAGCCAGACTACCTACACCTGGCACGTTCACCGAGCAAGATATAGACAGCAGGAAAATATGGCGACGATCACAGATCCTCGCTGATATGTTCTGGAGTCGCTGGGTCAGAGAGTACCTGCCGGAGCTCCAAAACCGGCGGGAGCCACATAGTAGTGGGCCCAGATTTAAAGTGGGTGACCCTGTCCTGATAGCCGACGGCCAGCTGCCCCGCAATACGTGGCCGCGAGGCCGCATTGTGGCCGTGTATCCAGGAATCGACGGAGAAATCCGGACCGCTGAGGTACGCACGCTTGGCGGTACCTTGAAGCGTCCGGTGAAGAAACTCGTCCCACTGCCCCAGTAACCAGAGATGCCGGAGCGGCGACCGTCCTCTCGGTGGGCCTGGCCGGCAGCCGAGAAATGCCGTCCGTCGCTCACCGAAGGAATGCAGCGCCGCGCCGACAACACTTCGAGTCGACACAGCACTGCACGGCGGGAGATATGTTCGCGACGAAGCGTCATCAACCATACTAAATGGTTCATAGAAATTGAAGTTTGTATGTGTAGACATGTCTGCTTACCACGGCGCGCCACCTGATACTAAAATGAATTTTAGAGGCACGTTTATATTTATACTAAAATTTTACCTACATTTTTTGAGATAGTAGTATAATGTTTTTAGTGTTTGTCAGTATGTTATAGGGTTCAATAGTTCACCCTTAACAGAGTAAAATCATTAGAAAACATACTGATAAGAGTTATCATAGTAAAAAACATAAATTTCTGTCATACGATACGTCTGTGCTCGGCGACGGATTAGTTCCGAATGAACCGTGAGAGGGAACCACACGTTATTTATAGTTTTGGTGGTTTTTGAAAATATTATAGTAATTAAAATCATGTTTTTAAGGGCTTATCCTATGTACTGGACATGAAATCAGTACATAATGATGAAACTATGTGAAGACCACATAGTTTCTGCTATGTAAATAGGAATATTGACTTGATATCTCAAACACCAAATATATGGTTTTAGGTCATTTTAGGGTATATGGGGGACCTAGACCGGGACAGGAAGCCTATATACACCTCATAGTTAGCGTAGTCTTTTATATAAAGCCCATTTACTTGAGATATCAAGTCAGTATATAATAGAAAAACTGCTGTTTATCTGGTTTTTGGCAATCGCTTACGGTTTTAGGTGCCCTAAGTACCTAGAAACATATAGGTGTACTGGTAAAAGTACTACCATTGGAAAGCTTGCTAAAAGGGCTTCCAGGCGGTTTCTAGATGGGAAGAATCGCTTGGATAGTCAACGAGATAAGCAGTCGTGAAAAATGTAAACAACGTAAAACGTTGAAATTTGTAGACCCTTCAGGTGGAATAACTCCATGAAGGGAATAGATGTACTCATGGTGTAAGTACTTTCGGATGGCTTGCTGGACTAGCTACCAAGCCATCACTTTGGAGCGAAAATCGCTCAAGTAGTTTAAGTACAATTCCAGAAAATAGGTTTCTGGAAATGTAATTTTTAGTCAGTTTTTGGCACTCCCCGGGACTATACACCCCTGGGAATTCCGAAAATAAGGAATTTTTGGGGACCTCCCGATGGCCCGTTAAACGCACCATCGTGTTGTCCCAATCTTATTAGTGTTTTTATATCTAATTTCTCTGATAGCTGGGCGCAAAGAAAGTGACCAGCTATCAAATTTGTACATATCAAGGCACCTTATGTGCATATGACCTAGATAGACTTACATAAACACTAGAAATGTAAAGTGTGGTCTATTGGCTGCCAGAATCCCCATAATAGGCGGTGATTGTCTGGTTAGCCTAAGTAGGAAGTCCTAAAGTCGGTGAAATGACTTAGGAATTTATAGATTCATTACATAAGGGATGATATCCCATAGAAGATTCCCGAAAATAAGCTTTTTCTAGACGTCAACAGACAGCCTGCTATTGGCACCAGCAGGTCAACCCAACCTATAGATATCCTTAGGCTAGGTTAAAAGCTATTAAGGTTTTAACTGGGAAATAAAGGGAATTGTCCTTTCATTTCATGGAAATAGTCTAGGGAAGCTATCAATACCTGGAAATTAGGTATATTGATTAGATACATAGATAGGGGGCGTTACTGTGTTACAGTACGAAGGAATCCAGCTATTGATAGCACCATGGAAGGGGTGCGGTAACCCTATTTACCAAATATGTATAAGGGTTTTTTACATAAATAAAAATTATTTTCGGCGAGAATTTGCGGGGCTCTCAATAATGGCACGATGCGAGGGTATAAAGAACCCCCGGGCCCAAAATAGAATTTGTAGTCATCCAAAGCTAGTCGCTTGTACTTGTCTTAGTAAATAAGAAGTAATTCTTATATAGAATCAAGTCTCAGAAATTGTTGAGAGCCCTAGAATCGTGCCGTGTACTGAATAACTTAGTGTTTCATTTAATTCATCGACTTCAACCCTTATGAAGACATCCCTTTTCGATCCTGTCGAGCTGAACCTCGGAACCTGGACACCAGGAGTGCTGATCCAGAAGTAGGCAACCCGGAATCTGGAAATAACTCAAGTACAGCCAACACATCGTTGAATCGTTAGAGTCGATTTGCAACCCTACGTCACTGCTGCAGCTAGGCATCCAAGAACCTTTGTTTTCGTTGATGTGGATGGGGCGTTCAGCGGCAATGGCCAGAAGGTTTACGCCCTTCTTTTCTCGGGGCCAATGAACACGCTACGTCCTGCACACATACACAAAGTTAAATAAGTACAAGTTTGTACCATATCAATTACAATCAGGTGGGTGAAGTTCTGCTATCCTACAGAATAACCTGTATTAAGGAATAACAGTCCCTGTCCCTTACAAAATGCTAAAATGAAACTACAAGTAGTATAATAAAATCTAATACTACAGTAATTTAGAAGTAATTTAATACTACAACTATGATTATTTTTGAGTGCATGTGTATATGTGTTTATGTGTGTGAGTGTGTTTGTAAATGTGTATGGATGTGTGTGATTGCATGTACGTATGTGTGTTCATATTTAGTTTAATTGGTAGGTCTTTCGTCTTGTTTTTCAGCCTGACACTTTCACCAACTGCTGTACTTTTCGGTTTCATCATAGGTTTTGTGTAGAAGATATTTTCTTAAAATCTTTTTACAGTTTAAGTTAGATAATCCATATATCAAACAAACTTTGTTTATTTTATTATACAGAGCCGGGCCTAGGTATTCAAAAAATCTATTTGTGAAAAATGTGCGCTCTTGTGGAAGAATACAAACTATGTATTGCCTACGCTTCGTTACTTTTATACGGTGCTGTAGAAGAATTGCTTGAAGGAATAAAGTGCTGTCGAACGTTAAGAACATTACAAGTACTATATAATAGATCAGTAGGGAACAAGATAGGTCTGGACTCGAGGTCGCCCACTGAGCGGTACTGAAAGTATTCAGTACCGCTCAGTGGGCGACCTCGAGTGGTTTTCATATAGTTTTCGCAGCACCACCCAAGCATGTGATACAATATGTATTAATAGATAAACACAAGGAAAAATAAACTACACGTATAATATTAGGATTTGCAATATTTCGGAGGGTTTTAAATAATTACCTTCCTCCGATATATATGTATATATAAAGTAATAGAAAGGTGATTGATACGACTCTGCTTTTCATGTAGAAAGTAACTTCCGATTAAATGTATATTTAATGGGGGCCATCCTGATATCGAGAGGTAGCGCATTGCAGAGAAGAATGGACTGAATATGAAATGAAGAATGAATAAAATCAGAAATATGAGAAGGACAAAGCATGAGAAGATTGTTAGACGAACGCAGGTTCTTAGCGTGTGATGTACATAGATATTGAAAGTGAGGTGTGAGATAAGAAGGAGTGGGAGAGTTGAGTAGGGGATAATAATGAGCTCTAAAGAAAAAACTAAGTATCGAGTTTTTTGGATTGATTCCAAGTGTTTACATTCAAATATTTTGAGCGTAAACCTTAAAACGAACGTTTATTCTAGACCTCGTTATAATATATTTAAATTAAAACCATTATTTTCACACGATCTTCTTTACTTATAATAAGTAATTTCTGTATTTAAAATTAACAAAAGTTTCTTAAAAAAGGATTGCTTTTTGCAAGAATTAAGACTTATTTAAACTTAATTATTATGCATAGTTGGCTTTTATATTAGGTTCTTATCTTCCTGAAATAATATTTCAAATAATATTTCTAAGATGTATGAAAAACCTTCTTAGGTCCTTCTTGCGGTGTTTGTATCTACTTTTCATCATAGAATGCCAAAGAGTGTGTCAATGATTTTAAAAGATTTCGCCGTTATTATTCTCAATTGCCATCAATACAGCTAACTCATTAAGTCTCTAAACAATTCTACTTTGACATATCATTCCATATCTTTTCACCAATCGATTATATTTTCCAGAATCAGATTACGCTCTCATGCCTCCGTTGTTCCACCTGGACAACTATGAGGAATGCTTCGATGAATCTGACGCTATGTACTGCACTGGAGAATTTGTTCTGGTCTCGGATGAGCCGAACGAGCTTTTGACTTCGATACAAGTAAGTTTATTTGTGTCATCTTAATTTTTGGCCCCTACGGCAGTGGTTGATGATTTAGATTTCAAGTTTATTAGAAGAATGCACCGCGGCGCGTGGCTTCAAAATATGGTGTTACACAAAAACCAGCACTTAAAAATTAATTATTTGTATTGACTCAGTACTCTTAATTTTATTAAAATAATTTTAACGGATGTAAAATGATTATTTCACTCATTTACAGGAATTTTCAAAGCAAATAAGGCGCTTTAACCATACCATACTGTTACATGGTTACTGCATGAAAAAAACATGCAATAAGTTTTACAACGTTTCTGGATCAGATCAGGACCTAAGATCGTCTCTTGAGGCATGCACCAACGTAACCATTTATAACAAGTACAAGTTAGAAACTAGATTGACGGATTATATTGATTGTTTTAAACGTGATAGAGACCAACCAATAGATTATTTGGATATTTTTGTTGGAGTGGTCTGCTTCCTTATAATTATAGCCAACTTTATCGGCAGCCTTTGTGATCACTATTTAAAGACAGGAAAAGATCAAGGAGGTAAGCTTTTTTTTTATTTTATTATAGTACCTAGGCCATTAAAGTGAACTGCTTAATGTCGTCATTGGATACTTAATACCACTGTTATTGTAACTTGTGAGTGTTATCGCCGAGTAGATTTCTTTAACAAGATTTTTCTTATAGTTTTACTGTAATCCTTAATTACTTTTTAAAGTACAACTTGTCATTTATAATTTTTATTATAATTTAATACTATTGCAGTATAAGACAGTAATATTATCATAATGTGTTTTTTAGGACTTAGATTTCTGTATTGTTTTTCAATATTTCGGAATTGGAAGAAATTTGTTGCGCCTGCAGGCGAAGGACGAGAGCCTCGTATCAAAGCATTGCGAGTAATTCATGGTATCAGGTAAAGTATCGATTATATTAACGATTTAAGACATTTATTTTTCTCAAAAGATTACATTAATAACTTACAAAGAAAATACAATAATAAGTAAACAAAATAACCGATTAGCGTTTTAGTAGGGTAGATGTTAAAAATGTTAGTGGAGATTGTGTATAGTGAGTGACTTGTTTGTTAAGGCCTATGGCACAGTGCATTTCGAATAAAGGAGTGTCCTCACTGAGAGCATTTGTAAACAAGCAATCGTAGGCGAGCAAAAAATGCTTCCCAGCGAGCCCAGCATTCATTTTCGAGCAAAACTATGAACGTTCGAGTCGAACATTCCCTTGCGAGCTTGGAGCATTCGAATACTATCTCGTTAAGTGTCATTCATTCAACAATACGATTGACCAAGAAGGTCACAAACACTAAAGGTTAGACCGCACTAAGCGTAACTGCGCGTCAGCGGATCGACGCGACAAAATATATTGTATGAGATAAAGTGTCGCTACGCTGACGCGTAGTGCGGTTTGACCTATAAGATCAAGGAACTGTTCCTTGCTTTACATGTGGCCAATAATATAGCTACATACATACTCATTCATTCATTCATTCTGATTTTGTTCATTCCTTTCATATTAATCCATTCTTCTCTGGAATGCGCTTCCTCTCGATATCAGGACGGCCACCAGTCAGTATGCATTTAAGCGGTAGTTGCGGCATTATTTTCTAAACGAAGAGCAGTCTTCTCAATACGCGCCTTTCTATTAATTTATATATATATATTGTTTTATATATAGTATTTATTATAGTACCTATATATGTATGTTTATTTTAACTAAATACTTTTGTACTCATTTTGTGTTTATTATTTAATTTTTTATGCACCTGCCATGCTATCTCTTCACCGCCCATGGTTGACTGGTAGAGAATGCCTCAGGCATTAAGTCCGCCTATGTACTTTTATGTTGCATGAAGTTTTAATAAATAAATACTCATTGATTTCATTATCTAAGTTGTCGCTTTCGAGCGTTTTATTTGTTTAAACATTCGAATGCGAGCCATTTCCGCGAAAATCGTTGCGACGTCCACACCGGCCGAAGTTCGCGCTTGCGTGTAAGCTCGGCTCAACGTCCACACTACTCGAATATTCAACGTCGAACGCTCATTACAAGTCAATGCTCTCAGTAAGTATGCTCCTTAAGCGGAATTGATCAGTTTTATACATTGTTTTAGGATTTCACAAATAAACTGGTGCTTTTCGTGGGGATTAAGCGTGTGTAGGTTATTTAGTTTATGGTTAGTTTTCGTAGTGCTATTAAAATCACAAATTTATCCATATCGTTCCATTAATGAAAGATCCTTCAAGATCGTCGTATCGTTTCAATAGTTTCTTAATGGTTGATAAGCTTTTAGCCTCTTTTGTGTCTTTAGGTAATTTATTATAATTCTGGGCTCCTTCGTACAGAATGATCTTTTTCCGTAGTTAGTTCTAGGTGGTTTCAAACGGATGTTATTTGTGAGTGAATATCCTTTGTTATAATTTTTCTTATCATTCATTAGTCCAGTTTCCTTATATTTTTTTATGGTCGGTGTTAGGTAATCATATTGGAATAACGTTTTAATTAGTTAATTTTGTGATCTCTGCAGTTTATTTGAGTTGCTTTAAGCTGCTGATCCTCACACTTCAATTAGGTAATCCAGAAGAGGCTTGTCCAAAGCATTATAGATTGTGTACCGTACGTGTCTGGGCAAGCATCGCGATATGGCCGAAGGGCACCTGATAGGGACAGTAGTTTGCTTTGATTTTTTTCGATATGTGGCTTCCATGTAAGTCCACTGTCAAGAAGTAGGCACAGATATTTGTCTGATTTTATTTTGTTTATTATTTCACCATTAATTGTTAATGAACTTGTACCAATCTTTTTGTTTTTTGATGTGAAAATAATATAATTTGTCTTTGAAGCATTTATGGTCAACAAATTTGACTGGAGCCAAAAGCGTGTAAATGTCCCAATCATGTTGTGTTTCATTCATAACCACATTTATCGAGTAACCATAATAGAACAGGTTGGTCATCAGCGTACGGATTAATTTCTCCCTTTAGCCCAATTTCGTGAATACTGTTTATATGTCGGGTTTAGTCAATAGTACGGACGCAAAACAAATCACAAGCACGCCACCTGGTGGCAAATAAAAAACAACTTCGCATTGGCGCGCTTATTTTTACCACTTGCGTGGTGGGGACAGCAGAATATAGCAGTTGAGTACTGACCGCCTTGGAGCGAAGACGTCGTAGAATCAGTATCGATCCGTAATGTTAGTAAACAAGATTGTAACCGTGAGTTGTGACTATTTTAATATACCCGAATGAGAGTGTATCGAATAGCTTGTGTGATTTCATTTTCACGATTCTACCCAACTACCTGCCCACACACGATGTCTTAACCTAAGGGAATACATCCTGACTGCCCGATGGTTTGCATCTATCGGCCACCCTTGATGCGACATCAGAATTGGGATTCGATCGTGCTAATGAGATCACACGTAAAAACAATGCTAGTGACAATGGCAGTTACATTCGTGCAACAAAAATACGGTGTTGTTTATCCGGGAATAACGTGGGACGATTTAAAGGAGTCGTCGAGTTTTCTGCGTCTACCCTCAGTCTTGAATAATGAAAAACCAGTCTGGAGCGGAGCAGCAAGGAGGCTAGCAATAACCAAGGAGCTGGACAGGTCAAGGCAGAGCTTGTGGACGTGTGGAAAGATACATACACATGGATCTTTATACCAATCTGGTGAGTCATTTTCATTTTGTTATGACTATGGCCAAAAGTGTTCATTATTCAAATTTCTGGTTTTGTGTACGGTATGGCGGTCAGTGGATTGTCAGGGTGACTCGTGTCAGGTCATAATTTCATGTTAGTTGACCATCGACAACTAACATGAGTCAAGTTTTGGTGTTGTTGAAGAGTTATTATTCTACTATCACTGGCAATAACCCTTGACTGGCCTTGGCCGACTATTATTGGAAGTCAGAACGATATGGTGACAGTGACGTACCTGCCTTTCACTTCAGTCTGGAAAATATGATAATTCCAAATGAAATATATTAATTAGTTTGATAGTTTTATGTAATGAGTTAACTAAGTTTGTGAAGAAGCATAGTATTCTTCTTTTGTGGTTGGAGGGTCAAACTATCTAAAAGGTGGTAAACCCTACCAGGCCTCGTCGACTTAAAATGCTATGGCATTAATTGGATTCTCTAAAGCCCATATACCAACCTGGACACTTGGGACACTGTAATGTGTGGTTCATGTTTTGGACATTACATCTCTGCATTTACATTCGGTATCCATAATAACCCATTTTGTAGTGTCGGTTTAGGTTGCTCGATTTATTTTCATCAAAGCTATGTATGGTTAAGAAAACCTTGTGAACATTTACTCTCGTAATGCTTTTATGTTTTAGATAACATATTGTGTCGCAGTGGAGCCTCTGCTGCAGGCTAGTGGTTCAGATGCTGTTTGCGAAGGCTGACGTGTCAACATCTGAGGAACGGCAGGCTAGCAGTTTGCAGGTGGTAGCCGAACGTTATGACAACAGCTATGAGCTCATGAGCGTGCAAGGTTGAAATGGAATACCCGGTGAGTTGTTTCCATTTTATTCAGATAGTGAAGTAAAATAATCTCTAGTGAAAATATGCCATTTCGAGTTTTATGAGAGTTCATGTTTGACCACTGAATTGGTAGTGGTTATATCTAGCACTATCACTAGGTAACTAAGACATACTTAGTAAACAGCAAGTAGTTAATGAGTTTCCTTTTGGCGGTATAATTTCAACATTTGGTTCAGTATGAACTTTAGAATGAGATATCCCAGAAGGAAATGTGATATCCAAAAAGACTGCAGAACTATTGATTTTCAGTGGCTAAGCGAGTTAGTAATGTCGTAGAGCCATAGAAATTGTATCGAGTTAGGTACTGGTCATTTACGTGTATTCAGAACAGATCTTATGTTACGTAACGATTTACAACCACCGTCTTCAGATCTGAATTCACTTGCTTACTTTCTAAGTTTAATATTTACTTTATTATATTATGATAGCAGTAGATCTCGCGATCGCTTTCCTTACATACAAACTGATTTAGTGAGCAATAGTAATGGGTTACTGTTGATAATCTGATTTTAACGATATTGATCCGAGTAATTCGTAAAGATCCTTAATATTATCAGGGTTAGTTGTTTCCCTTTTATTAGCCGTCAATATGTTCCAAAATCTTATTATTATTATTTGTTCGTGATGGGTTTGCTCTTGACTCTAGTCTAGGTCAGAGGTGACAGAGACAAAGTCGACGATGGAGTGAGCTTACCCAGAAGAAGCCTGTTCACTCTAACTTTGAAGAGATTCGGGTTGTATGCGTTAGGAAACACAGACGCAGGCAGTGAGTTCCACTCTTTTGCTGTGCGCATTATGAAGGATGTTTGGAAGCGCTTGGTGCGAATTGGTGGAATAGCAACTAGGTGAGGATGGTAACTTGCAGTGCGTCTAGATGTCCGATGGTAGAAGGGGGCCGGTGGGATGAGGTCGTGGAGTTCATGAGCACACTCGCCAAAATACAGTCTGTAGAAGACTGACAAGCAGGCAACCTTACGGCGATGAGCTAAGCTGTGAAGCTTGGCATCCACCAGTTTGACGTCGCCAATTAGTCTCTTGGCTCTGCGTTCCACCAAGTCAAGTGCGGCAAACTGATATTTAGCTGAGCCATCCTAGAGGTGGCTGCAATACTCCATGCAGGATAGGACTTGCGCTTTGTAAAGAGTTAATAGCTGTCCAGGCATAAAGTATCGCTTCACTCTGTTTAGGAGCCCAGTTTCTTTGCCGCAATTTGGGCTTTGTACTCGATGGTGGCGCCGAAGTTGAGACTGGATGTCAACTCCATGCCAAGGAGCTCGAGCCGATCAGTTACGTTTGGATGAAATGAGTCCTCTTTTCTCTGATAGACATGTCTACTCATACTCGAAACTCTGGACCGCACTTCATGAGTAACATGTGGCGATGGGTCTACGAGGCAGTTGCATGAGTTAAGTATGCATTGCTTATGAATTATGGTAAAGAGTAACAGAATTGTTGGAATTACTGTTTTTTGTTGATCGTTGGACCTTTTCTAATGAATAGTGTTGTGAGGGAAACATTAATACGAAAACTATTTTATTTATTTATCGATAGGCTCGCGTTTGACCACTATCTCGCCTGATGGTAAGCGATGATGTGGTCGACGGTGAAGCACGCTTGCCTAGAAGTAACCTATTCACTCTTGACTTGAAGACCCCAAGGTTGTGGCTATCAGGAAACAAAGACTCCGGCCACTCCATAGCTGTGCGTACAATGAAAGTATTCGTAAAACGCTGTGTACGTATGGGTGGGATGTCCACCATGTACCGGTGGTGCATTGCCGTACGTCTTGTTGTCCGGTGATGGAAAGGGCTAGGCGGAATCAAATTGTGCAGTTCCATCGCACACTCCCCGAAATGTAACCGATAAATATCCGACAAACTGGCCACTTGGCGTCAATGTTCAAGGCTCTGGAGCTTTGAGGCGACCAGTGTATCGTGGCCGATAAGCCTCTTGGCCCGTTTGTCAATCCACTCAAGTGCATCAAGTTGATATTTGGCAGATCCGTCCCAGAGGTGAGAGCAGTACTCCATGCATGACCGAACTTGCGCTTTATACAAATTGAGCAGCTGTTCAGGCGTGAAGTACCGTCTCACCTTTGCAAGGATCCCCAACTTTTTTGCAGCCAACTGAGCCTTTGCCTCAATGAATGGACCAAAATTGAGGGTCGATATTAAATTAACACCAAGAAGGTCGAGATGGTCCGTTATCGATACGGCTATACCACCGAAAGATGGACCCGGGTGGAATAGGCTATTTTTTGCGGAAAAAAGACACGCCTGGGTCTTAGCTGCATTGAAACTAGATTGGCATCGCCCCATTCGGAGACTGCCTCCAAAGACAAGTTCAAGTGCTCAACCATGGCCTCCCGGCCGAGACTGTATCTCAGTCCCAGTAGCCCGTGCGCCAGACACGTATCTCTCAGCAACCGTGCTGTCGTCTGCGTACCCAAAGGTTCCGGGTTTTAGCAGGTCATTAATGTGCAGCAAAAACAGTGTAGCCGAGAGAACCGACCCCTGAGGGACTCCGGCGTTAATACCTAACTGACCGGACGAGCAGCCATCGATAACCACTCGGATGGACCTCTCCCTCAGGAAGTCAGCAATCCAGTCACACAGACCACTAGGCAGACCGAAGGAAGGAAGCTTACCAATAAGGCTCTCATGCCAGACCCTGTCGAAAGCTTTCGAGATGTCAAGGGAGACAGTAAGCGCTTCCCCGTGCCTCTCGATGGCCTCACTCCAGACGTGAATGGCATACGCTAGAAGATCCCCAGTTGACCGATTTTGGCGGAAGCCGTATTGGCGGTCACTGAGGATGTCGTTGTCTTCTAGGTATGCCAGGAGCTTATTGTTCAGCACACGTTCCATACTCTTACAGTTGGCCGGGTCAGCCCGACTACCCTTTTTGGGGACTGGCTGAACGTTGGCTTGCTTTTAAGCCTTCGGCACCTTTCCAGTCACTAACGAAAGGCGATATAGGCGTGTCAGGATCGGAGACAATTCAGGCGTACAAGTTTTCAGTACAATTGCCGGTATCCCGTCGGGGCCACTAGCTTTGTTCACGTCAAGGTTACGCAACACCCTACAGACCTCCCTCTGATGGATGCGAATATCCGACATAGTCGTCCCACATCCAACAGGAGACGGAGGGGACCGCGCGCTATCAGAATTCAGACGCGAAGATTCCGCAAAAAGGGAGGCAAACAAGTTTGCCTTGTCTTCGGCAGAGTGGGCCAGTGACCCGTCGGGTGTCAGCAGTGGTGGTAGTGAGGGGCGACAGAAATTTGATTCAACCGACTTAGCCAGGGACCAAAACGCTTTGCTACCAGCAGGGTATGAAGCTAGTTTGTTCCCGATTCTGCTAATATGATCAAAACGTGCCCTTCGCTTCGCCTTTTTGCAGGACTTGGCAGCCCTGTTGAAGGCTCTCTTTTTCTGAGTTACGTCACTCGCTTTGTGCACTCGAGCGTCGACCCATGCCAGGTAAGCCTTGTGTTTAACTGCATTTGCGCGGATGCACTTAGCACCAAACTATGGTCGGTCAACGCCGGCAAGCGCTACGTCAAAGAATGGAATGTAGTACTCCATCCCCTGGCGCAACACATCAGTCACGGCGTCAGCGCATGACGATGGATCTTCCGAAGAGAAGCAAGCGAAAATCCGCCCAGGATAGCATGCGAAAAAAGATCGCATCCCATCCCAATCTGCTGACCTGTACCGCCAAAACTACCGGGTGCCTTTCGGGCTGGGATCGGACGGGGAGTAGACGGATACTCGTACAGACTTCACCAGACAGTGGTCGGAACTACACAAAGGTGATGAAATCGACACTGAGTATCGGTCTGGATCTGTTGTCAGCAGAAGGTCCAAGCAATTGGCCGTATGCGAATCAACATCCGGCACCCTCGTAGCCCCCTGCACCAGCTGGGTGAGATTAAGCGCCAGCGAAAGATTTCGCATCTCTCGTCATGCATGGTCAGTGTACTGGTATGGGAATAGCCACTCCTGATGGTGAGCATTAAAGTCCCACAGTAACATAACGGAACGGTGGAAGGGTACCGTTGCTGGGCCACATCAGTCGCCTCACTCAGGTACTGTGTGATCCTGGTAGGAAATGATCCTGGTAGGAAATAGGCCCTGTATTAAGTCCGCGATAGGTGATTATAACAGGACGGTGATCGTTATACACCGAAAGCTTTAAATAGATACTCTTAGAACATACAAGTATGCCCACTGTAGGTTAAGTAAGATGCCAGCGGATCATGTACCAGTCTATGTTGATTCTAAAAGGATTTTGATGATAATGAGCAAGCTTAAGGTGTTGAGTAATTCAGTATATCGAACGTATTATGTTTAACCATACCAGTGGATTCTGGCGGAGGTCGGGGTCTAGAGACCGTTGTGAGAGCAATACAATTGCTGGTCGGCTAGAGAGCCGTGGCATTGGTGGTTTTACTCGAGGGTTTCTGTAAGTTTGGCTGTTTTTGTTGCAGAATAAGTTTTAAAGTTTGTTTGGAGCGACTAGTGGTACATGGCCCAGGGTAATGATTTAGTTAAAGAGTAGTTCAAAATTTCCCTATTTTCACGAAACCAATAATCTAGTTTGGTCAGGAGTAGCCAAGCGTTGTATGTTGGCCTTTGTGGCAACTGTTGGCCTGTGAGGCAACTGTTGGCCTTTGTAACAATTGTAGGCCTGTATGGCACCTGTAAGTCTGTGTGACACTGTCTGGTGAGAAAATTCATGTTTGTGTAAGGAACCTTACAGAAAGTTTCTATTGAGTCAAGAGGTTAAAAGTAAGTAAACTCACACAGTCATGCGTGTGGAGAAGTCACCGTGTTAATGTAGATGACGTTCGAATCGTCAAGCCAAAATTACCAAAATTCTAGTAATTTTGGCTTTTCTAATTCTGATTACTATACGAAGATTGTTTTAGGAAGATACACAGAGCTCTAGTACCAATTGATATTGTAAATGAAGTAGATAATGGATTGACGTAACACAGGACAGACTAAATTTCTCTGTGAAGAGGTTCTGAGTTCAGAGCATAGATATAGTATGTACAAGATACACAGAGTCAGATGGAAAACGAAACCAAAAATATAAAATCTATGTGTGAGGGAATTTGTCCATGTGTTAGTTAAAAAAGTGTTGATAAAAAGTCCATGTTCAATATCGATATCGATACTTGGTGAACACCATAAGAAACACGATTGCTGGGCAAAAACCATGCTTTGCTTTAATTAAAATACAAATTACAAAATAATATCTCGCATGTATTTAAAATACGAAATACAAAATATTTTTAAGTCGTGTATTTAAAATGTAAAATACAGTATTTTAACTATTTTTATTTAAAATACAAATAACAAAATACAGTCGGTCATTCATCTTGACATTCGTACTAATAAACTTAATCAATACACAGAAGTTCGGTGAAAATAACCGTTTGAAATAAAAATGACAATTTACAAGGTACTTGACAATTTCACGTACGCGGTTGCCATTTTGCTTATGAAAGCTATCAAGCGCTATTTTCTGCAGAACGAATCTATTAATAAAATCGCTAAATGTATTTTGAAGCCACAAGTGTTTGAAGTACTAATAAAAAAATACCGCAACGTCAGGTGAAATTAGGCGTGACCAGTATTGAGTTTTGAACTTTTTGACAGTCGTTCAGCTATGTTAGAGGTATCTAGATGGTTTGAAAACTAACACTAGGTTGGCCACTAACTAACCATACGATAGGAAGTATCATTCTTACAGGCACAAATAAAATAGGTATAGATTCTTTCATTAGAAAGCTATGGTTCAGAGAGTTGAGTAGACTCGACATCGTAGGGATGTGCGATTAGAGCAATTGTGATTGCTGATAGAGTTATGAGACATCCAAGTGAGCTATGTGATTGCTAAAGATCGTAAATAAGATACCTGGTGTCTTGTTTTTTTTTGTTTCATTTATTATGACATTAATGACTATCAGTGGTACTTGGACTTTGTAATTAAGTGCTCATAGGTACCAAATCGATGATTAAGTTGCTATTTTCTTTAAATTGAAAATAGAATTATTCGTTCCTTGCAAAACTGGACAGAGAGATTTAAATGATCATGATTGTTTCAAAAAGTTACCTCACTCACCTAGAGTTTGAGTCAGGGTTAGACGAGCGAATACTGTGTGTAGATTTTGTGTGTTTCAGAAAAACATCCCTTGTACAATGGGAGACTGGTAAAACGGAGTGGACTAAGCACGTGTAGCGCAACACGACATGAGATGGCATAGAGCAAAGACAAGAAGATGATGCCTGCGAGTGATAGATTTGGGGAGTCTGTCACCTGAGAGAGGCCCGAGAAGGAAACGTGTTATGTTCCACGCTCGCCTCTCAAGAGAAACTAAGGCCTACATAACACCATTTGGTTTTAGTCAGTAGAAGTCTGACAGACCACTCAGCTTTCCCCAACGGCTGAGGACATTCATTGAGGGTTTCCACATGATTCTATACACTGTTAAAACCTGTCAATGAGGAACAGAGGAGGACGCCTGTCTTGCAGCTTGGCAGTGTTGGGTTTAGTCAATAGTATTGTACGGACGCAAAACAAATCACAAGCACGCTACCTGGTGGCAAATCAAAAACAACTTCGCATTGGCGCGCTTGTTCTAACCGTTTGCGTGGTGGGGACAGTAGAATATAGCAGTTGAGTACTGACCGCCTTGGAGTGAAGACATCGTAGAATCGGTGTCGATCCGTAATATTAGTAAGCAGGATTGGAACCGTGAGTGGTGACTATTTTAATAATAAACCCAGTGTATTGAATAACTTTTGTGATTTCATTTTCACGATTCTACCCAACTACCTGCCCACACACGATGTCTTAACCTAAGGGAATACATCCTGACTTCCCGATGGTTTGCATCTATCGGCCATCCTTCTTCGGGCACCAGTTTCTCACAAATGTTTTAATTTTTTTGTATTAGTTTAAGTATTTTCTGTACCTTCAACATTTGTGATGAGAAAATAAATTTATTATTATGTACTTTATTTAAATTCGTTTCTTATTTTATAAATTTTTAAATATTATTGTAAAACATACAGAATCAAAATAACATTTAAAAATATAGAAAATAGAGGCCCACCGGTATCGGGAACAGGGTCCAAGCTACCGGCGGTCAGGGCTCCAGAGAGAGAAACCTCAACAACAACAATACTAGCCGTGTCCAGCAATAAATACTGCTTTCTGGATCAGGCCCTTGACACAGCCGCCTAACGAGAGCCTCCTAAGGTGTTGGTCGAGGCTCGTGGCTATTAAGCCATTGGCTGATACGACTATCGGTACAATGATCGCTGAGTCCACATCCCACATGTCGACAACCTCGCGAGCCAAGTCAAGATACTTGATTTGCTTATCTTTCTCGGCTTTCACGAGGTTCCCGTCATGCGGGACGGTAATGTCAACAATCATTGTACGCCTCTTGATTCGGTCCACCACCACAATATCAGGCTTATTGGCTACAATAGTCCTGTCTGTGATGATGGACCGATCCCAGTACAATATGATATTGCCATTTTCGAGAACTGGGTCGGGCACATACCCGTAGTACGGTACCGCCGATGCCACAAGAGTGTATTTCAGAGCAAGTTGCTGATAATCTGGATATCCTGGCTACAAGGTTGTACCTATGCAAGTACTCTTCGTTAGCTAGCCGAGAACAACCAGAGAAAATGTGGCGGATCTATTCACCTGGGCGGTGACATGCCCGACAGATGTCAACCGTGCCATCCTTCACAATAAATCTCCGTTAGTTATTCGTCATGATAACTTCGTCCATAATTGCACAGACAAAACCTTCGGTTTCCCCAAAGAGGTCACCGATACGCAGCCAGGCCACGGACGCTGACTGATCTACAACAGACCCATGTAGGGCACGGTAGAAACGTCCGTGAAGCTCCTTGCTCTGCCATACCATTATTATTATTATCCTTGATGCGACATATATAAATTAATAATAGTAATGGGCCCAAAATTGTAATACTTTTTACATATTTAAATACCTACCTAATGATTTTGTATTGTTTCAGGGCGATAAATATTTGCTTAGTCGTGATAACTCATTCAGGTTTATGTGGAATCATAATGAACGTGAACCCAGAGCTTGTAGAACAAGTCAGTATTTGTTTACTTTGTTAATTTATTTATACGAGTATATACATTATTCACCAAGACAAAGTGTAGTTGGCGGCCTTATCGCATTCCGCGATCACTTCCAGGCAACCTACAATGGACAGAAATATCCTGGTCATAAAATGGGGTTGCACTTGGTGTAAATATGAATTTAAATAATTGTACAGATAAGTAAATACAGATACATAAATACATATATACCTAAATACCTATCTACTAAATATCTAGGCGAGAAAACAAGTTATGACTATTGAATTATGAATACAGCTACGAAACAAGATCACAGTGACAAGAAGTGTTCTCTTACAAGTCTTTTAAAACTGATAGCAATTACGCTCGTTTTATTAACATGTATTAATGCATTCAATAGACGAGCGCCATGGACAGCAAAAGATTTATCAAGGAAAATTGTTGTAAACTAACATTATTATCAAGAGATATTCCAATTGTGTCACTAACTGTCTCAGATAAAACATTTTGCAATATTTTAATAAAATACACCGTGAAATTTAAGTGGTTGTTTTCCCGCGGCAGAACGACTTGCCTTTAGGAGTACTTTCGAAGCATAGAGTTAAAGTAAAAAAATAACGATGTTTTTATTTTAAAATAATTTAAAAAATATTCATCAACTCGTTACTCACTTTTTCGAGTTGATGAATATTTTTTAAATTATTTTAAAATAAAAACATCGTTATTTTTTTACTTTAACTCTATGCTTCGAAAGTACTCCTAAAGGCAAGTCGTTCTGCCGCGGGAAAACAACCACTTAAATTTCACGGTGTATACACATTTTTAAGGATTGAAACAAAACTAATATTTTTTTTATTTTATTTCAGTGGTACGAAGTTAAATTCTTTAAAATATTTTTTAACGGGCCACTGATAATGCAGTCATTCTTTATAGTCTCGTCTTTTCTACTTGTATATAACTGGCTGATATATTCGGAGACACATGCGCTTTCATGGAGCATGCTACCGATGCAAATCATAATGAGATGGTTGAGGTAAGAAAATATAAAATGAAATAAATAAATCAATCGGACAAGTTATTTAGAATACAGCTGACTGAAAAACTTTTTCTTCCTTTTTGCTCTACCACTGCTGAGAATTTTGAGTCCGTGCTAATTTGTCAACGGTCTCTTACGATCAGCGGCCAGCTATATGATTTATTTGCTAATTTTGATCATTATTATTGAACAATGCTATAAGTGTACTATCAAGCCGATTATGTCACTTTAATTATACTGCACAATCAAAATTTACTAAAAAACAATAAAATGAACAAAATTGACCAAGTAGTGGCAATATGCATAATCCTGCATCCTGCTAATCAAAAACTAACCAATGGGGTAAAAGAACCTTTTTTCAGAATCCTAACTACGCCCTTCCCATTCCCTTCATCTTACTTTACTTGCTCAGATGTTAAGGTGTTATTGATTAACAAACATCTTGCCCTGTATTTGTTAAACCATAAGATTTTTTTTTTATTGCAGATTAACTCCATCGTACGCCCTTATCATAGGTTTGACAACCACTTGGTTTGGAAGACTAGCATCAGGACCTTCTTGGATGGTAAGTGTTTTTTTAATATTTGTGCAAGGATTTGTGTATCGTCTTATGACGAATAAACACTTTTTCATAATTTTTTACATGTTTTTATTTATATACACTTTATTCTTTTTATTTATATACTATTATACACCAAGATAAAACAATACAAAAAGAAACCTTAAAATTAAAAAAAAACATACAACAGGCGGCCTTAACTCGTTCTGCAATCTTAGTTTCAAATATCCAGCTCTAATAATCTAAGCTACAGGACACTATGAAATAGGATAGGATCCCAATTAAAAGTACTGAAACCTTAAATTATTTGCCCTCGCTCGCTTCTGGTTTATTAAACGCTAACCTGCCCGACTGAATTTAACTTTTCACATATAAACCCGATAACAGTAATAAAAGCTTATAAGCATATCAACATCAAGCTGACCGAAGATCTATCGGGAATGTCCATCATAGTTTGTACGTCCGTATTATTCAGATTAAAGTGCCATACCTAGCTTTAATTTTTAATTTGTGTTTAGATCAAGGAGTCGTTCCGTATCTTATGTACGGTAAAAAAAATAAGCCTTTCTTGCTGGATACTTAAACTATTAACATTCATAGTTTTTAATGAGATTATAACATATTTACACTTAGTATTATTTATTTATTTTTCTCGGCAACTGGTTATTTTTTCCTCGTCCCAGCTTGCCTTTCGACAAAGGCCTCCTCCAAGGCTCTCCACTTGACTCTGTCCCTCGCTACCCGCATCCATTCTGGACCTGCTGCTTTCTTGAGATCGTCTTCCCATCGCTTAAGCTGTCTTCCCCTACTTCTTTTACTTCCTCTCGGGTACCATTCTGTAATTACTCTTGTCCACTTTTCTTTATTTTCTCTTAACATATGTCCGGTCTAACGCCATTTAAATATTTCCCATGCAACATGAACTTTTTTAAATTTTGTTTTTCCTTTTATCTTTTCCAACTGTACTCTGTCTCTCCTTCAAATTATTTTATTCTTATTTTTATCCTCAGAATTGTCCACACTGTTATTTATACAGTTAGCTATAGTTTAGATCCATGGCATTAAGTGCATTAACCAAAACTGTTTACCTTCAGAAAAGCATTTATTACGAAGTAAGGGACTGTCGGCAGGACTGGTGGAAGCATCTCCTCTACATCAACAACTACACTAAACGTTCCAATTGTATGCCGCAAACTTGGTAAATACCTAAGTTTTTATCAATCTCTATTTTTGTCTTTCTTTATTTTGAAGCTGTATACCACCTTTTTTAAAATGACGGTATACCTGGATTTGTATCATGGCGGCCAATCTCAGCAGAGTCTACCCATCAACGTGACAGATATTATTAAAATGCACAAGTGTGTGCGTGAACACCGAAGCACGGACTCTTCCTTCACTCTCATTGTCCAATGGGACAGAAACCGGCTCAAATCGGAGAGAATAGGAGCAGGACCAACGGCTTAATGTGCGCTCTGAGGCACTGTTGTATAAAACCGCCAACTTTCAAACTTCGATTTGCTGTTGATAAATTCCCAAAGGGAAAACTCAATGAGCCTTTGCCGGATCTTTGAATCAAACACTGGACCTCTGCCAGCACTCGCGCTTGCGATAAATTGAGACATACAACGGAGTAGTTACTTTAGGGTGTTACCGGTGTGGCATTATACATAGGCACAGCGGTGACACAATACCAAATTCAGGCTCCCTCTTAATAGGAAAACGCGATAACACACTCAGCAATTGGAAACTAAATTTGTTTCTCCTTTATTTTTCTGCAGGTATTTAGCAGCAGACACCCAGCTCTACATTTTCGCAGTCATCGTATTTTTGGTTTGCAGAACCAACCTTACTAGAAAAGTGGTACTGAGCCTTCTCCTCGCGGTAGGAGTGATAGCCCCCGCATTGCAAACTTATTACCAAGGGTTGAATGGTGTTCTGGTTGCTTCCCCAGAGTATGTATGAAAAAATATTTTATAGCCATAATAACTATAACTTTTTCTCGGGGCTTTACTCCCGTAGCAGTACTGTAGCATCACTTAAATGCCGCGGGATAAAAAGTAGCCTTTGATATTTAAATATTGTGTATCTTTCTACCATAGAAATAATGTTTTATTTACATTTATCCTCGCAGTCTCCCCAGCCTAACAGGCATTGCACAGAGGGGATTCCGGTTTGGTATTTTTTAGAGGCCCCCTCTTCCATGTGCTGATGGTAATCACCGAGGTGGTTTAAGTAAAAATCCCATACACCTTTTCCCCAAAGGTCCAGGCGCCTTCTGAAGGTGTCCGACCTTTTTTTTTGTTTTCAAAAAAAAAAGCTGTAACTACTACTAGCTTTTAAATTAAATTTTCTACTTTTTGGTGTCTAGATAAAAGACATTCAGCTATGTAATGATCTAGTCGATATTAATAGATATTAAATAATAAAAATAAATTCAAAAAGATGTGAACCGGAAACTTTTCAATGAAAAATAATGAACTATGGAAGTTCAAGTAAAGTTGGACAATTTGTAAAATTCATCCCCTAAGTGGAATTCAAAATTTATTATTACTCGTTCCCTAAATTTAGGAGACGAGTTTCAAAATTCCTTTCTCAATTCATTCCTTGTGTTGCTCCACATCGGTGTCAATGTGGTGAAGCTGTCGGCAGCCTTGGGCACCATGGCCTGTCTTGTTGCAAGAGCGCAGGACGCATAGTACGGCACGCCAGCATCAATGACATTATTCGTCGAGCCCTTGTCACCGCCGGCGTACCAGCTGTATTAGAACCTAACGGCTTGGTACGTGACGATGGGAAGAGACCAGATGGCATGACATTGGTGCCGTGGAAGGTGGGTAGGCCTCTGGTGTGGGACGCAACCTGTGTCGACACCCTTGCGCCATCTCATATTCCTAGTTCGGCGGGCTGTGCTGGCGCTGCTGCTGCGGCTGCTGAGGCCCTCAAGCGACGCAAATACTGTAACCTAATTGGTAATTACAGTTTTGAGCCTTGAACGCTTGGGTCATGGAGCCCAAGTGCACGTCTCCTTTTTAAGGAGATCTCTCGCCGACTGATCGACACCGTGCGTGACCAGAGGGCTGGCTCTTTCTTTGCGCAAAGAATCAGCATTGCCATTCAACGTGGCAATGCTGCCAGTCTTCTGGGCACGTTCCCGGATGACAGCGATGTGGATGAGTACTTCGACGCCTAAGTGTACCTTTCTTTTGTATATAGTGTAAGTAGTTAGTTTAATTTTAAGATTGTAAAGTTTACTTTTGTTTAGTGTTTAAGTATGTACATATATAATACCTTTCTCATAGTTTTGTTCTGCTATTTCGTTTGGGTCCTGTTAACTGTATTAAACTATATATTTTCTTATTTCAGTATGGCATTGAATTTATTCATGGAAGACCCCACATTCAACCAAGTTTTTATAGGAGGTCATACCAATCTTACTGGTTGCATCATTGGTATGGCATTAGGTTACATCATCTACAACTGGCAGAAGGCTGGTGGAGATCCTAAAAAATTAGAGGTAACTTTTCTTAAAAATTGTCATCATCATTTCGCCAAAAGACGTTCACTGCTGAACTGCTACCCCAAGCGTTGCCACATCAACCCGCAACCTTAACTAGGTCATCGGTCCACTTAAAAATGCTATAGCCTAAATATCTACATATGTAGAAGCAGTGGTGATTGATTTAGTGGTTTGGGCGCACGGTTTGCGCAGTGGTTGAGCGATTGACTGCTGCTCGATCCCCACACGGAACAAATATTTGTATGACCTACAGATAGTTGTACCGGCTCTGGGTGTTTATGTATGTGAATTTATATGTTTGTAAACGCACCCACAATACAGGAAGAAATTCCTAGTATGGGTCAACGTTTTACAAAAAATAAGAGAAAAAGTAAAAAAAATAAGATCGCTCCGACTTTCAAGTTGTAGAGCTTGAGTTCGAACCTAAGCAGGCATTTCCTTTTAGTGTTATTTACCTACTTCATCACCGCTGCTCTAAAAAAGGTAATGCAAAAAATATCTTAATGACGAAACCAACTTGTATGAAACCAAAATTTCAAAGACATGTGCGGCAAACTACCTCTCACAGAGAAAAAAACTTGTATCAGCTGTGGGAAGTAGCTAAATATTAAAGACTAAGGGCCTTGCAAAAGCAAACCTATCTAATTGCTTTTACATATTTGAAAGATGGCCCAGTTTTTCTTGTAACCCGGCAATTTTAAATGAACTACCGCAATTCTGTCAGAAACTCCTTCAAATCCCATAATATTTTTCTTCAGTTTAGACATAATAAGGAAACCTACTCCTTTTTGTCCGGTGTGTTCTCCTTTGTGAAACATGATATAGTCGTTCCTCTCTTCTATCCCTTCTCCTGGCCTTCTCATCTCGCTGATGCCCATTATGTCCCATTTTATGTTGGATATGGCTAATTCTAGTTCTTTTAGGCTTTCTTCCGTTCTTAGTGTCCGAGTATTCAGTGCAGACATGTATATGTTCAGTTATCTTTTTATCTTGTTTTATCTGTATTGTTTTCTTTTTGTGCATATTTTTTCTAGATAGGTTTGCTTTAGGGTGTTTCGAATTATAATGTTTTGATTTAGATGGAGGGTGTTTGTCTTCTTCCCCCACGGTGACAAGCCAGCTTGGGGTGCAATTAATGAGTGTTGTGTTTGGTAATGTGGTTGTTGGGGTTGTTTGGATCCGGGTGTCGCATATTAGTTTTTTGAGAGATTTGATAATGAAGCCGATCTCCCGCGCTCTACATAGTTCAGTATATTTGGTCTGATTATTTCCTTTGTCGCAGTTTTAGAGGGGGCGTTTTTCAAGGTGGTCGATGTACTTTGGGTATTACATGCATTGACTTACTTTTGTGATGGTATTTTCGGTGATCCTGAAGTCTCTATATTTTCCTCTTTTCTCTGTTGCTTTCATGTCTTTTCTTTATTATCAGTTTGTCGTATTTTATGAACGCTATATTCCCTTTTTTCTTTTCCTATTTAACTTGCAGCTGCAGTTGTTTACTTTGTTCTATTATTTCTTTAGGGTAATCCTCTTTGATATTTACACCTTCTTAAAAGTTAGATCTGTTTCTCAAAATCATATGTTTTTCCACGTAGTCGTGAGTGAGACTACAACAGGGCGATTTTTAACGAGCTCTTTTTACCGTTTCTGTAAATATTATTAATTTCGAAGGCTTCAAAATGTACTTCCATTTCTATTATAATATCTTTTATGTAGTCTACTAGGTCCGTTTCTGTTGTTGCTTTTCCTTCCTCGATGCCAAAAAAGACAAGGTTATTTTTGCGCTTATCCTTATCAACGAATTTGAGTTTTAACTCTAGCTCAGTTATTTTATTTTTGAGTTGGGCGTTTTCTTCGGTGATCGCTTTAAACTTTTCGTCTAGTGCTGCCATGACATTTTGTGTTACTGAAATTGTTATAAGTTTAGTTTGTTGGTCTAACTTTTCGTCTAATTTTGCCAATAAGATTTCCATACTTTTCTCCATCTTTGTATTTTTATATTGCTATGGCAACACTTGTTTCGCTGTGGCAACACTTGTTTCGTTGTGGCAACACTTGTTTTGCTGTGGCAACCCTTGTTTTGCTATGGCAACACTTTTTTTGCTGATTGTTATGTTGGTGCTGTTGGTACGGTAGTTTCCACTCTATTGTCTATGTACAATTTGTATCAGATGACAATTGACAGTATTTTTGTAGGTTAGAATGTTTACAATATGCGGTTGAATTGTTCTCGCAACTTAACACATTTTCTGTAATTTTTTCGCTGATCACGTATTTTGTTCTTTGTTGTAGTCAATAGTTCGTATGACACACTTTGTTGGCACTTTTTTACACTGTTTATTTTTAATTTTCCGCGGAGCTCTGTGACGTGCGTATTGACTGATTGACGACCGGAACCGGAAGCCTTACATTATTTAACTCATAGATATTACTTACATTATTTAACTCATAGAGATCGAAGAGAGGGTGAGGACTCGATAATCCTCAAAGCCGGTAACCTGGTCTATTTCCGAGAGGGTGACCGGCAGTCCCAGGGTGGTGTCGGGTTCACAAGTCCCTCGTGAACAACGTGGTGAAGATCGACAGTGTGTCGACCAGGGTGATGTACCTTATACTCAAAATATCCTCAAGATATTCGCTGAAGGTCATACAGGTCTACGCCCCAACCTCGGCACACCCCGACGACGAGGTAGAGATCGTGTACGTCGATACCTCCAGAGCCATGCAGGGTTTCAAAACTCACTTCACCGTTGTCATGGGGACTTCAGCGCGAAACTAGGCCAACGAGACGAGGATGAGCTGCAAGTGGAGCAATTTGGAGTTGGACGTCGGAACCACCGGGATCACCTACTGGCCAGTTTTATGGAGAAGGAGGGCCTCTATATGATGAACTCCTTCTTCAAAAAGCGTGAACACAGGAAGTGGACCTGGCAGAGCCTCGATGTTGATTGTTGGGATTTGGACCTTGAAAGAAGGAGTATTTCAAGGTCCAAATCCCAACAAAAATGGACTGGACGAAGGGACTTGATCCACCAGAACAAGATAGTCTGGTGTGGTACACTGATGGAATCTGGTACAGGAGCGGGCATATACGCATAAGGTTACAAATGTTGCAAACTTAGGGAAGTTGGCAACTGTATTCCAAGCAGAAAAATATACCATAATACCTTGAGCACAAGAGAATATAGATAGAGGAACCAGAAGTAAATCCATATATAATATTCTTAGTGACAGTCAGGCTAGGCAAGGAATCTATGGTAACGAAATGGTAGATGAACTGGCAAGAGAGGGGAAAAAAATTAAATGATTTTGTGGGGCCAGAACCTTGTGTAGGCATTTCGACGTGTCTCGTAAAAGCCATATTCAGGGAGTTTTCAGATCACAGACAACAAACACGTTGATTGTCTAATGCCGGTCTGGAACACTCCAAGAAATTCCTGGGGCCTACGTTCAAAGCACGGGAATGCATTTGGAATGTGAGTAAAGGCAAATCTGCTACATTCTTGGGGCCTTTACTGGCCACTTTGGATCCAACGAAATGCTCATGAAGATGGGTACGCCACCTATATGCAGGTTGCATGGGGAACATACGGAACGCATGGAAAAGCTTCTGTGCACATGCGATGCACTGGCTCGTAAGCGAATGAGTCTTCTAGGGATAGGATATCCAAGACCAGAAGACTATAGGCTCGCATCTTCTAGTCCCGTTGTAAAACTCATGAAGAAACATTTTCAACGAGATTGGGGAGGATAGGGTATCTAGGGGACCTAAAAAGATCACAATGGGTGTTCGAGTTATTTGTTGGCCCCTCCACAAGATAAGATATGATAAGCGTAATGGGACAAACTACATACAAATTATTGCATTGTCAATGATCCTTGATAAGTGGTAAAGTTAATTGTATGAATTGTACCTTGTTTTTCTCTTTTCAGTACTTTATTTTTTAGGGTTTTTTATAATCATTTGCGTCTGTCTCAAAAGCCTTCAATGTTATCCCTTCTCTCCCAAGAAACTCCTGCCTCTATTTACTCGGCCATCTCCTTGGTTATTTGTCCAAAGTTGCCCGCTACAGCGCGACAGGCTCAGACAAAATTTTGCCCAATTAGTGTATATTCTTCTCAAAATTCTCTTTTTCTGTATCAGGTTTGTGGATAAATTTAATTTATCTTTTTTGATTTTTTTACAGAAATACCGGTACCCATACTGGTCTTTATTACCCGTGGGGGTGCTCGTTTGTTTTTCCGGGCATATCTTCTATGCTGATGGTCCACCGCTGCCCTTGTACATTCACTTGCTGTATGCTGCTTTGCTAAAGCCCGTCTTTGGCATTGTCATAGCCACTATCATAGGAGGAGTTATTATTCAATTCGAAGGTTGGTATTTTTTTTATATTATATTATATTATATTTGTATTATACCTTTATCTGCTGACCGACTATTTTACAGTTTGGCATAATTTATGAATGTAGGTATATAGGTACTATAAACAGATTTTGAACAACACAAAAAATATATAATTATCTATCTTGAAAGCTTAATAAATAATATCCAACTGTAAATTTAACTTAATTGCATCAGTACAAATCTTGGGATTTAGCATATCTTGTTTGTTTAATACTATTTTTTTAATTTCGTATCCAAAGGGTAAAAACGGGAGCCTATTACTGTGACTCCGCGGGCCGTCTGTCTGTCCGTTTATCACCAGGCTGAATCTCATGAACCATGATAGATAGGCAGTTTAAATTTTCACAGATAATGTATTTCTGTTGCCGTTATAACAAAAAATACTAAAAACAGAATAAAATAAATAGTTAAGTGGGAATCCCATACAACAAACGTGATTTTTTCGCCTTTTTTTGCGATAATGGTACGGAACCCATCGTGCGTGAGTCCGACTCGCTCTTGGCCGTTTTTTTATTATTTTACACTTAACAAACACAAAGATATTTTATTTCAAATAGGCCACCAAGCGGCACTTTTGAATGTTACATTAAAATTTACAATGAATTAAAATTGATTCTACCGTGCATTCGGAAAGTAGCTTTTTATGGAGAAGAATGCACAAGAAACTCCATACTTAATCTTTTGACACAACTTTTAAACATTGGATAAAAACGTCTACTCCCCGTCTGACCCCAGCCCGAAGAAGATCCAGTCAGATGATTGGGACGGGATGCGATCTTTCTTCGCATGCTACCCTTGGCAGCCTACTTGCTTTTCTTTGACTGATCCTTCGTCGTGCGCGGACGCCATGACGTATGTGCTGCGTCAGGAAATTGAGAACTGCATTCCATTCTCTGACGTAACAATGTCAAAGACATGCTATGGTTTGGCACCCAATGTAATCATGCAGACGTGCGTAAACATAAGGCGTGCCTGGACGTTTGCAACCATCAAAAGGATGGCCTTAGGGTGCTATGCAAACTCGACGTGAACAATGCTAGCGGCCCTAAGGAAAACCAGCAAAAGTTCTTAGAACCTGTGCGCCTGAACTGTCTCCGACCATGATACGCCTATTCCGCCTTTTGTATGAGACTGGAAAAGTACCGAATGCTTGCAAGCTAACGTACAGCCAGTGCCCAAGAAGGTCAGTCGAGCTGACCCGTTCAACTTAACCCATCTCTGTAACGTAACGTCAATATGAGTATGGAACGTGTACTTATTTTAGCGATTAAGCTCCTGACATACCTAGAACCTAAGGATATTCTGAGTGACCGCCAATATGGCTTCCGGTGAAATTGGTCTACTGGGGATCTTCTAGCGTATTTCATTCACATAATTATGGAGTCAGGCCATCGAGAGGCACGGGGAAGGGCTTGTTGTCTCTATCAAAATCTCGAATGCTATGCTTTTGATTGTGGCACGAAAGCCGTATTGGTAAGCTTCGTTCATTCGGTCTGCTGCCCGTTGGGCTGGATTGCAGACTTCATGAGATATCTGTCCATTCGAGTGGTTATCGAAGGCTGCTTGACGAACCGGAAACTAAAGCTGGAGCCATCAGGGTTCGGTACTCTCAGTTACATGATTCTTGCTGCACATTAACGATCTGCTAAAACCTGTCAACTTTGGGTATGCAGACCACAGCACTGTTGCTGAAAGATACTTGTCAAAAGCACGGGCTACAAGGCGTCAGATCCGGTCTCTTCGTTAGGCCATATTCGATTGGTTGGACCTGTACTTGCAGGCATGGCTCTCCGAATGGGGTGATGCCAATCTGGTCAGGTTTAATGCTGCTAAAATCCAGGCGTGTATTTTTACCACTTAAAAGAGCCAATTTCACCCGGCTCCAACGGCTCCAACTTTCTGAGATGTGACCGTGCCAATAAAGGACCATCGTGAGCTTCTTGGCCACCTCCGTCTCTCTTAGTCTTTATCTTGATCGGTCCATATCGTTGGTGAACGACCGCGCGATATTTTGCCTTCGGTGTTTCCAATCATAATCAGTATTTCTAGATGATCGTCGCCTCTGCGCATTTTGCGGCCTAAAAACGAAAGAATGCGCTGCTGTCATTATGGTGGACAAGTGAGTTTTTACTCGGAGCTGGGTCCGGATCGATGCTGTGGTGCATTTTACAGTCCACGGTACTTTCAGTGCGTAGCTACAGGGACAATTCAAATTGATTGTCAATCCAACAGCGCTATAAAAACCTGATATCCTACCATTGGCAATTGAGCACGCCATCAAAACCAAAAAAAGCTATTACAGCCGAAACACTAAAAAACCATTTTTTTTTTTTGGTTTCGCTGGGAAAAATGCTTCACGCATCATCCTCCCTCCGGGGGCAGGGAGGGGTATGTGGGACTCCCCGGTCTGCTTCCGGTATACCCACTAAAAAACCCAACGGCACTCCCGCATCGTCTTAGTGGAGGAGGACTGGGAAACCGGCAGAGCCTTTACCTCCAGTCCCCCGCCGACGACTGCCCGCTCTCTCATAGCGGGCCCCTCATGCCCCTCTCAACGGAGGGGCCCGGGAATGACTGCGAGTGCTCGGCCATTCCCTCCCGCAGGTGGTGATGTGCAATGCGGGCGAAGGGGCCCCCGCACCCGTCGCCCGCGTATCACCACCTTCGCCTCCTTTTGCGATTTACTACCCTCGCAAAAGGAGGCGACCGCTGCCAAGACGCGCCGCAGTCATGGCACGCCGGAGCTCCCCCTGTGACGGGTCGGGTCTGTGGCCCCGTCACCTACCACCTTTCGGCCGCAGGGGACAGGGAGAGCGGCAACGATGCACCGACAGTCCTCTTCCCCTGCGGCCCCACCGCGTCCGCCATCTAACGGTGGCGGCCCCTTTGAAGCCGCGGAAGGTAAGGGAGAATGGCCGAAGCCACACCGACACTCCTCCTCGCCGCGGACCCCCGCACTCCGCCGCGGCCCCCCGCACTCCGCCGCGATGCCCCCCATCAGACATCGCAGCCCGCTCAGTTGCGATGCCACTACAGGCGGTACATTAATCGAAACACATTATTCGAAAGACGATCGAAAATTTTGAGAAGGGTTTTCCTTTAGGTGGCCCTGTGGTGACGGCCCCAACTTACTAGTTGTAGGTCATGTGTTCGAACCCGAACAAGCGCTTTACTTTGTGTAATTTATTTCGTAAATCGAATCGAAAACATCGTGAGGAAACCGGCATATCCTAGAACTCAAAATTCAAAGACATGTGACATATAACACCAATCCGTACTGAGCCCGCGTGGTGGATTAGCCTACTCCCTCTATGAGTAGAGGCCTGTGTCCCAACAGTGAGAACATTAAAAGGCTAATAATGATGTGAAAAAAGATTATCATATCTCCGTTATGCCGACGACACTGTTCTTCTAACAACATCCATGGGACATTTGAGTCGGCTGTTCCAGAGACTTCAGTTAGAAAGCGGCAACATCGGTATCGTAGTAAACAGAGCGAAAATCAAGGTGATGATAGTAGATCGAGCCGGAAAGCTGGCATTAATATTGTCGACCGTTATGTGTACCTGGCCTCGCAAATCTGCAATGACGGCAGTTGTGTCCCCGAGATAAAAAGGCGAACCGGGAAGGCGAAGGATGCAATGACCCATTTAAGCAACTTCTGGAAGAAGAGGGGAATTGCTATCAAAACCAAGATCAGATTGATACGTGCCCAGGTATTCCCTATCTTGGAGTGGAAACGTAGACCATTCTGATCCGAGAAAGACAAAGGATCGATGCATTCGAGATGTGGTGTTGGAGGCGAATGCTGAAAGTACCGTGGACTGCGAAACGCATCACTGCATCGATCCGGACCCAGCTCCGAGTAAAAACTCACTTGTCCACCATAATGACAGCAGCGCATTCTTTCGTTTTTCGGCCGCACAATGCGCAGAGGCAACGAGCATCTAGAAAGACTGATTGTGATTGGAAACACCGAAGGCAGTTTTATATCGGTTACATTTCGGGGAGTGTGCGATGGAATTGCATGATCTAATTCCACCTAGCCTGTTGCATCATCGGACTACCAGACATAAGGCGATACGCCATCGATCCATGGTGGACATCTCACCCATATGCACTAAACGATTTGGGAATACTTTTATTATGCGTACAGTTAAGGAGTGGGATTCCCTCCCGGAGTCGGTGTTTCCTGATAATCTTTAAGTCAAGAAAGAATAAGTTATTTATAGGTAAGCGTGCTTCACCGTCGACCACATCATCGCTTAGGGCTCCCATACATAACTGCGAAATCGTAACGCATCGCAAATATCTGCGAGCTCGCACGAATGCACCGCAAGAACTTTCGATCTGATTCGCATCGCGCATTCCTGCGATATTATATCACACTTGTTAACGCCAAGTTTAGTCCGCTCTGAGACTAGGCTTGTTCTTACTCGGACACGTACTGAACGGAACGCTCCAAACTAGTAAAATCGTTCAAATGAACTAAACAAACAATCAATAAAACATTTTACATAATTTAAATATCATCAAACTTTGCAAAATTTAATGAATTATTGTTTATAGATACGAATAAGATCTTACTAAGATTAACATGAAACTTTGGGGCATTTTCGCGAAGTTTTAAGTTAGTTAAGTTTTTCCTAAAACACGTCCAATACCACTGACTACCGTTGAAGGTATGGTCACCTGAACCAACGCTTTGCCGGACGAAATCGTATGCAGCAATTAGCATCGCAAGTTCCTGCGATGCGGCGTCGTATCGCATCGTATCGCAGTTATGTGTGGAAGCCCTTACCATCAGTGATCAAGCGCAAGCCTATCATTAACAAAAAATAAAAAAGATAGTGGTCAAGCGCGAGCATATGTAAAAAAAAAATACTTGTCATCACAGCCACGGGCACTGTAATTTAATTTTAACACCAACCCAACAGAAATATTATTAAATTCTAATATTTTATTACATGACCTAAGCATGGCTAAGCAATTGATATTCATGATAGTTTTGGCAAGTCAAAGTAAGGTCCTTGATATGATGCTTTGTGAAGTGAATCCTTTATATATTTACGTAGTATAGTAGTATTAGTTTGGATGCATCGTCTTCACGTATATGTATTAATGTATGTATGTAAATGTCGTAAAACACTTTTTACCTGACTGCCGAAGGAGGGTAATATGTTTATCAGTCTATGTATGTATGTATAGGTATGTTTGTATATGTATGTATGTATGTTTGTTCCTATGTGGCGTTTTAGAGACCAAACGCTTTGGCCGATTTTGATGATTCTTAGGCTTAACACGCACTGCGATTAAAAATTCGCGCGATTAATTTTTTAGTACAATTTGGCCGCGATTTTTTTTCCGCAGTGCGTGCAGCTTCATACATTTCCATATGTCACAGAATGCGCGGAAAAATATTCGCGCGAATAAAAATCGCAGTGCGTGCTATGCCTTACGTCAATCGATTCGTCTTAAACCTGCGAGTGTCACTGGCCACATTAAAATTGGAAAAGAAGAAAATGGCGGCTTTTGGGCGCCATATCTGGAGTTTCATGTCCGTTCTTCTTCATAACAAGCTACTTGTCCGAATGGACGATAGAATGAATTGTTTTGTAAATTTAAATTTTTGGCGTTTAAAAGTGCCACTTAGGCGGGCCGCATACGTACGTTTTCAGCGTTCGATTTCAGAATACGGAATACAGACTCGGAATTCCATGAACCTAGCGCAGACGTTAGTTTTTCCTGTTTGGAATTTTCACGAACGCGCGGGTTTGTATTCGATACGTACGTACGGAAAGTGTTCCGTTCGAAAAAAAAACGGACTTGTGCAGCAGTCAATGTATTTTATTAGCGTACGGTGCATTCAGGTTTCCGAATACGTGAAACGAATTCGAAAATCGTACATATACGGCCCGCCTTAATGGCCTAATTGAAATAAAGAAGTTTTGATTTTTTATTAGATTTTTTTTTGTGAAGAAAAATTCAAAATAGACAATCTCTGCATGGACCTCTCTCGACAACATAATTTTTTCGTGGCGAAGCCACATATATAGAATACTATTTGACAATCCACTTTCTTCCTACAGGTATCTACCGCCCAATCCTGGAGTGGCGACCCTTCACGGTTATTGCACGATTGTCATTCAGTGTCTATCTCGTGCACATTTGCTTCATCAGGACTGAATTGGCTTCGATTATAACCCTCCATAGAATCTCTTTCGTCAGTGTTGTAAGTCTATTTCTTATTATTTTATTTAACTTCGTCCAATTGTCATTTCGGGTGCCGAATGAAAACTGGCGCTGGGTGTTTAACGTCTACTAAATGTAGCAAAATCTGACTTTAATCCTCAATGGTTATGCATCTCAATTATTTTTTTTACTTTCTAGGCACTTAAAAGCCTCACATTAACAATGGGGTCCTTCATAGCAGCGCTCTTCTTCCTCATGATGGTGGAAAGTCCTTTTTCCAACCTTGTTGGAGCCATATTCAAGAAATCTGAAACTCAGACTGAAAAACAAAACAAAGAGGCTGTAAAAGACAATAAGACAGAAGAAGAGAATGAAATAGATAAGTGTCAAACAAAAACAGAAGATGGGACCATTGTTATTAAAATGTGATCAATAATGTGATGTACTGATGATACGCCTTCCAAAAGTTAAGGAAGAATTATGGTTTTGTGAAGAAATGTCAAGGGGAAAGTGAATATGCAATTTGACTAGTGCAAGTGATGGCTTATATTATAATATCTAGTAGAAGTACTAATCTATCTATCTAATATATTTGAACAAACAATTCTTGTATACATCAATCAAAAGTCAGCTCTAACGCTTGTGTTGAACTCTACAATCACGGACCACCATGCTGTCCTACTCTGCCTGCAACTTAAACAAAGGAGAACCTTTGCTTATGTATCTATGAACCGGATAGATAGTAAAGGGCTAGTTTCTGATCTCACTAAAATCGATTTTGAAACTATCTATACGTCAACCGATCCAAATTTCGCAATAGAATACTTTTCAGCGTCAATTCAAAGGGCTATCTTGCAAAACTCACTTATAATAGAGTATCCAAGGCGTCAAAAAATTTTAAAGCCATGGATTACACCTGGGCTCCTAAGGTGTATTCGACATAGGGACATGCTTCATAAAAAAATGCGAGAATCACCTAACAATGAGATCTCCAAAATTGTTTATTCCAGATATCGAAACCATTGCAATAACCTGTTAAAGAAGGTCAAACGAATGTACGATAGAGATTTATTGACAAAAGCTGGAAATAACAACAAAAAGATATGGGAAGCAATCAAAACAATCACAAATACAACAAAATTGGAACATGGTGCTACGAAATTACTGAATCCATCAAACCCAAAAGAGTCTGTGGAGAAGGTCAACGATTTTTTCTCGTCAATTGGCAAAAAACTGGCCGATAACACTCATTCTTGCTCAAACCCAAGCCATGGTGTTTTTAATAAAACGCCCCCACAACTGGTTTCCAATTCTTTTGCATTGCTGGAAGCCGATGAATTTGAAGTGGAACGTTTAATAATGAACCTTAAAGATGCATGTTCTGTTGGTTGGGACTCTATACCAAATAGTTTCCTTAAAGAATATAAACACATTTTAATTCGTCCATTAACCTATATTTTCAACCTCTGCTTAACTAAGGGCCAGTTTCCTACGATGTTGAAGAAATCAGTAGTACGCCCAATTTATAAGTCAGGTGATAGGGATCGTGTCACTAATTACAGACCCATCTCCATATTGCCTTCGATCTCCAAGCTTCTGGAACGAATAATAAATAGTAGACTGATTGACTACCTGGAGAAAAATAATCTTTTATCCAAGAACCAATTTGGTTTTAGAGCAGGAAAGTCTACTAGTGATGCAGTCCATGAGCTCCAAGATTATGTGGTAAAAAATATAGATTCGGGTAAAAAGACAATAGGCATTTTCTTGGATCTAGCCAAGGCTTTTGACACGGTCTCAACGCCTTTACTTATTCAAAAATTAGAACGCATCGGAATAAGAGGAAGTCAACTAGAACTTTTTAAGGACTACCTGTCTAATCGTTTTCAGTGCGTTAAGATTAATTACACTATTAGCAGCGATTTACCAATCACTTACGGAGTTCCGCAGGGGAGCATTCTGGGACAACCACTCTTCCTTGTATACTTAAATGACCTCTGCGAACTAGACCTTTCAGAAGGTAAAATTATTTCGTATGCAGACGATACAGTTTTGTTGTTCTCTGCAGATACCTGGGATGAAGTATATAGGGATGCACAGGACGGACTCAATGCTGTGACCCACTGGTTGCAGAATAACTCCCTTACTCTTAACCCGGATAAAACCCAGTATATGATTTTCTCGATGCGCTCTCCAAAACATCAGCTTCCTTATAACTCTTCGATTACAGCACATAGCTGTTGTAATACCTTAGTATGCTCGTGCCCAACATTAATAAAGACAACGTCAATTAAATATCTTGGAGTTATTTTAGACTGCAACCTCTCCTTTAGAGACCATATTGACCTGCTTACATCTAGGACGAGAAAACTAATATATGTGTTCAGGAACCTTAGACATGTTGCACCCCCAAAATTAGTGAAACAAATTTACTTAGCACTCGTACAGTCCATTCTTCAATACTGTATCACAGTTTGGGGAGGTGCACATAAGACTATATTAAAGCCCTTAGAAATAGCCCAGAGGGCTGTTCTTAAAGTTAGTACTTTTCGACCTTACTTGTACCCAACCCATCTACTTTATCGGTCTTGTGAGGTCCTGACAGTTCGACAGTTATTTATAGTTCTTGTGGTTTTGAAGCAACACTCTTTACTACAATACTCAAAAGTTGATCCAGCTAGAAGACGAAATGCTATTAGTAATATTGATCGACCTTCCTTCAGACATGCTTATGTTAATAAATATTTTTGCTTCCTGGGACCTTATTTATATAATAAAATTAATGACGCATTGGAAATATACCCGCTGAATAAAAAGATATGTAGAGGTGAACTCTTTCAATATATTTGTAAACAAACTTATGAAGAGACTGAAGATTTTTTAAAAATATTGAAATAGTAAACTCTTACACTCACCCTCTCACACACTTTCACTCTCCACTCACCGAGAGGTAAACACTCCACACTCCCTTTTGTTTTTGTGTTGCTTTGTCTTGAGCTTTGTTTTGTATTGAGATATACCTCCTTGTATTCATACGTCTCATTAAGCTAGTATTGTAATGGTAATCGTAAGGAAGAGCGCTGATGTCTGAGATACAGATATTTTTTTTATCTAGTTCAGACACAGATGCCTCTAACATAAAAATTAACAAAAATGTAAATTGTCCTGTATATCTGTTTAAATGTAACCTATGTTTTGTGTCAAATAAATTATTATTATTATTATTATTAATCAGAATCTGAAACCTTTATGTAGGTCATACGTACAGTGGATGAAAAATGTTACAATTTTGAGTTCTCTACAACCAGCAATTAATGGCATACAAAAATTACACAAATCAATTAAAATTAAAAAAATATTGAAAAACCATGATTAAATAACAACAATTTTAATTCATTTAAAATGTAATAATAAAACATGCCCAATACTACAAAATAATTATAAAAATTCATAAATGACAAGAAATAGAAGTGCATAAAAGTAGAAGTCAAAGAAAAAAATTAAATTAATTAAAATTGTAATTAGTCAATAAGATAGATGTAAATTGCTAAAGTCTAATTTTCAAGCCAACGTACAGCCCGTGCCCACGAAAGGCAGTCGAGCTGACCCAGCCAACTACAGACCCATCTCTGTAACGAGCGTGTACTTAACGCTAAGCTCCTGGGATACCTAGACACTAACGATATCTTTAGCGACCGCCAATACTGCTTCCGCCGAAATCGGTCTACTGGGGATATTCTAGCTTATGCCATTCACATATGGAGTGAGGCCATGGAGAGGCACGGGAAAGCGCTTGCCGTCTCCTTCGACTTCTCGAAGGCTTTTGATAGGGTCTGGCACGAAAGCCTTATCGGTAAGCTTCCTTCATTCGGTCTGCCCGGTGGTCTGTGTGATTGGATTGCAGGCTTCCTGAGAGATCGGTCCATTCGAGTGGTTATCAATGGCTGCTGGTCGGAAGAATTGGATATTAATGCCGGGGTCCCTCAGGGGTCGGTACTCTCAGTTACATTATTCTTGTTGCACATAAACGATCTGCTAAAACCCGGCACTTTTGGGTATGCAAACAACAGCACTGTTGATGAGAGATACTTGTCCAACGCACGGGCTACCGGGCCACAGATCCAGTCTCTCCGTGTGGCCATGGCGGAGCGTTTGAACCTGTCCTTGCAGGCAGTCTCCGAATGGGGCGATGCCAATCTGGTCAAGTTTAATGCTGCTAAAACCCAGGCGTGTCTTTTTCCCGATATAAAGAGCCAATTTCACCTGGCTCCAAATTTCCGTGATGTAACCGTGCCAATAACGGACCGTCTTGAGCTTCTTGGCGTTACGTTGACATCGACTCTCAATTTTGGGCCATACATTGAGGCAAAGGCTCAGCTGGCTGCCAAAAAGTTGGGGATCCTTGCGAAGGTGAGAAGGTACTTCACGCCGGAATAGCTGTTCATCTTGTATCAAGTGCAAGTTCGATATCGTTAGAAAATATTGTTATAAATGGCACAAGTCGATTTTTTTTAAGAGAAATCTCAATGGTTTATAACACAGGAAAAAAAAATTGCGCTTGTGTTTTACTTTCAATATATTCTGATTATATAAATTTGATTATACATATAAAAAAAATAGCGAGTACATATCGAAAATATTTGTTTTTTAAGATGTTCTAGCGATTTGACCATTTTTGATTTTCACGCCCAGTTAATGTCGGTCTTTGCGCGCTATCGCTGTCGAATGAGAGGTAAGAGAGTAGTGAGTGAGTAGTTTCTTAGTTCGTTCGTTCTTCGTTGTGTGAAACAGTTTGTTTGCATATTACAGAGGAATCACGCGTTTCATTTTTTTTTCGCTGTATCAACCTGTACAAAATGCCTTCTAGAAGTTGTAAACGAGAAGCTGACTCGTTTTGCTATATTTGCGGCGAAAAATTATGGATTGTGATATTTTCCCGGAGTTACTTAGCAGTGAGGAGAAAAAAGCCAGTAATTCATAGTTTTAAGGCAGTAGTTCATGTTTTTCTGGAAACCATAGAGCTAAAAATTATGACGAGCTGATCACTAGCATGTTTACGAATTTTTCCATCATCGGATGTAGAACAATGGGAATGTCTCTAAAGATGCACGTGTTACATTCTCACTTCGATAAATTTAGAGATAATATGGGGGCTTAATCGGTAGAACAAGGGGAATGCTTCCATCAAGATATAATGGAATTTGAGAGACGTTACCAAGGCCAGTATACTGAAAGCATCATGGGGCGCTGAACATGACAGGAAAAGTAAAACTGTTCATTTTTAAACATTTGGACTCTCTTTTAAAACTTCTATAGTAAGAATGTATGAATGAATGGATGTTCGGTATCTTTTAATATATCATCTCTATGTCCATTTTTATGTATTTTCATTGATTTGAATTTTAATTTTTTTACAAATAAAAGCGGAAATATTTTTTGTTCTTTTATTTCTAGGTATAAAAGCAATAAAAATAAGGTATGTATAACCCGGGCGCAAATGTTCTGTAGACCGGTTAGTGGGAATTTAGAGTTTATCTGGGCAGACTCCTTGCATCGAAATATAAGTTTATAACAAAAGCTAGTGTATAGCAAATAATATGTTGAACTTTTTTGATTACATTCTGTACTTTTTGTATTTTTGAGCAATTGGATCGTTTTTAGGGTTGCGTACCCAAAGGGTAATAACGGGACCATATTACTACGACTCCGCGGTCCGTCTGTCTGTCTGTCGGTCACCAGGCTGTATCTCATGAACCGTGATAGCTAGACAGTTGAAATTTTCACAGATGGTGTATTTCTGTTGCCGCTAAATACTAAAAACACAATAAAATTAATATTTAAGTGGGGCTTCCATACAAAGTGATATTTTTTTTTTTTCTTTTTTTTTATTATCTATAGGCTTGCGCTTGACCACTATCTCACCTGATGGTAAGCGATGATGTGGTCGAAGATAGATTTTTGCCGTTTTATGCGATAATGGTACGGAACCCTTCGTGCGCGAGTCCGAAACGCACTTGGCCGATTTTTAATACCTATTGTGATGTTGCTGGATTTAGAAATATGGTGTGATTCCGATGGTTTTGATAAATGGTTGATTTATTTGTGGAGGTATTTTGTTACGGTCTATAGTAATTAGATCAGTGTAAAATGTCTTTGAATGCATTGCATGCCTTTGGGTTTTACTATTTATATATTATTGTCAAAAAAAAAAAGTGATTCACGAGGAAAATCAAATTTATTGTTATTGATTATTTTCCAAGTGCGATGTTCTATGCACTTTACTAAAAATTATTCTCTATGGTTCTGTATTACATTCGGCGTCTATGGGCTGAAATTCCAAGGGTTCGTGGTGAAAAATAATTATCAAAAAAAAGTTGAAAGTCATCGGTTTCATGAGAGTTTGATGTTTTCTCAAGCCGTGCGGACTCTCTGTGTTTACAATACATGTGAACGTAGTGTTACATACTCTTTGATACATGTACAAGTTTATATAAAACCCAATATGTTTGTGAAAAAAAAGCCTCAATATTCAAGCTTTACGAATGTCTAAACATGTCATAAGTACAAAGTGTCTTTATATCGATGGCATTTTTATGTCATCCACGGGTTAAAACATACGGCCGCCGTAACAATAACAATAATTGATGAAGGAAGGTGTTGTTTTTTAAATTTATTGTACAATTCCAATCAATGGCTTAGGGATATCAAAAAAGCTTATATAATCTATTTTCATTATAAATAGGTTTAATTGACACAAACTACAAACTTGTTAATAAATTTAATTATTTATTTAATATTATACTTATGGACCGGATGCTCTCCTCATCAACAACACGAGTAAACCGGTAAGTACCACTTTTATGTACCACTTCAGGTCAGACAGGAACCAGTATTTCTCCCCATTAAGGGGCAGACTCCTAGCATTCCACTGCTGCAGTCGCAGTTTCGTGGGTATAGGATCTGATAGGATCCAGGAGTCGCAGCGTCGCTAATGGGCCCCGACGTTGCCTCCTGGCTTTGTTATCCGAAGTACTAAACAGGAGGGTAATGTGTATATCAGTCTGCATTTCCAAATACAAACGAATGCAAATTGCCATGGCCATCAACACATTTTTTTTTATGGGTTTGCTCTTGATCCTAGTCTAGGTCAGAGGTGACAGAGACAGAGTCGACGATGGAATACGCTTATCCAGAAGAAGCCTGTTCACTCTAACTTTGAAGAGACATTTAAACCAAAATGATGATATTCCTATAAATTATTACGTAATTTGTAATGATCATTGTCCACGAATCAGATGCCCGACCTCCCTCTTTGGTCTCACTACAACCCCTAGTAGACTTTGTAGTCAGAGGAGCTTTCTTCGATGCACACGGATTATCCAAGACCCACCGCCTATAGTGAGAAGCAGGTTGTGGAGAGAAGCTCACCTACCACCACCCGACTTCTTGAAACCCCAGGAATACCTGCCACCTGGACGTGAACTGCAGTGGCCTATATGGAAAGCACTCAATCGTTTGCGCACCCAAGTAGGCCGCTGCACACACAATTTGGAAAAATGGGGTTTTATTGACCCGTCTGATTATTTATAGCAATGTAGGAAATGGCGGGGATACCGCGCCATTTTCTCATATTTGACATATTGAGACACAGGTCGACTCGGTACTATAAAATAATGTGTAATTCGTAAGTTTACTAACCTTTTTACTTTTTACAAGCCAATACAGGCCAGATATTATATTGTGATTGTCTTCCTGTGTTGTTATGGTTTGTTAAAGATTTACTACACAAGCTTCACGTAAGTTATTTGATGTTATAACTTGAATATTGCTAATGTTTGTGTTGAAACTGTATCTGTATCATATTATAGCCTTTATATAATATAAGAATACTAATATTTTAATACTTCATATTATAAAGAGGAAAGATTTTTTGTTTGTTTCTTTGTTTGTGAGTTTGTTTGTACCGAATAGGCTCCGAAACTACTGGACCGATTTGAAAAATTCTTTCACCAATAGAAAGCTACATTATTTTTGAGTGAAATAGGCTATTTTTAATCCTGAAAACGGGTCCTGTGGGGTGGTCCACGGGAGCGAAGCCGCGGGGAACAGCTAGTAATAATAATATTATAAAGAGAAAATATTTTTTTTTGTTTGTTTGTACCGAATAGGCTCCCAAACTACTGAACCGATTTAAAAAATTATTTCACCAATAGAAAGCTATATTATTCTTGAGTGATATAGGGTAATTTTTTACCCCAAAAACAGGTCCTGTGGGGTGGTCCACGGGAGCGAATCCGCGGGGAACAGCTAGTTCATAATAATATGTTAAATTGATTCAAGGCCTAGTCATGTTCTTTACCTTGCCCATGCTGTTCTGATTCTGTAGCATTGTGAATGTTAAAATAGTATTAGATCTGTATTGAGGTAAACGATCTTTATGACAATAATTGATGAGGGAAGGTGTTTTTTTTTAAATTTATTGTACAATTCCAATCAATGGCTTAGGGATATCAAAAAAGCATATATAATCAATTTTCATTATAAATAGGTTTAATTGACACAAACTTTAAAAGTATAAAAAAAAATACTATAGAAGCCTCCGTGGCATTTCTTGCCCTTCTTCTCCACGAGAACTAGTTTAGCGACAAGGTGGTAAAATCTGTGAGCCTTCTCAAAATGAATTAATTGACAAGCTTTATTTAAATAAATACCTCGTCTTGTCTTTCTGTGCTTTTCTTCATAAAACCCTTTATATACCACATACATAGGAACTTTATACCCAGTAAAGAACCCACAACCATCTTGACATTCCAAGCTTGCTATCTTGGTGGATATCGATACTATCATATGGAGTTCGTTCATGATTTTGACACCTGCGAGCGAGACATCCTAATCAAGTACAAACCGATAGTCCGATAGTTGATAGTCTTTTGTGACTGCATTGTGGTTACGTTCCACTACACGACATTTTTTTCTACTATTTTTCTTACTCATGGGAAAATCAAATGAGAGACTTTTCGCCTGCATATATTAAATAGTTCATTAACTGTATCTTATGTCTAAGCTTCAGTCTATGAACAAAATGAAATTCAGCTTACGATAGTTTTGTAGATACACACAAAGATTTTATGACCTTTGTTTGCCTGAAAAAATTGTGACAAAGGCTATTAGTAAAAAGCAAACATCGCTATCGCATGGGATAAAAACTTGCAGCAAAATAAAATGCCAATTATTGTGGCAATATCGTAAATCAAAGACGGAAAAAATAAAAACGAAACTCATGTCATAATTATGCATCTCTCTTATTCTCTAACTCTATATTTAAAAAAATATAAGGTTAACAAAGTATGTACACAACAATAATTATATCATTATTTTATCTAACAATAAAAGTAAAGTCACAAAGTTGTTTTCCCTCGTGAACCACTGACAAAAATCGTTGACAATAATTAAGAAATAGTAAAACCCAAAGACACATGCAATGCATTCAATGACTTTTACAACGATCTAATTACTACAGACCGTAACGAAAACCCTTCACAAATAAATGAAAATAACGAGTCAAAGACACCATTTTTAGGGTTCCGTACCCAAAGGGTAAAAACGGAACCCTATTACTGAGACTCCGCGATCCGTCTGTCCGTCTGTCACCAGGCTGTATCTCATGAACCGTGAAAGCTAGACTGCTGAAATTTTTACAGATGATGTAATTCTGTTGCCGCTATGTCTAAAAACGGAATAAAATAAATATTTAAGTGGGGCTCCCATACAACAAACGTGATTTTATTGCCGTTTTATGCGATAATGGTACGGAACCATTCGTGTGCGAGTCGGACTCGCATTTGGCCGGTTTTTTCTTAATCCAGCAATATCATAAGAGGTATTAAAAATTATCCAATTGCTCAAAAATACAAAAAGTACAGGGCACGATAATGTAACAACATACGTAATCAAAAAATTCCAATATATTCTTTGCTATCTACTAGTTTTTATAATAAACTTATGTTTCGAAGCAGGAGTCTGCCCAGATAAACACAAAATTTCCATTTTTAAACCATTGTTTAAGAAAAGAGACAAGACTTCACTTAAAAATTATTGACCAGTGGCATTAATACCAATATTCTCTAAAGTCATAGAAAAATAATACATTCAATATTCAATATTGTTCAATTTCCTAGAAAATAAAAATGTACTGGCCAATGAACAAATAGGTTTTAAAAGAAAGCAGTCAACAATATTGTTATATATGATTCACTTAAAAAAAACATATGTCAAGTTTGTATTTTCAAGTTTTTGGGGCCTGATACACCCACGTCCGTAGGAGTGTACCCCATTCCGATACCCTACACGTGGTCCCCGGGTGGTGCAAATCAGGTGACAAAAACTGGCGGTAGGCTTCGGCCGCAGGCTTGCGACCACCCACCGGGCAAAGACGTACCGCCAAGCGGCTTTGCCGTGTTCCGGTACGATACTCGGTGTAGCCACAAGAGGAGTTGGGTCGAGATAGCTGTTCCACTTCAGGCTGACCAGCCTGACGCGCGCTAGTATGGGCGTATCGAGAGACTGGTCTCGGAGGGTAGCTGGATCCGAGGCACGGTGCGCCGCTGGCCGACCGCAGTTAGTTGGGGGCCCAAGTTGTGTGCCAGCCACACATGAAAGGCTGCTCCACCAACTGTCGAAAAATCCCGGGATGCGCCATCGTGTCATCGCGCCACTGTCGATAGCTACAACCTAGGGGTCTGTAAGTCAAGAGTATAGGTTACTTCTCGACCAAATCATCGCTTACCATCAGGTGAGATGGTGGTCAAGCGCGAGCCTAAATAAGATTAAAAAAAAGGTGTAGAAAGTAAAACACCTGTTTGTGCTCTTTATTTGGGCATGACGAAGGCCTTCGACTATGTTGATCAAAATTAGAAAGATATGGAATACTCGGGGTTATAGATCTTATTACATCATATTAAAGCAACCGGCAACAATACACTGAAATTACAAATATTAACATTCAAACCCAGCGTAAAATCAAATGTCGGTGAAATTTTAGAAAGGTGAAGTTCTACCTCAAGGGAGTGTATTAGGGCCCCTACTGTTTCTGGTATATATGTATAAATGATCTGTAAAAACACATTAACCATCCAACAGTAATATTTGCGGATGATAACACGAAAATGATAAAAAAGATAAACCCTATAATTATTAAAAATAAATTATTGATACATTAAAGCAAACAATAGATTGGTTAGTGGTAAATAACTTGAAAATTAATCAAGATAAAACTAATATAGTACAATTTAAGCAGCGACAACTACAGAACCTTCCGGATATTAGTCACAATGGAAAGCCCGTTACAAAAACTGATAATAAAAAAATTCTGAGACTAGTGATAGATAGTAAACTCACATGGAAGCTACATGTTGAAAAAATTTGTAAAAGGTTAAACAACTTCTATAACAAATTATCTAAATTTATTTTCGTTAAACCGTTCTAATTGCCTATCATAGCTCGATAGTAGAGTCAGTTCTACGATATGGTGTAATGTTTTGGGGAAACTGAACAGATAAAAATTTTGTTTTCATCGCACATAAAAAGTGCGCAATTTGTCAATTACAATCAAGGGACAGCTGCAAGTCATACTTTGAAACTTTAAAGCTACTAATATTTACATCCTTAAATTTATATTTACGAGGTAGCGTTGTTCGGTTAAACAAATCCACAGTTATTTTGTAAAACCAGGAACCACCTGATCCAGGGTTGAGGACAAGGGTATCAAATCTACTCTAAGTTGATCATAGCAAAACAGCTCTACTACGCAAAAGCATCTATTGAATGGCTCCGGTTATATATAATAAAATTCCACGCGAAGTAAAGAATCTTAATGTCACAATGTTTAAAAAGAAACTCAAACAATTTTTAATAAATAAATGTTACTACTCCACAAATGACTGTAAAACGACAAAAACTGACACAACTTTATGTTTACGTCTAGTAAACATAAACTTTATGTTTACTAGACATCTATGTTATGGACTCAAAATTGTACCACTTTACATCAACTGTACCTATGAATTACAAATAAGGATTTCTGATTCTGATTGATAAACAAGAATTGGTCGTTTAAAAATATTACATAGGTAGATTAGTAATTCTAATAGGTACTTCTAAAAGGTACTTTAATGTAAGCCATCACTTGCACTAGTCAAACTGCGACACATATAATATTATTCACTTTGCCTTTGACATTTCATCACAAAACCATTCTTCCTCAACCTTTGGAAAGCCTATGATCAGTACATCACAATCTTGATCCCATTTTAATAACAATAGTCCCATCTTCTGCTTGTATTTGACGCATGTCTATTCCATTCTCTTCTTCTGTCTTATTGTCTTTTACAGCCTCTTTATTTTGTTCTTCATTCTGAGTTCCAGGTTTCCTGAATATGGTTCCAACAAGGTTGGAAAAAGGACTTTCCACCATCATGAGGAAGAAGAATGCTGCTATGAAGGTCCTCAGTGTTATGTTGAAATTTTTTAGTGACTGGAATTTAAAAAAAAAATGAGATGCCTAATCATTGGGGATAAAATTATTAATAAAAGTATTAATAGTTAATAGTTGATACTCAATTGATCATCCTTATCATCATAGTAGTTCATCAATGTATATTTTTTTTATAGTCTTTGAAGAATGACACTATTTATTGTAAATAAAAATCTGTCTCTGGTATTACAAGGTTTATCTTAAAGGCAAATATTCCAAGTGAAATAAATAAGGAAGAAAACTTGTATATATTCCCTTTTGACCACGATCTCGTATGATGGTAAGCGATGGGTTAGGGCAACAATAGAACTAGTGACCACGGCACACACATCAGTAAAAAGTACAAGACAAGAACAACGCCGACATAACGAAAATATCCATTTAATAAACTTTTTTCACTGAGCATGCACATCGCTCTTAGCCCAGGAATACTTACCATTTGGTAGACGTCTACACCTCACGCAGGTTTTCATTCGGCACCCCGCTAAGATACATGGACGAAGGTAAATAAAATAATAAGAAATAGACTTACAGAACTGATCAAAGAGGTTCTATGGAGGGTAATAATCGAAGCCACTTCAGTCCTGATGAAGGCAATGTGCAAGAGGTAGGCACTGAATGCTAATCGTGCGATAACCGTGAAGGGTCGCCACTCCAGGATTGGGCGGTAGACACCTGTAGGAAGAAAGTGGTCAAATAGTATTCTATATAGGTGGCTTCGCCTGCATTGACCTCTCTCGAAAAAAATATTTTGTTGAGAGAGGTCAATGCAGAGATTGTCTATCTTGAATTTTCTTCACAAAAAAAATCAAATCAATTAATAAAAAATTAGGCCACTAAGCGACACTTTTGAAGTCAAAAATTTAAATTTAAAAGTAATAATAATTGATTCTACCATTCATTCGGAAAAGTAGCTTTTATGGAGAAGAACGTACAAGAAACTCCATATTTACTCTTAAAAAAAAAGTGTTTTACAACATTTACATACATAAACGTGATGACGATGCACCTAAACTAATACTATTATACTACGTATAATATAAAATCAAAACTATCATGGTTATCATTTGCTTAGCCGTGCTTAGGTCATATAATAAAAGAATTAAATAACATTTCTGTTGTTAAAATTAAATTATGGGCACTGTGGCTGTGATGAAATAGATATTTATGCTACAAGTGCGGAAGGTAAGTGGTTCCCGAAGAGTGGCAGTGGCGACACGAGTCGGGAATCATTTTACGTATAGCCCTCGCCAAACTTCTGGGCCACCCTGAAGTTGGTTTACCGGATGCGCGAGGCACGAAAAGGTGCTGTTTTTGTATGAGATGTACTACTGCGCAGCCATTGTAACCAAGGGCGGCCAAGAAGTTTGGCGAGAAAAATAAATACAGTTAAGTAAAAAGTGACACTTTCCGCATAGTTTGGCTGCTTGGAAAAAGCTCTTTTCGAGGACATACATTGTAAAGTATTTTTTTAATGTTTTTTTTAATATACTCGCGCTTGACCAATATCTTTTTTTTTTGTAATAATGGGCATGCGCTTGATCACGGATGGTAAGCGATGATGTGGACGACGCGGCGACGGTGAAGCACGCTTGCCTAGAAATAATCTGTTCACTCTTGACTTAAAGATTATCAGGAAACACCGAATCTGGCAGAGAATTCCACTCCTTAACTGTACGTATAATAAAAGTATTCCCAAATCGTTTAGTGCGTATGGGTGAGATGTCCTCCATGTATCGATGGCGTATCGCCTTATGTCTGGTAGTCCGATGATGAAACGGGCTAGGTGGAATTAGATCATGCAATTTGATTCCCGAAATGTAACCGATAATAAACCGACAAGCTGGCAACTCGGCGACGATGTTCAAACAACAAATACTAAAAACAGAATAAAATAAATATTTAACCACTTAAATATTTATTTTATTCTGTTTTTAGTATTTAAAATAAATATTTAACCACTTAAATATTTATTTTATTCTGTTTTTAGTATTTGTTGTTTGAACATCGTCGCCGAGTTGCCAGCTTGTCGGTTTATTATCGGTTACATTTCGGGAATAAACGGCAAAAAATTACGTGGGAGCCCCACGGCTCCCACGTAATTTTTTGCCGTTTATATGCGATAATGGCACGGAACCCTTCGCGCGCGGGCCCGACTCGCACTTGGCCAGTTTTCTTATATTTTAAATATATGTTTTGATTTTTTTTATGCAATGTAAAAGGTACAATAATTACGCTACGCTTTTCCTACTCCCGTCCTTCCGATGCGCTTTGCAGGTTGCATCTTAAGAATCTCCTTAATATCCCTTCCCACACTACCGACTTCTACTCCTACTCTTTTACTGTGTACGCCGTGCGATTGTGGAACTCTCTACCTCCTGACATTAGGGACTGCCAAACTCTTGCAGTTTTTAAGAGAAGAGTGAAAGACCACTACCTCTCCATTCCGTCATAGTTGCATAATTATGTATTATTATTTTTTATATATTAGATAGGTATTCGTATTTATAGTTTTAATATTTATTTTATAAATATCTTTGTATTTATTATTATAACAGTAGGTATATTTAATTTGTTATCAGTATTGTTTAGTAGCTATTACTTAGTTTTATATCGTTTTGTGTTAATTATTTTTCAACTCTACACACTATGTCTACATCTCTTTTTTTCATCTTTCCTTTCGCAGGTATGCTGGAAGAGATTTCTATAGAAATAAGCATTACCTATGTACCTATTTTTCTGTTTCTTCATCTTGTCTGTATATTATGTGTGTGTGCATAAATGGTTAAATAAAATAAATAAATAAATAAATAAAATTAAAAAATACTGTCGAACAATTTTTTACTCAACATCTGTTTATAGTAACTATACATCCATAAATTCTGCCAAACTGTAAAATAGTTGGTCAGCAGACAGTTATAATATAAAAATTGTACCAACCTTCGAATTGAATAATAACTCCACCTATGATAGTGGCTATGACAATGCCAAAGACGGGCTTTACCAAACCAGCATACAGCAAGTGAACGTACAAGGGCAGCGGTGGACCATCAGCATAGAAGATATGCCCGGAAAAGCAAACAAGCACCGCAACGGGCAATAAAGACCAGTATGGGTACCGGTATTTCTGTAAAAAAAAAACAAAATAAATATTATAAATTCATCCATAAACCTGATACAGAAAAGGAGAATTTTGAGAAAAATATACACTAATTAGGCAAAATTTTGTCTGTGCCTGTCGCGCTGTAGCGGGCAACTTTAGACAAATAACCAAGGAGATGGCCGAATAAATAGAGGCAGGAGTTTCTAGGGAGAGAAGCGAGAACGGAGAATTTTTTGGATGGTGTATTTAGTAACTTTCATTTGATACCCATATTATATATATTGTTACGATAACGCAAAAAATATCTCCCTTTTTTTAGGGCCATATTTAATAAATAATAGTTATAAAAACTATAAAACACGCTTTAATATAAAACCAAATTATAAAGTAGAAAATAATTTTCAGTAAATTTAAATTAAGAACAGTGTGATTTACAAAACATTCATATTTCATTGTAAAAAAGCGTGGCGTACTCATAGATTTAGAATTTTTTTTTATGGGCGTACTTTTATGCTATTTTCAAAATGACTACTTTTACGAACATCTGTCAATAAAATATTATAACATTTGACATCAAGCACCCCACGCATCTATAATATTTTTTTTAATCACACTTATCTTAATTAAAATTTATTGAAAATTATTTTCTACTTTTAGTTTGGTTTTATATTAAAGCGTATTTTTTGTTTTTTTAAACAATTATTTTTACTTATTAGTTCAATCTCTAATCCTGAAGATCTTGGAAAGAATAATGCAAACTATTTGGGCTGAGACTAGACTCCCACGAGGTCTAAGAGGGGCGCGCGTGGAACACTACGCGCCGGCACCTCGGGTCCTGATGTGTGTGGATGTCCGCCACAAGGACCTCGCGGAGCTGAGACCGACGCAACTCTATATGTCGTTGCATTGGCCCTTCACTCCGCGGCTTCCGCAGAACAGCGATGCTACCGGCCGTCAGGTCAGCCGCCCAGATCAGAGCACCGTACAGGGACATTGATCGCACGATCCCCACGCCTACAGGCGTTGCTTGGGCCCCCCAGAGTGGGAAGCAACGTTGACAGCGCCCCAGCCGCGCCCAGCAACTTGGGCGCTAGCCGCGGGAAGTGTGGGTCGATATCCCACCGGCTATCGAGCACCAATCCTTGGTACTTTATGGTAGACTCGACAGCGATTCGAGCCCCCCCGACCCCCCGACCACGATACGAGTATCGATTGTTGAGGGCCACCTTCAGGCCAAGGCGCGCTCTCCACCACCGCACCGCCGCCGGCGCCTGCGCTGCTTTGTCATGCTATGACTCAACTTTTGATACTAGGCATTTTAACCCCGCGCACAAAATAGTTCGTGCCGTCGACTAGTGTAATCTAGTGCAAAAAAATCGCTCTCTTTGTGAGGTAGTTTACCTCTCCGAATCGAATTCGATCTTCGAATTTTTGGTTCATACAAGTTGGTTTCGTCATTATGATATTTTTTGCTTGGCCGTTTTTAGAGCAGTGGTGATGAAGTAGGTAAATAAAATTGAATTATGTAACACAGGTTATTACCTAGCTCAGAAGTCAGGGTTTCAATTATGTTGTAAATACTTATTTGGCAATAAAATATTTGATTTGATTTGAAAAAAGTACTAAAAGAAAATGCCTGCTTGGGTTCAAACCCATGTTCTACAACTTCGGTCGGAGCGCTGGATCACCACTGTTTCTACCTATGTAGGTATTTAGGCTATAGCATTTTTAAGTGGACCGATGACCTAGTTAAGTTTGCGGGTGCCCGCTGGGTGTGAGACACACAGGACTTGTCGATGTGGCAACGCTTGGGGTCAGCGGTCACCGTCAGTTGGCTGAAATGATGATGATGATGATGAAAACTTACCTGTAATTTCTTAGGATCTCCACCAGCTTTCTGCCAGTTGTAGATGATGTAGCCTAATGCCATACCAATGATGCAACCAGTTAGATTGGTATGACTTCTTATGTAAACTTGGTTGAATGTGGGGTCTTCCATGAATAAAGTCAACGCCATACTGAAATTAGAAAACGTATAATTTAATACAGTTAACACGACCCAAAAAAAAATATGAGAAAGGAATTTTGAAACTAGTCTCCTAAATTTAGGGGACGAGTAATAATTAATTTTTAATTCAACCAAGTCCAACTTTACTTGAACTTCCATAGTTCATTATTTTTCGATAAAAAGTCTCATCGGTCACACATCTTTTTGAATTTAGTTTTCATTATTTAATTAAAAATTTACATAGTATAAAATATGACCCCTGCCCTTTTATACGAGTTCATAGTTTTTACTTTACTTTTATTTAAGTGTATATATAGGTAGTTATTGTTATCTTATCTTATCTTATGGAGGGGCCGAGAAATAACTCGGACACTTCGACCCATTGGGATCTTTTGTGGTCCCCTAGATAACTTACTCCTCCTCATTCTCGTTGAAAACTGTTTTTATGAGTTTTACAACGCGACTAGGAGATATGAGCCTATAATCTTCTGGTTTTGGGTATCCAACCCCTAGGAGAATCATTCGCTTACCAGCCAGTGCATCGCATGTGCACAGTAGGTGCTCCATGCGTTCCGTATGTTCCCCACACAACCTGCACATGGGTGTCGCGGTTAGACCCATCTTCATGAGCATGTCGTTGGTTCCAAAGTGCCCAGTAAAGGCCCCAAGCAGGTAGCGGATTTGCCCCCTGCTCATGTTCCAAATGCAATCCCGGGCTTTGAAAGTAGAGCCCAGGAATCTCTTGGAGTGTTGTAGACCGGTATTAGACAGCCAACAAGTTCGTTGTCTGTGATCTGCAAACTCCCTAAATGCGGCTTTTACGAGACACGTCGAGATGCCTACACATGGTTCTGGACCCACAAAATCATTCGCTGAGCCCGCCCTTGCCAGTTCATCAGCCACTTCGTTACCATGGAATCCTTTGTGCCCAGGGACCCACATCAGTCTTACCCTGTTGTGCTTCCCAAGCCTGCTTAGGGTTTGGATAGCATCCAGAATAAGTCCGGAGTCCACTTTGTAGGATGCCATGGCTTTGATAGCAGCCTGACTGTCACTAAGAATATATATCAAGCAGACGGAATCGTGCAGGGACCACTTTACTAGACTTCAAATTTTGACAGTGCCATGCCTCTATATTCTCGTGTTGCTATCTCATTTTGTCAAGAATCTGCACACATTTGAAACCAATGAGCAAAGATTAGCTAGAGATAACACCCGACGGAAAGAGTTATCATACATGATCCAACCGAAATTAAACGTGGTTCATCACAGTCCTAGATATCAATCAGTCTTCCTATATAATAAGTTACCCTTAGAATTTAGAAGTATAAATAGCGCTAACTTGTTTAAAAACAAGCTCAAAACATATTTATTGAGAAAGGGCTATTACAGTGTGAATGAGTTCCTGGATGACAAGTGACAACTATAGTGATAATCATAATTAATTGAAATTGAATATGGATTATTATAATTGTATTAATTGAATTTATATTTGTTATTGTAGGTAATTATAGCTCTGACATTGTATTTTTATTTTTTTTATTTGACGAGTATTAATTTACCATGGATTTTTATTTTGTATTTTTTATGATATTTGTTACACAAATATTGATTTTAATATTTTTGGTTTTATTTTTTGTTTATTTTATCCCTGACATTAACTTTTTTTTTTTTTCTTTGACTGAATTGTAAACGTTATTTTAAGGATTATTATTTTTTAATTTGTTTTTGTGTATGTGACGTATTTATTGATCTTTTATAATTGTCATTGTTTTTTTTTTATCTCATTTTTCTAATTTCTATCCTTGACATTCTATTAATTTATTCATAAATTATTATTGTTATTGAAAGTTATTGTTATTTAAAGGTTATTTGTTTTTAATTTGATCTATTGTAATGTTTTAGTGGTGTTTTTTTTTACTTGCCACAAATTTCGACACAATGTATTTTTGTTACGAAATAAATGACTTATGACTTATGACTTATGACTTATGACTTATATGGATTTACCTCTGGTCCCTCTATCTATATTTTCTTGAGGACAGGTTATAATGGCATATTTTTCCGCTTGGAATACAGTTGCCATCTTTCCTAAGCTTTTGCTACATTTGTAGCCTTTTACGTATATTCCCGCTCCTGTATCTGATTCCATTTTGGATCCATCAGTGTACCACACCAGACTATCTTGTTCTGGTGGATCAAGTCCCTTTGTCCAGTCCAAAAGTTATTGTTAATTAAGTATTTCTATTAATATCGACTTGGCAATTACATAGCGAAAAATCATTTATCTACATACCAAAAAGTAGTGTTTAATTTAAATTAAAAGCTAGTAGTAGTTATAGCTTTTTTTACCCGACTGCCGAAAGAGGGTAATGTGTTTATAAGTCTATGTATGTATGTAAGTATGTTTGTTCCTATGTGGCGTTCTAGAGACCGAACGCGTTGGCCGATTTTGATGATTCTTACGTCAATCGATGAGTATTAACCCTGCGAGTGTCACTGGCTACATAAAAATAGAAAAATAAAAATAATGGCAGATTTTGTGCGCCATATTGTGGGGCACAATATTTTATTTTCTTACAAACCCATCGTGTGGGGTATCAAAATAAAGGGTTATAAGACGTGATTTCAAAAATAATATGTTTTATTGTACATAATTCTAAAAAAATAACTAAAAAGTTATAAAAAAAAAAGTTAATTAAAAAATATCGTAAACAAGAAGGAGGTTTTGGTCAGCCAGCTCGCGAACATGTATCCTCCGACTGCACAGCATGATTTTGTTCTTGTTTACGTCTTTTTAGTTCACTTTTTAAGCAGTCGGGTTACAAAGATTTTTTTTTATTGGAACGAAGTTCCTTATCGCGCGTTGCGAAAGGAGGCTAGACGGAAAAAATTAAGACGAAAAGTTGTAACGACACTTTTTGCTATAGTTGTAAGCCGTGCGGCGTGCGCGTGTTTCGTGCGTGTTCTAACCTATACGATGTTATGTTTACGAAGTCGAGAGAGTACATATACATATATATGTGTATATATATATGCTTTAGTATATAAATACTAAAGGAACTTCGTTCCATCCGGGTGTCCCTTGTTCCACACCTCTCAAGTTTTTTTTGTTTTCGGTCGGACACCTTTAAATTAGGAGGCACCTGGACCTTTGGGGAAAAGGAGTGAAGCCTCGAGAAACTGCTGGTACCTAGTTGTTATGGCTAGAAAATAATCTATCATACTTACTCTGGGGAAGCAACCAGAACACCATTCAACCCTTGGTAATAAGTATGCAATACGGGGGCTATGATCCCTACCGCGAGGAGAAGGCTCAGCACCACTTTTCTAGTAAGGCTGGTTCTGCATATCAAAAATACAACGACTGCGATGATGAAGAGCTGGGTATCTGCTGCTAAATACCTGCAGAAAAACAAAGGAAAAATTATTATATTAAAAATTAGTTTCCGACTGCTGAGTGTGTTATCAGGTTTTCCTGTTAAGAGTGTGCCCGAGTTTGGAATTTGATACTGTGACACCGCTGTGCCAATGTATAATGCCACACCAGTCACACCCTAAAGTAACTACTCCGTTGTTTTTCTCATGTCATCGTAAGCGCGAATGATGGTTGAGGTCCAGTATTCGATTTAAAGATCCGCAAAGGTGTATAAAATTGGTGGGTTTATACACCAGTGCCTCAGAAAGCACATTAAGCCATTGGTTTTCTTCCCATTGTCTTCGGTTCGAGCCGGTTTCTGTCCCACAACGGAGTGTGGGACAGCAAACGCACACGTGTGCACTTTAATAATATCTGTCACGTCGATGGCTAGACTGCTGAGATTAGCCGCCATGATTCAAATCCAGGAGGACCGTCATTTTATAATATGTGTTATACAGCTTCAAAATAAAGAAAGACGAAAATTACAGATTGATAAAAACATACCAAGTGTGCGGCATACAATGCGAACTTTTAGTATAGTTGTTGATGTAGAGGAGATGTTTCCACCAGTCCTGCCGACAGTCCCTTACTTCGTAATAACTGCTTTTCTGAAGATAAACGGTTTTGGTTAATGCGCTTAATACCTTGGATCTAAACTATAGATACTTGTAAAAATTTAAGAGTGGACAAATCTGGGGTTAAAACTATAAATTAGTACAATATTAAAATGTATCTAGCGATGAATAATAAATTGTAGTTCTTAAAACTAAAAAACATGCTTTAATCGTAAATTGAACCTAAAAGTCATTAATCCTGAAGAACCTTATTTAAATTATTGCATTGTCATCGGTCACACCTATCAAGTGTGCAAAGCTTCAAATCAATCCGACGGCGACGTTTTGAAGTGCGTGAAAATCACGTTCAAACATTCCGTTACATTGATACATAGTTACATAGATACATACTAAGCTAATAAAAGCGTGTTAAAAATAAACTTTGCTATGTATTAGTACTTATGAATTCTACTAGCGCTATCTAAAGGCAACAATAATAAACTTAAAACCGGCCAAGTGCGCGTTGTACTCGTGCACGGAGGGTTCCGAACTATTATCGCAAAAAAAGGAAAAAAAGCACTATTTTTGTATGGGAGCCCCACTTCAATATTTATTTTAGTTGTTATAGCAGCAACAGGAATACATCATCTGTAAAAATTTCTGCTGTCTAGCTATTACGGTTCATGAGATACAGCCTGGTGACAGACATACAGACGGACAGCGGAATCTTAGTAATAGGGTCACCTTTTTACCATTTGGGTACGGAACCCTAAAAAGGCTAGGCAGATTGATTGCTTGTTACTCCAACTCGTTTATCACTCAATACCAAGTATTAAAAGTATAAAAATTAAAATTTCTTTGTTCAATTAGGTCATTAAGCGGCACTTTTGATCGCCAAAAATTTAAAAATAAATGTAATTGTAATTGTACCGTTCATTCGGAAAAGTAGCTTGTTATGGAGAAGAAGGGACAAGAAACTTACTTTAAAAAAGTGTTTACATGTGATCGCGACGATAAGTCGTGGTGAAGGAAATGAAATGAGAGTGGACTGTATAACAAGATAAGATATATTAAAGCAGAGAAGAAGAAATTACAACGGTTGGTTAAACGTAAACAAAGGGAAAATGGTGATATTATGCGCGAGCGCAGCCGTGCATGGAGGTGTGCAGCAGCTGACTGTCGCGACCGTCCGTCGCTCGCTCGGCCGTCGGCGGGCTGTCACCCCGCTGCCCCGCGTCCCTCGTTCACTGCTGCTGGCGCGCGACGGTGTTGAGAGGAGCGGGTCTCAACATGCTCCCCCCGTTGAAGAGTCTTCAACAGTAGAAACCGGCAGTGGACAGATGTTGTTGAAGGCGCGCCGAATGACACCCTTCCTTGTATGGATGTCGGCGACCCTCGCGACGCCATCTCTGCCTGGGAGAACATGTGTGATGCGTCCTAAAAGCCACATAAGAGGAGGTAAGTGGTTGTCCTTTATGACGACTAGTGTCCCTTCCTTGAGCTCGCCAGACGACCGGCACCATTTCGTTTTCTCTTGGAGCTGCAGAACATACTCGTGTGAGAAACGAGCCCAGAAGTGCTGCTTCAGATATTCGATACGGCGAAATCGTTTTAAGCTGTTGACGTTGACGTCCTGGATCTGTGGATGAGGCAGCATGGTTAGAGAACGCCCAATAAGGAAGTGTGCCGGGGTTAATGGAGCGAGGTCGGAAGGGTCGTTGGACAGTGGAGTTAAGGGCCTTGAGTTTAAAATAGCCTCAACTTGAATTAAACAAGTCGCCATCTCCTCAAAAGTCAGGTTTGTTAAACCCAAAGTGCGTCGTAGATGATGCTTGGTAGATTTAACTGCAGATTCCCATAGTCCTCCAAAGTGTGGAGTATATGCAGGTATAAATGAAAAGTTTATGCCGGGGTCGATTTTATTGAAATTTAAGTCTTGCGAAAGTAGCCTGGCCAACTCATTGAAAGCACCGACAAAGGTTGTACCGTTGTCGGAAAAGATGTTGCGGGGTTTTCCCCTTCGGGCAATAAAGCGGTTTAGTGCGGCTAAGAAAGCTTCCTTTGTAAGGTCCGACACAAGTTCGAGGTGAATGGCTCTCGTAGCTAGGCACACAAACACACAAATGAAGCATTTGATGAGCCTACACCCTCTACCTTTCCGGTCAGCTATCATGATGGGACCGGCGTAATCTACTCCTGTATCTAAAAATGGAAACTCTAAATGTACGCGCTGCTCTGGAAGATTACCCATGATAGGCTGAATAGTGTTGGCCTTGATCCTGCAACATTTCACGCATTGATGTGTGATCTTTTTTGCCAAGTTCTTACCCCCAATAGGATAATAGTGATGACGAACAGTGGCCAATAAAAGTTGTGGTCCAGCATGCAAGAGGCGCAAATGAAACATGTTGAACAAGAGAATGCAAATTGTATGAGAACTAGATAATAGAATAGGATGCTTAACGTTATAGTCATAGAATGAGTTATTTAATCTTCCTCCAACACGAATTAGATTAGAAAGAGTATCAAAGAAAGGTGACAAAGATAATAGCTTGTTCTTTGCTGGTAACTGTTTACCTGATTTAAGTAAGTGGTACTCTTCCGGGAAAGATTCCATTTGACTAAATCCTAATAATAAGTTTAAAGCATTGTTAAGTTCAGTAGATGTTAGTGAACCAGACTCAAGTGATTTTTTATTGCATTTATTAATAAATCGCAGGACATACGTCGTCACACGCTGTAATGTGCTGAAGCTTGAGAATTTTGAAAATAACGCAGTAATAGGATTTTCAATAATGGGATTAGAAACATGACAAGAAGCGACTGTTTCCGGTAATTCAGCATGATTATGATGTGATTCAGGGAACTGAGGCCATGAAGACATATCTTTGCTCAGAAATTGTGGTCCTGACCACCACAATGAAGACGACAACAGTCTGTCAGTACTAAGCCCACGTGAAGCGAGGTCTGCGGGGTTTTCAGCTGATGGCACATAGTTCCAAGCCTCTCCTCCTACTGTTTCCTGAATTTCAGACACTCGATGACGAACGAATGTCTTTAACTGATTTGGTGAAGTAGATAACCATCCCAAGACGATGGTGGAATCACACCAACAGTGGACTTCATCAAATTGTAAAGTAAGTGACTGACGAACCTTTGAGTACAATCGTGAACCCAACAAGGCACCACATAGCTTAAGCCGCGGTATAGTTGTGGATTTGATTGGAGCTACCTTGCTTTTAGCGGTAAGGAGGTGTACAGTGACCTCGCCGTCCCTCGAAACACTGCGAACATAAACACACGCCCCATAAGCTTTTTCGGATGCGTCAGTGAATATATGCAGCTGTAGACAGGACGCAGATTCACACAACATCCACCGAGGTATCTTGAACTCGTTTAAAAGGTGCAGGGTATTTTGAAATTCATTCCATGCATACTGAATATGCGTGGGAACAAGCTCATCCCAAGAACATTTGGCCAGCCACAGAAGCTGCATGATAATTTTGGCTTCCACTATGCATGGAACGACTAGGCCAATGGGATCAAAAATTTGTGCTATGGTTGATAAGATATGACGTTTAGTAGTCTTATCAGTGGAATTTAAGTTAATAGAGAAGGAAAACGTGTCACTTAAGCTCTTCCATATAAGTCCCAGAGTCTTCGACTGCTCGTTGTCGCTCAGGTCCAAAACATCCGAAACGTCATGTTCACCGCTCAGCGCCTGCAGCACCTGGCTGGAATTGGACCGCCATTTTCGAAGGTTGTATTTTGCTGACCGAAGGACATCGTCAACACGGCGGCTTTTTTCTAAAGTTTCTGAAACAGATGATCCACCCGACAAGTAATCGTCCACGTAAAAATCACGTGCTATCGAAAACTTAGTTGAAGAATCTGAGCACTCTTCAGCCAATTGCAGCAAACATCTGGTAGCTAAAAAGGGTGCCGATGCCGTGCCATACGTTACGGTGTTAAGCGTGTACTCCTTTAACGAATGAGTTGGTTCTGCCCTCCAAAGTATTTTTTGTAATGGACGATTATTGTCGTGAATAAGAGTTTGTCGATACATTTTTTCAATGTCCGCGCTTATGACTATTTTATGCTGACGAAATCGAAGCAGTATTGACAACAAATCATCTTGGATTGTGGGACCAACCATCTGTATTTCGTTAAAAGATCTACCTGATGAGGTTTTAGCGGAAGCGTCAAAAACTACCCTTAATTTGGTGGTTGTTCTTGACTCCTTCAGAACACCATGATGTGGTAAATAATTAGAACATGTTGAATCGAGTGGGCGTCTACTTGACTCAGACATATGTCCCAGCTCTATGTACTCATTAATAAAGTCAGCGTATAGGCGTTTAAGGCGAGGATCTCTACCCAAACGCCGTTCAAGAGATAGAAACCGCTGCTTAGCCATCATGTATGAATCACCCAATACATCCAGTGACTCTCTAAAGGGAATACTTACCACAAATCGACCATCAGATGTTCGATATGTGGTATCTTTAAAATGTTGTTCACAGGATCTCTCTTCACCAGAATGTTTATGTATGGACGACACTGAATCTAACTCCCAAAACCGATCTAAATCTACTTGTAAGTTATTAGTGTGCATACAAACATGTGAAGAGGAATCTGACTGACTATACGCGCCCGACATGAGCCAACCTAATTTTGACTCAAGTAAAGTGGGCTTATGAGTACCTAATGCGATACGGCCGGTGCCTATGATACCCCAAAAGACTTCTGCACCGACAAGGACGTCGATGGAAGACGGAATGTAATAAGTTGGGTCGGCAAGTCGGACGTTCGTAGGTATACGTATGTTGCTAGTATCAACATAAGTATGAGGAACTGATGCTGATACTTTTGGCAATACGAGGCAATCAATATTCAGTACGTACTCACTGTCATCAATTGGTTTTAATGACACTGAGCATCCCTGAGTACAACTAGAAGTTTGTAAATTAATACCTGTTACCTTGGACTTGGTAATGTAGGTAGGAACGTGTAGCTTACGAACAAATCCCGCCGAGATGAAATTTGTTGTGCTTCCACTGTCCAGCAAGACTCGTGCTGTGTGATGGTTACCGTCGGCATCGGTCACCTTCACGAGCGCTGTGGAAAGTAAAATTACTTGAGATGTGAACGATTGACTAGCTGATAATGCAGTGTTGTGTGCACTAGGAAGAGCATTGTCACTATCGATGTGTAACAGAGTATTATGTTTTTGGCGACAATATTTACAATAACCAAATTTGCATCTGGAATTATTATGACCTGGACGAAGACAATTCATGCACAGATTTGAACCCTGAGCCTTTTTAATACGAGCCTGTACCGAGAGACCTTTAAACTGCTCGCATGCATAAATAAAATGGTCCTGACGACACATAGGACATGACAAAGGTTTTGAAGACTTGTCAGGTACCACAGCACTGCTCTTAGATTTGGTCGCAAGTGTGTTGGGTTCAATCTTGGCTGTTGCTATAGGCTTAGACTCCTCAAGTGTCTCTAATAAGTCAGCCCTGCTACTGATGAACTTAATAAACACAGATAAAGTTGGAGGTTCAGAAAAGGTGTTTCTGTGTTCTTCCCACTGACGATTCGTAACGTGGTCGAGCTTACTGGTCATTATGTAAATGATAAGAACATCGACAAAGGCGTTTTGAACAGGTTGATCAAGAGTTGCTAAAGCCCTAAGATTTTTATTTGTTGAGTCAATTATGTACCGTAGTGACTTACTTGACTCTCTTTCTATAGGCTGAACGTTAAAGAGTGCTTGCACATGATAGTTAACAAGCAATCTTTTGTTGTCATACCTCTCACAGAGTAACCTCCAGGCAGCATCGTAGTTTTCTGACCTGAAGTCAAGGTTATCAACAACAAGAGAAGCACTACCCTTTAAAGAAGCACGTAGATAGTGCAATTTATTTATTTTATCCAAGGATGTGTTGGTATGTACTATAGAAATAAAAGTGTCTCTAAATTCCAGCCAATCATGATAGCTTCCTGAAAACTTGGGTAAATCAATTTTGGGTAAACGAATTGAGTTGTGTTTGTGTGTACTAGTACTACAAGAATCCACCTCGCTTGCGGAATCCCCCTTAAGAAGCCTTCTTGCGCCGGCGATCAGCTGGCGTGCAGAAGCCACCAAGCCGTAGTACAGCTTTTCGAACTCCTCGCGTTCCGCATATTGCTCGCTGGGGTCATCCACCATTGCCTCCAATTCGTCCTGCAATGCATCATATTTCTCGTATAAACTTTCAAATATATTAAGTCGATATTCGATTTCGATGACTTGCACCTCACTCAACTTTTCGCAAGTCTTAGAAATGTTCATGTATGAATTGAACTGCGTTAGCTTGGCTTTAATTGAAGCTCGCTTCTTAATTAAGCTTTTCATGTCAGCCATGACAATGCAAAATTAATTAGCAGTAGCAGTAAACAATAAAATAAAATAAAAAAAGAATAGAGGGTATTAAAATATTATTTTATGTGATTTTTTAACGATTTTTTCTGATATTTTACGATTAGCAATAAGTTGCGATGGGGGCACAGAGCTATAAGCAGTAAGAGATGAGATTGCTATTACAAAAGCGCTAGGCGTTTCCGACTGAATCTGCTGAGTAATGCTAAGCCAACGATGCAATGTTTACCTTACACAGAACTAAATTAATTAAATTCAATTCACTGGAACATTGCAAAATGTATTAATTATGATTAAAATAAGTATGACTTAGTTTAAAAAAAAAACGTTATAAATCACGGAATTGTGATTGGTAGGGTACCTACCTACTATTAATAAATTATTATAATCAATTTTGCAAACGGTTTATTTAAGCTTTAAACCTGTGTAGATACTTTACAAGACGATGGAAACTGTTTAAACAAGTTGAAAGGCTGAAGATTATGGGTAGATTGAACTTTAATGGAATCGTAACTATTAAATAAGTTTAAATTAGGAATAGTTTAGCAAAATGTTGGGAAAAAGGAATTGGAACGTTCTCACGGTTTTATGCTGTCAACCTCTTATGATGAGCTGACGACTGTGGCCGAATGTTGAAGTCTTGATGTCCCGTAGTCTCGATGATCTTTTCTTGCGCTGCCCGTTGGTTTGAAGTCGATGAAGACGGCTGTTGTCGTATCGACGTTCACGATGCCCAATGCAGACGATGACGCGAAGAATGAAGATCTCTTGAACCTTTGTTCTTCAACCGACGAACCGTTGAATTTTTGAATTCGAAAATTCCGTTGTCTTCTTCGTTTGGCTCGTACGTTAACGGTAGAAGGACCAATGATCGCGACGATAAGTCGTGGTGAAGGAAATGAAATGAGAGTGGACTGTATAACAAGATAAGATATATTAAAGCAGAGAAGAAGAAATTACAACGGTTGGTTAAACGTAAACAAAGGGAAAATGGTGATATTATGCGCGAGCGCAGCCGTGCATGGAGGTGTGCAGCAGCTGACTGTCGCGACCGTCCGTCGCTCGCTCGGCCGTCGGCGGGCTGTCACCCCGCTGCCCCGCGTCCCTCGTTCACTGCTGCTGGCGCGCGACGGTGTTGAGAGGAGCGGGTCTCAACAACATGTATTTGGTTACATCATTCTTGTTGAAAAATAACAAAAAATTATGTGAGAACGATTTAAAAAGACATGCACGTAAAAGTGTCTAGAGTAAAACAGTTAAAAATACAATAAATAGGTAATTAAAAACAAGCCAAGGCAGCTTAGTTATGACCAATCTTAACTGATGGCGCCTGTTCACGAACATGACACACGGATCGGTACCACTCAGCTCAACCATCATGAAGGGAATAATCCGAATGATCTAACACATGTGTCACCACCAGAGTGACATTAGTGAGAGCATGACACACTATCAACTGCCAGGGCGCACACAAGTCAACACACGACATACGAGTATAGTTACAGTAAATAGTAGATTTACAGTTGGCACATAGTACTCACATTATGTGCTGTGCAGTAATATAATACTTAAAGAAATTGAGTCTATACAATACAAATATAGTCATACAGTCTTCAGGAGGTCCAACAATACTTCAGGGGGGTGACCATAAGCTCTTAGAGCGGTATCAATTTGAGGTCGAGTAGGTGACAGATGTATACACGTCAGATACATCTGTCCCTTATTCGATCTCAAATTGATACCGCTCTAAGAGCTTATGGTCACCCCCCTGAACTTTTCTGCTTATCACTTTTTTTGCGCCCTAGTGGTCGTGGAGCAGGACTAGCGTTGAGCCAAGCATTTTATCAGCAATGTAATGCGGTAATCCCCCAACATATAATTTGCCTGCCTGCATAGCGCGCGTTTAATACAAGTTTTAAATTTCAACTAATTCAGTTCTGGAATGTGGGGAGGTATTTTATTGTATTGTTATTGTTTAGCGGTGGTGGCCCAGTAGAGCGGTGGTGGCCCAGTGGTATCGGCCGCGACTTACAAGTTGTAGGTCGTGGGTTCGAGCCCAGGTAGGCGCTTTACTTTGTGTAAATTATTTCATCACCACTGCTCTCAAAACGGTGAAGGAAAACATCGTGAGGAAACCGACATGTCCTAGAAGCAAAGATTCGAAGACATGTGACATCCACCAACCCGCACTGGGCCCGCGTGGTGGATTACGGCCCTTTCCCTCTCACAGAGAGGAGGCTTGTGTCCCAGCAGTGGGAACATTAACAGGCTGATGATGTGATGTGATGTGATGATTTTATTGTATTATCATTTTATACAATACACCTGGGGGGTGACCATAAGCTCTTAGAGCGATATCAATTTGAGATCGAAAAAGGGACAGATGTATATGACTTGTATACATCTGTCACTTACTCGATAGCAAATTGATACCGCTCTAAGAGCTCATGGTCACCCCCCTGGTTGAATTAATTTGGTCCCTATTTCTAGTAACAATTGTCGCTGTTTTACTAAAAACATGTAAATTCTATCTAACGTACATGATGTTTTCGTAAATATATTGACAAGCTACCGTCATGATGTTAATGTCCTTAAACAATTCCCTTAGAGAATCACGCCGGTGACTCGTTTTTGCAGAATAAAAATTTACTGAAGGTCTGTAGCCCTTCCCCATAGTAATATACCGTAAGACATTATACTATGAAAGTAACTAAAATAGACTAGCCTAGCGGTATCTATATCAGTAAATTGTCGATTTTCTCTAACAGCATAAGCTGCTGAACATAACCGCCCTGCAAGTGATATTAAATTAGGACCCCATTGTAACTTGAGTCTAGAGTGATCCCCAGGAATTATAAAAAAAACCGTTTAATTGACGATTTCCAACTTCTTCTTGTTTTATGTAATGTCACAATCATTACTTTTGAAATTCGGCCAGGAAAATGTTTTACACTTTGTTTAGGTTTTAATACTTAAAATATTAGCAGTGAAATGCCAATTTTGAACTTCTCGTAAGGCATTATTTACGTCGGCAACGATACTCGTACGTCTATTTATCTTAAAAATCAATGAAGTGTCATCAGCAAATAACACCATGTTTAGATTGTTTTTCAATAGATAGGGTAAATCTCTATCAATAAATAAAGAAAGGACCGAAAATTGAACCCTGGGATACCCCCATTTTCACGTTTAAACCCGACGAACTGACACCGTTTATTTGAACTAATTGCCATCTATCTCAAATAGGATTTAACTAAATTTAATTCTGATTGGCCTAGCCCGTAATGCTTAAGTTTCAAAAGCAATGTTTCATGATTATCGCAATAAAACGCCTTCAACAGGTCGCAGAAGATATCTTCGGTATCTTGTGCCTCCTCCCACGCATCAAGTATGTGTTTTATGTGTTTATAAGGTGACAACAGCGTCAGTTGTACAACGTCTTTTGGTGAAACCATACTGTTTATCGTGTAAGATGTTATTCGTTTTAAAATTCATGAGCATTTGATTTAGCATTATGTTTTTAAATACCTTGCTGAAAACCGGCAACATGGAGACTGGTATATAATTATTTGTGTCATTACTGTCTCCGGATTTAAAAAGACCTTACAATGTGTCATTAGACCCGGAAAGACCTTGATCTACACACAAATAAAAGTTAAGTAAAAATTAAAGCTAAGTACGGCACTGTAGTCTGAATAATGGAGGTACAAACTTTGATGGACATTGCCCATAGATCTTCGGTCAGTTTGATCTTGATTTGTTTAAAAGATTTTATTACTGTTATTGGGTTTATATGTAAAAAGTTAAATTCCTTCGGGCAGGCTGAAACGTTAGAGTTTAATAAACCAGAAGCGAGCCAGGGCGAAGAACTTAAGGTTCCAGTATTTTTTATTGGGGTGGTTTCCTATTTCACAGTTTCCTGTAGCTTTGATTATTAGAGCTGGATATTTGAAACTGAGATCACAGAACGCTATTAGGCCGCCTGTTGTATGTTAGATTTTATATTAAGGTTTCTTTTTTATTGTTTTATAAATCAAAACATGTAAACATGAAAAAGTGCTTATTCGTCACAAAACGATACACAAATCCTTGCACAAATATTTAAAAATAAGCTTACCATCCAAGAAGGTCCTGATGCTAGTCTTCCAAACCAAGTAGTTGACAAACCTAAGATAAGGGCGTACGTAGGAGTTAATCTGCAACACGAAAATGTCTATAAATTTTCTAACGATTTAACAATACAGGACAAGGGTTTAAATCCCACTCGTAACTAATGTGAAAATCTGTGTATTATATTTTGATGTTAAGTCAACATCTGAGGAATTAAAGTAAGATGAAGGGAATGGGAAGCGCGTTGTTAGGATTCTGGCATAAAGTACTTTTATCTACACTCACAACGTAATGTTCCAATTATGAATTCAAAAATATTGCATAAACACGTACTTTATATTCGTGGATAGGTAAAATTAAAAAATAGTACATTGTGATACAAGGGTGGAAAGTAGGTTATTGCAAACGAGCTGCCATTAACAAGCCCGAGCCGAAGGCGAGGGTTTTTAATGACACGAGTTTGCAATAACCTACACACCCGTGTATCACACGACGTTTTTCAATACAGTTGTGAGAAACAGTAAAAACAAATCAAAGAATTAGATTTGTTTATTCACAAAAAATAAAATTTTCAATATGGCGGAGATTGCAACTGGACATATTTTTTTACAAAGAAAACAGCCTATACAGCCTATTCGATTTTTAACAAAAGTTGATGTGAAAATAATTAACTTAAAACTGGTAATTAAATATATATTAAACAACTATTTAAAAAAAAATGAGAATTCAATGCTAAAACGTACGGAATCATTAATTTTTCCTCGTATAAAATCGTATCCCATTTTATTCTATGTATGAAAACTCCTTGCTACTAAACTTTTTTAAATTTACTTACGGCGCGTTTTTGCAACTGGTCATTTTTTTTTTCATTGAAAACAGCCTATACAGCCTATTCGATTTTTGACAAATGTTAATGTGAAAATAATTAAATTAAAACTGGTAATTAAATATTGTTACGAGCTGGGGCTCAGGGATAAATTATTTAAACAGCAGACTTCAATTAATCACACTTTATTACAAAAACACTTCTTAAACAATTCTTTTACTTCGCACTATTTTCCTTTTCTGATCGCTCTGTGTCGCTTCCGAAACGAAACTGACCCACGACGAACCCGACCGCTCTTTATATAGCACCGAAGATGTTTCTAGAACGTTCCATACTGTTCTAGATAATTCGAGAAACTTCCAGAACAATCGACTTTCGAACTCACTGTTCTCGAAGTGACTAGAAACTTCCAGAATGTTCGGTTCGAACATTCCGGAAAATTCCATTCGACACGAAGAGATTAGTTCCGCTATTCGATACTAGATGGCGCCACCAGTAAAACCTTAGTTATTCTACTCGTCACTAGATGGCGTTGCCCTATCTTGTAACATTGCCTCCCTCTTAGACATGCTCGTCCCGAGCATCGTTAGACCCATGATAACGGGCCAACCGATCCACATGAACGACCTTTGATGCACCTCGGGGTCCCTTCTGAATTCGGTAGGTGACGTCATTAATCTGGGTAACTACGCGATACGGTCCATCCCACTTCTGACACCAATTTGTTACGAGCTGGGGCTCAGGGATAAATTATTTAAACAGCAGACTTCAATTAATCACACTTTATTACAAAAACACTTCTTAAACAATTCTTTTACTTCGCACTATTTTCCTTTTCTGATCGCTCTGTGTCGCTTCCGAAACGAAACTGACCCACGACGAACCCGACCGCTCTTTATATAGCACCGAAGATGTTTCTAGAACGTTCCATACTGTTCTAGATAATTCGAGAAACTTCCAGAACAATCGACTTTCGAACTCACTGTTCTCGAAGTGACTAGAAACTTCCAGAATGTTCGGTTCGAACATTCCGGAAAATTCCATTCGACACGAAGAGATTAGTTCCGCTATTCGATACTAGATGGCGCCACCAGTAAAACCTTAGTTATTCTACTCGTCACTAGATGGCGTTGCCCTATCTTGTAACAATATATTAAACAACCATTTAAAAGACTTTTAAGAATTCAATGCTAAAACGTACGGAATCATTCATTTTTCCTCGTAGAAAATCTATCGCATTTTATTATATGTTTGAAAACTCCTTGCTACTAAACTTTTTTAAATTGACTTATAAATTTAAAACTAAACTGCAAACATAATGATCGAGCTCGTAAACAAAAGTCACGACCGCGTAACAGAAAGATGCCTATGCGTAAGATTTAACTTTCGAATCATAATTATAGCCTCTGAAAGTACGCCATGTTTAACAACTGTATTGAAAAAAACCATTATAGTTCAACATTTTCCTTCGATTTTCAAACAACTGCATCATAAAATAACTTTTTTTCTATTATGATACAGGACAAATCCAAGAAGATAATCACTAAGGAGATTCCATCAATTATTTAAATTTTTTGAAATGCCATTCTTATACCTAATAAAAAAAAATGATTCCAATTTTAACTTGTCTGCAACAATGCCCGCTTTAGGCATATTACGCACTGCCATTTTTATTTGCGCGAACTTTTGTCTCTTTCCACCTGTTCATGGAGCTCAAAATATTCGCGCTGCGATGCGGTGGATTCTGTTGCAAAACACGGATTTCATGCGGTATTATTGCCGTACGATTTTTTTACCGCAATTTAATGCGGTGATGTGCTGGGATTTGGCGCCATTCATACGTTTTGCAGGTTTCGTTGTACTGAATTTCATGACTTTTTTAAAATTCTTGCTTAAAATGTCTGATATTAGTGAATGTGAAGAACAATTGACGGCGCCAAATATATGCGGCGAAGGAAATTACTCATAATCTCTTACCAGCAAAGTCGAGATTATTATATGATGCATTTATCACGACTTTATGGCATGGAAAATACAAAAAATAAGATTAAGTAGGTTCAATCCCAAAATGTATGAGTGTAGATAAAGTAGTGTATGAAACTGCACAAAACTAGGTATTAAAACATTCGTGTGAATACTATTAAAAACCTCGCCTACGGCTCGGTTTTTAAACTCACACTCATGTTTTAATACCCCTCATTATGCAACAGTATCATAAACTACTATTATCGTTTGGGTTAATTTTCGAATTTCACGATGGTGAATCCGCGAGCTGATGTTAAGACTTGGATAAGATTTTTTGTATACGATCAGGTGTATATTCATATTGCCACTACACTGGCAATTTTGTTCATTTTATTGTGTTAGTCAATTTTGATTGTGCAGTATAATTACAGTGACATATGCGGCTTGATAGCACACTTACAGCATTGTAATAATGATCAAAATTAGCAAAAAATAATCATTTAGCTGGCCGCTGAACGGAGGAGCAAAAGACCTTTGAAAAATTCAAAATTCTCAGCAGTGGTAGAGCAATAAAGAAGGAAGAAGTTTTCATTCAGTTGTATACTAAATAACTTGTCCGATCATTGACATATTTATTTTATTTCATATTTTCTTACCTCAACCATCTCCTTATGATTTGCATCGGTAGCATGCTCCACGAAAGCGCATGTGTCTCCGAATATACCAGCCAGTTATATACAAGTAGAAAAGACGAGACTATAAAGAATGTCTGGATTATCAGTGCCCCGTTTAAAAATATTATAATGAATTTAACTTCGTACCACTGAAATTGAAATAATAAAATTTATTAGTTTTGTTTCAGTCCGTAAATGTGTATATTTTTTTTAAATATTGAAAAATGTTATAAGTGAGACAGTTAGTGATACAAGTGGAATATTTCTTGACATTAATGGTAATTTACAACCATTTTCCTTGATAAATCGTTTGCTGTCCATGCCGCTCGTCTATTGAATGCATTATTCCAGTCATGTTAATAAAACGCGCGTAATCGCCACCAGTTTTAAAATACTTGTAAGGGAACACTTCTTATTACTGTGTTCTTAATTCTGTTTAATTTGTATTCATAATTCAATAGTCATAACTTGTTTTCTTGTCTAGATATTTAGTATGTATGTATTTATGTATCTGTATTGAGTTATCTGTACAATTATTTTAATTCATTATTATTTGCACCAAGTGTAACCCCATTTTGTGTCTAGGCTATTTCTGCCCATTCTAGGTTGCCTGGAAGAGATCGCGAAATGCGATAAGGCTGCCAATTGTATGTTTCATATTTTTATATTTCCTTTATGTTTTGTCATTGTCTTGGTGTACAATAAAGTATATAATTGAATAAATAAATTAACAAAGTAAAAAATAAAAGTACTTACTTGTTCTATAAGCTCTGGGTTCACGTTTAATATGATGCCACATATACCTGAGTGAGCTATCACGACTATGCAAATATTTAGCAACCTGAAACAGTAATAAACCATAAGGTAGGTATTAAAATATGTGAAAACATTTTAATTTAAAAGGTATTATATTTTGAATATAATCGATACTTTACCTGATACCATCAATTCCTCGCAATGCTTTGAAACGAGGATCTCGTCCTTCGCCTGCAGGCGCAACAAATTTTTTCCAATTCCGAAATATTGAAAAACAACACAGAAATCTAAGACCTAAAAAAACACATTATGATAATATTACTGTCTTCTACTGCAATTATAATAAAAATTATCAATGACACATTATACTTTAAAAAGTAATTAAGGAGTACAGTAAAACTAAAAGAAAAAGCTTGTAAATGAAATGTACTCGGCGATATCACTCACAAGTTGCTATACAGTGGTATTAAGTATCCAATGACGATATTAAGCAGTTCAATTTAATGGAATATTATAATAAAAATATTAAGTTAAAATTTACCTCCTCGATCTTTTTCTTCTTTTAAATAGTGATCACAAAGGGTTCCGATAAAGTTAGCTGTAATTATAAGGAGGCAGACCACTCCAACAAATATATCCAAATAATCTATTGGTTGGTCTCTATTATGTTTAAAACAATCATTAAACGCCGTCAATCTAGTTTCTAACTTGTACTTGTTATAAATGGTTGCGTTGTTGCATGCCTCAAAGGACGATCTTAGGTCCTGATCTGATCCAGAAACGTTGTAAAACTTATTGCATGATTTTTTCATGCAGTAACCATGGTTCAGTATTGTGTGGTTAAAGCGCCTTATTTGTTTTGAAAATTCCTGTAAATTAGTGAAGTAATCATGTTTTCATCCGTTACAAAATTTTTAATAAAATTGAGAGTATTGAGTCAATGCAAATTATAAATTTTTAAGTGCTAGTTTTTATGTAACGCCATATTTTGAAGCCTCGTGCCACGGTGCGTTCTTCTGATAAACTTGACATCTAAATTATATATCCTAAGAACCACTACCGTAGGGGCCAAAAATTAAGATGACATAAATAAACTTACTTGTATTGAAGTCAAAAGCTCGTTCGGCTCATCCGAAACCAGAACAAATTCTCCAATGCAGTACATAGCGTCAGGTTCATCGAAGCATTCCTCATAGTTGTCCAGATGGAACAACGGAGGCATGAGAGCGTAATCTGATTCTGGAAAATATAATCAATTGGTGAAAACATATGGAATGACATGTCAAAGCAGAAGAGTTTAGAGAGTTAATAAGTTAGCTGTATTGATGAAAATTGAGTAATAAAGAATAATAACGACGAAATATTTTAAAATCATTAAAATACTCTTTGGCTTACTCTGATGGAAAGTAGAGACAAACATCGCAAGAAAGACCTAGGAAGGATTTTTACACATCTTAGAAATATTACTTTTAATATCATTTGAGGAAGATAAGAACATAATATAAAAGTCAACGATTCATGACAATTAAGTTTAAATAAGACGTAATTCTTGCAAAAAATAAACCTTTTTATGAAACTTTTGTTGATTATAAATTCAGAAATTACTTATTTGAAGTAAAAACAGATCGTGTGAAGATAATGGTTTTAATTTAAATATTACTAGGTCTAGAATAAACGTTCGTTTCACAGTGTATGCTAAAAATATTTGAATATAAGCACTTGGAAACAATCCAAAAAACTTGATACTCTTACTTTTCTCATGGGTGTAAGAGCTCATTATTATTCTAATTAGATAAACCAATTAGTTTTGTTAAACGTAGTGATATAATAGACAGACATCCTATCCTATCTTGTCCTATACAATTAAATGAGCAATAGTTGTATATACCTATATACAAGATAATGATGATGATCAACTAAAATACCTAGGTGTATAATATAGACAGAAATCTTAATTTTAAAACCCAGGTTAACAAATTTAAAAAAAATATTTAAAACCCTCAGACATATCGAATCCTAATATTATATGTGTAGTTGAGTTTTTCTTGTGTTTATCTATTAACACATATTGTATCACATGCTGGGGGTGGTGCTGCGAAAACGATATTAAAACCACTCTAGGTCACACACTGAGCGGTACTGAAAGTAGCTACCTCCAGACCTATCTTTTTCCCTACAAGACTACTATTATATAGTAGTTATAATGTTCTTAACGTTCGACAACACTTTATCCTTCAAACAATTCTTCTAAAGCAACGCAAAACCCCTTATAAAAAGTAACAGAGCGTAGGAAAGACTTAGTTTGTATTCTGCCACAAGTGCGCACCTCCTTCGAAAATAGATTTTTTGATTACCTAGGCCCGCCTCTGTATAATAAAATTAACAAAGTTTGTTTAATATATGGATTATCTAACTTTAACTGTGAAAAGATTTTACGGAAATTTCTTTTTTCATGTATTACTGTTGCCGCTATAACAATTAGTACATTGTGTATTAAGGGCGGTAAGTAAGGAATTACGATCGAGGCTCTAGTTGAAGCCCGAAGTCGAAGATTGAGGACTTTCTGAGTCGAAGTTCATAATTCCCGTACCGCCCGTGAAATATACAATGTTTTTCATCACATTTGCGAGTACATAATTATGAATTATAGCTTTATTACACAAGTCAGCACAACTATTTTTACGAAATACGTGAACTTTTTTAAGCGGATGGCGGGGTTTTTGCCCACACCACAGATTATACAAATGTTTCGTTCAGAAACGTTAAGGGCAAATACTTACGTAGGTATACAGCCATGACGGAGTGTAACAAAAATAATAAATAACTTCGACGTTTTGATACAAAAAAACTATTAAAATCGATTATTAAGAACATTAGTTGAGTATTTAAGTAACATGTAGCGAGATTGTAATTAAATTCCTGTTTAGATAACATTTTAAGACAATTTTTCAATTGCGTGTGTTTACTCAAACCCTCGAGCTTTCTTTTTGTCATGAAACCCAAGGTCGGTAAGGTCGGTGTGCTGTGCTATAAATAAAATAAAAAATACTTACCGACCTTGGGTTTCATGACAAAAAGAAAGCTCGAGGGTTTTATAAGGGGCATTACGGCCAAGTTAACCTGTATGTTTTGATACTGTTTACGTGCAAGTGTGATGAAAAAATACTTAAAACAGAACAAAATAAATATTTGAGGGGGGCTCCCATAAAACAAACGTGATTTTTGCCGTTTTTTGCGAACCAACAGTCCCAAAATTGTAATTATCAAATTTACGCTGAAGAAATAACTTCCAAATATGAACAGCTCGAAATAAGTGAGTTTTTACATTTTACAGAGCTTGTCAAGACGATGTTCAAGACGTTAAAAGACAAAAAAATCTTTATTTCTCGTTATAAACTGTTCATGATGATTTTTTTGCCATTAGTGAGTTCTTGCAGTAAACCGACGATAATTATGTATTTTCCAACAAGAATGGTGTAACCAAATACTTGTAATATTGAACTATATTAATTGAGTGTCTGGGGAGTTTCTTGCACGTACTTTTCCATAGAGACTTACTGACGCTTGCGAATGTGCAACTAGATTCATCTTTTGTTTGACTATTCAAAAATACCTTTAAATGGTTTAGTTGAAATAAAGTATTTTGATTTTGATTTTTGACACACATTCCATTATATTTTGTTATAAAGTAAATAGAGCATGCTGCCTATATTGATTTAAAACTAGCTGTTGCTGGCGACTTCGTTCGCTTAAAACTGCAAAAAACATCGGTTTTGAATTTTTATCCGCAGGATCAGGAGTTACTCTTTATAGCGTTAGCTATCTTATGAAAAGCCTGTCAAAATCGGTCAAGCCGTTTTGTAGATTACCCGGACAGACAGACAAAAATTGTATAAATGTTTTTTTCGTTATACCTAAGTACCGTTATATTTTCGTATGCATTGACTACAAAGCTTTAATTTGGATATTACAAACAGACACTTCAAATTTATTTATTTGTGTATTAGATTTACAAAGATTTGGCTAGATCTTTTTCATCAATAGTATAATATACCCATAATTTTTTTTTTAACCTTCAAAGTAACTGATAAGAAATGTATACTTTTTAAAGTACCTTTTATTAAGATATAAATCGATTGTTCCAATTCACAAAATGCCTAAAACCCTATATTACCTATCAACAAACAATTTTAAGAGGATTTTGAGCGTATTTTCAATCATCATCAACCTCATAAAGTTCCCACTGCTGGAACACAGGCCTCCTCTCTGTGAGAAGGACTGGGCCGAACACCACTACGCGGGCCCAGTGCTGGTTGGTGAATGTCACAATGTGACATGACATGTTGTCGTATTTTTGGTTCTAAGACATGCCTTATTCCTCACGATGTTTTCTTTTACCGTTTTTCAATCACCGTTACATTTTTTTCTGCCTTTATTTATAAAATAAACTCCCATATCTAAGTTCCGAAAAAAAAACTGAAAAAATGTACAGCTAAAACTTACCTGCTTTAAATGATAAAAATCAAGGTTAAATACACGTTTTAACTTGACAAAAATAAAACAAAAAGTATGACTAAGATATAACTTAGTATTAAATCGGAATTTATCTTAAAATGTCATGTGCCGCATAGCCGGTGTGACGTTAAAATGTTTGGTATATTTTTATTTCTTATTTTGATGAAAAGTTGTGCTGCTGTCGTTTACAGCCTCAATGGTATGTGGATTTAGCTTTATTTTAATATATTAGATAACAAAAATAATATATTTATAACAGCTTGCTGTCGTAAGCTATGCTGCTGAGCATAAAGTTTTGAGTTCGATTCTATGGTTTCGTTTAGGTTGATCGTTCGAGAACCGGTCGAATTGAAAACAAAAAAGAACCTGTAGTATCCATAGCTGTGACTCGAACCCGCAACCTCGGGCGTGGTGGGCCAACGCGTTTATCATTAGGCTATCCAGACAGGCAGTGGCGGCGGTGAAATTACGAACCACATTGCGCGGGCGATTTCTTTTTGTGTGAAAATACGGAGAAAACGAATTTTCTCAGATATGCAACCTCGATTCGATCGATCAAATCGATTTTTCGCCCCCGAATAACCCTATATTGCAAATTTTATCGAAATCGTTAGAGCCGTATTCTAATACGTGATTATATTTAAAAAAACAAAAAAAAAATATATTTATTTCAATAAAAACCGGCCAAGTGCGAGTCTGACTCACGCACGCAGGGTTCTATACCATGATCGCAAAAAACGGCAAAAATCACGTTTGTTTTATGGGAGCCCCCCTCAAATATTTATTTTGTTCTGTTTTAAGTATTTTTTCATCACACTTGCACGTAAACAGTATCAAAACATACAGGTTAACTTGGCCGTAATGCCCCTTATAAAACCCTCGAGCTTTCTTTTTGTCATGAAACCCAAGTTCGGTAAGTACTTTTTATTTTATTTATAGCACAGCACACAGTTCATGCAAGTTCAAGCAAGGGCTCCTTATACATTACAAGTATTTGGTTACACCATTCTTGTTGGAAAATACATAATTATCGTCGGTTTACTGCAAGAACTCACTAATGGCAAAAAAATCATCATGAACAGTTTATAACGAGAAATAAAGAATTTTTTGTCTTTTAACGTCTTGAACATCGTCTTGACAAGCTCTGTAAAATGTAAAAACTCACTTATTTCGAGCTGTTCATATTTGGAAGTTATTTCTTCAGCGTAAATTTGATAATTACAATTTTGGGACTGTTGGTTCCATTAAAATCATTGTCTCATTGTCACATTGTACACTTTTTAAAAACAAAGTAATGAAATATTTATTCTTATTCTTACTCTTATTCTGATTGTTATTCTTATTCTTTTTCTTTTTCTTTTTCTTTTTCTTTTTCTTTTTCTTTTTCTTTTTCTTTTTCTTTTTCTTTTTCTTATTCTTTTTTTTATTCTTATTCTTAATTGCACACAAAACATGAAATGAAGATACAAATACAATGGACAGCTTATGTACAAAGGCGAGCTTAACCCATAATTAGGTTCTCTAACAGCAAAGTTTTCTTTTATACAAAACTCGTTTATGTGATTTTAAGATTTTTTTAAATATGACATATGAACATCACTTTTGAACGAAACTTGGTTACAAGTCAAAAACTGCGCCAATTTTTTTCAAATAAGGCATATTAAACGATTTCTGGTGGACACAGGTCTGGATAAAATTATCTACGCGTGTCTACCGTTCGCACAGGGGCGATCAGGAGACAACCAGTCTCACTACCGCGCTACCCTTCCGCCCAATTCGTGTTACTGGTGGATTTTAATGCTCACCACCAGAAGTGGCTCTACACATACCAGTGCACTGATCATGCTGGACGGGTGATGCGTAAACTTTCGCTAGCGCTAAACCTCACCCAGCTGGTCCAGGGGGCAACGAGGGTACCGGAGGTTGATTCGCTGTGACGGATGTGTTGCGTCAGGGAATGGAGTATACATTCCGTTCTCTGACATAACAACGTCTATCGAAGACCGGCCATGGTTCGGCGCCGAATGTAATCACGCAGACGCACTTAAACATGAGTACACACGTACCTGGCATGGTTCTCTATTGTGTCACCTAACTTTTTTATCCATAATTTAAAGTGCCATAACTTTTTTGTCCTAATCATTATTTGTCCGAATGATACCTTTTTTTTTTTTTTTGCCGGGGTGGAAAATCCTTATTGGATGTCCTCCGCCCTGGGGAGGGTGGAGGGGTCTGTCAGACTCGTACTGACTAAAAACCACCCCGGTGTTCCATCTCACACCTACGCTGGGGGTCGCGGGAACAACGATACTTCCGCAACCCCCAGCTAGTTCCGGCCCGCCTCCGCGGGCCTCGATCTCGGGTTGGGGGGGAGTGAGGTGTTTGCACCCCCCACAACGTCTAAGAGGGGCGCGCGTGGAACACTATACGCCTCCACCTCGGGTCCAGATGTGTGGTGGACGACGGACGTCCACGAGTCCGTCACCCTAGGACCCATTTAGGGGGGCCGGAAGAGGGCGTTGTCCGCCCTCCGCCGACGCCCGGCGCGTCTGCTGCGGATCGGGTTAGTGGATGAAATCTCCCTCTCCGCAGCCTCCTTCTGCGAGACGACTGTTTCGCAGAAGGATGCCACCGCGTCCCAGGACTCCTCGCTGCCGACCATAGACTCGACTACGGCCGGCAGCGACAGGTCACTGCCTACTTCAGAGATGAGGGCACGGCGTGGCCCCTCCCAAGCGGCACACTCAGCCAGCGTATGCCACGCCGTGTCCTCCCGGCAGTCGACGCAGTGATGACACCGGGCGTCCGGCTCCCTGCTTATGCGACACAGGTACTTCCCGAAGCAACCATGCCCCGAGAGCACCAGCGTCACCCGAAACGACAGGGAGCCGTGCCTCCTCCCGAGCCAGCGCTCGAGCACTGGCCGGACCGCCTCGATGGTATTGAGGCCGGCGATAGGGCGTGAAAGCCTGTCTCGCCATTCCGCCACTAGGACCTCGCGAAGCTGGGACTGACGCAACTCCATATGTCGCTGCATCAGCCCTTGGCCCCGCGCCCGCGCTTCTTCGCGCCACCGATACAGTGACGCGAGTACCTTCGCCTCCAGGTCCCAGGGCGGGGATCACTCCAGTGCACAAGCCGCCTCGTAGAAGATCGTGCGATACCCCCTGATGACTCTGACGGCCATCGCTCTCTGCGGCTTTCGCAAAACAGCGATGCTGCTGGCCGTCAGGTCAGCCGCCCAGATCGGGGCCCCATACAGGGCCATTGATCGCACGATCCCCACGTAGAGCTGCCTACAGGCAGCACTCGGGCCCCCCAGATTGGGCAGCAGCGTTGACAGCGCCCCAGCCGCGCCCAACAACTTGGGCGCCAGCCGCCGGAAGTGGGGGCCGAAATCCCACCGGCTGTCGAGCACCAATCCCAGGTACTTCATGGTTGACTCGACAGCGATTCGAGCCCCCCCCGACGACGATGTGGGCTTCGGGTGGTGGCGCCCGCCAGGAGCCATGAAAGACCATGGCCTCCGACTTGTTGAGGGCCACCTCCAGGCCAAGGCGCCGTATGCGGCTCACCACCTGTGAGACCGCAGCCGTCGCCAGCAACGCTGCCTCCCTGTACGAACTCCCCCGGGCGGTGACCAGCGTATCGTCCGCGTAACACGTCAGGTCTACGCCCGGTTGGAGTTCGCCCCTCAGCACCCAGTCGTACCCGATGTTCCACAGGGGCGCTAAATAATCCCCGACAATGTGGCGGAGGTAGGGAGGCACTTGATGATACCGCAGTGCCTCCCGAACACAACTCCAAGGCAGGGTGTTGAAGGCGTTGGAAATGTCCAAGGACACTGCCAACATCACCCCACCCCGGGACACCGCTTCCTCCGCCAGGACTCTCACCTGCGATATCACGTGGATGGTGGAGCGCCCATGCCGAAAGCCAAACTGGCTTTCGTCCAGGTCCGACCCCTCTCTGTACAAGTGGCTGACGAGGCGGGCAGCGATTATCCGCTTGAACAGCTTACCCACCTCATCTAGCAGCACTATGGGCCGGTACGCGGACGGCGAGTCCGCAGGGCGCCCCGCCTCCTCGAGGTCCGAATGATACCTTACCCGAACTTAATATCACATAATATCACATGCCATAAAATTGAAATCCCTAAATATAATATGTCCTAAATCAGTTTGTCATAAATATTACAATCAATAAATATACAAAAGACATAAAACCGTTTTCAATAAAAGTTATAATCAATTAATTTTTGGTCAGAATAAAGCAGTTGATTGAGAACATGTGGTTTTTGTAAGCAAGCAAGCATGCAGCATGCAAGCAAGCATGGAGCATGCAAGCAAGCACGCAGCATGCAGCATGCAAGCAAGCATGGAGCATGCAAGCAAGCACGCAGCATGCAGCATGCAAGCAAACACGCAGCATGCAAGCAAGCATGCAACATGCAGCAGGCATGGTTTCTGTCACGGCTCCGGCGCTGCGGGGCTCCGGCTGTCCCACTCGAGTTTATCGTCGTAGATGGGTTTAACGCTCACCACCGCAGCTTCGGCTTGCTGGCCGGCTTCGCAGCAGCAGCGGTGTTCCTGTGGCGCAGGAGGAAGGCGTCTACCAGAAACCTCACACAGACGGAACATCAATTTAAATTCTAGTGAAGTGAATCAAGTGAAACTACCGCGAAAGCAGAGCATAGTGGCTGAGCGTCAGCCCAGTGACGTGAATGTGATAGCTAGCAACGCTAGCTTAAATACTGTACATGACCAAGCAACGTCCCCTAGGCCACAAAGACGTAATTTTTACATTGGGGATGATATTGTTTAATTTTTTACATTTTTATTAGCATAAGTATTTGTAACATTTTTGCCCGGGAGCATGTACGGCAAACCGCACATCATAACTATAATATTTATAGCAATATCTTCACTATACGCGTTTACGTCAAGTGAACCAAATAATAATTAACTTCAGTACGTGATCGGTTAGCATTAAGTGCCGTCGCGCGCTCCCTCGCTCTATTAACGAACATTGTAACCCTTTCTTAACAATACACAGTTTTCAGTGAATATATTTCAATCTCTCATTCAACATCCCAACAAACAACCTTAACATAAATAATATTTATCTCTCCATAAAATTGTACAATTTGAACAATCTAATTCATTTTTAAAGAATATGCACAATAATGAAAGATGAGCAACTGCGCCTGAGCTACGCCGAGCCTGTATTTCAAGACTTAGTTTACTTTACAGAAATTATGATCAACAGTAGTCTCGTTTAACATAATATAATATCACTTTAAAGCAAAATATGGTTTTACAACAAACAGAGTGAGTGTTGTGTGTTGTATGCTCGTGTTGAGTGAGTGTGGTGACTTGTGTTAGGTGTGTTTATGAGTTCACCTTTATCTTAAGGTTTTAAGAAAATCTTCTGTAGTTTCGTAATCACAAGTAATAAGGAAGTTCAATAGTTTAGTTAGATTTTTTCATGCGCACTGCGTTTCTTAATGTATAGATGATAAGAATAGAATTTAATTTATTATATAGAAAAATGTAGTAGAAATGCGTTCCTTGCGAAGTATGCGTGGTGTAACTTTAAATGATAGATTGAGGAATGAGGTAATAAGACAACGTTGTGGTTTAAAAGAAGATGTGGTAACTAAAATTGAAAAGAGTATGTTAAGATGGTTTGGCCATGTTGAATGAAAGGCAACTAACAAAGGTATACAAGACAGACGTGAATGGAAACGCCGAGAGGGGACGCCCTAGAAAGACATACATAGACCTTATAGGTGATGTTCTTCAGAAAGGGCAGATGCACAGTACTCATAACCGGCGTGTGTGTATGACTAGATGTATGAATGTGAGTGAAGCAAAATAAATATATAAGGATCGTAGCAGGTGGCGTTCTGTAATTTCTGCCTACCTCCATGGAAAAGGCGTGAGTTTATTAGTATAATTATATAAAGGACCGATGAAGCAGAGAAACCTATTTGTAAATGATTGGTGGTATGAAGGGGGTGCGACGGGGGAATGCTCCGCCGGTATGTCTGTGCTTGCACGCGGTTTGTCAGTTGACACATGCGCACTGCGCTGAGATCACGCTTCGTTCGCTCCCAAAATACACATACAATAGACAATACAATCAACATTTTAATTTAATTTTTGAAATTATAATGTATTATATTGACATTTTTAATTTTTATATATTTTTCATTTTTAAGTACATTTTTTGAGTGAGTTGATAAAATTTTAATTTTGATTCATGGACAGTTGTTATTTAGTTAATAAATTGAAATGCATCAGTGTTGTTGTTTTTTTATCATTTCAAAATATATTATAAATAATTTGCCTGCTTGCGTGCAGGCAGAATACAATTCGACCACATCATCACTTACCATCAGGCGAGATAGTGGTCAAACGCGAGTCTATCGATAAATAAAAATAAAAAAAAAAACAAAAAAAATACTTTAAGATCTTCCCTTCTGAACAATGTATTTCTAGCAAATAAATATTTTGGTTTGATTCAACTTTCTTTGCACGACAATAGTTTTAAAAATTAACAAAAGAAAAATGATTTATAGTATTTATTGTTTTATGAAGATTTTTGACTGACGTTACACCCGTAACGTCTGTCATCCATATGACTACCCAGACTACCTGAGATCTGACAGTCTAGCCAAGAGGTACCGTGTTACCCAGTTACTGGGTTGTGGAGGTCAGATAGGCAGTCGCTCCTTGTAAAACACTAGTACTCAACTAAATCCGGTTAGACTGGAAGCCGACCCCTATTTAGTTAGGAAAATGCTAGGAAGATGATGATTGTTTTATAAAGAAAGAAGCTGAAAAAGGAGCAGTTGATAATTTATATTAATAGGATATTTATAATGATAAGATCGAAACAAAAAATAATGCTCATAAGTACTAAATTGCTAGTAAAGTACCTATTCTACAATATAACAATTATTACTCTCATATTATAAACAATAGCCTAGTACTTTAGGACGCCACTGCACCCATGAGCAGAAACATCCCCTCCATTGTCGCTTAGCGTTCTTTTTACGTGACGGGACCTATACCCCTAAATCATTCCCATATCCTCTCGAAAGGGTCGAAAGTAGTATCGCTCTCCCAGCCTTGCAGGAAAATAGACGAAAGGAAGTTCCTTTATTACGAGAACAACGTGTCACCACAGGAAGCTAACTAATGTATCAACGATTTGATGACGTTTTCTACGAAGATAACATCGTGCCTACCTCTCCCCGTTAAAACAGAATCCATACATCCGAACTCTTGGATTATTGTCGTAGGTTTGCCTATATTCCTTGTCAGAAAACTACGACGACGAAACAAGCCAGCACAACATTATGGGCACATAACCCTTAACAATGTTTGTGAGGTAAAACTCGGGACAACCACATTAAGAACATGCAGTCTTCAAACAGGAGAAGTTGTCTTTCGCAGCGCACCATCAATTCATCTGCTCACTACTAGAATAAGAATAATTTATTAAAAAGTAAGTACGTTCACAAAAATTTACATTAGGTGCAGTAGTATTATTTCCAAAACAGTGCTATAAATAGTGCTTATACGTCAATTATAACTAAAACATTTTATTACAACTGCAAGATTTTTTACAAGATTTTCTATTTTTGGTAGGGACCTGCCCGATTGAGGTTCTTTCAAACCTGTGTTTCAGGCCATCACAATAAAGCAATAATTGAGTCAGTTAAAATATTAAATAACATTAGTCTATTAACAAACATAAAATATATAAATACAAAAAAGAAACAAAAAATCAATATAAAATTAAGTAATTTAAGTATGTACAAGTAGATAAGAGGGTATACCATAATCAAACAACAATTTCTAGAAGTTTTTCTGTGTCACTATAATTGAGTGTCCCTAAATAATCTGTTAAGGTAAAGCAGCATTTTTTATATGTTAAGCTATCGAGTAATCTATTGAGTCTATTATACAGAAAAGGTCCTAAAAAAACACAAAAAACCGATTAATAAAAGCATATCTGTTAGACATGCTTTACTATAGCACCAAAGGATATCACTATACGTAAAACTATCGGTCTAGACGAGATTGATTTGGAAAACCTACAGTTCTTATCGCAAGCATTAAAGGATAAAAGTGAAGTTAGAAATAGTGAAAATAATTTTGCGAATGTGCACAGTGTTAGCATAGGAATGAATGTAATTTACGTTTTTTTACTTTTGTATTAACTTGCGTAACCGAAATCATTGATTGACATGATGATTTTACACTTACGAAAGAGGAGTCATAGCCAACAATATCTGATGCGGTCGCCACCCAGGTGCCGCAGCCACCGTAATAAAACTTGAGTTATGGCCGCTTGAGCAGGTTATTTAATAAACAAACGACTGTTTCGTAAAATTTAAGAAACTAGAACTTATACTCTTCTTTACATTTGTAATGAATTACCAAATAATGATTGCTAAAACTAATAGAAGTGTGATCTGAGTTGCGTGTTACTTCTGTTACCGACTCACTGTGAGGTTCAGACACAGACACACACATGTTAACCTTTCCATTAGTTTATAAGCCCATTCAACGGTGAAGGAAAGCATCGTGAGGAAACCGGCATGTTTTAGAACCAAAAAATCGAAGAGAATTGACATCCACCAACCCACACTGGGCCCGCATGATGGATTACGGCCCAGTCCCTCTCATAGAGATGAGGCCTGTGTCCCAGCAGTGGGAACATTAATAGGCTGATGATGATGATGATAAGCCCATGTAACTTAGATTTAAGGTTTCATCTTATTATAATACTCATGCTGCGTACACGTGTATTTAATTAAATAAATATTATTTATAATATATTACAATTAGCAAGCATACAGGATGCGCCTTGAGGTACTTAAACACAATAGAATATTATATTCAAATTCCCATGGGCATAGTAGATATATATTAAAATTATGCGTATAAAAAATTATTTTTGGGGCCATTTCAAGTTTATTTTGAATAGCAAGTGTTACTTTCAATTCTTGTTTTACTAATTTGTACCCGCCGCGACCCTGAGATCGAAACCGGGACCTCATTTACACCAAAGGCGTTTCCAACCATTACACCAACAAGGCAATCAAATATTATCTACATCGAAATAAAATGATCCGGGACTGGAGTGCCCTTCATAACATGCAGAGTTAATAATGTGACATGTCTCTCTGCCCGCGTGTTTTCTATACTTAATATTATGCCGCCAATTCTGGCCTTTTTTGTCTGAAAGAGTATGTCCCAAAAAATGTCCCATTTTAATTTGGTGAAGATCTAAAGAAGAACTTCGGAGATATACCACAGAACTCTTCATTAAATAACGGCAAATCTCTCGGGACTAGTGCAGTCGCATGTCTGTTTATACCTTAAACCATTTCATAACATAACATCACGCCAGTACCCTCCAAAGGGGTACGCAGTTGTGTACCTTAGTACACTTTCATTTCACCGGTTATGTTCAAGTTTCATGATATTCGGGTAATCTATTCTGGCATTATAGGTACCTTGCTAAATAACCTACTTGCCTATTAGGTAGGTATAAATAAAAAGTGAAAAATAATAAAAACTATTTTACAAAAAAATACTACTGACTTCCAAATAAGAAAACTACAAAGTGAAAAATAACTTTTTTTGAAGTCTGTGTCCATAACGCAATAAATTCCAAAATACTGTAAACAATCGCCATTCTGAAAAGGCATGGATCAACGGCCTTTTTACCCGACTACGGCGAAGGCAAAAAGGAAGGGTTATGATTTTAGAAGTCTATATAATATGTTTGTATTTACGCATGTTCCTCCGTAGCGCCTAACTATTCATCCAATTTTGATGAATAAGGTGTCAATCGATTCGTTATTATGGGCGGGTAACAAAGGTTCAAAAAACCGCAGTTGGGTTACTGTTTTTAAACTTTTTGCTTATTATAAAGGACAATGTACACTGGGCTGTCAAAACTATCTCATAAAATACATAGTTTATTAACTCCTTTATAACAAGACGAACACAGACATACACCTAACTAGATACCGCAAGTCCCTCCATCTGTATGAAAGCCACTGTACCACTTTTTCACACACAATTTAATATCAAATTTACTTACCAATGAGAGAAAACATTTCCAAAGCCTCGGCCAACTTTTTCTATACTACAGTCTTTATCAATATGGCATAAAAATATTTTTCTAAATTGCGGTGGATTTCCCAGTGCCGATAATGCTAAATGAAAAGCTCAAATTAGGATCATTAGTACGTAATTTAACTCCGTTTTTTGACACGCCAATACAATCGCGTCATCTAGTTGATTTTTATCTGTAAAGACGAAGTTATCAAACCATAAACTTATTATTTCATTGTTTTAAATACAAAAAGCAATTAAAACACTACTTTATTTATTTTAAGCGATAAAATTAACTACAAAACGCGTTCTATTAAGGTTAAAAAAAACCACTGGTTGGGTTACTGTTTTTAAACTTTTTGCTTGTTATACAGGACAATGTACACTGGTCTGTCAAAACTACCTCAATAGCTCAATTTAAAGACTAAAATACATAGTTTATTAGCTCCTAGATAACTAGACGAACACAGACTATAGATAACGCAAGTCCCTACATCTGTATGAAAACCAAGCGTACTTACCACTTTTCCACACACAATTTAAAATCAAATTTATTTACCAATGTAAGAAAACATTTCAAAAGCCTCTGCCAACTTTTTCTATACAGTCTTTATAGCTCAATTTGGCATAATAAACATTATTCTAGATTTCGGTGGCTATCCGGTGTCGATAATGCTAAATGAAAAGCTCAAATTACGATCATTGAAAGGTTTTTTGACACGCCAAGTACATACTTGGCGTGTCAAAAAACGGAGTAAAAATTATTGTATGTACAATCACGTCATCTAGTTAGATTTATATCTGTGAAAACGAAGTTATCAAACCATAAACTTATTATTTCATTGATTTAAATACAAAAAACAATTAAAACACTACTTTATTTATTTTAAGCGATAAAATTAATTACTAAACGCGTACTATTACAAAATTCCAAAACATATTTTTTGTCTTAATAGATTTAAGACGATAAATTGAAAAACCAATTATTTAGAGTCAAATATACGTTGAAACTTTATTTTAATTTGGCCATCAAATTTCGTTTTAGTAAATCCGAAGGATTACCTACTAAAATATCCGAGTGTATTTTGATCGAAAAGTATGTCAATAAAATGCGGTATGCGACTATATGCGCTTAAGATACCCAAGGGAATGTAGATTGTTACTTTATATATAGCTAGCATTTGTCTGTCTGTCCGTTTTATTAGTGAGTAGTTAAGATTTACGAGCTCTCGGAAAACATGGGATATTTTTGGACTCTTCCAAGACTGTTGTTACAAAGTGGTATTTCTTGGCATTCATGGCGTTTCTTAAGTAAACAAACTTCAGCGCATATGCATGTTTGCACTAATGTTTTTGTGTTCTAGGCAACTTCTTATAAATAATGAAAAAGTTACAAGAAATTTGAAAGGGTACGCTGATGAAAATTTGATTTATGTTTATTCACACATTTTTTTTGTTTTTGATTGGAATTGATTGTACTTAAAAATATAAAGAATAAATTAAAACAATCTAAATAATATTTACATTTATAGAATTTAATTAATTTAATGTTTACATAAGATGTAAGACTTTAATGCATGAAATAAAAGGCTTTTTTATTTTATTTTATAAATTCACAACGGATTTCTGGTTGAAGCTGAATACAAAAAGATTTCTCTATTTCTTTAAACCTGTATACCTACAAGAGTATGGTAGAAGTTACATTAATTCGAGTCCTTGCAGTAAAAAAAGAAGTACTAGGTAGTTACAGTTCTAGGAAAGATACCCTCTGTGCTATATTCTTAGCAAAGCCACAATTAATAAAACTCACCCAGGATAAATAGAGTAGACAAGATATTTATTTGCCTCAGAGAAGTCTTGAATAGAATAAATAAACTTAGTATTCCAGAAGCCAAAAGGCAAGGTATGTAGGTTTAGAAGGTTAAACCCTGATTTCTGAAGTAAGAATTTGAAGTTTTGTGTAATTTTAAACCCTATTTTAGCCTGTAGACCTTTCAAACTTTAGCGTTAAAGTAACGTTTGACACGGTCTTAAATCCAAATCCTAATACTTTTCCATTTCTTATCTCATTTATTTTATCAAAAGTGATCTGGTTACCCAAAATTAAGTTCTCAAGCTTGACATCGAATGTCCCACTGAATACAAAATGGTGGCCCGTTGTTTTGCCACGTGCACGGCATAATGTTGTGGTTGTACTTGCAAATAATCTTGATCAATATCTTAGATGCCAGTTTATAGGCTATTTGTATGGACATGAAGTCGTTTTTTCGTTGATGGAGATTCCTTGTCATTTATTTGATTTTATTATATGTATTATTATGGTGTCTCTTGTGGGGTAATCGGAACATGATGTTCATCTAATCTGGTTGGTAACCGTGGTGATATTATATTAGCTAAATAATTTTTAGGGTTCCGTACCCAAAGGGTAAAAACGGGACCCTATTACTAAGACTCCGCGATCCGTCTGTCTGTCTGTCCGTCTGTCACCAAGCTGTATCTCGTGAACCGTGATAGCTAGACAGTTGAAATTTTCAGAGATGATGTATTTCTGTTGCCGCTATAACAACAAATAAAAAGAAAACACACAGGTAACAGACGGACAGACAGACAGACAGAGAGACAGACAGACAGACGGACCGCGGAGTCTTAGTAATAGGGTCCCATTTTTACCCTTTGGGTACGGAACCCTAATAACGGCAACAGGTAGACGCTTGAAATATTCACGGAATATTTAGTTGTATATTCACTTCAAAAAATAGTAATGATTAAATTAAAATAAAACGAATTAAGGGGGGCTCCCATACAACAAACGTGATTTTTTTGCCGTTTTTTGCTATAATGGTACGGAACCCTTCGTGCGCGAGTCCGACTGGCACTTGGCCAGTTTTTATATATTCCAGTAGTTTACAAGGTCTTGACTTTTAATATATTCGGAATGAGACAAGCCAGGTATGCATCGATTTAATTGTTCATAGTTATAACCAGCAATTCATAAACATCACAAGTGAAATCCTTGTAATTTCTTATGGAGAAATAAATAATTCCTTAATTAATTCCCGAATGTTAAGTCACAGGTGTGCCTGTAGCATACTATGGTAGCAGTAAGTATAAGAGAACACACTCTCTCCTATAGCTACTTAGCAGTATCCCAAAAAATAACAAATAGGCATTTGTATTTATTATATTATATAATTCAGCAGACGCAGCGTTGGAAGGCCTCGCTCTAGGTGGAGTGACGACTTTTTTAAGGCTGCGGGCGTCCGGTGGATGCGAAACGCACAGGACCGATAAGTGTGGCGACTACTGGCGACGCTTGGGGGCGGCCTATGTCCAGCAGTGGACGTCTTTCAGCTGAAATGATGATGATAATTTACAAATTTGTCCTATATGTGTACAGATCCTCTTATTTAAGTCACGTAATGTCAGAACGGTCGCATCCCACCCACATGAAATTAAATTCACTGTTGAACAATGTCGAGGGAAAAGGATTTTCAGACGTGGATTTAAAGCTGTAAACTTGATTGATACATCTCATAAGTTTATCAATCAGCTTTTAAGTGACACGGGTTTTGAGAGTCATTCCATCAATCTTTCAACACCCACATAGAGAACTATTGATTGATCCTTGGAGAGCATCCCATTGACAGATCTTTTAGAGATTTCATTTCAATCAACTCGTTTTTTTGGAAAAAATACTTTTAAAACTGTTTGAAGATTCAATTCAATCTTGAATGGACGATTCTTTAAGAATAATGAGAAAATCACTGGTAAGTGTGTTCTGATTTATTTAATTGATGATATAACATTTACGGCTCATTCCCTCTCACAGAGAGGAGGCATGTGTCCCTGCAGTGGGAACATTGATATAATAATAATTTTTGAGAGCAGTGGTGGCCCAGTGGTATCAGCCGCGACTTACAAGTTGTAGGTCGTGGGTTCGAGCCCAGGCAGGCGCTTTATTTTGTGTGAATTTCATCACCACTGCTCTCAACGGTGAAGGAAAACATCGTGAAGAAACCGGCATGTCCTAGAACCAAAAAATTCGAAGACATGTGACATCCACCAACCCGCACTGGGCCCGCGTGGTGGATTACGGCCCATTCCCTCTCTCACAGAGAGGAGGCCTGTGTCCCAGCAGTGGGAACATTAATAGGCTGATGATGTGATGTGTGATGTGATGATGATTTAATATTTAAGTAATAGGTAGTTGAACAGGCTAAAAAGACAGGCATTTAAAAAGTGAGTTCTGATTTGATCAAGCAAGGAAACATCGAGCATATCCCTCTCCTAAATGACAAATGATGGTGACGCTGAGCGATTTTATGTCTAGAAGGCAATTTGAAGGTAAGTCTTTCTGATAACTGAATTGCGTTATATACTCAAAGTTTTAGCTGACGAACATGGATTCATCTTAATTGGCAAGTGAACAATTTTTGGAGCAATTAAAACTGTGTGCGTACAAGGATTGAAACGTATTTTATTATTTCCAAGAACCTTCCTCGATAAATGGACTATCCAACATAAAAAGAATTTTTCAAAGTTGCTGAGATTAGCGCGTTCAAACAAACAAATAAACTCTTCAGCTTTATAATATTAATTATAGATATGTTTTTGCCACAAAAATACGACTAGCCATTTGGACGTGATTCTCATACTGAAATCAGCCACTGAGGGGTATCTGCGCCTTAAACTTGAAAAGTATTTGGAACAAGTTCGATAAAACATTACTTTGCTCAAATTCAACTTTTTGTGTAAAATAATTCGATGAGTTAAGTAATCTGACACCAATCGTGCCAAGTAGTATCGTGTTACCCAGTTACTTGGTTTGTGAAATTTGAGACAGGCTTCCGCTCCATGTAAAATACTGCTACTTAACTGCATGCGATGTTGACGACCGCGAACCGGAAGACGTTGCGTTGGAAGGCCTCCCACCAGGTGGACCGATGACCTGGTGAAGGTTGCGAGATGCACGGGAACGGTCAATGTGGCGACGCTTGTGGGAGGCCTATGTCCAGCAGTGGACGTCTTTAGGCTGATATGATGATGATGAGCTGCATGCAATTTAACTGGAAGGCGACCCCAACGTAATCGGAATAGGACTAGGCAGATTGCAGATTTAGTGCGAAATAAACTTCCATGGCAAATCAACGATCGATGGTAAAATTTTCAGTAAATTAACGGATTACCTCCTGGAACATAACCTGCCACCAACCGGTAGGTATATGTGCCAAAACAGCATACCATAATCCAATATTAGAGCACTAATAAATTAACACTTGAATCAACAAGCTATCAGCGCCATAGTTTCAGTTTAACTTAAACAGATTGACTCAGCACTACTTATGTGAGTTTCAGGCGCAAATAATAAGCGTTTGAATATTAAATTAAGTGTCAATATTGCTTGAAAGTTTGTGTTTGATCTGCAAGTGTGGACTTTATGTGTTTGGTTTTAAGGGTTATTTATATCCGGGGCTGTTTATTTTGTCTTCAAAAAGTAAATTAAAAATATTTAAATACGCTAATTCTGCAACCAGATCGTCCGCGTGAAAGCTGTAATTTATCCACAATCCCTAAGGGAACATGCTCGCGGTATAAAAGATATCATGCGTCCTTCTTCCGTGTCTCTTATATCCCCACACCTACCAAAATTTATTAAAATTTGTTCAACAATGTAGGCGTGAAAACATATCAAACAGACAAACATAGAGAATTAAGGTCCGATTTATAATATTAGACAGATAGTAACTATAGTGTGAACATCAAGAATAAACATGCATCATACCAAACAACCATTACTTCTACCATTCCCAAAAAACATTTTAGAATCTTTAAACACAAATTTAGGAACAATAAATCATCTCAAGAAAATTCAACACAAATACGATGCCCTAGAAAAGGTATTTAAAGATTTTGAAAGCAAAATTAAAGAAACTAAAACAACAAAAGATAAATTAGGACCATAAGTGAGAAAGTTGATTATACAAAAGAAAACCATGTTTAAAGACAGAGAAAAACACAAGCATGATATAGCAAGAATAAGCAAAGAAATCAATTAAACATAGGTAAACAAGAACCGACACAATAAACTTTCACATAGAAAAATCAGGTGGCATCAAGAAAGCATGGACTGAATTAAGGGAGAAACTAGACTGGATCGACTGTATAAAACACCATAGAAATAGGCAAACCAAGACAAATAGAATTGAGATTGGATGCAGCTACATACTACTACCGGGAAATTTACCAAATTAAAAGACAAAATAAAACTATATAATATAACTTTAAAACTTAAAATTCCGCCCGTTAAACGTCGTCGGGTGAAATAGGTAAACAAAAGAATCGAAATCATCGCGTTAAATTACCGTGATATATTGTTTTTTATATAATAGAAGAAACGCAACTAGAGTAACTGATATTCGCAACTGTTTTAAAAAGTTGAAATTGAGGTGGGCAGGACATATGATAAGGAACAAAAAAGACAAATGGTCTAGGTGTTGTAGTTAGTTCTATCAAAAGTATACTAGCGACATCTAGGCTATACTATGTTAACAAAATGTTGTAATGAGGGTGTGTGTTAATAGTACATTGTGATACAAGGGTGGGAAGTTGGTTATTGCAAACGAGCTGTCATTAACAAGCCCGAGCCGAAGGCGAGGGTTTTTAATGACACGAGTTTGCAATAACCTACACACCCGTGTATCACACGACGTTTTTCAATACAGTTGTGAGAAACAGTAAAAACAAATCATAGAATTAGATTTGTTTATTCACAAAAAATAAAATTTTCAATATGGCGCGTTTTTGCAACTGGACATATTTTTTTACAAAGAAAACAGCCTATACAGCCTATTCGAGTTTTGACAAACGTTGATGTGAAAATAATTAACTTAAAACTGGTAATTAAATATATTAAACAACTATTTAAAAAAAAATTGAGAATTCAATGCTAAAACGTACGGAATCATTAATTTTTCCTCGTATAAAATCGTATCCCATTTTATTCTATGTATGAAAACTCCTTGCTACTAAACTTTTTTTAAATTGACTTATGGCGCGTTTTTGCAACTGGACATATTTTTTTTTTCAACGAAAACAGCCTATTCGATTTTTGACAAATGTTGATGTGAAAATAATTAAATTTAAACTGGTAATTAAATATATTAAACAACCATTTAAAAGACTTTTGAGAATTCAATGCTAAAACGTACGGAATCATTCGTTTTTCCTCGTAGAAAATCTATCCCATTTTATTCTATGTTTGAAAACTCCTTGCTACTAAACTTTTTTAAATTGACTTATAAATTTAAAACTAAACTGCAAACATAATGATCGAGCTCATAAACAAAAGTCACGACCGCGTAATAGAAAGATGCCTATGCGTAAGATTTAACTTTCGAATCATAATTATAGCCTCTGGAAGTACGCCATGTTTAACAACTGTATTGAAAAATAATAAAAATCATTCTGCATTGATTAACCAACGTGTTTGTACTTTAGGTTATGGGCAATCACAGTTTTTTCCAAGTATTAAGAGTGATAAAGTTATATTTTTAATACGGTTGTGTTGTGCAAGATGTCAATAAACTATTTAGCCAGTGTGCCTAAACTAAAAGGCAGAGAAAATTACGATGAGTGGACATTTGCGGTAGAAAATGTGCTCGTATTGGAAGGCACGTTACATTGTGTGCAGCCATTGGTAGAAAAAGACATAAAACCCGAAGAAGATGCAAAGACGCGGGCCAAATTATGGCTAACCATCGATACGGCTTTGTACGTGCATATCAAGAAGACGAAGACTTCGAAAGAGTTGTGGGATGAGCTCAAATCCCTGTTTGACGACTCAGGTTTTTCGAGAAAGATTCTGTTATTGCGTCACTTGATTTCAATACGGCGAGAAAATTGGGAGGATATGACCACCTACGTTACTCAAATTGTGGAAACATCACAACGGTTGAGTGGAACTGGTTTTGAAATAACAGATCAGTGGATTGGATCACTGATGCTAGAAGGATTACCAGAAAAGTTTTCGCCGGTGATTATGGCCATCGTGCATTCAGGTATTACAATTACGGCTGACGTCATCAAGACAAAGTTGTTGGATTTGGAGCCGTTAGAGTTGGCGCAAATGACATCGAATAAAACGCAGAATTCTGAAGCGGCGTTTGCATCAAAATGGGCGAAACCAAAACTCAGACCTGGCAACACCAATCAGAGCGGGAAGTCAATGTCCAATGCCAAACTGACAGGAGAAAATAAAAATATAACCTGCTACAAATGCAAAACTCCGGGTCATTATCGTAATCAATGTCCAATGTTAGAAAAATCAAGCAAAAACATGTCGTCAAATGCATTCAGTGCAGTTTTCTTGAGTGCTAAATATAGTAAAGACGAGTGGTACGTGGATTCGGGAGCCAGTGCTCACATGACGGCTATGGCAAGGTGGTTGCAAGAAGTTTCGAGTCCACAGACATGCCCCGAGATTATGATAGCAAATCAAGAGAAGCTTCAAGTAACGTGCAAAGGAAACGTTAGAATATCAACGCAGCAAGGCTATGATATAACAATCAAACGTTTTATGTGTTCCAAGCCTGACAACAAACTTATTGTCAGTGAGTCAATTGATAAAAAACAACAACAGTGTTACCTTCTCAGACAGTCAGTGTTTTATATACAATGCAAAGATAGAATTGGTGGCAGTTGCTAAATTAATTGACGGTGTAATTAAGTTGGATTTGTGTATTACACCAGTGACGAAATTTTTACTCGCCAGAGACAGTGCTTTGTTATGGCACAGGAGGTTAGGACACATAAACACTAACGACTTGAATAAAATGAAGAATGGTGCAGTGGAAGGTGTTAGCTATCAAGGCACTTATGAAGTGACAAAATCTAACTGTGTGGTTTGTTGTGAAGGCAAACAGTCACGACTGCCATTCTCCACAGGCACAAGAGCTACTAAAGTGCTGGAAATTGTACATGCAGATGTGTGCGGGCCAATGGAAACCAAGTCTATTGGATTGGCAAGATATTTCCTTCTTTATGTAGACGACTATAGTCGCATGTCCTTTGTCTACTGAAAGAAAAAAATGAGGTATTTAAATACTTCAGAGAATTCAAAGCAATGGTGGAGAAACAGAAAAATGTAAATATTAAAATCATTAGAACAGACAATGGTGGAAAGTTTTGTTCGAAAGTCATGGAAGATTTTTTTTAAACATCTGGCATTGTTCACCAAAAAACAAACCCCTATACGCCAGAACAAAACGGAATGTCAGAACGAAACAACAGAACAACAGAGAGCGAGATGCTTGTTGTTTGATGCCAACCTAAATAAAAGGTTTTGGGCAGAGGCGGTAACCACAGCAGTGTATTTAAAAAATCGTTCCATAGCATCAGGTCTCAATAACAAAACGCCATATGAGATGTGGCATGAAAAGAAACCAAATTTAAACCATATACGAATCTTCGGCAGTCCAGTAATGGTACATGTTCCCAAAGAGAAGAGGACTAAGTGGGATAAGAAAGCTCGGCAGCACATCCTTATTGGTTACTCAGAACATGTAAAGGGCTACAGAATTAATGATCCTATCAAAAACCAGGTTACTACCAGCCGAGATGTGGTGGTAATGGAGACAGCAGTGTCAGGAGGAATGTCCGCAGCCAGTGAAGCGACATGGTATGTGGAAGAAGCATTGCCTGTTCCTGTAGGTAATGATCGTTCAGTAAGGGAATGTGGCCGGCAAGAACGGAATCAGAATCAAATACTCAGGAAAGCTCTGACAGTGAATCATCACAGCTAACATTCTATGAGACTAATGCTGATGAGACTTATGTTCCTGGAACTCCATCAACAAGCAGCAGTCCAATCAGAAAACCAGAACCAGAACATCAGATCTTGGACAGACCAAAGAGGGAGAGACGGAAGCCTGAAAGGTACAATCAGACGGGTTTGTTGGCTACTGCAGATCCTGAACTGACGGTGACGGAAGCCTTAAACAGTCCTGAGAGTGTGCAATGGAGGAAGGCTATGGACGAGAAGTTGGAGTCATTCCGAAATAATGAAGTGTTTGAGCTTGTCAATGCTCCAAAAGATGCTACAATTTTGTAAAGTCGGTGGGTGCTAAAGAAAAAGACCAAAAGTGATAGTGAAGTACAATATCGTGCGCGATTAGTTGCTAAAGGTTTAACCCAAAAACGAGGAATGGACTATGATGAGACTTTCTCACCAGTTGTGCGGCACTCAACATTAAGGTTATTGTTTGCACTAAGTGTAAAACTGGGACTGGATATTACACATTTAGATGTTAAAACTGCTTATCTAAATGGTGACCTGAAAGAGGATATTTATATGTGTGCTCCTGAAGGCTTTGTAACCAAAATGACAGGAAAAGTTCTCAAACTCAAAAAGGCAGTTTATGGATTAAAACAATCCGCCTTAGTTTGGTATGAGAGAGTTAGGGATGTATTATGCAAAAATAATTTAAAAAACAGCACACAAGAGCCATGTTTATTTACAAAGATATGTAAAGATGTAAAAATTATTATAGCATTATATGTCGATGATTTCTTAATTTTTTCTAACAGTAAGAATGAGAGTGAGAAGTTAAAATGTATTTTAAATTCTGAATTTGAAATCAAAGACTTAGGTGAGGTCAAGCAATATCTAGGTATGAATATTAATGTTCAAAAGGATTGTAATAGATATGAGATAACTGTAGATCAGCAACAGCATATAGAAGAATTATTGGTAAAATTTAATATGACTGACTGTAGAACAGCCAATACACCTATAGAAAATAAATTGAATATAACAAAAGCAGAAAAAAGTACAGCTGGAATTAGCTATCAAAAACTCTTGGGTTGTCTTATGTATCTAGCAGTTATGAAAAGACCTGATATAACCTACTCTGTTAGTTACTTAAGCCAATTCAATACTTGCTACAGTGTTGATCATTGGAACTATGCCAAAAGAGTTCTTAAATATTTGAAGAAAACTAAAATGTTTTGTCTAAAGTTTAGTAGTCAAGGAGAAAGCTTGCAAGGTTTTGTTGATGCTGACTGGGTAAGTGATAGCTTGGACAGAAGATCTTACACTGGTTTCTGTTTTGTAATGTCAGGCACAGCAGTTTCATGGCAAAGCAGAAAACAGAGAGTTACAGCTCTATCAAGCACTGAGGCTGAATATGTTGCGCTCTCTGAAGCTTGTAGGGAAGCAATATATCTAAGGGAACTATTGTATGAGCTTACTGTGTCTTTCTTAACAATTAGGCTGAATTGTGACAACCAAAGTGCATTGAAGATGGTTACAAACCATCAATGCCACAATAGGTCAAAGCATATTGATGTTAAACATCATTTTGTACGGGAGACTATCAAAAGTGGGAAAGTAGAGGTAAATTATTTACATACAAATGAAATGCCAGCAGATTTGTTGACTAAAGGTCTAGGTACAGTTAAGCACTACAAATTTATGGAAAATTTAGGTATTTTAAAATTGAAATGTAACTCTACAAGTTTACATTTCGTTGTATGTTATATGCACTCAGTTTATTTTGATAAGTGGGGGTGTTGTAGTTCTATCAAAAGTATACTAGCGACATCTAGGCTATACTATGTTAACAAAATGTTGTAATGAGGGTGTGTGTTAAAATAATAAAAATCAAGCTGCACTGATTAACCAACGTGTTTGTACTTTACTAAGGACGTAACAGAGTGGTGCCCAAGACAACACAAAAGAAAGAAACGATGACAGCGTCGTAGATGGGTGGACGATATTGGAAGATTAGCGGGTATTACATGGAGAAGAAAAACACAGAGCCGCTCAGTATAGCAAGCTCCTGGGGGAGGCCTATGCTGATAAGTAAGACGATCTTCACGAAACGATATTAGATAATTAAACTTTTAAAGTAAATGTAATTTGTATGTAAGATTATTAATTAAAGGCTATTTTTATTTATTTGATTTATTAACTATAGTGTTAGTAACTAAACTAACTTCCGTAGCTCGAAAGGAAAAAACGAAACCCTTATAGAATCACTTTGTTGTCCGTCCGTCCGTCCGTCTGTCTGTCTGTCTGTCAAGACCCATTTTCTCAGGCACGCGTGGACGTATCAAGCTGGTCTACTTTCCCTTAAAGCTTTGAAAAAATCAAACTTCTAAGCCAACGCACTCAAAAGATACAGCCGTTTATTCCGCAAATTTTCGACACTCACAAGGGAATCAAAACCTACAGGGTACCTCCCGTGAACTCAGAATCTTGAAATTTGGTACGAAGCAACGTCTTATAGCACATATTTGCGATTAATAATTTTAATCTTCCTGCCCCTTTCCTCATGAACGCGTAGAGGTATTAAATTGAAATTCATATCGAATACTCGGGTCTATAATACCTTTAAGCTGAGGTTTGTACGGAACCCTCGGAGTCCGACTCGAATTTGGGCGGTATTTTTTCGTACCATTCACAAAATCTTTTAATTTTGTGCATATACCTTGTATTTATTAAAAAAATGTTTTTGCTAAAATTATTTAAAAAAAATTAAAATTTTTTGGTTGCTCAAACAATCTTGGTCCTGTTTTAGATTTAATAATGTTTTGAAGTCTTGTATAAATATTAATATGGCATTAAGATTATCTCAGGCAATTTTAACTTTTACGGCACCTAATTATAATTTCTTAGAATAGAATGATTAGCGCCCAGATAACATTAAGTACCGAGCAAATGAAAAAAATCGATGTAATTTTTGGCCAAAGAAAAACAAATATTTTAAAATAATTATAAAAACCTTATTGTTTAATGTTCTTGCAAAATGCTTGCGAAAAAATAGGCATGCCATTAATTTTGCAAATTAAATGCACTTGAGTGAACAAAAACTACAGAAGTTTAACTTCGTACAATACGCAAAAATTGACTGTAAACCTGAAAATGTTTCAAGGAACGTTTCCTGAGCTCATTTTTCTAGTGGTTGTCCAGGGAACTTCAAGCTCAGCTACTTCGGAGTCTTATGGTGGGTCCACACTGCACAGAATTTTACACAGACTTCCTTTCTGATACACCGACATTTGTCTGTAATGCTGTGTTGTACAGACAAAATTCGATTGAAGTTGATGAAAGTCTATGTAGTGTGGACCCACCATTACAGTCGATTTCCGGATCAGACAAATTGTTATTGGATTATATCATCGAAAATTTCTCTGTATGACCTGGTACCTGGATTTGTGCGAGGTTGATGACAATGGACTCGCCTCCTAATGGATGAGATTTATATAATATACTAGCTGTTCACCGCGGCTTCTTTGCCGTGGACCACCCCACAGGACCCGTTTTCGGGATAAAAAATAGCCTATGGCACCCAAGTATAATGTAGCTTTCTATTGGTGAAAGATTTTTTTAAATATCGGTCCAGTTATCCAGTAGTTTCGGAGCCTATTCGGTACAAACAAAAAAATCATTCCTCTTTATAATATTGGTATAGATAACAAGCGACGTGTGACTTTATTACCAGTACACCTTTGCTCAACACTTTGGGTTATACAGTTCCCGCCAATCTTCTTGGCCACCCTGAAGTTGGCTGCAATGGCTGCCAACTTCAGGGTGACATACAGCACCGTTTCTTACCTCGCGCATCCGGAAAGCCAAGCCCAGAACTTTGGCGAGAACTATACAGGCGTAATGCTATGTTTCGAGAATGACGAAAGTTTTAAAATTAAAATTGTAGTCACTGCGCATTTCTTTCATTTTGAATTAATTTTTTCCTATTATATTGGTAATACTACGATATCAATTTTAAATTGTTAACAGTGCTTTTTCGATTGACCAGACAAATCCCATCTATTTCATCGACTTCATGTCAAATTGTGATTGATAGTTGGAGCATAATTTACTTTTAAAGCAAATTACTGTTTTATTCATTCAAATTTGAAGAGGGTTTTCTAGACAAAATAGAATTTAAATTGAAATATTTGCCCACTAAGAGGTACCTAAGCAAAGTTAGTTGAGCTTAGCATAGCTGAGTTTATTATTTACCGACTTTCCATAAAGGAGGAGATTGTTTGTTCGGTTGTAACTGTTTTTTATTTTTTTGTTCACCGATTTTTCTGTCAAATTGGTTTTTCTGTCAAAGAGAAGAACTTCGGAGATATACAACAGAACTCTTCAATAATTGACGGCCAATCTCTCGGGATTGCTGTAATCGCATGTCTGTTTATTGATTATACCATTTCATAACATAACATCAGACCGGAAAACACTAAAGGGGTACGCAAATGTGTACAGTTCAACTAGGTCCACTCTCATTCCACAGGTTATGTTTAAGTTTCATGTTATTCGGGTAATCTATTCTTGTATTATTGTAGCGTTAATAAAAAAAAATGTTTCATATTCATCATTTCTGGGTCGTGGGTACAAAGGCCGTTTCTCATTTATTATTTATCTTGTTCTATGGAGGTAGGCGCTAGGTACTATCCTGGCCTGGCAGCAGAAGCGGTCACGATGACGTGGAAGGCCGAGGACTACGCGCCAGCAGGAAGACGTCCCGCAGAGTTGACGAAGATCGAAGGTTGCCTGCAGGTTCTTCGATGAAGGTCCCAGGTTGAACCGGGACTTTGGACCCTGGAATTTTCCAAACGTCGTGTCAGTCTCTTTGTCTCCCAGCTTATCCTTGTCTGATTGTGACCGCAACAGCGTAAGCGTAGGGCAGAGGATGTACCACGGCGCTTAAGGCGAATATGTGTTTGTCACAATCAGAACCGGAGCTCTAGAGAGTTTTTATTAAATTTGTAACGGTAAACATAAAAACATTTTAGGCAGGTAAGCGCTAAAGAAATAGCTTAACAATAGGTACCTAACTAAAACACCAACAGAGATTACAATAATGACCGTAACCAGCATGAATAAGCAAAAGAATGATTGTCAACACTTACCCAATACAAGGTTAAAATTGAATTTAGGTTTTTTTTTATAATCAGCACACACGGTAACGATTTTGAATGTTTCTTTTTTTAAAAAAAGGTACACGAATAAAGACACGCTAGATATGAGGTAATGATACCATGGAGCGAGTATCCGTGCACACTGTTCAGATGTCCGAAAGTCAATGCGCGTCCGGTGCCTTGATGAAAAGCCCGAGTTGTCATGTCTCTTAATAATTATTTTTTTACATATATATGTGTGACTACCGCCACACGGGAAGTTATCGAGTTGTAACGTAGTGCAATGACTAGTCGATTTTTTTTTATATCTCGTTAATAATGTGTAGGTAGATAGATATTAGGTTTAATTTATCCTATTAGTATTATCGCCTACAATGTGTTTGTTATCTGTTTGTTTCTTATTTTAAATTATTAGGTTGTAAGATTCTTGTTATTATTTTTGTTGATCTGTGCGTATTTATAGCGCAGTTTGCTATGGTGATTTAGTCAGGAACGTTGACCGTTACTATTCAACGTTACATTATCAGTACTATGGAACTTGTACTTTATGTACCACAACTAAAAAAACAAAAAATACAACCGACTGCCGAATAAAAACACTTGAAAGTGAGAAATAACTTCAGTTTCGGAAGTCGGTGTCAAATCACGAAGAAATGAAAACAGGAACACCAAATAACAAATACTTACACAGCTCACTTTTATAGTTTCAAATAGTTTGCGCTTTTACGGTTTCCGCGAAAATATGAAAAATTACCTCAGCTATGGAAGCTAAGCGAAAACTATCTTAGCTTAGCTTTAGGTCTGCAACTGATTTTTAACTTAAGGTTACACTAGTCGACGGCACGAACTATTTTGTGCGCGGGGTTAAAATGCCTGCTAGATCATCCGACAACTCGTGCGAAAGACATAGATGCTGTGATGAGCAGAAAGAAGCTAGTTTGCGTACGAATTAGCACTTTTTCAAGTTTGTAGCGATATGGATGATGATTTAGGACGAAAACGAGCGCGTGAAATTTTATAAACAGACCTTTGGGAGTCTAGATATCATGAAAAAACTACTAAATGTATAATTTCAAAATAAAATTATTTACATTGTTAAACTACTAATCTATCCTTATATCGTGGTCGTTTTCATTTTCGTTTGCAATTTTCCTTCTTCTTATGGTATTTATTGCCGCCGAAAGATGCGTTAAAATTAGTGTTGAAATATGGAACTTTCGACGCTCATAACTTTCAAATATTTTTCTTTTTTACTTTTTAGTTTCCATACAGGGCTAGATAATGAGGAGAAAAATTGATATCTTATTTTATGTTGAACTTACATCGTCAAACAGTGGAATAATCCCTAGACTACGTTTGTATGGAAGAATTATTGACTAGTGTAACCTTAATGTATTTTGTTGTTTGCATACTGACAAGGTCTACCGTTTTCAGAAAAAAAATACAAAAAAGAGACAAAAAGAGGTAGGAAAAACAGTGAAAGAATAAACATAATGTATATATAATGTATGTATCATTCATATACGTGCTTATATGATGATAGAAACATAATACAACTAAATAATCCCCACGAAATCAAAGCTGATAGTTTGCCCCAACCTTTATGTGTGACAATTCCCGCCAATTATTTTCTGGGCAGCCATATTGTCCGCCATATTGGACGTTGCTATCGCCGATTATTATCTTTTACGATTACCGCTATCCCGGACGAAGCCCGAATCAATTTTAATATCGGTTATATTTGCGACCGAAATCGACCATTTAAACGCATGCCAGATAAAAAAGAACTCGGTATTACTCGGTAATGTTTGCATGTTCTACATTTAAATATCGCGGCCATATTGTTTGATTAAAAATTTCAACATTATTCTGTTATTGTTTGAAATTGGAATTCGTTTAATTATCTTTTTTATTCTGCCGGGCTGTTGTGATTTTATGGTTTTATGAAACGTTAATAAAATCGTTTTTTTTTTTTCCATTCCAGCAGTTTTCCATTCATGTTTGCATGACTGTTGTTTCAGTTTTCTTGATTCAATATTTCTGATTAAAACGGAACCAGTATGCTAAATTGTACACAGTTCAGGTATTCTTTGCCTTACAATAATATATTTAATTCAGTAATTTATTGCGTTTTGTTGAGTAGTGAATTATTTTACAACATGGTCAAACTCGTTCTTTGCTTATTTCGCACATCCGCTGCCAAGAACTCGGCTCCCGAGTCGTGTCGAACTCGGGAGCCGAGTTCTCGATTGACTTTTAATCGTTTCAGCGAACGTGTTAAATGACACAACAAAGATTTTGTAAAAAGAACCTTTCTAAATAATGACGTACATACCATATTTTTACATTCCTTCGACAGAACAACGGGCTACATAAATATTTTCCTACAACATGGCCCCGTATTTTATCTGTGAACCCATATGGTTTAATATTTTATTTCCGCGCCATATAAAATCATTACCAGAACCGATCCATCATTGCCTGGCAACATGCATCGGCGCGTGCTTCAAACTGGCTCCCATACTCCCTTGTGACCTATAAAATATAACTTATGTGTGTGATAATAACAGGGTTCCGCTGAAACCGTATAGACGTATCATTATCATGTAAGAATTGCAAAGAAGTACTGCTGAAGTGCATTTTTATTTGCTTTTTTTACCGATTTAATAGTAGTTTATGATACTGTTGCATAATAAGGGGGAATTAAAACATGAGTGTGAGTTTAAAAACCGAGCCGTAGGCGAGGTTTTTAATAGTATTCACACGAATGTTTTAATACCTAGTTATGTGCAGTTTCATACACTACTTTATCTACACTCATACATTTTGCGATTGAACCTACTTAATCTTATTTTTTGCATTTTCCATGCCATAAAGTCGTGATAAATGCATCATATAATAATCTCGACTTTGCTGGTAAGAGATTATGAGTAATTTCCTTCGCCGCATATAAATATTTGCGTCTGTTCGTTTTGGCGTCAATTTTTCTTCACATTCACTAATATCAGACATTTTAAGCAAGAATTTTAAAAAGTTATGAAATTCAGTACAACGAAACCTGCAAAACGTATGAATGGCGCCAAAACCCAGCACATCACCGCATTAAATTGCGGTAAAAAAATCGTGCGGCAATAATACCGCATGAAATCCGTGTTTTGCAACAGAATCCACCGCATCGCAGCGCGAATATAATTCGCGCGAATATTTTGAGCTCTATGAACAGTTGGAAAGAGACAAAAGTTCGCGCAAATAAAAATGGCAGTGCGTAATAAGCCTAAAGCGGGCATTGTTACAGACAAGTTCAAATTGGAATCAATTTTTTTTTATCAGGTACTATAAAAATGGCATTTCAAAAAATATAAATAATTGATGGAAACTCCTTAGTGAGTACCTTCTTGGATTTGTCCTGTATCATAATAGAAAAATAGTACATTGTGATACAAGGGTGGAAAGTAGGTTATTGCAAACGAGCTGTCATTAACAAGCCCGAGCCGAAGGCGAGGGTTTTTAATGACACGAGTTTGCAATAACCTACACACCCGTGTATCACACGACGTTTTTCAATACAGTTGTGAGAAACAGTAAAAACAAATCAAAGAATTAGATTTGTTTATTCACAAAAAATAAAATTTTCAATATGGCGCGTTTTTGCAACTGGACATATTTTTTTACAAAGAAAACAGCCTATACAGCCTATTCGATTTTTGACAAACGTTGATGTGAAAATAATTAACTTAAAACTGGTAAATATACATATTAAAAAACTATTAAAAAAAAAATGAGAATTCAATGCTAAAATGTACGGAATCATTAATTTTTCCTCGTATAAAATCGTATCCCATTTTATTCTATGTATGAAAACTCCTTGCTACTAAACTTTTTTAAATTGACTTACGGCGCGTTTTTGCAACTGGACATTTTTTTTTTCACCGAAATAGCCTATACAGCCAATTCGATTTTTGACAAATGTTGATGTGAAAATAATTACATTAAAACTGGTAATTAAATATATTAAACAACCATTTATAAGACTTTTGAGAATTCTATGCTAAAACGTACGGAATCATTCATTTTTCCTCGTAGAAAATCTATTCCATTTTATTCTATGTTTGAAAACTCCTTGCTACTAAACTTTTTTAAATTGACTTATAAATTTAAAACTAAACTGCAAACATAATGATCGAGCTCGTAAACAAAAGTCACGACCGCGTAACAGAAAGATGCCTATGCGTAAGATTTAACTTTCGAATCATAATTATAGCCTCTGAAAGTACGCCATTTTTAACAACTGTATTGAAAAAGTTATTTTATGATGCAGTTGTTTGAAAATCGAAGGAAAATGTTGAACTATAATGGTTTTTTTTTTAATTTTTCCTATCACGAATATAAAGTACGTGTTTATGCAATATTTTTTGAATTCATAATTGGAACATTACGTTGTGAGTGTAGATAAAAGAATTTAGAACCTCCTCCGGTTCTAAATTCGACTGTTTTTTTATGTGCGTTACCTCAGAACTTTTTAACGGGTGAACCGATTTTGATAATTCTCAAGTCAATATTTTTCACTTTGTAGTGTTTTTATTTGGAAGATGGTTGTAATTTTTTGTAAAAACGTTTTTCACTGAATAGAGTGTTAGAATAAAAGAAATTTATTTAAATCAATTTATTACTTTTGTAATTTTTAATGAGTTTTTTTATGGATCTGCAGTATGGGTACGGTAAGGTACTTATCGTGTTACCTATGTGCTGGCTTTTGGAAGGCAGATGCTCAGTTGATCCATGTTGCAATAGTAACCTGCATCAGCAGCCTAATTGCGTATGTGAATTCTCCAAAGCAAACAAGTCGATTCTTGCCCAAAAACGACTTTACGTATTACACTCTGAAACGGAAAGGTTATGCTCCTTTCCATTACCAATATTTTGACGTAGAATTTATTGTAAAGAATGAACGAAAGCGGAAGAATCCAGGTAAAACTTCACTATTGGTATTGTGTAATGCTCGAGTTTGATGAAACATAACGCAGTAGATGAACTTCAACTCAAAGGATGTTTGTACTTTTTCCAAATTAGTTTCGCAATACCGAAAAAGTTGAAAGAAATGATTCTGATTCTTTGAAGGAATCGACTCGTTTGCTTTGGAGAATTCACTTACGCAATTAGGCTGCAGGTCGGAGTCGTGGTTTTTGACCACGACTCCGACCTGCAGCCTAATGTCTGGGTTGGACCGCGTGACTCTTCTGTAGAGCTTGTCAATCCCATACAGTTTGGCTTTTTTTGCAATAGTTATTACTAATAGGATGTCGCCTTGTCTGGTTAGAGCTTCAAGGGTCGACATTCGATATGACTTTAATACGATATTCTTTCAAGATTCAAGATCATTTATTTGTGTCTTTATACGTTCTATTTTGGACAATTGGTATTTATGAATCAACAAGACCATTCGCAATTCTCAACACCTTTTTTAGAAAGTGAAGACTAATAAAGACAGCAGCTGTACTGATCCAAAACCAACCAGTTCCAATGAAGCAATATCTTATTTCCGAACCATATACAGTCATTACCATCTGCAATCCGTCATTGCCACGGACCGACGCGTGCGCACGTCATCCTGTCGCAGTAAACTACCCTAATTTATTGGAGCTACTCGTCATTCTTTTGTTTATTTTTCTTTTCTTGTCGTTTGAAATTGGAACTAATTTTTAAATGGCTGGTTTAGAATACAAGAGGAATGGAGGTGAAGGGGATCTTCTCATTCTTATATTTATTTTCAGTTTGAAATTGGAACAAATTTTTAATGGAGGTTGGAATACAAAAGAAAGGTGAGAACCCTCCGGTTCGGCAGAGATTTAGATGTGGCATGTTAATGTATCGGGAGTGTAATTAGGGAGACAAGAATTCGTGTTTGTTTTTGGTTTAACTTTTACGAGGTGGTGTATTTAAGGTACCATTTTATAAGAATTGATGCAGACTGAGAATTTATGGTACTGTCTCGAAGGCTTATCTCACTTTTATTAATACTTAGAACAGGAGCAACTCCCTTTGATTTCCAATAGGTAACCCGTGTATAGATCATAACAAACATTTGTCCGGTTATCAAAGCTGCGATATGTACTTAGCGCTAAATTGGTATCTACTTTTTCTTTTGCACTCAAGTAAAAAAATTGTTAAAAACATATTGCCATTTTGATGATGCATCTTTTTATTTTTGCACATGCCACCGGCTGCAGTTTCTCTCCATAACAGTGTGCTTAGTGTGAGTTTTTTAACGTACTCACTCGTGTTAACGAAAACGATCTCTTATATCAAAATATATACAAAAAAGAGGCAAAACCAGTTTATCCAGTTTCAATACAAATTGGCGTTAACGTTAACGTGATTGAGCGTGAGTAAAAACTCGCACTAAGGCCTCTGATTTAAATCATTTCGGAAGCAGATACTACAAAAGGCGAAAGTATTAGCAGACGTGTGCGTAACTCCCCTTGCGACATGTTTCACGGTCGCCGTGACAAACGACGTCTGTGAGGAAATTGCTAAAGTTTTCAGTTTACTCGTCAACACGCTACACGTTGCAGGCTACGATGTGAAAATGTGTTTCATGGGATTAAATTGTGGTTCAGAGGGGTTTTTGGGGTCCCGTACTTTAAAATGACTTATACAATCTTTAAGGGTCAGTGAATATACTCAAGAGACTGAAGTGAAGTAGGTACTCATGTAGTTCATTGTCTTCAGTTTGTCACCTTATAATCTTGTTTATTAGGTCTAAGCCTATAATATTATGAGTTTTTACTTTCATCAAAGGTTAGGTCACGCTGACAGGCCGTGGGAACCGTCGCATCCAATGATGCCCGCGGTGGCTGACGTCCCCGGTCCAATCCATTGGGAGTTGGCGTCCATAGTAAAATGCCGGTCAGCTCAAAAGTAAGAAGTTGGCAGTAGTATCATCACAGCGTTAATGTTCTCCAATTATGTGTTTATGTATATTCGTGTATTTAGTTTATTTACTTTTTGTGTATATAGTGTAAGTGTATGTATGTATTTATAGTTTGTATGTAATTCTTTGTATTTGAATAAATATTACCTATCGTGATTTATTCTCAATATTGCACCTACCACTATTTGTCTCTGCATCACTCAAAGGTCGACTGGTAGAAAATGCCTAAGGCATTAAGTCCGCCTCTGTACGTTTTTGTGCATGAAGTATTAAATAAATAATTTAAAAAAAAACATTTATTTTTATTTTACTTAGGCCTACATGGGCACTTATAAAACGTCGACAAAAGGTGCACGGTTCGGGTTAGTCGTTTCCTATGAAGAAGAACCGGCAAGAAACTCCATGGTTACTCTTTTAATATTGCACAACTTTGAATACCGGCAGGCCGTGCCAGGCCGACTCATGCCGTTCGAACACTCAGCACGGGCAACGTCTGGCGCGGCCTATCGATTAACAGGCCGTAGGACCCCAGTTTTAAATGTTGGGAGCTTATTTACCAAAATCTTGACGCTGTATAACAGAATTCTATGGAGAATTTAAATTTAGAACCTGCTAATCAGCTGCTAAACATCTAGACTTAGATACATAAATATATAGACAGAATACCTACTACTACACAACACATACTTCTCAAAATTTTTTAGATAGATCAAGAGCGATGGTCGAAGATCAAGCTCTGTTAAATATAATGCTGCAGGTGATAGGCAGTGTTTTCCGCTAATAACCAATTTTTTTTTTATTACTTACTTCTATTCATCTGTATCAACGGTGAAGGAAAACATCATTAGGAAACCGGCATGTCCTAGAACCAAAAATTCGAAGACATCCACCAAGCCGCACTGGGCCCGCGTGGGGGATAACGGCCCATTCCCTCTCACAGAGAGGAGGCCCGTGTCCCAGCAGTGGGAACATTAATAGGCTGGATGATGATGTGATTCATCTGTATCCTCCTATTATTATGAACGTGAAAGTTTGTGAGGACAGATGGATGGATATTTGTTACTCGCCATCATCTTCCTAGCCTTTTCCCAACTATATTGGGATCGGCTTCCAGTCTTACCGGATTCAGCTAAGTACCAGTGTTTTACATGGAGCGATTGCCTATCTGACCTCCACAACCCGGTAACTGGGTATCACGGTACCCCTTGGCTAGACTGGTGTCAGATCTCAAGCTTCTGACTACCCGTAACGACTGCCAAAGATCTTCAAATAACAGCCGGGACCAACGGTTTAACGTGCTTTCCGAGGCACGGAGGAAACTCGGTATGTTGAAATGGTCACCCATCCACGGACCGACCTCGTCAAGCGTTGCTTAACCTTGATGATCGACCCGTGCGGCTGTTATTATTTAGCCACGAGCTCCTCATGGATATTTCTTACTCTATCACGAAAAAACTATTGAACTGATTTTGATGAATCTTTACAGAAATATAGCGAAAAAGATATTGGGAAAAGTACTAATACCACGCGGGGGGATCACGGGCGGCAGCTAGTCTAACATAAACGACAAAAACTTTCCAAACGTACGTTTAGAACGTGCAACGAAAACAATAAACCCTTCACAAAATTTTAATACCATACTCACACAATCTCAAATGAACGTAAGAAAGCTCTTACAAACAACGAAGGTAAGGTAAATGTTGGAATGAAACAAGTTCAAACAGGTTCCTTGTTTGAAATGAAGACTTTGCGACAATTATGTGGCAATTTAATTTTCATTTCAGAGACGGCGTCAACTGTCACGAAGATGAAATAGTGGGCAAAGAGTTGAGCGCAGACAGGATGTGGAATAGGATGTTATAAAATGTAGAAGAAATTGAACCAATCAATCAATTTGCACAGTTTATTCCCGAATATGTTGGTTTCGGCTTCAATTCTAAGAGCCTATCCAGATTCGCGATTTACGCGCGAGCATACTCGCGCTATGTGCTCGCGCGTATGACTTCGTTCGCTCCCAAGATACTAGAGCTGCATACATCCCGTCTCGGTGTTCTCGCGCGTAATGCCACCTCTACACTGCTCGCGAAGTTGAACTATGTTAGACGAATACAATAGTGTAGACAGGCACTTCGGCTTACCTCGTCAAACTTTACCTCGCCTCGGGCAACTTCCATTTGTTGTCAGTTTTTGCGCCCGAGTCAAAGGGTCCGAAGTTGCCCGAAGTGCGCACACGAAGTGGCTCTCGGTTGACTTCAGTTGGCGTCGTGACGTCGTTGTTCAAATATGCACGTAGTTAGAATAAGTGAGAGTGCACATTGCTATGGCAACTGTTACTTGAGCGTCCATTACAAACGTGCGCAGGGTATCGGCACCACAGAGCAAATGAGGGCATCGCAAAGTTGAACGAGTGTGTAGTGTCGCACTTCGGACTTTAGCCAAAGTTTCTAGAGTACTTCGCCGAGGAAATTCGCGAGCAGTTGCAGTGTAGAGGAGGCATTAAACGCGTGCTTCGCGCCGGACTCGACTCGCTCGTTGTACGCGCGAGTCCAGATAATCGGGCGCCATTGCTTTGCCCAGTCAGTACCCAATAGTAAGCGCGCGCGAGTCGAGATAATCGGGTGCCATTGCTTCGCCCAATATGAGGCCTTAGTACGAATGAGTACGTTAAAAAACTCGGAATAAGCACACAGTACTCAGTAGTACGCGCGCGAGTCCGCGGCGAGTGGAGGTAAATTGACTGAATCCCTTCTATCACACTCGCGCGTAAAACGTGGCATAATTTGGACACAAAATAAATTAAAGCGTCCGAGATTAATGTACGCTTTTCTGGTTTCTGTCTATCTATAACGACTATCCTATGATTACAACTTCGATAGTCACCCATCAATGGATCAACATCAGCAATCGTTGCTTAACCTTGATGACCGACCAATGAGGCCGCTATTATTTGCCATGAGATTCTCCTAAAAGTCTCCTGCAGAAAAATAAACCTAAATAATGTTGTGTGCTTGAGAAAGGGTCGGCAGATAAACCAAAAAAAAAAAACTACTGACAATTTATTTTGTATATGTACATTTGGAAAATACGTTTTAAGTGAACATTATTAACCTTTTAAGAAAACAATCATTTCGGTCATTAAAAATGTGCCGAAAATAAGGATTTTATTGGGTAGTATTTAAACGGAAATCAAAAAATATTCTTTTTCTATGCAATAAAATTCCGAATTCTCATCAAAATTACTGATTGCGCATCAAAATATTCAACGCAAAATATCTCTAAACACACTACAATTTATTTTCCCAGCGTACAGCGATTTTTCCTAAAGCAAAAGCTTTTTTATTAATGCACAGCTAATAATCTTAATGCACACCATACATGTTAACTCTTTTTCTTTTAAATCCATGGTTAAAGTTTTTACAATTACTATTCAACGACAATGTCGACGGAGCCCCGCTGCGCGGGGCTCCTATTTCTGTCTAAAGGGTCTAAAGTAACCTAACACGAAGAAGATGACGGGAGCTGAGTTCGCTCGCTTTGCTCGCTCACTTCAGCTGCCGTCATCTTTTCGAACCTAACCTGTCCGTGTCGGGGTGCCCTAAGTTCCCGAGCTCGCTTCGCTCGCTCTTGGACTAATGACTTCTTGAAAATTAGGACAAATGTGATGAACAGGTTTTGTTGTACTTACTGGTTAATATGCGACTGAGATAGTTATTTTGCTACGAAATATGGAAAATTTGCTGTGCAGTTAGTATTTCTGCTATGTATGTATTATTTTTGTACAAAAATAAATTTAACTGTATTGCATTATGAGGAAAAAAGTAATGTCATATTGATGTATAATTTCGAATTATCTGCAGTTTGAGTTTTGCTAAACATTTAGTTTATTTGTAGTAAAGTAAGTTATTTGATGTAAAAAAGAATATAAATGATGAGTATGTATTGATAGACGATTATTTTATTTGATATGCAATTTATAATATCCCGATTTTTTTATTACTTAGTAATCAAGAAAACGGTTGACTGGTAGAAAATGCATTAATTCTGCCTCTGTACGTTTGTGTGCATGAAGTCATAAATATTTTTTTAGTTTTTACAGTTTAGGAAAGCTTACAGATTAATAACATTACAATAACAATAATATATAACTAAATTGCTAATAACAAGCTTCCACAGATAAATAAAACAGTCATGGAATTGGCAAAGTCTCAATGGGCTGTTTCGAATTTACTTTCGGTTTAATTTAAAATGCTTGCTATTAATGATAATAATGTACCTTTTACACTCTCCCATAAAAGTGTAAAAAGATAAGTAAATATGTCATGCTTAGTCGTTAAAGACAATTTTCTTTGAATTTTGATGGACACAGACCATCCTATACGCTCAGTTTCAGACGACTTTTTCTAAAATTGAGTTACCGCGAATAGAATCAGTATCATAGACAAAAACGTTACTTTTCCCCGTCTGAAGTGCAAGATCATAAAGTGTGAACTTGCCTTAACATTATTCGAGAGAATATCTGGTAGGTTATCTAGCTAATTTAAAGTTAAGTTTCTATTGAAAGACCGCAGTTGTAAGTAAATTTATTTATGTTGAAGAGTTGGTAAACTAGATTTCGTTTAGTTATTACGATGCATTAATTTTATCATGATGATTTAAAATTAGACACATACATAAGATATTTTTTTTTTTTTTGAAAAATCTTTGATCCACACTATGAATTTCTTCCTGTATCGTGGGTGCGTTTACAAACATATACATTCACATACACAAACACTCAGAGCCGGAACAACTATCTGTAGGTCATACAAATATTTGTTCCGTGCGGGAATCGAACCCGCGACACGCAGCGCAGCAGTCAATCGCTCAACCACTGCGCCAACCGTGCGCCCAAATAAGTTGGTAAACATTGACACAATTGTTTACCAACACTTATTATTTTGGATGTAGACTTATCAGTAAGTAGATCTATAGAACCAGATGAAGAGAGATCGTGAGGCGAATGACAACAACATCAGCGATTGAAAAATTAAAAGAGAACACGATCGCTCAAGTCTGTCAAGAGCGAAACGAAGAATGGCCCATATTCTTCGTTTCGATTTCTTAATTAAGCATTTGAAGTTGAGTATTTGTCAAACTCTACTTTAGCCTGAAAACATGTTAAATTTTGGCACTTAAGTACGGTTTGACACGTTCTTAACTCAATTCATAAATCGGCTCAGACGCTATACACGATTTTGGTCGATACAATTAATTTAAATTTTATCTTTACAAATCGATACTGTTTCATGTCGCCGGATCGACCGTCCCCGGGATTGTAACGACCAAAATTTAACACAGTACAGGAAAGTAAAAAGCACTAGTACAAAAAAGTGACACTTTCCGCACAGTTTTGCTGCTTGGAAAACGCTCTTTACGAGGACATGCATTGTAAAAATATAAACATCCGAATTGAGAATCTCCTACTTTTTGGTATATATCAGTTAAAAAGATGTGTTTTATTAAATTATTTTAATGTTGACATCGATTTTATTAAGAACCAGTATGGTATACGAATACGGGGCTCCTATTTCTGTTTGTAAGATCTACAGTAACCTAAAATTAAGGAGATGACGGGAGCTGAGTTCGCTCACTTTGCTCGTTATCTTTAGCTCCCGTCATCCCTTTTGAACCTTACCTATCCGTGTCGGGGTGCCTTAAGCTCCCTTGGACTAATTCGTTGAAAATAGCGGTACTGCTTACAAATATTATTTTATGCTAACCGATTTTATAACCCTGCTGGCAAAATAATATTTCTTGATGACCGAAAATTTTAAATAAAATCCATACTTATCAATCAATCATCATCAATCAATACATATAATAAATCTTTAGAAAAGTAATTTTTGTACATCGAAAATATTTCCAAAAAAAAATAGCCAGGGTGTTAAAGGATAACCAACAGAACCTATTTCCGGCATTTTTGGAATTATTGTCTGTTTGTCTGTTTATTTGTGCACGCATCACGTGAAATGTACGAAACCAATGAAAATAACTTTGATACATAAAAATCATGCGTAAGTTGAAGAATTACTTTATAGTTTTTGTTTCATCGCAATCGGTTCACTGAGTTCACTCTATCAAAAGTTAGATGAATTTAAAGTGTTCATGAAGTAAAATTATCACAACACACGCAATTCAGATACTCGGACAGTTGAACTCGATATTCGATAGATGGCGTTGTGAAGTCATTTTCTGAATGGCGATGTTAAAATTCTCCGCGAAAGTATGATGACTATAGAAAAAAAAAAACTGTTTTGTAGGCAAGTAGGGTAGGCAGGAAGGTAAGTAGGGTAGGGTTGGTAAAGAGATGACGGGAGCGAAGCCGCGGGCACAGCTAGTGTACCATAATTATCGAATTGCCCAACAGCAGTGTAGCAATATTCATAATGACCAGACAATGTGATAAATAATTATTGAATCAGTATTCATTACGTTGCCCGATTTGACTTGACTTTATTCATATTGATCGGTCATTATACATAGTGCCCTGATTAATCACTTGGTCCATGACAAATAATATAGAACAGTAAATCGGGCAGATAGAAACTACAGGACAATGCAACAACGCAAAATTGGTCAAACAAACAAAACACATAGTCACGTCGCATGTCCCATAGTCACGTCGCACCTGTCTTTATTTATTAAAACTTCATGCAACATAAAAATACGTAGGTGGACTTAATGCCTGAGGCATTTTCTACTAGTCAACCATGGGCGGTGAAGAGATAGCATGGCAGGTGCATAAAAAAATGAAATAATAAACACTACATACTGTTCTCATCTCTGGGACGGCTCTGCCAAATACCAACTTGATGCACTAGAGTCGAACGAAAAGCGGGCCAAGAGGCTCATCGGCGATGAGGCATTGGTTAAGTCAAAGCTCCAGAGCTTTGAACATCGTCGCCGAGTTGCCGGCTTGTCGGTTTTTTATCGATTACATTTCGGGGAATGTGCGATGGAATTGCATAATCTAATTCCGCCCAGCCCGTTTCATCATCGGACTACCAGACGTACGGCGATGCGCCATTGGTACATGGTGGACATCCCACCCATACGCACTAAACGTTTTGAAAATACTTTTATTATGCGTACAGCTAAGGAGTGGAATGCCCTGCCGGAGTCTGTGTTTCCCGATAGCTACAACCTATGGGTCTAAAGTCAAGAGTGAATAGGTTACTTCTAGGCAAGCGTGCTCCATCATCGACCACATCATCGCTTACCATCAGGTGAGATGGTGGTCAAGCGCGAGCCTATAAAAGAAAAAAAAAAAGAGTACAAAAGTATATAGTTAAAATAAAATAAACATACATAAATAGGTACTATAATAAATACTATATATAAAATAATATGTATATATATATAAATTAATAGAAAGCCGCGTTTTTATACTATAATGCTAAATTTAGCATAAAATGTCCACCATTTCACTGGTCTATGCCCGGAAAACTTCTTCTACAACCTCAAAATTATTAGTGAAAATTCACATTTCACCTCACCAGAAATACGATTGCAATATCATCATCGCATCTGCGTCTTTACGGCTTTATTTCATCAACATAAACTTGGCGTACAATTGCTGTATATGTATGAGACACATTTGTCTCACTGACAAAGTGTATTCACGGCCTAAGGTATGCCTTGCCTTAAGATACCACCTGCAAGGGATTTTGAACTGTAGTTCCAGATGTTAGGATTTAGTGTTGAATGGTTTGGCAGGTTTAAGGTATGCCTAACCTAAAGATAGCTACCTACAAGGGATTTTGAACTGTAGCTGCAGAAGTTAGGGTTGCGTTTGGGATGGGTGGGCAATAGAATCGTCATGTTAATAAAATCCGAAGTTGTAGTAGACAAAGCGTTAATTAAGGAATGAGATTTAGAGTGTAACGCGGGATTTTAGTGGGTTTTAACCTATTTTTGGATTTGTTGGCGGTTGCTATGGACACTGATATTAATTTTATTAAGAGGGCTTTTTATTCTTGTGAGACTCGCACTTGACTGTTATCTTCAGCATCAAATTGTGTTAAGAATATCTCATGATTCAATATTTTAAATCAAAGCTAAAAGAATTTCGCATATGTGAAACGTATTATTCAATTAACGAATTTCTTGATGACAGAATTATTTACAATTTATTTTTGTCTATTTAAATGTAAATTATATGACCGTATTAATAGTAAACGATTTAGACAATATGCAAGTTTCATCATCATACTTATGCCAACCAGACCATTGCACGGATTACATACACGCTTCAAACGCACTAAATGTCCTACATCTAAACATTAGGAGCATTAATAAAAACTTTGACAACCTTAGATGTCTTTTAGTAACAATGAACATAACATGCGATGTAATAGTGTTATCTGAATGCTGGCTCAAAAAATCAGGAAACATTCCTACCTTAGACGGATATTCATCCCATCAAACCCAGAACTTAATTAATCAAAATGATGGTCTGGTCATATATATTAGGAATAACCTATGTCACACGGTAACAGAACCAACATTTAATGATGCCAGCTGTCTAATCTGCAACCTTGAAAACAACCTAACTATTATAGCCATATATAGACCACCATCACAAAGAAACATTGACCCTTTCTTAGAAAACTTAAACAACGTCATACTCGACCTTAAAAATTACAATCACATCACAATCATCGGAGATATGAACATAAATATCAGTCCGGATTGTAATGACCCACGTACACAGCAGTACTTAAATCTGACTGCATCTCAAGGATTTCTCCCAGCTTACCTTCTACCTACTCGCTTACACAGCTGTATAGATCATATACTGCTTAAAACCAGCAACAAAGCGACCACCTTAATACTGGAAACTTCGATCACGGACCACGCAGCAGTCCTTTTAAACCTCGAGATCAGCAAACCCAAACCTAAAAACACCAAATTGCATACAACTTGCCTCGATATTTCAAAAGCTATCTCTGATATTAATAACTGTGATTTCTCTACTGTATACAATATAACTGATGCTAACCAGGCTACGAACGAATTTTTAAATATAATCTCCCCCATTTTATCAAAAAATACTATCCACAAATCAATCCCAAACAAACAAAGAATTTTAAAACCATGGATTACCATCGGTCTCTTGAGATGCATACATAATAGGGACAGACTGCACAACAAAACAAATAAAGAACCAACCAATCAGATCTTAAAATTAACCTATCTAAGATATCGCAATTTCTGCAATAACATACTAAAAAAACTAAAAAAAGAATATGAAGAAAAGGAATTCGAAAAGGCTAAAAACAACCCTAAAAAAATGTGGGAAGTTATTCGCAATGTAACTGACACCAAATGCATACGGTCGACATCGACAGAGCTTTTGACAATCGAAAATTGCCCTACTAAATCCGTCAATACAGTTAACACGTTCTTTGCAAATGTGGGTATAAATCTAACGAATAACATCTCTCCTCAGAATTTCCCCCAAGCCTCCAGCAATGTTCAAAAAGGCACGTCTAACTCAATGGTTGTTCTAGAAACGGATGAGGAAGAGGTTGGATCGATAGTAAACAATCTCCGAATCAATAGTGCTACCGGATGGGACGGCATTCCACCTAAATTACTAATACACGCTAGTCACATCCTAGTCCCACCTATAACACATATATGCAACCTGGCAATATCTACAGGTACATTCCCAAATGCCTTGAAAATGGCAATTGTACACCCAATCTACAAGTCTGGGGAGAGAGACAAGGTCACTAACTACCGCCCAATATCAGTCCTCCCAGCGATCTCTAAGGTTCTGGAAAGAATATTGTACAAACGCCTGAATAATTTCCTCGATAAACATAAAATTATTTCCCAAAATCAATTCGGCTTCAGACGAGGATTGTCAACTGAAGATGCAGTGACATCTCTACTCGACTTTGTAGTCGATAGGGTTGACAATAAATTCAAATGTTTGGGAATCTTTCTAGACCTTTCAAAGGCGTTCGACACTGTCTCTGTCCCTCTACTTCTTTCTAAGCTGGAAACCATCGGAGTTCGCGGCATTGCTCTGACTCTGTTCTGCAATTTTCTCACCGATAGATTGCAGTGCGTTAAGATTGGGGAATATATTAGCGACGCAAGCAATGTGGTTGTCGGCTTGCCACAGGGAAGTCTTCTCAGTCCCCTTCTTTTTCAAATCTATGTCAACGAACTCTGTCAGCTATCCCTACCCTCAACAAAAATAATAGCCTATGCAGATGACACAGTAATTCTATCGTATGACCGTGATTGGACCTCTGCAAAAGAGATTGCCGAAAGGGGACTCAGCGAAGTGATGCTGTGGTTAGGAAAAAACAATCTTGCCCTAAACATTAAAAAAAGTAACTTCATTACCTTCGGCTTAAGACCCTCCACCCTTCCGCCAGACGGTTCTTTAACAATAAAAGCCCACAAATGTACCAACCTTCCCCCCTTTTGTTCATGCCCCACTGTTACCAGAGCATCAGTAATACGATACCTCGGCATCCAACTAGACTCTAGTTTATCCTGGAAACCACACTTACAGACAATGTCCGCGCGAGTTCGAAAACTATTTTTCTTATTTAAAAAACTTAGAGTATCCGCAAATAGCAACATCCTAAAGATCGTTTACTCGGCACTATGCGAATCAATATTAAACTATTGCATCACTGCGTGGGGAGGGGCTGCCAAGACCGACATTATTCAGGTGGAGCGAGCACAAAGAGCAGTAATAAAAGTAACTTTAAAAAAACCTTTTAGATTCCCAACACGGCAACTATACGCAGAGTTTGAAACATTGACGGTCCGACAACTTTACATCTTCCGCACAGTCATAAGAAAACATTCAACCCTTCCATATGCCATAAATATTAGTCCAACAGCCAGAAGAAGACCCAAACCGCCATGCCTCACAACACATACAAACACCACATTTGCTAGGCGACACTTCACTTACTTAAGTGCACGCATCTACAACAAAATACACCAAAAGCTAGATATCCACTCCCAAAATAAGTTTAAATGTAAAAAAATACTTAAAACTTTTCTACTTACCCTAGATTACGACGAGACAGAAACACTGGTAAAACCCTCATCCACATAGAACTCTAATATAATCACCATACAAACTACACACACGCCCAGGCACTATCACACATACACCATCACTCACACACACACCATATCACACTTTCCCCACCAAAAAAACTCACTCACATTCTCCCACACATACACACTACTCGCGCACGCGTGCTCACATGTACAGAAATTATTGTTAATGTTACACATTTGGTTCACCGAATTATTGGAAATTGTAACAACGGACGAAGAGATGTCTCCTATAATACAGGACTTTCCTAGCATAGGGGACATTATTTATAAAATAAAATGTAAAAGAAGAACTCCTAGATGTAACATGTCATGTATTTTTTTTTTCTTTTGGCAATAAACTTATTATTATTATTATTATAACTATGTCTATTAATTAATGTAGTATGTGGTTCACTAAAACTTGACATATTAAACTTATTTTTATTTTTTAAACTTATTTAATGTAGATTGCATGACCGTCATAATTATGTCAATGCCCTACTGAAGAACTATAGGCCCATCTCACTTCTTAACCATGTCTACAGGCTGTTTTCAAGAGTCATCACAAATCGCCTCGCGCGCTGGTTTGACGATTTCCAGCCGCCCGAACAAGCCGGATTCCGTAAAGGCTTCAGCACCGTAGACCACATACATACGCTGTACACATAGGTTATACACATACAATATTGAAGGAAAGTAAACGATGATAATATGGTCGACCATGGAGCACGCTTGCCTAGAAGTAACTAATTCACTTTGGATTTATAAACGTTGACGACAGGGAGTTTCACTCGTTATCTGTCTCTCACACATGATAATAGTTTCTTAAAACGTTTAAGTACGCAACTTATGGGGCTGCCCACCGACGACCACCATGTACCGATGGTGTATCGACGTAGGCCTGTACCCTGAATGATATTTGTGAGGAAAATGATATCGCTGTCAACGACGCTGAATTTTGATCAAAATATTATTTATTAATTAACACACACACGTTATATTATTTATTAATATATAATTAATCATCGATACGATTAGAAGAATCGCCGCACGTTTTGTAGTCCAATGATGGAAAGGCTTGGCGGATATAAATTGTGTAATTCAAACACACATACGACTTCAAAAGGTATTTATGGAGTAGGTAAGCTGCCAACGACCCTGAATTTTGGTCAAAATATTATTTATTTATTAACACACACACGTTATATTATTTATTAATATATAATTAATCATCGTTACGATAAAAAGTATCACTGCATGTTTTGTAGTCAAATGATGGAAAGGCTTGGCGGATATAAATTGTGTAATTCAAAAGCACATACGACTTTAAAGGTAAGCCGAACGTGCAGTACAACGTAGAATACACGGTTTAACATGCTTTAAAGTGCTTTATAGCGGTTTCAAAAAGATATCATCAAACGAGCATACCAAATTCCTGTATGAACATGGAGAAACCAAAAGCAAAAAACCGAGCAAGTGCGAGTCGGACTCGCGCACGAAGGGTTCCGTACCATTATCGCAAAAAACTGCAAAAAAAACACGTTTGTTGTATGGGAGCCCCACGTAAATATTTATTTTATTCTGTTTTTAGTATTTGTAGTTATAGCGGCAACAGAATACATCATCTGTAAAATTTTAACTGCCTAGCTATCATGGTTCATGAGATACAGCCTGGTGACAGACGGACAGACAGACAGACATACAGATAGTCTTAGTAATAGAGTCCTGTTTTTACCCTTTGGGTACGGAACCCTAAAAATTAAGTTGAGGACCATAGTATGTCCATATTGTCTATAGTTCTGTCCTATCCTCTTGTTGTGTTGGTGTATAATGTGCGTGTGTTTATTTTCTATTGCATTCTATGTTTAAAAAAGTCTATAATGGGTGACCATGCCATCCAAGGAACCGATGGGTAGCAATCGATGGAGCCCCTCTGAACATATATTTTTATCCAGCTGGTAAATCAGCCATTTTATTGTAGCCGAAACAATATTCTCCTGTGGTTTCAATAAAATAACTTAATACATCAATGTCACAGCAAGTTGGTCTGTTTTGATTGATTGTGGGAGACTGTTTACCCCAAAGCCCTCGAATACGGTGTTGCAAGTTTTAATAAACAACTGTTTGCGAAAAAAATTCGGGGACTTAAATTTGTTTCTTTTTACTTTGTTATATTAGGGTAACGCCTTTGTATTAAATTGTTGTTACGTGATTAATTATAATTTTGTAGATTTTAAGTTTTGATGACGTCATCATTGTTTTTCAACCTGTTATATATAGGTTATGGTTGATGTGGCTGAAAAGTCCTGGGAGCCCACAAAGTGGTCCAGTGACCTAATGTGGGCTACGGGAAACCAATGAATCATCATCAGCCTATTAATAATCCCACTGCTAGGACACAGGCCTCCTCTCTGTGAGAGGGAATGGGCCACCACGCGGGCCCAGTGCGGTTTGGTGGATGTCACATGTCATCGAATTTTTGGTTCTAGGACATGCCCGTTTCCTCACGATGTTTTCCTTCACCGTTTTGAGAGCAGTGGTGATGAAATAATTTACACAAAGTAAAGCGCCTGCCTGGGCTCGAACACACGACCTACAACTTGTAAGTCACGGCCGATACCACTGGGCCACTACTGCTCCATCCAATGGATGCGAGACCATAATTACTCTGGCAGATATCGCGTAATGCGATAAGGCCGCCCGTTGTATGTTTTTTAGTTTTAAGTTTCTTTTGTTCCTGTATATTCTGGTGTACAATACAGTATATATAAATAAATAAATCAGTCTGCCTTAACCAAACAATGTTGGGGTCGGATTCCAGTCGAACAGAACGCAGCTACCAATTTTTACAAGGAGTGACTGCCTATCTGGGCTCCACTATCTAGTAACGGTAAAACGATTCCCGTTGGCAAGACTGGCGTCTTAAGTTCTAGATTCTGACCATACATTACTACCATTGATAGCATCATCATAATCAATGGTTACGACTTAAGACAAAGGTCTAAATGATGAAGAGCCGTGACCAACGGCTTAACATACTTTCCACGGCACGAAGCTTCGGTATGTAATGGATGATCACCCATCCACGTACCTAAATCAAATTATTCCGATCTATCACCCTATTTTGTCCCCCAGGGAGACAGATCGGAAAAAAAAGTATGATCTATCCCCCTGTTAGTTTAAAAGTATTAGTTCTGTTCCCCAACTAATGACCACTTCATGATAATAACCTACAACATAATTGTCAAATGCAGTTTGCAGCTAGTGAAATTACTTTTGGTTATTTATTGGACAACAGAACTAATACTATAAAACTAACAGGGCGACAGCTCAAACTGTTTTTTTTTTCGATATGTCGTTCTGGGGCCAAAACAGGGTGTTAGATCGGCATAATACACTAAATTAGCAAGCGTTGCTCAGCTATGAAGATCTACTCGTACGGCTTATTCAGCCACAAGCTCTTCCTTAGCCGCCTTTGGCTAAATTAACTCAATCAGACATCCCTCTAATAACCTTCCCAGTATATTTCTGAAGTTAACATTCTTTTAACTTCCTCCTACATAACCAGAGTGCCCTGGAAGGACCCGTTTGCGTACACTTAGCATAACTTGACGCCGTTACACATACTTTGCGTTCGTTCCCAACTTTTTTGACGACGTACGTAACTTAGGAAATAATGAAAGTTTATTTTTGCCAACTGAGCGAAAAGTTTTCGAATATTATTCGATTTTTATTATTGCTGTGATTTTTATGGGCTGATGTTGTAGAAGGTTTTGCGTAGGAGTTTGAAATGAAATACAATACCAAAGCTGTTTAAGTTTGGTTGGGTTGGTATATAGTAGTCTAAGATCGCACCGCTTAAACCTGCTAGTACAGTTTTTTTTACAAAACTTAACTTTCATGAACTATACTTTACTATATGTCATGGTGGCCCAGTGGCTTAGATCTCGCCTCTCATGCTTGAGGTCGTGGGTTCGAATCCGGACAAGTACCAATGTGACTTTTTCAATTCATATGCACTTTATACGTTTATCTTGGACATCGCTGACAACGGTGATGGTAAACATCATGAGGAATCCTGGGCTTATAGTGAGCTTATTATAAGATTGTGCTACATTGGTGTAATTGCTGCAAGGCGTTCCAGTGCGAGGATAAACGAATAAATAAATAAATAAAACTTGGTAGAATACTCGTATAAGTTTTTAAGCTGACATAGTCACAATCATCATCATCATCTGCCTAGCCTTTTCCCAACTATATTGGGGTCGGCTTCCAGTCTTATCGGATTCAGCTAAGTACCAGTGTTTTACATGGAGCGACTGCCTATCTGACCTCCACAACCCAGTAACTGGGTAACACGGTACCCCTTGGCAAGACTGGTGTCAGATCTCAAGCTTCTGACTACCCATAACGACTGACAAAGATCTTCAAATGACAGCCGGGACCAACGGCTTAACGTGCTTTCCGAGGCACGGAGGAAACTCGGTATGTTGAAATGGTCACCCATCCACGGACCGACCTCGTCAAGCGTTGCTTAACCTTGATGATCGACCCGTGCGGCTGTTATTACTTAGCCACAAGCTCCTCCGACATACACAAACTAAATAATATAACTAATTAATATTTGTTTGGGAATATTTAAGCGGCAATCGGCAATTGAAATTACCAAGTACAACAATTTCAATAGGGACGACGGGTTTCAATTGATGAGAGCCTGGAATCTAATGCTTCAACTATGTAAAGGTCGTAAAACTACTGAATGAGTGTCAAAAGTAGATACAGTGAGCATCGTCTGTCGTGAACAATGTCGAGTAACTAGTGAGAAAAGTTCTGGTAGTAGCGTTATCGTGCGTGAAAAACGAGTGAGGCAGAAGGTAGACAGTTATGTCAGCTTGTAAGCAACACCCACCCGCAAAGACTTTAGTACTCGTGATCATGGCGCTTGTAACGGTGCCGAAATATCGAACTTTCTACCAAAATCTAAATATACATGGTAAATATCCCGAAACACATATTAATTCTTGGTAGAATAGATCATCATTCACGGCAATAAGTTTTACTATCGGATCTCGTACTACTAATGGCAGCTTTAAAACTACAGCTGAATTGTTTTATCTCAAGGCTGCTTTTTAAAGCAGCTGTATAATGAGCATGTTAATAGGCATAAGCCTATTAATTTTATGTCTAAGTTACTTCACGATGTCATGTCTATTACGAACTGAAAAAAGTAAAGTCTCAATAGTTCTTGCCCAGATTTGAACACAGGAATTTTATTCATGAGAGACTACATCTTATATGCTGGGTGACCACGAAATTTTTTTTCATGACATCTTGATCTAATATTGATTGATTAAATACATGATAAAAGCCCACATACAATAAATGATTTAAGAGTCCTAACTTTTAGAATTAAAACACTCTGCTCATTGACCGTTCAAAGAACCCAAGATTATCACCCAAACTCTTGTTTAAGTAACTGATAATCACCGTCAAGCGAACCCATCCCTTTTAACTTAATTATCTCTTTATCTATACTACTACATACATAAGGTTCCGAATTTTCGTCATGGTAGCAGAAACTGTGTTAATAAGTACCAACGGCTTAAGTGTAAAGTTCTCTTATCATACTAATAAGCAATCACCACGCCTGTTCAAGGCGTATGGCGTTCTCAACTCATAATAACTCTGGTCCATGCTATGTTACGTTATCCTATATTTGCAATATTTGAAACTATGTGAGTACCATGTTCCTATTTATCAAATGAATGAATTTACCTGTTAGTGCTTGTAATACTTTATACCTATACGTAGTATAGTATGTAGTGTTATTCTGGGCGCATCATCCTCACGTACATGGATTAATGTATATTGGCGGCACGGTTGGCGCAGTGGTTGAGCGATTGACCGCTGCGCTGCGTCGTGGGTTCGATTCCCGTACGGAACAAATATTTTTATGACATACAGATAGTTCTTCCGGCTCTGGGTATTTGTATGTGAGCCTATATGTTTATAAACGCAACCACGATACAGGAGAAATTCCTAGTGGGGGGGTAAAGTTATTTTAATGTTAATATTGTAAAACACTTTTTTTTTTTAAATTTTATGTTTCTTGTCCGTTCTTCTCCATAACAAGCTACTTTTACGAAAGAATGGTAGAACCAATTATTATTACTTGTAAAGGACAATGGCCCATACATTGTTTTAGTTGAGATTAAATTCCTACAACTCTGAATGAAAAATATCTGGTTTAATTCAGGATCATGTTCTGAATTAGTTTGTACAACAAAGCCGAGAATAATAGATACTCAGTCATGAACTTTTATTGGTTATGTCTGGGTAACTTTTAATAATGTGTTTAATAGGTAATATTATTCAATTTCGTGGAAGTAAAAGGGCAATATCGCATTAGTATTTCCCTTTCCTAGTTATTTCAGTAAGAAAAAAAAAAAAAAAAAAAAAACAACAAAAGAAAAATCTTTGGAAAAAATATATTTATTTATATAAGCGACTTTGAGGTGAACAAAAAGGTCATCGTGAACAACCGAGCTATATTTTTTTAGACTTGGATACTAGTATTTTTGCCTATCATTAATTGATAGTAAGTAATTCATTTATTTCTACTACACTACAGTATTCTTACCTACCTGCAAGGACACCTACACTTTGACATAAACTGTATTGTTAATTCATTTACTCCGTTTTATTATAAAAAAAATTTTAGTCAGCTAAGATTTCGCCACTGTTCTTTAATTTTTTGTCGTTCAAAAGCCTGTTAGTGGCGTAATTGAAATGAAGAATTTTGACTTTGACTTTTGTTGCGGATCGTCAATAGGCAGAACATATGGCAGCAGTCTTCACAAGGAGTTCAGATAGGCAGTCACTCCATGTTAAATACTGTTATTCAATGCTGCATCAGCTTTGAGTAGAACCCGACCCCAACGTAGTAAGGAAAATACTAGGAAGATTGATTAACTTGAAGCCTGAAGTCTTAGCCATCTGGGGCATCATGACATTTACAAACCAGCTTGAAAATTATTTGCAAAAAAAAAAACAAAAAAGTTGACGGCTAAAAATGATTAACTGTAAAGAGAAAAAGTACAATTAAAATAGACATTAAATATTATGAGGTGCTGCAGGCGGCAACAAACAAAAATTATAGAGAATCCTGCCAAAAATTCGTTAGCCACCGCTGGCAGCATATTAAATGTCTAATTTAATAGTACTTGTTTTTCTCTTTTCAGTTAATATTTTTAGGGTTCCGTACCCAAAGGGTAAAAACAAGACCCTATTATTAAGAATCCGCGATCCGTCTGTCTGTCCGTCTGTCACCAGGCTGTATCTCATGAACCGTGATAGCTAGACAGGTGAAAGCAGCCGGGCGTTTTGTTTTTTTTATATTTTATTTATTTATTTTATTTTATTTATTCGGGAAAACAAACAATTACACATTAAGAATTACAAAAATATAGAATACAGAAATTATACAAATGAGAAATCAACCACTGTCTCCACAGATAACAATGAGAAAATTTAGTAAATTTTAAGAAAAGCTTTGTAAACAATAAAAAAAAAGAGGAATATTAATAGTAAAGTATCAAAAAAACAAAACATAAAGCCATCAATAGTGCCGCATAACTGGAATAACATTGTGACACTAGGCTTTCAATATGTTAAGTAACATGAGTTTAAACTTTCTATGTGGTAAAGCAAACAGATCCAAACTGCAGAAATTCTTATTAAAATTGCTCGTAAGGCGACGAAGAGGCGCACGCAAGCCGGCATTAGTACGACTGGAAGTAGTGGCAAATACAGGTCGTGCGCGCACCTCACATCCCTGGCATGTTCTGGGAACTATATAATACAACTTGTTACTAATTTCTAAACAATCATACGAGTTATTGCATAAATCATACAAAAATGTAGTTTCAAGAAAAGTACGCCTTGAACTCAAAGAAAGCAGATTATATTTCTCAAATAACTCACTATAAGAGAGATAACAATTCTTTAAGCATCGATAATGCATAGACTTTAAAAATTTACGTTGTATGCTTCCTATACACTCAATATATTTATTGTAGAAGGGGTTCCACACAGGTACCGCATATTCCAAGTGAGACCTAACTAGTGATCGATAGAGATATAAATATGTACTAGGGTGCTTAAACTCCGTGGATGATCTCATCACAAGGCCGTACATGCGATAAGCATTATTGACAATTTTATTAACATGTGCGTCTAAGTGCAGTTTATCGTCAAGTAATATTCCCAGGTCGGATGAAAACTCTCCCTTGCCAGTTTCACTGTGTATTGCATAGGGATATTTAAATATATTTTTATTTTTAGTGAACCTAATACAACAACATTTATAAATACTGAGTTGGAGTTTGTTTTTAGTGCAATAATCTGCAAGACGATTGAGGTCTTGTTGAAGCAGTTGACAGTCAAGAATATTTTTGATGGGTCTAAAGACTTTAAGGTCATCTGCGTAAAGTAATAATTTAGAATTAAGAAAGCACATGTCAATGTCATTGATAAATATATTAAATAACAAAGGACCCAGTATCGAGCCTTGAGGCACCCATGATGAAACAGTTATGGATTTGGAATGGAAACCATAAACCACCACTTTTTGCGTTCTATCTGTAACATAGGAAGTAAATCAACGGAACAAATTGTCACGAATACCGTTTAATGCTATTTTGCCTAAAAGTAATTTATGATCGACCTTGTCAAAGGCTTTACAGAAATCAGTATAAATAGAGTCTACTTGTACACGTGTGTCTAAATGATTGAATAAATAATCAGTATACTCAATCAAAATTAGTAGTTGTAGATCTTTTCTTGACGAATCCATGCTGTTGTTTAATAATCTGATCATGAATAATCGGGTAAAGCTGATCGTGGACAAGCCTCTCGAAAAGCTTTGACGAGATCGGCAGAATGGAAATAGGACGGTAGTTCTCAATTTCGTGTCTTGGACCAGATTTATAGACAGGGGTGATATTTGCTCTTTTCCACACTTCTGGGAAAGCCCCTTGGCTCAAGCACTTATAATAAATAATAAATAGAGGAAGACTTAAAGTGTTAGCGGTATTTTTAAGGAACAGTGGGGGGATGCCATCAGGTCCTGGACCTTTAGAACAATCCACGGATTTCAAAGCACTGTGTGCCTGTTCAATACTGATCACAAGATTGCTAACGAGACGGTTATTCTCAGCATCGTCTAAGGTCTGCTGCTGCATATTATTGAGAGTGGAAGGCTCATAGACAGAATGGAAGAAGCTTAAAAAGAGATTGCAGATTACGTCTGGATTGTTGGACGACTGCCCCTGGTAATGCATACTTGCAGGAATGGAAGCTATGGATTTACGGTTAGATATAAAACTCCAGAAATATTTGGTGTTAATTGTTACGCTATCCTCAACTGACTTTATGTATTGGTTATAACAAGTTTTAGATTCAGGGAACAAATTTCCTTACAAATGAATAAAAACATTTCCAATGCCTCGGTCAACTTTTTCTATACATTCTTTACAGCTCAATATGGCATAAAATTGCATTTTTCCAGATTTCGGTGGATTTCCGGTGCCGATAATGCTAAATGAAAAGCTCAGATTACGATCATTGATCGTAACTTTACTCCGTATTTGGCACGCAAAGTACATACAATCGCGTCATCTAGTTAGATTTATGTCTGTGGTAGTAATCCATAAAGCATTAAGTCCGCCATTTTATCATTGTGCATGAAGTTTTAAATAAATCCGTAAAGCTTTTTGGGCTGTAGAGCATGCCATAGAAATGGACATACATATATACACTCGAAAAATATTACCCTCCCGCAGTCGGGTAAAAAAACGTAATAATCTCTGGAAGAAAAGATTTTGGGCGTGCCAACTTTCAGAATGTAAATATCCTCCCTCTCCTCCTGTCCTTTCTCCATCTGTTTTCTTATACGGTACAAGATATAATCACCCAAACTGCTGTCAAAGTAACTGATAACCTAAACACCGTTGAACGAGCCCAACCCTTTTAACTTAATTATCTCTTTATCTGTATGTTAATTATCAACAGGTCAATTGTTAACGCGGCCTTGTCTCACCATGGACAGTTAACTCTTAGCGCGTTTAATGATGTAAATATGAAACTATATAATAAGTAATAATAACAAAATACTATAACATACTATATATAATATTACAAAGGCAAAAGTTTGTGAGTGTGTGTGTGTTTGTTAATTCTTCACGCTCAAACGGCTGGACGGATTTGGATGAAATTTGGCACAGAGATAGATTATAGTCAGGAATAGCACATTTTTATCACGGGAATATGTTCCCTCGGTATAATTTTCGAAGTCCACGCGTGCGAAGCCGCTAGCAGAAGCTAGTTACTCTATGAATTAGAATTTGAACCCAAGACCTCAGGCATTAGAACCGCGGTCTTAATGAGATCTAGGTATGATAAATTAAAATAAATCTATGACTGATTAATTGTCATCATCATGACAGAACGACACAAGACAACGTTATAGTAAATTTGTGAAAAAAAAACACAAAAAAATCTTTGGCTAAAATAATTTTAGGCGTTAATCTTTTAGACTTTAAACACCATGACCATCTACCGTTCATAAGATCTCAGCCAAATCATGCATACTGACGTCTTACCAGAGTCCAATTAACTTATCAGTTGGTTGGGCATCAGTTTGGTTATCACCTAAACACTTTTGAATGAGCCCATCCCTTTTAACTTAATTATCTCTTGATCTGTATGTTAATTAGCAACGGGTCAAGTATTAACACGGCCTTGTCTCACCATGGACAATTTAACTCTTAGCGCATTTTAATGATGCAAATGGTTTGATGTTTGAATTTAATGTTTGGATGGGTATTAAGTACCTATTATGTTTTAATTGACGTTTCGGATTTTGGTGGGTTCATAGCTTTTATAGTAACTTCTTCTTTTCGTGTGAGGATGTACACTAATGGAGGAGGCACATCTAGTGTCACAGTTAATTACTCTGGGAACCCCACATGCCTCTGATTTGGCTATATATATGATATATATATATGATATCTTAACTTGACTTGTATTACGATTTTCAGGGGTTACCGTAACATTCATCTGGCGCTCATGTGCTGGTTCGGTCCCTGGGCTGGTCAAGGCGTACAGTGTATTCTGGTGCGCCGGTGATGGGTGATGAGGTGTACTCCGCACAGGAGGGTCCGGAGACGGACAGCCGCGGCGGGTTCGCGGTGAGTGCTAACGCGTGCCCGTGTTCCCGCCATAAGCCGCACAGGAGGACACCGTTAAAAAAAAGGGGTTACCATAACCACAAAATAGAAAGTATACAGAAGGGGCACTCCCACAGTTTCGAAAATTGACAGCTAAACTTGACAGATTCACTAGGGTTGCTACTATATTGATTCCGAATTTAAAAAAAAAAGAGTAGTTCGTATAAGTTACAAACATAATTTAATAGATTCGTCTAAACATACATCATAAGCTTACATGCTTTAGAGGGTAGACAGACCACGACCCCACATACGACGAAGATTGGAGGGTAACAAGACGTAACAATAGTATAATAATGATCCCACTAAAAACATTAAAATGTGAAAGGCACCAAGCTCGACAAAAATATAAATGTGAAAAAAAAGTTAGAAAAATCACCCGACTGCTTAAGAAGCGAACTAAAAACATGTACTTATTAAACAAGAAGAAAATTATGATGTGCAGTTGGAGGAAACATATTTGTGAGCTGGATGACTTACACCATATCATTATGACAAAAGGCGTGAGTTTATGTATGTTTTCATAGCCTTTCCAATTTCGTCAATGAACTTAAAATAATTTATTATTTTCCTAGATATTGAATTTCTAGCTTGTCATCTTGAAAAATATCACGACGTTTATAAAAAAAAAAAACTTAAAAATGAATGAAAGAACGAATTTAAAGAATTCATTAAAAGTATTTTTGGTCTGTAACAATTATTAAAGGTAACCCATCCAATGCAACCTCGTTACAGTACGTTATGTATGAATGAAGTGACAAACGCTCGCACAAAGCACAGACAGTCGTGTCAGCCGCGACTGAGCTCGGTCCAATATTGCCCAATATTCCCTGTAAAACCGCAATGTCAATGTGTGTGTTCAAAATTACATTTAATTCGTAGTGGCCTCTCTGTCTGCGGCGCGCCGCCGCTCACGTACTTTGCGCCATAAAATAACAACACGCCTTTTTTTGCCGACGATATAGGCAGAGATATATCTTTAGTACTCTCACATTTCTTCAATTATGTTTAAGTGCCATAAAATAGGGGCCGAGCCTATTGCCATCAACCGAGCAAATGTCCAGACTGCTGCTTTTGTGGGTATATAGTGTGAATAAAACTTCTTGACCAAACACCAAGGGACCAAACCAGCACATGTGTGCCAAGCGACCCCGTGTATGGCACCCCCTTGATTCCAGTGTGACGGGTCAGTTCAGTGGCCCCGCCACTTTTTGGGCGCTGGGGATAGGGACCTCCCCTGCAGCTCCACCGCGTCCCCCATCAGACGGTGGCGACCCCGTAAAGGCCGTGGAAGATAGGGGGAGCGGCGAACCGCAATAACGGCACTCCTCTTACGCAGGGGCGGCGCGTTGTAAGGGCGGCCCTGGGAAGCTGCATACGACATAGCAGCCCACCTCAGTTGCGATGTCGCCTCTGTTACCAAGCGGAACCGCAACCTACTTGTTGGCAGCTACGTCGTCGGCTTAGCCGGCAAATACCCAGAAAAGCGGCCCCGCCTCGGGTTCCTCTTCGCTTCAACGTGGATAACCAAGCCACGGCTACTGAGCCCCCCGCCTCCAATGCGGGAATCCACCGGAGGGGTACCTTCCGTGACCTGGATGGCGAATTTCAGCCCTCTCTCCTCAATCAGCCCGGTATAGCTGTGTGCCTCAAAAATTACCGTTGGTTCTGTGCCTGATGTGTGGTGTGTACTGATGCGATGTGTGTGCAACACACTTGTGAATTAAGTTATCTGCGTTGATGTTGGCCACCGTGGTCGAAATTCAGTTGAAATAATAATTTTATAGTTAGTGTGAAAAAAATAGACGGAAACATTGTACTGTTATATGACGTACTTATTAAGCAAATAGTCAAGTTTTGTAAATTAATTATTTTAAGTTAGTAATAATAAAATCTACTCTGTTTAAAATAATTAAAAAAACTTTTAGGCCAATTCCGCCACACTATTTCCCAACCACTGCAACTACTGAAAGCCAAAATCAACAGTGGCGACCACCAGAAAAGTGCTGAGTCCATGTCCATGTATGTATATACGAGTCCCGGCGAAACGATTCAACTGTTTTGGATCTCGCAACGAAATTAATCAGAAAAGAACAGTGCATTAAAACATTTGCTTGTTGAAAACGCTGTAAATTTGTTTACATTTAGACAGCTCATTTATTAAATATTCCTTCGGTCACCTTATTAAATTAATATCTTATAATTTGGCAACATATCTTGAAAATAATACCCACTAAATGGTCTTATTCCCAGTTCACTCTACGCCCATTGAATAACAAGGCAAAAAATATTTGTAATACCCCACTGAAAGCGGAGATATTTTATACTCTACGTGCAGTTCCTAATACCCAGGTATTTTGACGTCACAGCGCGCTTCATCTGAAAACAAAAGAGTTCGAGGACTTCGTCGCCTGCAAGCGAATCGTCGGGCTCGAACGAATACGGGTGACTGCACTAGTCTTATTTCCAATGCATTCGTTTTCTACGATTCAAATGGTGCGAGCTTTCCTAGATTTTTCAGAATAGGTATGTGATTCTTGAGCGTGAATAATGTGACGATATTGCTGACTTATTTTGACGTCACAGTACTTACCTTCTTGCCTAGTAATATTAATCTGCGAGACGAAAGTCCGTAGAATTCATTTTTATCCCCCGATGGAAAAAGAGGGGTTATAAGTTTGACGTATGTACCTGTGTATGTGTATTTGTGTATCGGGCTGTGGCATCATAGCTCCTTAATGGATGAACCGATTTGATTTAGTTTTTTTTTGGTTTGACAGGTGAAATTACCGGGAGTGTTTTAGCTATGTTTGATGAAAATCGGTTCAGTCGTTAAAAAAATTATGGGCGTTTTACTTTCTGAATCGGGGTATTTTCCCAAGATATCGTGTTCGATTGCTTGTTGAGCGAGTCTACTAATAGATAAATTATGTGGTTTAAAAAGTATGAAATAAAAAAGGGGTTTTGGAAAATTTTACTTGTTACTTAAGTTTTTTTTATAAATGGTTGTCATTCAACTTTCTCTGGCCCTTATCTCAATTCTACTTGGGGTCGGCGTAACATGTATTCTTCCTCCATACTTCTCTTTTATTCGACATCAAAATAATCACCCATTTTGAAAGAAAAAGTATTTATTTGTGACCCGCACAGAGACACGAGAAATCAGCTTAAAATTAAACAGATAGATATATTTTATTTGATGACGAATAAAACATGTTGCAGTGTCCAAAATGCCCTTAGACTTGCACAAGAAGAACTTATTGCCACCGACGTTGCTATTAACATGGCGACCTTCTGAAGCCAAACTCTGTTTATAAAGTCAATTCCAACCATCTCAATTTATCATCTTCTTTCTTTTTTTTCTTTCTAAGTAGAAGGAATTTTAGAAAATTTTGTTTAACAGGCTACAATAGCGCGTCTATAATGACATAGATAATGTCTCTCAGTGTTCAGATTAGTTCAAATTTGTTCAATGCTCCTTTTATTGATCAAATTCAAATATACCATACTATGCTATATTCACCTTTTTATCTTTATTGAATAACCACATGGGTGTGGCTTCATATTTCTGAGTATTGTCAGAATTCTCGGCTTTAGCACAAGCATGGATCAAAGTAATTACTTTTGTATTCCGAATTCCCGTGTTGCCGATACCTGGAAACTCCCTAACAACATAATAATTATAATCAAAAGAGCCGCCTCGAGTAAGTATTATCCCAAACAACTTGCTTCACCAACCTTCAGACTGGCTTAACTTTTCAAAAAGCCATAAGCTATATTGTATGGGAAACGGAGAGGATCAAATGAAAGACACAAATTGTGAAACGTAGAGGTGATAGGCTGTAACTTATTTGTAGATCGTGCATTCGAAACCAGTCAGGCGATTTACTCTGTAAAAATAATTTTAATACCACTGCTCTCAAAACGGCGAAGGATATCATTGTGAAGAAACCATCCTCAAATCAAATCAAATTGTTTATTTGCTTAATACAATAAAGGTCAAACAGATGATACAAAGAGATCTAAATTGCACTGTATCATTACCTAATAAGGTGTGCAAATAGTTATATTATTGTTATTCTATTTAAATATTATTTCGTTTATTTAATTATGTACACATTTTAAATTTACATTTTTAAATATTTCTTTATAAAAACAAATCATAAAAAAAAACATTTAAAAATATAAAAAATAATGGTTGTCCGCCGGTATCGGGAACAGGGTCCAAGCCAAGCTACCAGTGGTTAGGGCTCCAGAGACAGGAACCTCCTCACAATGCGAGCCGTATCGAGGAGTACTGCCTTCTGTATCAGACCCTTGATCCAACCGCCCAATGACAGCCTCGACAGATGGTCGTCGAGGCTCTTGGCCATCAGGCCGTTGGCCGTTACGACAATCGCACAATGATCGCCGAGTCCACATTCCACATGTCGACAACCTCGTGTGCTAAGTCAAGATACTTGATTTGTTTCTCTTTCTCAGCTTTCACGAGGTTCTCGTCATGCGGGATGGTGACATCGATTATCATTGTGCGGCGCGCTAATCGGTCTATCACTACTATATCTGGCTTATTGGCAACAATAGTCCTATCAGTGATGATAGACCGATCCCAGTACAACGTGACATATTAAAAAACAATTTGACTATTTAAATTATTATTAAAATAACATTACAAAATGATTATACTCAAAAAATAAAACAAAAGAAAAAACATATTGCCATTTTACATGTCATAAACGTATCAACCAAATAAATTAATTATTATTGCATGTCACACTATTTTTAATGTCATATTATTCAAAATCAATTATACTCTTACTGTAGGTCTCTATCTATATTTTATCCTGTAAGTAGTGCTGTTTTCCCTTATAGTATTTCAATTTCTAATCTTTTTTACTGTCGCGTAATTGTCTATAGTAGCTTTTAAAAGCAGTCTTATATATATGTCGCATCAAGGCTGGCCGATAGATGCAAAACACTGGGAAGTCAGGATGTATTCCCTTAGGTTAAGATATCGTGTGTGGGCAGGTAGGTGGGTCAATCGTGAAAATGAAATTACACAAATTACCTATTCGATACACTGAGTATATTCAAATAGACACAAGTGACATTCTTGCTTACTAATATTACGGATCGACACTGATTCTACGACGTCTTAGCTCTACGGCTGTCAGTACTCAACTGCTCTGTTTCGCACCACGCAGGTGCTTATAAAAGCGCGCCAATGCGTAGTTGCTCTTGATTGCCGCTAGGGGCGTGCTTGTGATTTGTATTGACTAAACCCGACATATATTTTGGTTTAATTTCACAAACTAAATTAGTTCATATATGTGCACGACACCTTTAAAACACTGGGTGCATGTAGTGGGTGAGGTGACCTGACACCGAGCCAATCACAATCAAGTAGGATTTTTGAGTAAATGTATGGGGATGAACTTCTTTTATTTATATTACCTTTGTTTACATACTTATAACCATTCCTTCACTGTATTATAATGTATTTGAGTCTATATTTTCATATTATAATATTTATATTGTGAGATCTTACCTCTACGACGCATAAAATAAGAATAAGGTTTTCCGATGGTACCATTTGTTTTTATAGTAGTGAGGCGGGGGGCGGTGTCATATAAATATGCCCGTCACCTTTGACCGCGTGCCATTCCGTGATGAAACGTCGTAGAGGGTTGATCGATAAGTTATAGTAAATATAATGTAATAAACCATAGTATTATTAAAGACTCGCCAGCTCAAGGCATTTGTAAAAAATCTTATAGTAAATAAACATATTCGGGGGTGAGGAAATGGTCCACTGGCCAGCATTTTAGATTTTGTATAAAAGAGGTGGCAACGTTTGCACAATGTGTCAGTCAGTTTACAGTATTAAACAAGTAAAGAAGTCTATGTACATAAAGAAAGCCAGCTCCCGAGTAATTTCCTCGCCGCCGTTTGCCTCCATAACAATTTTCTTCGCGTTTTATTGACGGAGTTAAGGCGATCCTTAACATTATTGGTCCTTCGAGCCGGATGAAAAAGTAACTAGAAAATGGTACTAACGCGAAGTAAAGACGGAGAACAAGCGAAACGTCGACAGGAAGAGCTTAATGCACATAGGGCCGCTGAAGAGGCCGCTACTTCAAAATCGCCTAAAAGTGGCACGTCGAACACCGCTACCGAGACGTCAGGTACTAGCAGCGGAACTAGTGATTCAACGACCACCAAGGCGAACTCTTCGACTGAAACTGAAGATACCAATGCTGCGTCCCAGAAGGATCAGACCTCGCAGCGCACTTTGAAACCTGCAAACGCGCGGTCACGTCGCTCCGTAGCCTCCCGCAAGAGACTCCTCGCGGAGTTAGAGGCGAAAGAGCGACTAGCCGAGCTCAAACTCAAGCAAGCGCAGATGCAAGCTCAAATAGAGCTACAGGAAATACGGGTTCAACGACTTCAAGCAGAAGCCGACGCCTCAGATGATGAAGAAGAAGAATTAGATGATGACCTGGCTTCAGTTCGCATCAGCACTTGGTTGAAAGACACCGAGACGGACTGCCCACAGCCAACATACATAGAAACACATCAGGTAGAGGCCAAGAAAAAGAAAGAAGTGCCCGTTGAAAATAAAAAGATGCAAGAAGATACATCGAAATTGAACCAGTCATTGATAGATGTTTCAACTCTAGCCGCCGCGTTATCCCAAGCGGTGAGGAGCACGAGGGAACCACCGAGGTATATTCAAGAGCTGCCACTATTCAATGGAAGCAGCGCAGACTGGCTCAGTTTCAAGGCAGCATATGAAGAAACATACAAGTACTTCACGTCAAATGAAAACACAGCACGCTTACGTCGAAGCCTGCGTAGTGCTGCAAAGGAAGCTGTTGGTTGCCTACTATTAAGCCAACCAGATCCTGGAGTCGTCATAGAAGCACTAGCAAGAAGATTTGGAAGACCTGAAGCACTAATTCACGTCGAAATGGAGAAGCTGAAGTCATTGAGTAGAGTTACTGACAATCCACGTGACTTGTGCATCTTCGCTGGGCGAATAGCAAACATAGTGGGCACAGTTGAAGCATTGAAGAGAACACAATACTTACACAATCCTGAGATGGCAAGAATAATCACTGAGAAGCTCACACCTATTTTGAAGAACAAGTGGTACGACTACGCAGCCATTAAGAAAGAAGACGTCCCAGAATTAAAGAAGATATCTACATTCCTGAATGAAGAAGCCGACAAGTGTGGCGCCTATGCCTTACCTGAACTGGCTAGCGATGAACCTTGGGAAAAAGAAAGAAGAAACAGGAAAGTGGAACGCACATTCACCACTGGGAAGAGAACAATGTCAGAAGATCAATGTCCTCAGTGCAAGCAAGACCATAAGCTAACAGACTGCAAGAAATTCTCCGCTCTCGACACTAATGCAAGATGGGAAGTTGCTAAGAAGAATAACATCTGCTATCGCTGTCTTCGAAGCAAACACCGACGACTTCAATGCAAGGCACCACCGTGTGGACGACATGGGTGTACCATGACACATCATAAGCTGCTGCATCACGACAAGGAACAGATTAGCATAGATGACTCAGAAAAGAAAGAGATGATAACACCTGCAATAGAAGTCATATCAGCAACGAAACCAGGGGACCATCGACGTGCGTACCTGAAGATAGCACCCGTCATATTAAGGGGGCCGCTCACCAGCATTGAAACATATGCACTACTAGATGAAGGAAGTACAGTCACCCTGCTGGATGCTTCAATAGCTGACGTCATCGGAGCAGACGGACCTGAAAACACAATGTGGATTCAAGGAATCAGCAACGAGATGAAGTATGAAAACAGCAAGCTCGTCAACCTCAGTATAAAGGGAAAATACGCGGAGGAAGAATACAACATAGAAGCCGCGCGGACTGTCAATCGACTTAGCTTCACACCTGAATCAATATACGATCGGCACTTAGAAGATTGCGAACATAACTTCAAGGATCAGATTACATATCAGCACGCTTCACCGAAGTTGTTAATCGGACAAGACAACTGGCATCTCATCGTGTCAAGAAAGCTCCGCACCGGTCGTCGTAACCAACCAGTCGCTTCCTACACTCAACTCGGCTGGGTTCTTCATGGCTGTCATAGTTCGCTCACAGCCAAGATAAACTTCTGCGGGAAACTCCAGTGCAAAGATGAAGAACATTCTATTGAAGAGCTGGTCAAGAACAATTGTAAACTCGAGTCATTATGCATCGAGCCGCGAAGACCAAGAGAAGATCCCGAGCAACGAGCCCTTGAAATCCTAGAAGAGACAAGCAAGCGTCTGCCAGAAAGAAGATTCGTAACCGGTCTTCCATGGAAGGAGAAGAACTACCAGATTCAGAACAACTACAAAGAAGCCGAAAAACGCCTATGTTCTCTAGAAAACAGACTGGACAGAAACGAAGACTTCAAATCAAAGTATGAAGGAAGAATGGAGAACCTGTTCCAGTGGGGGTACGCAGAAACAGCTGCCATACCAGAGTCAAAGGGAAGAACATGGTACCTGCCACATGTTCCAGTTACCAATCCAGCGAAGCCGCATAAGCCACCTTGGTGGACTAAGAAGAAAACAGCAGCCACGCAAACCAGGAAAGATATGCCTCATAACGATCGTCGCTACTTCGAACTGCCCACTTCACATATATTCAAAGCTGAACAACTGTGGGTTCAAGCCAGCCGAAAGAAGAGCTTCAGAGCCGAAATACAACGCATCAAGGAGGTAGGCACACCCAGCAGCAACGATCGTCTCAGTCATCGCAGCGTATACCTCCGTGCCGAATCAGAAAAGCGAAGCCTGCACGTCCACTTACAGGAGACTTGCCACCAGCACGCCTCGCACATCACGCACGTCCCTTTACCTTCACGGGGCTTGACTACTTCGGCCCAATTAAAGTGACAGTTGCACGCCACCACGAGAAGAGATATGGGGCGCTCTTCACCTGCATGACTTCAAGAGCGATTCATAACGGAGTCGGGCGATGGGTGAAAGAGTATGTACCCTTACTCCAATACCGGCGGGAGCCTACAAACACCGGAACCAAGCCAAAGGTCGGTGACCTCGTCATCATCTGCGACAGCAACCTTCCCCGCAATACCTGGCCACGAGGAAGAGTAAGCCAGCTGTATCCAGGCGCCGACGGGAAATACGAGTTTTGGACGTCACGACCAGCAGCGGCCACGTCCTGCATCGTCCGACCCGGAAGATCGTCGTGCTACCAACAGAGTCGCAGCGTGGCGACGGCGGGAGAATGTGCACGACACCTTTAAAACACTGGGTGCATGTAGTGGGTGAGGTGACCTGACACCGAGCCAATCACAATCAAGTAGGATTTTTGAGTAAATGTATGGGGATGAACTTCTTTTATTTATATTACCTTTGTTTACATACTTATAACCATTCCTTCACTGTATTATAATGTATTTGAGTCTATATTTTCATATTATAATATTTATATTGTGAGATCTTACCTCTACGACGCATAAAATAAGAATAAGGTTTTCCGATGGTACCATTTGTTTTTATAGTAGTGAGGCGGGGGGCGGTGTCATATAAATATGCCCGTCACCTTTGACCGCGTGCCATTCCGTGATGAAACGTCGTAGAGGGTTGATCGATAAGTTATAGTAAATATAATGTAATAAACCATAGTATTATTAAAGACTCGCCAGCTCAAGGCATTTGTAAAAAATCTTATAGTAAATAAACATATTCGGGGGTGAGGAAATGGTCCACTGGCCAGCATTTTAGATTTTGTATAAAAGAGGTGGCAACGTTTGCACAATGTGTCAGTCAGTTTACAGTATTAAACAAGTAAAGAAGTCTATGTACATAAAGAAAGCCAGCTCCCGAGTAATTTCCTCGCCGCCGTTTGCCTCCATAACAATTTTCTTCGCGTTTTATTGACGGAGTTAAGGCGATCCTTAACAATATATGTATAACGAAGGCAGCGTCAGAAGTTTCCCAGAAATTTTGTATCTGTCACAGGATGTACTACTTCGTCTTGGTAACTAACGTTTATATTTTTCAGTTGGGTTCTCTGGTGAAAGTGTATTATTTTCGTTTAGTTCATATTTATTTTATGATTTTTTTCGGTTAACCATTAAATTATCGTATTTATTGTTTATTTGACTACGTGCTCATAATCATTTTCTTTGTCTGTTTTTATTATGACTGTGCCGTCATCTGAAAATAGTACCATTGGTGAATTGATATGGTAAGGGAGATCATTGATATATAGAACACTTTCTTGTCGTAATCCCAATTTTACAGTTTGACTTATCTTTAATCTCAGTTCGTGTTTTCTGACATATCTGTGTTATTTCTACTACTTGTTTTCTGTTCTGCAGGTTTGAAAAGATGAGATCTAGCGCACGCTATGATGACCTGATGAAGGTTGCAGGGATCCGCTGGTTGCGAGACGCACGGGACCGGTCAACTTGGCGACGCTTGGGGGAGGCCTATGTCCAGCAGTGGACGTCTTTCGGCTGATATGATGATGATGATGGTGATAGATCATTTGGTAATTCTGTTATGGACATGTATGAAACCCAGTTTTGACTAACAAAACAACATGAAGTGGTAAAATTATTAGCGTTGTGAAAATGCACGGGAGCGAAGGCTCGAGGAAAATATAAAAAAATATAATATATATATGAGCTAAATATCAGCTTGCCGCGCTTGACTCGGTGGAACGCAGAGCTAAGAGACTAATTAGCGAAGTCAAACTGGTGGATGCCAAGCTTCACAGCTTAGCTCATCGCCGTAAGGTTGCCTGCTTGTCGGTATTCTACAGACTGTATTTTGGCGAGTGTGCTCATGAACTCCACGACCTCATCCCACCGGCCCCCTTCTACCATCGGACATCTAGACGCACTGCAAGTTACCATCCTCACCTAGTTGCTATTCCACCAATTCGCACCAAGCGCTTCCAAACATCCTTCATAATGCGCACAGCAAAAGAGTGGAACTCACTGCCTGCGTCTGTGTTTCCGAACGCATACAACCTGAATCTCTTCACAGTTAGAGTTAACAGGCTACTTCTGGGTAAGCTCACTCCATCGTCGACTTGGTCTCTGTCACCTCTGACCTAGACTAGAGTCAAGAGCAAACCCATCTCAAATAAAAAAATAATAAAAAAAAACATGTTAAATATACCTCGAATAAATAATGATTAAATGATATATAACTGTAATTGACATTTTGTTGGATGATGACGTCTTTCGGTTCATAGGCGTTTGAAGGTTTATAGCTTAAGTAAACACCTTAAAGGTCTATTAAACTAGAGTAACCTTGACAACGTCGAGACTAGTCTGAATTCTGTTTGTTTTAATTAGAAATTAATTGCCGAGTATGATTGGATGAGTTATTCTTAGACATCGGTACAGAAAATTATTTGAAAACCTGCAAAACTTAGATTAAGGTATGTTTTATCAATGTAAGACTGCATTCTCCAACACGTATAACTTAATCTATTTGACATTTTTATATAATTTTAACTACTTGAAATTGATTTTAATTTAAAATCGACAATGTTAATTGTAATTTATTTGTACGCCGCCGTGCAAAACATAGAGGATCTACCTATCTGTAACATCTCGCACACTGTTGTAATTTTATCTATGTTTACAAATAAAGCATTCATTCACGTCTTGACCGAGCGTGATAAGTGTACCTTTCTCAATGAAATAAGGTATTTACAATGCAGATGTCAGTTCTATTCAGGAAGGTGACGCACTAGGGCTTACGCTGACCTTATTGGTGATATTCTTCAGAATTTTTAGGTGCGTGCCATTATTTATTCTGTGGTAGTACTCACAATCGGCATTGTAAATACCTTATTTGAAAGTAAACGTACTGTAGTTTCTGCCTACCGTGAGGAAACGCCAAACCGAGTACAGCCGAAAATTACTTGAATCTACATAATAATAATTGAGCTACTACACTATTGAGCTCCAACTGTTTCAATAATGGCTTTAAATTGTTGCTTGAATAATACATCTATGATCAACACTCTAAGTGCTGGTATATTAGTAATAGAGTAATATTCGCGTTAGGTGCTCTGCATACTGAAGAACTTTGATCTCTGAGTTCCAGCAACTATAATACGTTTAGCGCAGGCGCTTATATTATGAAACCTAAAACTAAGTTGTAACCTGGAAGTAAAAGTTTAAGACTTTATTCATATTTCATCATGATCTTCATCAACATTTCAGCTGAAAGACTTAGACAAAGGCCTCCTCCAAGCGTCACCACATCTATCGGACGTCTCGCACCTATCGGATTAGCGCAATCTTAACCAGGTCATCGGTCCACCTAAAGGGAGGCTTTCCAACGTTGCGTCTTCCAGTTCATATTTATTTTAAGGAAACTATGTAGACCTAGCAACTTCGTTGCGATTTTCGGTAATAAAAAACAGTTTTCAGTAGGAGCATTTGGTGACAATTTAATTTTTTTGCAAAAAGCCGCACCAGCAACTAACTTTTTGTACCATTTGTTTTGTGTATAATTTGCTGAATGCATCGAGCGACTTCACTCTCTAGCTGTCTGTTCCAGTCTTCCTCAACATCAATCACGGCAACCGTAAACTGTTCCTTTTAGTTGCTGTCACTAGCAACTGTTAACGGACAACTTAGTTACTCGTGTGTGGAGCGCCTTAATATCGTACTCTCGGTGTCTGTGTAGGTTTGTTAGTGACAGTCACAATTAAACCGTATGTCACCGCCTACGACTTGTGTCTTTGGTCGTAGGATAGATTGCTGTTTGCTTTCGTGGGTGTCCTAAGGGAATTAATGAGGGAATTTTTCCGTGTGTTATAAGTAGTAGAAATGTTCGTAAGGGTAACTTATTAGGTGTAAACACAAATAATCATCTCTGACAAGGCAGACATGAACTTATGCCTCAAATATATAAATAGCCAAACTTAAACACCTTTTTATAATGTGGTACAAGGGACGTCTTATACATCATGATTGGTAATTGGGTGCATTCCTTGAAATGGGTTGTTCTGACCCGCAGGCTTATTACGTATCTTTTGCAAGAGCAAAACGATAGCGATTTTTGCGCAATAATTGCTCTTTGATACAAAAGTTTTAGAGATGTTGGCGTTTTTTTTTTAAACAAATGCATTAGACAAACAGCGAGCGATTAGCAAACAATTGTGTAGGACCTACTATACCTACACTGCAGCCAATTCCAACTTTTATGTCATAAAGCGTTTGATCGCTATCGTTTTACTCTTGCAAAAGAAACGTAATAAGCCTGCCGATAACTTGGGGTCAATTTGGTTTGTTTTCGGGTTTCCTAATTTTTCAGATTTTCTATAAAAAAAAACTATCGTGCGACCAAAAACAGCTAATTGTGAGAGGATCATAAACTGGTATTTTACTGAAAGCTTATGAACGAATAGATCCCTTGAAAAAAAAATTAAAAAAAATATATCCATAACACACACAAAACACTTAATCACTATACCCTTTTTCTTTCTTCCTTTTTTTGTAACTTCTATCTTAATTTTAAGCTATGAAAATTTCTTGCAACTTCTCTTGTTTGCCGATGCAGTTTATTTTTACAATATAAATTGTATGGTTCTAGACGTACCTACAAATTAGAGAGGATACTTTCTTGTTGAATAAGGGAGATGTTTCATTTTCGCCCATGAGATGTACATTTATCGAAAATGGGGAAAAAATACCACGAATTAAGGAAAAATATTCTGTCGTGAATTTAATCCTGATTTCTTATGCACAAAAAGTAATGGTTTTCAATTATTGTCAAATTCTATTCAACATGGCATCTCATAGTTTGCAATAGCTTGCTTTCGTACTGAAATCATGTCACATCGAAGCATATAATAACGTAGACCCTAAACATAAAGGTAAGTATTTTTGTAATATTATCAATTTTTATTATTCTAAAAATCATATTTTCGACAAATTATAAGCAAGTGGACGATTTTATCCTTAAAAAATATTTTCTGAAGTGTATTTCTGAACATATAATTCAATTTTTTTTTTATTATTTCTAGGTTAGGTAAATGTCATCACTACAACCTCTCATGGCTGTCATTACTCTCACGATAAACGTCAGGCATTTTTAATTTTTATTATGCGCATTAAAATCATTTTTCATTATGGAAGAAAAGTTACTTTATTCTATTCAGGGGTTGTTTTCCCAGCTTCTTAAATGGGTACCTGTTAATGCCGGAGTCCCACATAACAATGGAACATCTCCGGTTTTAATTTTACCACAAAAGTGAGTCACAGAAAACGTAAGTGCATTTTTGGCGATCTAGAATATCATTGGAATGTAACATATTATGTTACATTCCAATGATATTCTAGTAAAAAAATACGTTATATACTCACAAAACAACCGGAAAAAGTGTTCCGTGCAGTAGCGGCAGCACACAAACACACTTTTCATTCATCTGACATTACAGTACAAGTCGAAAGGGATGGCTTGATAAAACCAACAAGAAAAAAAGAGACAGCTAGTGTTTGTTACTTGCGTGTGAATGTAAAGAAACATTATTCTGACCACCAATGTTTTTTTTTTCTAACCTCCAATTTAAATGGGAAAAAAAATAATAATTAGTAAATTGAGGTGTATTGTGTGTTTACTTATGGCATGAGATCCCTTCTGTTTTATGTACTTTGGTGTCATAATTGGAACACTTTTTAAATACACACGATGGCATTTTTTAAATTTTGTTTTGTTTCAACAAAGCGTATCGCTCTTCGCCATGCGTGACATACACTAAAGAGAGACTCGAATACGTCCCAATTAAGACGTATTCGAGTCTTCACAATGCGCGCGCTCATAACATATCTGTTTACTAGAATATCATTGTTACATTCTATATATATCCTATCAGAGGCTCTAGATAAAGTTTCATTCTACCAGAGATGGTGGCAATCAAAATGCCAAAATAAAAGTGAGTGGTCACGTGACATTTCGATAAAGCTTTGCATTCTCATACATTTTTGATTTTTTTTGCAATCACCATGGCAACCCTTTAGTTGATAATATTTCACTAGTCTAGAGCCTCTTATATCTATTTATAATCCACATAACCATATACCAATAAATGGCCCAGGAATTCAAAGGAAATTCCCTAAATCTCAGCCTGAACCACTAATCTCGTTGGCCTACATCCGATCAAAGTTTTCGACGAACCCCCATAACACATAACCGCTTCAGAACTGAACCAAATCCGGATCGGATTTGGTTCAGTATCCCATAGGTCTTTAAAATAAACGGCGAACATGACTTGGTGTTATCAAATTGGGGTTTAAACGTGGAACGTCGAAGTTTGCGATGTGTTACTAAATATAGAACGATTGTTTGGTGGATTAGGTACTAAGTTTAAGGAAGGACTTTTGGATAATAAACACCTACATACATAGAGGTAAAGCTGCGGTTGTCGCGATCTTTTTGAAGATGTTTTAACCTTGTTTATTCAATGAAAGGAGTCACCGTTAATTATTATCTAAATTTATTTCATAACTTTGGTAGACATACAATTATTGAATTCTAAATAAATGAAACGAATGGTAATGTCATGCTGTTGGCTCCGTGCTAGTTAGAAGCAGATATAAATACGCTAACTGAACAAAGTTCTAGACAGTAGATATATTTGCAAGCTTCTAATTCAATCAACGAAAAAAAAACACGCATTCATGCTACCTACTAGAAATTCGCTCAGGCTCTCTAGGGGCTATCATTAAAGAAATGCTGTTCCTGCATTTCGGATCGCATTAATAACCTACTTGATTTAGTTTTCCAGTAGAATGTTTGATGAAATTGAAGCTTGGAAACAACAGTGGATTTTCAAACACTATGCTTCATTATAATTTGAGGACTTCATAGATGGATGATATAGCTCAGGTTTTGACCATACTTCAAAAGCATCAGAAATTTTTGTCAATATTTCATCGAAAATTTTTGCTTCCGCCTCGGATCTAGATAGATTTTCTGTTTACCATTCATACTACCGTACCATACCATAGTTTGGCCGAGGCCCGGAAGGGAGGAATTGCCACTGTTGCACCCCCCTGTATCTGCGCCTGCCATTTCAGCTCAAATAGATCTAACTCTGGTTGTCTTAAAACTATGTCCAATTTGGTCATATCAATGCGACATGATCACAACTCGCTTCTACAGTCTCAGGATTAAGCATAATTGTAGTAATTTAGCCAAGGAAGTCGGTCTTAGCCTGAACACTTGTGTGATAAGAGTGTATTAATGTTGCGTAGGTTAGTAGTCCCCTACTACTCGTAGGAATTCCTAGGAATGTTCCTATGCCTACATAATATTAGGCGTGTTGGTATATTCATGCTTATTTACGGTTATGTGGGTAGCCAAGATATAGTTTTATTTATTTTTTTATTTATTTATTTATTTCAACCTTATCACATTAATCTTTACAGGATTACACCCAATACGATAAATGCGCTTATCCTAAGTAATCTAATTACATATTAAATATCTAAACTAATTTAATGTTAATTAGTTTACAAACAAATTTTATCTATAACAAATTTTAAACAATGCACTCCTTGTGAATTCACCCAGAGTACAGCAGAATAGATCGGTCTCAATAGCCACAAGGTTGAGCGTGCGGAGTGCACGCGTCAGCGGCGCCTCTCTTAAAAGGTTGGTTCGACTGCGCGGCTCAACTAACAAGCTCGGCCGCCGGCGTCGCCATACGTACCTGTCCGGAACACACAGACACACCTGTTCTAAAACAGTTGCATTATGCAACTTCCCTCTCAATATTTTGAAAATATATGAGGTGAGTGCCAGTTCCCTTCTAACCCTCAACTCATTGTATCCTACCATACCTAAAATAAATAATGTTGGATACATTAAGGGATAAAATGGGTAAACACCGTAATACCTCATATACAAATATCTAATAAATTTGTTTTGAACTTTCTCCAGCATGAGACTATATTTAGCTTCATGTGGAGACCAGATGACTGCGTTACATTCTAGCTGGCTCCTAACCAATGCATTATATAAAGCTATAATGGCTTTCATATTCGTGAAACCTCGGACCGTACGAAGCATAAAGCCTAAATTTCTATATGCTTTCTTGCAGCAACGCATAACGTGATCACGAAATGTCAAGTTGGTGTTAAAACTTACCCCCAAGTCCTTGACTTCCGTGACCCGTGTCATAGGCAAGCCATCAATATGATAGCCATGCACGATGGGATTGTGTGCACGAGAAAAAGTAATTGTCACACATTTCGAGATATTGAACTGCAACAGATTTTCTCTGCTCCAGCTCACTACCCTATCAATATCCCTTTGTAGCTTATCACAGTCTTCGCCCCTTTCCACTGTGAGGGACAATTTGAGGTCGTCGGCAAACAACAAACAGTGAGCGTCTTGGACTACTTCTGGTAGGTCGTTAACCACCAGGAGGAACCCCAAAGGTCCAAGGTTACTGCCCTGACTCACCCCGGACCTCGTGAAATACGGATCTGACACGTGTCCCGCATATTCCACGTACTGCCGCCTATCTCTTAAGTAGCTGGCAAAAAACTGAAGTGAATGTGGGGTGAAACCAACACCAGCTAACTTTGCAAGCATCATGTCATTATCGTCTAGATCGAATGCTTTTCGAAAATCGAAGTAAGCAGCATCAGCTTGCCCCCCACTATCCACTGTCGGCACCAGATGAGCCATGTGGCAGAGCAAATTACTGGTGGTACTCCTTCCCGGTCGAAAACCATGCTGAGTGTCTGTGAGATGTGCGCTAACCTGCTGATAAATAATCCTATGAATGGCAGTTTCCAGTACTTTTGCCGGCGTCGACAATACTGCAACTGGCCTATATCCATCCACAGATTCTGCTGACCCACCCTTAGGAACAGGAACAACGCGAGTCACTTTCCATCTCGCTGGGAAAACGGCAGCTTCTAGACACTTATTATAAATGTGTAGAAGCGGCTTAGCTAGCACTGATCGACAATCCTTAAAGATGTAAGGCGGAATGCCGTCAGGCCCTGTAGAACGTTTTGGCTTCAGGTCTCGAAGCGCGCGACATACGTCCACTAACTGCAATTGGTCTAAGTGCACTCGTGCCGCTCCATTCCCACTACCTGCTTTCTCTATAGCCGCGTCTACATCCAACACAGGTGGCTCCGCCCTATAGACCGAGTAAAAATACTTCGCAAACTCCTCCGCACACCGTTGACCTGACAATACCTCACCATCCTTCAAAATCTCCTGCGGACTTCTCCTGCCTCTCCTGGATTTTGCAAAATTCCAGAAAGATTTAGGATCACTCATCATTTGACTCTGAACACGGCCACGATATTGTTCCTGTGCGACTACTATCATCTTTTTAATGTTAGTTCTACACCTAGCAAAAGCCTCGTAATCGACCCTCGACCCGCTTGCCTTGTAGCGTTTGTGTAGACGAGCCTTCCATTTTATGTCGCGAATTATTTCACTAGTGTACCACTCAGGATAAATGTACCCCGAGTTTACACTACTTCGCTTTTTTTTTGGGACGCAGTCATCTATAACAGAATTAATAACACTATAAAAATAATCCAAACCTGTTTCCGAGTCCAACTCATACAAAGGAGTCCAATCTATAGCTGCAATTAATGAATACATTGTCAAAAAGTCGGCTTTGTTAAAGTTCCAACCTCTGGGCGCACCTGGGTCTACGAAGGGTGCAGCCGAGCCCGCCGAGCCGGGTGTAGCCGGGCCCGTCGAGCCAGGCCGACGCCGACGCGAGCTTGTGCTGACCGAGATCTCGAGCGGTGGATGATACGCATCCACAGGCACGAGCGGCGCCTCCGACGCGCGCACACTCACACGCCCTCCCTCCGTCAATGTACTCAACACCAAATCCAAATGACGACCACTACAATTTCCCACTGTGTTACTCTGAGTGAATCCACAAAAAGTATAAAAATATTCATAATAATTACTTATGGCTACAGAACAAGAATACAAGTTAAAGTCACCTACAACCACTATATCCTTGTACTTACTACAAAATTGTTCAATTATGCGAAATAATACCATGTATTCATTATCACTACTAGTAGGCGGAATGTAAACAACACAAAATAAAAACATAAATCGGTTATGTAGGTACACGGTAGCACACACCAGTTCAAATACCTGCTTGTCAATGTTCACATCAGGCAGTGATACTCGCCGCAACTCAAAACGCGGTGTGGCCACGAGAAACGCGCCACCTTGTTTACGCCCGTCTGCTCGGTCACACCGTAGAATCGTGTATCCTGGTGGAATTATTTCCGCGTCATGTATGGACTCGTTGCAGCCAGTTTCGGTTATGGCAAATAAGTCCGCACCTCCGGTTGAAATATTTGTGTAACATTCCTCCAACTTTGTTCGCAACCCTCGCACATTTTGGTAAAGTATCTCTACGGCGCTATATGGGGGTTCTGGGTTTGCTTGTTCTACGAAACCACACCCATTCCGCGAACTCAATGTTAACTGCCCAGCTTTCCGGTTGACACAACTTTTCGTACTTGCTTTCGGGAACCCCTATTATAAAGGATGCGTAATCCCTTTCAGTCTTGTGTTTTATTTGTTCGACTTTCACAGGTACTTCATCTTCGTATAATTTTTTAACATGTTTTTCTATATTTTCCGCTGTTGTTTCCTTATGCAAACGCCATACATGTAAATATTTTTTCTTTTCCATTCCCTGTATATCAATTGCACTTGTATTTCCGCCTTTCTTTACTTCGTTGGTCGAATATCTGTTTTTTTTCTTGGTAACTGTAGTCCAGTTTCCTTCCTTTTCAGGTTCTTCCTTTTTCCCGCTTTCAACGTTCTTATACTTCTTCTCATTATATACTACTTGGCTCAGCTCGTCATTTAATACTATTTTCGCAGATTTTGTGGCCACACATTCCTTTGCTACTTTATTAGTTAGAACAGTTTGTATATTGTTTTGGTGTGTAGTAATTAAATTACTGGCTTACTGTGTGTAGAATGAAGAGTTTTGATAACACCATGTCTTAGGTTTTGAGAATGTTCAATGGTCTTTTGCATTAAATGCATGTTAATGAAACCATAATAATCTATATATCTATCTATATATATAAGAAGAAAGTATGTGTGTAAAGTATGAATGTATGATCCTTATAGACTCCGAAACGCCTGGACTGATTTTAATGCAATTTCCATAGAATCTTTAGATTGACCAAACGGATAATCCAGTAAAGTTTGGTGACGATCAGAGCATTTTTTTTTAACTTTAAAGCGGGTGAAGCCGCGGGCAGAAGCTAGTCTATACTAATATTATAAAGAAATATTTTTTTATTTGTTTGTTTGTTTGTACAGAATAGGCTCCGAAACTATTGGACCGATTTAAAAAATTCTTTCACCAATAGAAAGCTACATTATCCCTGAGTGACATAGGCTATTTTTTAATCCCAAAACGGGTCCTGTGGGGTGGTCCACGGGAGCGAAGCCGCGGGCAACAGTTAGTAATAAATAAACCAACCGAGGATTGTCATTGGGTGCACATGCATAGTGCATACAGAAAATCGTCGATTATTGTCATTACATTTAAAAATATCTAACGGGGTCTTTCTGAGTTAGCTTCGCCCCCCCCCTCCCCCCTTTAAAAGACTGAGAGTCCAAAGACTGCAAATTTTCTTGGACTTTACTTATAATTTAGTTTTTTAATTATTGACAGTTCGAATGCAATGTTTAAGGTAACACTAGTCGAAAATTCTTCCATACAAACGTAGTCTAGGAATTATTCCACTGTTTGACGATGTACGTTCAAAATAAAAAGTGATATCAATTTGTCTCATCATTATCTAGCCCTGTATGCGTCGAAAGTTCCACATTTCGACACTAATTTTGACGCATTTTTGGGCGCGAATAAATACCATAAGAAGACGGAAAATTGCAAAAAGGCCTCCATACAGGGATAGATAGTTCAACAATGCAAATAATTTTATTTAGGACAGATAGATTTAGTAGTTTTTTCATGATATCTAGACTGCCAAAGGTCTGTTTATAAAATTTCGCGCGCTCGGTTTCGTCCTAAATCATTATCCATTTCGCTACAAATTTGCAAAAGTGTGTATTCGTACGCGAACTAGCTTCCTACTGCTCATCACAGCATCTATCTCTTCCGCACGTGTTGTCGGTTGATATACAATGCATTTTAACCCCGCGCACAAAATAGTTCGTGCCGTCGACTAGTGTGCCCTTAAATGTTAATTATAGTTGCAACAATTTGGAATTGCCAATCTTTTTACGATTGCAACAATTTTTTAACATCAACAAAAAAAACAAGACCCTTAAATAATATTCCACATAAACAACCCTTTTCAATATTCCATTAAACGAAATGTACATAAAAACATCAATTTCTAAAACGTTCAGCAAACGCAAAGCTTAAAATTGGCGCTACCGCGAACCAGAATATTTGCGTATTATTACTTTTTAGGTCGAAATGTAAACACAATCGCTTATGATAGGATTCAGACGGAATTGAATCGTGTGTTATATAGCTGTACGTTTGCCGTTTACACACATGAACGTTTTTACACTGAAGTGTAATATTATAGAAAAAATCGTGAGGGAGAATGTGTTACTTCTGGGTAAGAGATGGGCAGATGACATTGTTGCCATCGCAGGAACTTGGCTAAGAGGCACAGGAGCGTAAGGATTGGCACGAGAACAGATTGGCTTATGCCCAGCAGTGGGTGATTTCAGGCTGTACATGATGATGAAGCGTGCACTCTTACCGAACAGAATCATCGCACACCATCCAGTGATATGTGTCCTAAATTAAACAAGAGCTTAACACGTTCGCTGCCAAAGACTCGCTTCGCGCGAGACACGCGTTGTTACCTTTGCCGTGGGAATACAGGGATAAAAAGTAGCCTATGTCACCAGGGGACAGTTAACAAAAGCGCACAATAAAAACTTAAAAACAATTGCAAATTTTAATTCTTGCTAACTAAATAGACTAAACAATAGTTATTTATGCTACAAGTGCGGAAAGTAGGTGATTTCCGATGAGTGGTTTTTTAATCACGAGCGAGCGAAGCGAGTGAGTGGATAAATCGACACGAGTTGGAAATCATCTTACGCACGTGTATCATACAACATTTTACTATGCATTGTGCGAGGAAATAAAAAAATATATCTGAACCAAGCAAGAAATTAATAAAATGGCGCTTATTCAAGGGCGCTCAGCATATCCACAGATTAACTAATAGTTCATAGTTCCTCGGGCATATCTACTGCGCATGTGCAAATAGCTGTCACGTCGTAACTCAAAAAGGCACGAGCAATATATTCATTCTGCCAAACATATTTAAAATTAATTTATTGATCTATATATAAATCTAGAGTAATTCAACACGCCTTAAATGAAGTATTCGTTTTGTTTTACCTTTTATATGAATGATAATCTGTACTTAACTAATTTTTAAAACTTTTCTCAAATAATAAAAACTCTATGCGGCGGGCTGACGTTAGAGTTAAAAATTAAAAAAGTACAGGAATGTAAAAAGCACTAATAAAAAAATATGACACTTTCCGCACAGTTTGGCTGCTTGGAAAATGCTCTTTTGGAGGACATGCATTGTAAATACATTTGTGACATATACCAAAGAAACATTTATAACACGCTTTTATTAGTTTGGTATGTATGTATCTATGAATATATGTATCTAAGTAACAGAATCTTTGATCGTGATTTTCGTCCCCTTTTAAACGTCGGATTAATTTGAAACTTTGCATAGGTAATTATGAAGAAAGGACCGATGACAATGCAATAATTTAAATAGTTTGTCCCATTTTCCTTACCAGGATCTTCAAGATTAGCGATTGAACTAAAAATTTAAAAATAAATGTTAGTTTAAAACAAAACTAAAAAACACGCTTTTTTACAATACTATCATTTTTGATAATGACGCTATTCTTAATTTAAATTTATTGAAAATTATTTCATACTTTTAGTTTTGTTTTCTATTAAAGCGTGTTTTTGTGTTTTTTTTTTTTACAAATATTTCTGTCTTTGTTACCACAGCAACATTTTTCACATTAATCCTGCATTGTATGTCGGGATTAGAAGCTTAGGGCATTCAGCTTTAGTGTAGATTTTTATCAGTGAAACTTTTTTGTAATCAATTCAATACTTGGCGAGTTTATCTTCTACTGACAAACAATTCTACAATACATACACATAAATACAAAAAACTCACGTATTTTTCCTATGGGAGTATGCACAAACTACAGAACGCCACCTACTACGATGATCACATACTTCTTAAGCTCCACTCAGGTTCATACACGCACGCCCGTTTTAAGTACTGCGCACCTGGCATTTTTGAAGCACATCACCAATAAGGTCTACGTTTTTCTTTCTAGGGCGTCCAATCTCGGCGCGGCATCTCTATTCACGTCTGCCTTGTAAATAAATATTGTTAGCCGCCTTTCAATCATCCTCTCAGCATGGCCAAACCATCTTAACAATTATATTCTCTTTAATAAACTGTTTAGATGAATTAAATATTGTGTCCTGTATTCTGGAGAATAAAATGGAACTATTTATTTATTAAGACTTCATGCACAAAAGGTACAAAGGCGAACTTAATGCCTTAGGCATTCTCTACCAGTCAACCAAGGTTGGTGTAGAGATAACAAGGCAGGTGCATTGTTCAAACAATTTTAAAGAAATAAATTGTTATCAACATCACAACTATCTTGGTATCTACATAACACACTCATAGCTTTCTAAGCAAGCCTAGCTTTACTTGATATTTTAACTTGTGTGATTAGACATAGCATTATATTGGTAAATAGTATGTGTTTACGAGTATGTTTGTTCATTCTTACATAAAATCTTAAAAGTACGGCTTAGGATATCTCAAAGTCTCTTCCATTACAGTTCGGTGTAACCAGGACCGCCATAAAGTGAAAAGTTCTCCATTCTCAGAGTTAGAACGACTAAATTGCTTATACCTGAAAGTGTTTTAAAATTGCTTCCACGGTGGTTACTGTCTGCGATTTAAAGTTAGATTCTATTTAGCTCTTTGAGGTTCAGTTGCAAAATATTAGTTTCTGAGCTCAGTTGTAAACTAAGCAATGTTGTGTTGTTTTTATTTCAAGTATCTTTGCGTTCAGATTGGGGATGCAACGGACGTAATTATTATAGCGGATGGAGGTGGTTTTTATTTTTTTAAAGATTAATTCAACAATATAATAACTAGATTTATGCCCGCGTGAAGTTTCTAAGTTGCTACTTAATCTAGCAACAGCAGCATCTCTCAGATTTTTAGACAAAAAATTTGGGGAGGCAGATGTGGAGGCTCGATTTCATGCGGAAGTTCCGAAATTGCGAAGTATCCATTACAGCCTTAGTTAAGATTTTCGCTGCACGGAAATAAGTGTTGTATGGCGGTCGTATATAAAACGGATACACTACATGTATCAAGCGTCAATGTGTTATTTTGACGTTTGAATTTCTGTGTGCGTTGTAAATATGTCCCCTTTTTTAGTGTTTCGTGGCAAAATTGGCTACAAGGAAAATTTATGACATCACTGTGGTGTCTGTCATTGTGAGAGGTATGTCATTATACCTATCAGCAGTGCTTCTAAAATTATTCGACGCACTGTTTCGAAATTTAGAGCTTAGAATAGAATATACTTTATTGTACACCATAAAATTATACACATTTTCAAGAAAAACTTATTTCTACGGGTACAAAGGCGGTCTTATCGCTGACAGCGATATCTACCAGACAACCTTTGGATGGACTAAAAAAACTTATAATAAAAAAAAGGGGGTAGTCTGCGGTGTACTGCATTAGATTAAAACATAAATATATACAAGATTATATTACTATAATAAATACTATACATAAACCTTTATATAAACATACATACATAATATGATATGAAATTTATTTAAAGAGAGAGAAACAAAAAGAAAAAGGGTTAAATAATGATGACAGAGATTAGATCTAAATAGAAAAGCGTTAGAGAGAAAAGAAATGGTTTTTAACCAGGTTTTCAAAAGAAACCAGTGACTGGGCTCGTCTAACTGACAACGGCAACTCATTCTACAATCGCACAGCCTGGACTGTAAACGATTTGTCGTAAAACTTAGTGGAATGAGCAGGCATCAAAAGTTTTAAATTCTCCGAAGTTTCTAGAATGTGTGTCATGAAGGAACTTAAAGCGTTCTTTGAGATAAGTGGGGGTTGTAGGAATAAACAGAATACTGTAGAGAAATGATAAAATATGGGCATTCCGGCGAAAGCGAATTGGCAGCCACTTGAGCTTAATTCGAAATTCGGAAACATATTTGCGTAAACCAAATATGAATCTAATACAAAAGTTCTGGAGTCACTCAAGCTTATCTAGCTGCATTTCAGTTAGGTCCAAATAGCTGACATCTTTATAATCGAGGATTGGGATAAGGAGGGATTGGGCGAGCGCAGTTTTGGTGGCAGTTGGAAGGAAATTGCGCAGTCTGCGCAAAGAACCCGCAGATGCAAACATCTTGCGGCTAACTTCCTGCAGCTGAGGACCCCACGAGAAGTCTTTGTCAACTAAAATACCCAGATCTTTCACTGAGTCGCTGTATGGAATAGCTGAACCATCAAACAACTGCTGACAATCCGGGGGAGCTGCGACCAGTTAATTTTCAAGCGCAACCTAGGACTATCGACAACAATGACTTGAGCCTTCGTAGGATTTATCTTCAGACCATGAGCCAAACTCCATTCAGAAATACGAGCCAAATCTTTATTGACCATATTAACCGCCTCAGACAACTCTTCTACCGGAGCTTGAGAATGTATTTGCAGATCGTCAGCATAAAGGTGGTAGGATGAGAGAAGTGCATTGGAAATAGAATTAATAAAAATAGCGAAGAGAAGAGGAGATAGAACGCCCCCCTGTGGTACACCTGCAGAAGTATTGCACCATGACGAAGAAGAACCTTAAATGCAAATACGTTGTCGGCGGCCACACAGGTAACTACGAAATCAATCAATTGCCGTTGGAGATATGTTAAGAGAGCCAAGTATGCCGAGTAAGATATCAAAATCGACGGTGTTAAAAGCATTGCTAAAGTCCGAGTCAGATAATACAGAGTCTAATATAGTCTGTAATGCTAACAAGAGTTGTTGTAGTACTATGTCCAGGACGAAACCCGGTTTGGAAAACATTAAGGAGGTGGTTCTTGCAAAGGAATGTACTAAGTTGGTTATGGGTAAGACGTTTGAGGACTTTGGACAGAAACGGTAATATGGAGATAGGTCGGCATTCAGAGAAGCAAACAGGATTTTGCTTTTTAGGAAGAGGAGTGATTTGGGATTCTTTCCAAGAAGAAGGAAAAACACCGCTGGATAGGGAATGATTAAGGATATGGCATATGACAGGAAGGATTTCGCCAAGGATAGGGAGTATCAGCTTGCGACTGATGCAGTCACTAACAACAGCACTAGACGAGATAGACTCTATGCTCTTCTTAACAACACAATCGGAGAACTGATTAAAGACGAATGGTGAATAATCGGGAGTAGGAAGAGACGAAAGATCATTTAACGTTTTTGCTTTGACAGTACCATTGAAGCTAGAGGAAGTAGAAAAATGTTGATTAAGTAATTAAAGATCTTATCTTTAGGAATAGAATCTTGGCGCGATTTTCCCACTCCCATTGATCTAAGAAATTGCCAGACTTTAGCTGGGTCACCGTTTTCAATGGACTTATGATTGTGGTGGCGTTGAGCATCCCTACACATCACGTTTCAGCGATTGTGGATTGGAACATATTTCTCTCGAGTAAAAGAATTTGGTCTGCTTTTAAATCTCGATTTAGCTACTGCTTTCCTCTGCAGTAGGTTTTTTAGGTCGTCTGACAGCCACGGTGCCGGTGTCAGCCAAGTGCTTAGATAGGATGGTAGCCTCATTATATCATCATCATTATCATATCAGCCGAAAGACTTCCACTGCTGGACATAGGCCTCCCCCAAGCGTCGCCACATTGACCGGTCCCGTGCGTCCCACATCCAGCGGATCCCTGCAACCTTCACCAGGTCATCGGTCCACCGGGTGGGAGGCCTTCCATCGCAACGTCTTTCTGTTCGCGGTCGCCACTCCAGAACTCTTTTCTGCTCCATCGACCATCTGTTCTGCGAGCAATGTGCCGCCCTGCTCTTGCCACTTTAGTTTGGCAATTCTTCGGGCTATGTCGGTAACCCTGGTTCTCTTGCGGATCTCTACATTTCTGATTCGATCATGCAAGGTTACTCCGAGATCATAACCCTCTCCATTGCCCTATGAGTGACTGTAAGCTTTCTTTTTATTATATCATCACGTGTGTATTTCATGGAGGGTTAAGCAGAGGTGTAAATATCGTAATAGCTGTAGTACGTTCACGTTTTGCCTGTTATGTTTAGGCCGCATGTGATGAGCCGATTGCCATCAAGTTGGCTGTTATTGAGAAATTCCAGATGGCAATACCGATCAGAGAATCAAAATCAGCAGCCTAATTCCGTAAGTGAATTCGGCAAGGCAAAAGGTTTGACCGACATAAATCGACCAATCACATAGACGGAAATCCACATCGCGTTTTTGATCTCGCATGTGATTGGTCGATTGATGGCGACATAAAGCTATGCCTTGCCGAATTCACTTACGCAATTAGGCAGCTTAACATCAAGTTTACTAGGGCTTGCGTTCAATACAGGAATCCCCCTCATGGCATACAATTTTAAGGCATAATATTGATTGGCATTAAGTTTTAGCAAAACTTTAATCAGCATAATAACCCTTTGGCATAATGCAAAAGTTAGCAAAACAGTAATTTGGTCTTATTTGTTTTGGCATAATTGGAGTTGCATAAATTTTTAAGAAATAATATTTATTCGTCTATTAATCATGACTCATGAGCCATTATTACAGCGATGGGTTCGTGGAAGCTGTCCATACGGTCGGGTCTAAGTTTTTCAAGACCCGCCGTACAGATAGAAACAAAAAGCTCTCTGATCCAACTCTAAAGCTAATGAAGGAGAGGCGTGAGATGATCCTGCAGTCTTCAGACGATGCGGTGAAATACCGGCAGCTAAATAGACAGATCTCAAAGTCCTTGAAAAGCGACCTCCGCCGCTTTAATACTGAAAGTATTAAAGATGCGATTGAGCGGAATAAGGGCTCTAAGGTCTTTGCAAGGGATCTGTCTATTGGGCAAAGCCAGCTCACAAAACTGAAGATCGATGATGGCAGGATCGTTTCCACCAAACCGGAGCTTCTGAGGGAGATCGAGAGATTCTATGGGCAGTTGTACACGTCAACCAGTAAACCCATTGCGAATCTAGCAAACGACCCAAGAGCTAGATTGACCCGACACTATACCGAAGATATCCCGGATGTCAGCCTGTACGAGATTAGGATGGCTCTGAAACAGCTTAAAAACAACAAGGCGCCGGGTGATGACGGAATCACTGCTGAACTCCTGAAGGCGGGTGGAAAACCGGTCCTTAAGGCCCTTCAGAAGCTGTTTGATTCCGTCATACTCGATGGCAAAACGCCACAGGCATGGTGCAGGGGTGTGGTGGTACTCTTCTTCAAGAAGGGCGACAATGCCCGGCTGAAGAACTATAGGCCCATCTCACTTCTTAGCCATGTCTACAAGTTGTTTTCAAGAGTCATCACGAATCGTCTCGCGCGCAGGTTTGACGACTTCCAGCCTCCCGAACAAGCCGGATTCCGAAATATACGCTGCGGCAGGTTATACAGAAGACCGAAGAGTACAACCTGCCTCTCTGTTTAGCGTTTGTGGACTACGAGAAAGCCTTCGATTCGATCGAGACTTGGGCTGTACTGCAGTCTCTCCAACGGTGCCAGATCGACTACCGGTACATTGAGGTGTTGAAGTGTCTGTACAGAAACGCCACCATGTCAGTCCGTCTTCAGGATCAGACCTCGGAACCAGTCCTTCTCCAGCGTGGCGTGAGACAGGGAGACGTCATTTCTCCGAAACTGTTCACTGCTGCACTGGAGGATGTATTCAAGGTTCTGGACTGGAGCGGCCTAGGCATCAACGTTAATGGCGAGTACATCACTCACCTTCGGTTTGCCGACGACATAGTGGTCATGGCTGAGACCATGGAGAGCCTCAGTACAATGCTCGATGACCTCAGTAGAGCTTCCGAAAGAGTGGGTCTGAAAATGAACATGGACAAAACCAAGGTGATGTTGAATGCCCATGTTACACCCATTCCTATCAAGGTTGGAGACTCTACACTCGAAGTTGTGGACAACTATGTCTACCTGGGACAAACGATCCAGTTGGGTAGGGCCAACTTCGAGAAAGAGGTCAACCGTCGAATCCGACTCGGCTGGGCAGCGTTCGGGAAGTTGCGCGGTGTCTTCTCGTCCAACTTACCACAGTGTCTCAAGACAAAAGTCTATGACCAGTGTGTGTTGCCAGTGATGACATATGGCTCTGAGACGTGGTCGCTAACAATGGGCCTTATCAGAAAGCTTACAGTCACTCAAAGGGCAATGGAGAGGGCTATGCTCGGCGTTTCCTTGCGTGATCGAATCAGAAATGTTGAGATCCGTAAGAGAACCAGGGTTACCGACATAGCCCGAAGAATTGCCAAACTTAAGTGGCAGTGGGCAGGGCACATTGCTCGCAGAACGGATGGCCGATGGGGCAGAAAGGTTCTGGAGTGGCGACCGCGAACCGGAAGACGTTGCGTTGGAAGGCCTCCCACCAGGTGGACCGATGACCTGGTGAAGGTTGCAGGAATCCGCTGGTTGCGGGACGCACGGGACCGGTCAATGTGGCGACGCTTGGGGGAGGCCTATGTCCAGCAGTGGACGTCTCTCGGCTGATATGATGATGAGCCATAAATATAAAAAAGTCATAACACTATTGGATTATGTTAAGGTGCGGCGAGTGTGGAGCTTGGGCGGTTAGGCCACCCTTGAGCCGCGAACATGTTTGTTTTTAAATGAGTTATATCAACGCACACAGTAAACATTAAAAATATCGCCTGTTCTCGAGAATTTATTTTTATTTAAAGAACATTGTTTGTAAATATCATTATGCGTTCGTAGCTCGTGGCTAAATAATAACTGCCGCACGGGTCGATCATCAAGGTTAAGCAACGCTTGACGAGGTCGGTCCGTGGATGGGTGACCATTTCAACATACCGAGTTTCCTCCGTGCCTCGGAGAGCACGTTAAGCCGTTGGTCCCGGCTGACATTTGAAGATCTTTGACAGTCGTTACGGGTAGTCACAAGCTTGAGATCTGACACCAGTCTTGCCAAGGGGTACCTTGTTACCCAGTTACTGGGTTGTGAAGGTCAGATAGGCAGTCGCTCCATGTAAAACACTGGTAGCTGGTTAGCTGAATCCGGTAAGACTGGAAGCCGACCCCAATATAGTTGGAAAAAGGCTAGGCAGATGATGATTAAGCGTTCGTAACATTATGCTTTATAAAATGATGCATCATTATTATTATGCTATCAGTATTTATGGCAATAAACATTATGGACAAACATGTATGGCCAATTATATTATGCCTAATCATCATTGTGCTGAATTTTGTTATGCCAATGTAAATTATGACATTATATTATTACCTACTAGGTAATCCACATAATGGAAGCCTTAGAAGACATAGAAAGAAAAACATGGTATGAAAAAATAAAACAATGATTTAGAGATATCAAACACTGCTTCTTCTTCTTAGCGTGTCGATGACAAACACTCTTTTTAGTTAAATGCCTTGCCTGGCCCAGAATTCAGCCACGGCAACGCCCTCCGCTGACGCAGTCATAAGGTCCTCAGGTGAACAGACAACAGGACATGCGGCACAAGACGAAAGGTGGGCCATGGTCTGCGGGGAGACGCCGCACAAGCACCGAAGATCGGAACCATCCGAGAACCCCCACCTATGAAGATTGTCTTTGCTGCGGCCGATCTGAGTGCGGAGCCTGTTCAGAGTTTTCCAGGTCGGCCAAGGCAATGCGTGCCCAGGCGAAAGGGTCTCCGATGGCTCTAGGAAATGATCAGGGAGTTTAAATTTCTCTCGCCAAAGATCGCATCTTTCCGTGGTGATGTTTCCAATAGATGGACTAACTGGATGGTTAACTTTCCTTATTTTGTAACTCTCTCTTTAGCACTGAGGTTTGCTGTCAGAGAACCCAATTATGGGTTAAGCTCGCCTTTGTACATAAGTTTTCCTTTTGTATTTGTAATGTTTATTTTGTGTACAATAAAGAATATGAATATGAATATGAATATGGACTCACGCAACCAAGAAAACTTTTTCGACTTTTAAGCCTCTGGGGCACCGGGGTGTAGTTGTGCATTGGGTGGCGCGAGTCACTTTCTTGCTTTGCCCTTTCTATACGGCTTCTCATAGTCCTACGCACATCCGGGGGCGCGATGCCGATAAGTGGATACAGCAATCGTACCGGAGTCGGTTTAAGGCATCCAGTGGATATTCGGCATGTCTCGTTTAGTGCTGTATCCACTAAGCTCGAGTGGGCGGAACGGCTCCATACTGGACAGGCATATTCACCAGCGGAGAAACAGAGCGCCATTCCAGTAGTTCGCAAGACCCGGGGAGATGCTCCCCATATAGTGGATGTAAGGCGACGTAGCAGGCTGTTCCTGGCATGCACCTTTCGCTTAACAATCTCACAATTTTTCCTGTAGTTGAGGGACCTGTCCAAAGTGACGCCGAGGTATTTTGGATGGGGACTATGGGTGATTGGTAGCCCCTGCCATGAGATGTTGAGTGTTCGACCCGCTTATCTGTTACGGAGGTGGAAGGCGCACGACTGCGTTTTTGAGGGGTTTGGTTTCAATGCATTTTCTGTATAATAGTAACTGAGGTCTGAAAGTGCGACGGAAAGGCTGGTTTCAATCTCCTCAAAATTAGTGGCTTGGCAAGTTAATGCCAGGTCGTCTGCATACAGAAAGCGGGTCGTGTTAGGACTCACCGGTTGGTCGTTGGTGTATATGTTAAACAGCAATGGAGCCAGTACACTGCCTTGGGGCAATCCATTCTTCTGGGTCCGCCACCTACTTTTATCATCGAGAAGGCTCACTTGAAATCGTCGGTTACTGAGGAGCTCTCTAAGGATTCGAACAAACTTTGGATCCTCTGTTAGGTTGGTAACCTTCCATAACAAGCGCCTAATGTTAACGGTGTCGTAGGCTGCCGACAAATCCACAAATACTGCACCCGTCACCTTCTTGGTTTCGAACCCGTCCTCAATATGTTGCGTGAGGTTAAGGACCTGCCCGCAGCAAGACTTCCCAGGTCTAAATCTTGATTGCTCTGGTATAAGTTTCGGGTCGACAAGGTTTGAGAGACGGGCTAACAGTAGTCTTTCGAAAAGTTTGTAAGTGTGGCAGAGGAGCGATATAGGGCGGAAGTTTTTGGGATCGTTGTGTGGTTTCCCAGGTTTGGGGATTGCAATGACTTTAGACCTCCTCCAAAGACGAGATATATTCGCAGACTCCAGACAGCGGTTAAAAAGTTTTAGCAACCATAACACCGATACTGGGCCGAGGTGCTTGAACACTGCTAAACAAAGTCAAATCCAAAAGTGCATATTAACTGCCGCATTTTTGTTCCCAGAAAATTAAGTTTAACGTAGATATATTTCAGCAGCTGTCTCCTGACACCGGATGGATGTTCCATTCCGTTTTTTACTGAAACCAGTGTTAAATGTACGTGAAAAAATCCTGAAATTTGGACGAACTTGTTTGTAATGCGGTGCGATAAAAGAACTAGCAGTTTCACTTTGTTTTATTTGAAATTGTTTGTTGTTTAATTTTTTACGGATTTGGGTAGCTTCTAGTAAAGTGGCGTCTTTTTGTATATAATAATATATCCGTATACCTAATTAGCAAGGTGTACCAATCATTCTCCAAAAAAGAGCGATCCGAACCATTGTCATAACAAGGCATCTCTTAACAAGACACATGTCGACCATATTTTAAAGAACTTGGCATTCTCACAATACCCAGCCTTTATGTAGTAGTGCTGTTAGACATTTTATAATAATATGTTTATGACTACGAAACAGACGAGGGCAGGCTGGTAAGGAAAAAATGCGTATGAAAGACTTTGTAAACAAAATCACCCTGGCACTTGGAATAGTCAAACACAGTCCACAGTAATATTTAATGTAACCGCTGCAGTTAAAAAGCATACTGTACACAGGCTCACTCATGGCATTTTTGTTGGAAAGATGTCTTTTTTTATTATTATCTATAGGCTTGCGCTTGACCACTATCTCACCTGATGGTAAGCGATGATGAGGTCGACGGTGAAGCACACTTGCCTAGAAAAAAACCTATTCACTCTTGACTTAAAGACCCCGAAATGGTAGCTATCGGGAAACATAGACTCCGGCAGGGAATTCCACTCCTTAGCTGTACGCATAATAAAAGTGTCCCCAAAACGTTTTGTGCGTATGGGTGGGATGTCCACCATGTATGACGCATCGCCGTACGTCTGGTAGTCCGATGATGGAACGGGCTGGGCGGAATTAAATCATGCAATTCCATCGCACACTCCCCAAAATATAACCGATAAAAAACCGACAAGCTGGCAACTCGGGGACGATGCCAGTGCCTCATTGCCGATGAGTTTCTTAGCCCGCTTTTCAATCGACTCTAGTGCATCAAGCTGGTATTTGGCAGATCCGTCCCAGAGATGAGAACAGTACTCCATGCACGATCGACCTTGCGCCTGATACAGGTTGACCAGCTGTTCCGGCGTGAAGTACCTTCTCACCTTCGCAATGTCTTAATGTATGGCCCAAAATTGAATGTCTCTACTCAATGAACTAATGTAATGTGCATAAAACTGACATGTTATTATTTGACTAAGGTGTTATGATTTGTGTTCGACTTTAAACATATTTTTGATTATTGGTTTCGTTTTAAATTGCTTTTAATTTATTCATATTACATTTTAAATTATGTGTGCATGGTATTTTACATATACTTTAATTTTAATGGTTTTATTTTTTATTGCCTATTTACTAATTGATTAATTTAAATTGAATTTCAGGTATTCTTGTTGATTAGCAAACAACATCAACAACAATCCATCCAATATTTACGATGTTTCATGCAGATTATATTCGAACGCAATGTAAATTGTTACTAAATAAATAAGTTGAATTAAATTGTAGGTTATTGAAATAATAGGCACATGGTTGGCGCAGTGGTTGAGCGATTGACTGCTGCGCTGCGTGTCGCGGGTTCGATTCCCGCACGGAACAAATATTTGTATGACCTACAGATAGTTGTTCCTGTTCTGGGTGTTGTGTATGTGAGTTTATATGTTTGTAAATGCACCCACGATACAGGATGAAGTTAATAGTGTGGAGCAACGTTATAAAAAAAAATATGCCTGACACACAAGACCATTTCCCGATTTTAAATAATGAATTGCTTAATGTATGAATTGAGTCACAAATTATTAAGATTTCGGTAAGTACCTATAACGTCCTTAAATTACCCTATGATACTCATTGACAGTAAAAAATATAAATCACTGAAAGAATTTTCCAAATCGGATTGGTAGTTACAGTCGTTAATAGCTGTTACCTGATCCACCATAAAATCGAACGAATTTGAAACCTCTGCCAGTATCTTTAAGGATTATTTAATTTGTATGAGTTTATTAGACTCGCGCTACTCGATGAACTATTACAATATTAATACAGATGCGGCAATTTGATGTTTAAAACATTAGCGTTAGGATATTTATAACTATTTGACCGACTAGGTGGACCGATGACCTAGTTAAGGTTGGGGGAAGGCGCTGGATTCGAGACGCACGGGATCGGTCAATGTGGCGACGCCTGGAGGAGGCCTATGTCCAGCAATGGACGTCTTTCAGCTGAAATGATGATGATGATGTTGTACAATTTTGGTTAATATGCTGTAAGAGATAAGACAAAAATTTATCAGAGTATTGTAAAAGAATTAGTGTCATTGCTGCTAATAGCTTATTCAAATTATTATATTCAAACAGATCTGGTCTCGTGGTTCGTGTATAAGGCTGAGACGTACAAGATGCAAGTTAAAATCCTGCATCGATAATATATTGTTTTGCTTTCAATTTAGAATCTATTCAATAAGTATTTCTTGCATTATTGTCAATAGCTGTAGACGGTCACATTCTTCAAATATAAAATTTTCGCCAAACTTGTAATAAGTGGGTAGTTGAAAGACAAATTTCCGTATTCATTATAAAACTGGTAGTTAATTGTAACTAAGGTTAAGGAAAACAAAAAGAATGAAAATAAAAATGAACCATGACAATGAAGCTAAAGCCAGTCTACGCACATTTTTATCTTGCCTTACTAAATTCTATTTTATAATTTTACTATAACGTCTCAATTGAAAAATCATCGAGGAGAATGTTGGCATCAGAGAGATTACTAGGAGACTTAATAATAAATTTGCTATATTGCTATGTTAGTGTATTTTTCTGATTGTATACTTCGTTTTTATACCTAGCTATTTCTCATGCCATGATGTAAGCAAACATATTTTTTATATACTGAAACATAAAGTGACACCTATTTCATTTCTTTGTTTCAGAGAAGTACAATCAGACTAATTACCGAGTACCAGCAGTTGAATAACTCTGGGTTACTGGGGCTGAAAAATTGATATCTTCTATGGGACCTGGTGAACTTTTAGAAGTTGGTGGCCGATTTAATAGTCACCAGTCAGTTTGAAAATATTACGTGCCGCTTGCAATAAATTAAATAAAGAGCTCCACTTCGCTATTAAGAAAGCATCACCTACCACAGTCAACAATACTTACGTGTTAGTTTGTATATTAAATAAACGGTTGTTATTATATTTTCAAGGAAGTGTTTCAAATAAGCAGGTCTTTTTTTACGATCATAACCTTCTTTATAGATATTTTAAAAATATTTATAAAAATATATAAAGAAAAATAAAGAAAAGTAATTATTTTTGTAAGTAATTAATTATTTAATATTTAAATTGAATAAAATCGTAATCATAATCATTATTGTTTTTCATGTCTGTTGTTATTTGTATTTAAATAGTTAATTTATATTAACTATTTTTAATAATATTATAAATCATATTTTGAATTCAAAAATATAATTAAATATTGTAAACATAAAGCAAAAATAAGTGGAAGGTTAGCTTTGAACCCGCAACCATGTTGACGTAGGTTCACTGATGCAACTATTAGACTAAACCGACTTAACAAATATTGTTTTTAATAAGTTAATTAGTCCATCGTGGTGACTAAACCGTATTCAATCGCTTACCCACCCTAACGCTACGTGAGTATTCTATATTATTTGACTACCTTGACCGAATCGTTATATTTCGATAAGCTCATACATATCGAATAAAACTTATCTACTGCTAAATTAGCAGCAGACGATCTAACTTTTAGTGGGCCAGCTAACGTCATGGACGGTCAGGTACCAGCTATTACCGAATGTACTTCCAGAAAAAAACTTTACGAACATGTTTCAAATGAACTAGGGACCCGCCACGACTACACATTGCAAAAATTATATAAAAACACCTTTCCTCGTTTATCGCTCTTTTTATTAGTGAAATCCGTATCAAATCCTTTGCGTGGTTTAGAAGAAGTTTAGACAAACGCCGACAGTGAGTAGTTTTATAATATTTAGAGATAATTATAGGAGGTAAAATCGGTCGTTAGTCTTTTAAATAATTTTATTGATTTCTATATATAACCACTAACGGAATTACCGATACTAATGAACGAGCAGCTAATTGCTAATATATTGCCCGATCCGTCGTCCGCACGTCAAATTACCCTGTTTGCCGCCATATTGAATTTATGGTAATTTCGTTTTAACACTGTGGAAACTCATCACTTTATCGATGGTGGATAGCCTGTCGATAATGAATGGTCTTTATTTATGAAGGTTTAACACTCAATCTATCGGCTTTGTTTATGAAAACTTAAAAAGACTGTTGATTTTTGGCGTGAATTGAGGGGCGCATTTTTATAAATAAGGCTGAAAAAGGTTATGGCAGATACAATTTAAGGTAATGATAAAGTTTGGCAAACGGGTTCTTGATAACAGTTGTGAATTGTCCTAATGAGGTTCATGCAGACGGGCTGACGAGACAGTGTGACAATTCGTTTTTATAAGTCCTTTACCCTTCTCCCGGCTACGAAAGTTATTGTGTTTTACCCATATATACATATACATTCTACCGACAGACATATTCATGAAAACCATTTGTTCAAATCCTGGTGAGTAAGAACTAAATTTCGCAGCAGCGGTAAACATGATTTATGTTGTTTAATCAAACTATTAAAGCATGCAGCGCTAAATCGCTTAAAGAGTATAGTTTACTCACGATCAAAACGTCCCAAGTGCCAAGAAATTCATGACACTTACGCGTTTCGTTCAACATAGTATAAAGTAAGGTGTACGGATTGCAGTACAGTTCAGTCGAACAGTGTGAGTGTTCGGATCGCCAAATCTGGTGCGTAGTACCTACATATATAGGTTTTACCTAAATTAACGTAAATCAAAGTTATCGAAATGCATGATGCTAATTCAGTAACATCATCATCATCACCGTCAACAGTATGACTGCACCCACTGCTGAGTTGAGGCCTCTCTTTGACCCCTGTAACACGGGAATTTGTACCTGTACGTGTATTTTGTACCTCATACACCCTTACCCTTATTGCATTCTAAGTTAAGTGTAATCTGTAATTCTGTACTTTTTGTCAAATAAATTATTGCTATTACTCTCTTTTCTTATGCCAATACCCACATTTCTGAAAGAACCTCATCCAGGCTACCCGCGATGGCATCAACGTCATCTGCCCATCTGCTCACCGATCTCTTCTCCTGACGGCCAAAATTTCTTCTTTCACACAATCATCCGCAATATAACCAACATGCAATACATAAAGCCTACAATATCCACATCCACACCAAGGTTTTATTATAGCTCCATGCTCATAATACTATCTTCAAAAACAACGCATTTATGTAGATACATAGGTTCCCAACTCAAAAGCAGAGATGACAAAAGATGACAATGCTATTCTAGTATCGATTCTCGTTTGAATCCTGAGGCTCAAGACACATGACACAAGTGATATGTGACATTAACCTTAAAGGAGATTGCCCATTCTTCTATGGACCGCCGTTGCGCATAAAAGAGGGGAGAGGTCATACTTACAAAGGAAATAAAAATTTTCCATTTATTTTGTGGGGTTTTTGCTTTTTCTTTGATTTTCTGTTCGTTCTACACAATCCACACAACCAGCACAGAAACAGTACAATAGTCTTCAAAAAGATTTCTTGAGCGTGCATGAGTCCGAAGACTACTCAACACGAACTCAACGCAATGATAAGTTATTAATTAGCACAAAAAACTCAGCAAATATCAACGCTAAAACAAAAGTTCGCTACCGCGCCGACAATGCTTTGTTTGGCACCTAGTTTGACTTTTATTTGACAATTACATTTTTGACAATGACATTTTTGATAGTTGACAGTTCACCTTTCATTTACACCGCCTGTGGTAGTGTTACCAACAATTAATCTATATCATCCTGACCATAAGTGATTTGTTAATTAGAGAATGATTTTTAATTAGTAAAGTAAAATCATTTTAATTATGTTATATATAAATAAAAATATTGATAAAGCGGGCAATGTAATAATTGAAATGATTGTTAAAACTCAGCATCTGCCCTTACACTATTAGTAACACCGATTACGGGGAGGTTCATAAAATGGCAACACTGTTTTCACTAAAGTACGCCATTAAAATAAAATCGAATAAATAACTAATTAAACACAAAATATTAACCCCACATACGATTTCGGTCAAGTTAAATTATAATTTATGAGTATATTTTTGTGGTTATACTCTTTTATTATAAAGCGATACTGATTTTGGTCATTCTCCTTTAGACCAACGCCATCGCTGACATCGAATGAAGTGTCATTTAAATAACAAAAAGTGAATTTAATGTCAGGCGTTAACGTTCTCCAATTATCTGTTACGACTATTTGTTTAATTCACAGACATTAATCTAACTAGATAATGCAAGTCCCTCCATCTGTATGCCAACCAAGCGTGTCACTTCTTCACACACAATTTAAAAACTTTACTTACCAATGATAGAAAACATTTCCAATGCCTCGGCCAACTTTTTATATACAGTTTTTAAAGCTCAATATGGCATAACTATGCATTTTTCTAGATTTCGGTGGATTGCCAGTGACGATAATGCTAAATAAAAATCTCAAATTACGATCATTGATCGTAATTTTACCTTAATTTTTTGGCGCGCAAAGTACATACAATCGCGTCATCTAATTAGATATATATCTGTGGTTTAAGTATCGTTAATTTAGTTGTAGTTATTTTTTAAACAATTACGGTAGGTAAACTTTATTACTATCTTTATTTTTTAAACATATAAAAGAAGAAAGTGACTGACTGATTCACTCACTGACCATCAACGCACAGCCCAAACGGCTGAAGCTTCAATCATGAAATTTGTACGTACTTAATCTGAATTTTATGTCAGCATTATACAGTTAAAGAGACTCGTCATTAAGAAACTCGTCTAAAGTATAATAACATTTTTGAAGCAGTAACCCATTAAGCGTCTTTTTAAACTTCTGCAATGGCATACATTTTATTTCATCGGGCATTTTATTATATATTTGTGGAGCAATACCAAAGAAGCTCTTTTTCATTAAAGAAGTTTTACATTTCACAAGGCATAGTTCATTATTATATTGAGCACGCATCGGAGTTTTCTTTACTGAACATAGCTTTTTGAATAAATGTGGATTTATTTTGTGGAGCACGCATCGGAGTTTTCTTTACTGAACATAGCTTTTTGAATAAATGTGGATTTATTTTGTGGAGCACGCATCGGAGTTTTCTTTACTGAACATAGCTTTTTGAATAAAATATGGAATGCAGCTAGCTATCTGTTGTTTTTAAACCACACATTGAACGTATACATCTTTTCTGCATCCTGAAAACAAGTTCCCTATTTGTTGACTGTCCCCAAAAAATAACACCATACCGCAGAATTGAGGCGACCAGGCCATGTTAGGCTGTTAACAGTGTCTCAGTATTTACTTTCTTTGAAAGTTGATATAGCAAATATGCCGATTTACTTAATCGCTTGCAAATTTCCTCCAAATGAGGTTTCCAAGTCAGTTTATCATCTACAGTTATACCTAAGAACTTCGCAGCACTAACTTCCTCTATTTCATAATTATAATAAGCAACATTAACTAGTGGTTTCTCAAGCCGTTGGTGAAAGTGTTTTACTTTGGTTTTATTTAAATTAATTATTAGATTATTATCACTAAGCCAATTTTTAAAGAATTATTAATGTCATTTTGATAATTGTTTAGATTATTACATTCTACAATAGCCGTGCTATCATCCGCAAATAGTACCATTCTTTGCCCTGTGGATTTCGGTAGGTCGTTTATATATATCAGGAATAGCGGTGGTCCCAGAACGCTACCTTGAGGCACGCCATATTTTATGTACCTTGGTTCAGAGGTAGATGTGGTTTCTAATTTGGTTGTAGGACATATTCTAGAGATTTCCGTACATAATCTATCACTTAGGTATGATTCTAAAAGTTTAAGGATGTTCCCTCTAATGCCACCATGTAATTTTTGCAGTAATATTTTATGATCCACAAAGTCGAACGCCTTCGTCATGTCTGTATATATCGCACAAACATGTTTCTTTTTATCGACAGATGTCAAGACACTTGATAATAAGTCAAACAGTGCCATATTAATATTGTCATTTTTTCTGAACCCCTTTTGTTCATTGCAAAATAATTTAAATTTTTCAAAATAAGCGTAAATGTAATTATAAAATACTTTCTCAAATATTTTTGAAAATACCGGCATTTTTGCAATTGGTCCATAATTGCCAACATCTGTTCTGTCATTTCTTTTAAAAAGGGGCTTAATGATTACTTTTTTTAAAACTATTTGGGAATATACCATCAGCAATGCAGAGATTGATTACATGTGACAGTGGTGGCGCTATAACTTCCTTAACATATTTTATCACTTTGGTTGATATCCCATCGTGTCCGACGGTATTTGTATTCTTAAGGCTGTTAATTATTTGAACTATGTCATCATCTGCAACAGGCAACATGAATAATGAATGTGATGTTAGATTTTCACTATATTTTTTTGTCGACGTACAATTCGTTTGTATATTGTTTTCAACAGTCTCAATAAAATATTTATTAAATTCATTTGCTATATCCATGGGATGGGTCAAAATTAAGTTATGTTTTATTATAGATAATATTGGTTCTTGGGGCACACAAAATTTTGATTTGTTTATTACTTGCCAGGCTGCTTTTGATTTGTTTTGTGATACGTTTATAAAATGGTTATTTTGGGCTTTCTGGGTTAATTTTATTATTTTCCTGTAAAGTGTGGAATATTTTTTTAAAACATGTTTATTTTTTGAGTTAGGATTTAGTCTATATACCCGGAGTAGCTGTCTCTGTTTTTTACTACATAATTTAATTCCACGAGATAACCATTTAGTCTTTTTTTTAGTATATATAGTGACATTCTTTTCCGGGAAGCATAAACGATACAATAACAAAAAGTCATCTTTAAAATTTTCCCAAGACTTGTTACCATCTTTGGCGATGTACACTTGCAAGAAAGATAAACAACTCAATTGATTTTTAAATTTGGATAAATTATATGCTGAAATGTCTTGTTTTTTAGTTTTCCAGAATTTTAGCGTACAGATTTTATTAATAGGTACTTTGAGTAACTGAGAAGTATGATCTGAAAGAACTAGATCCATTATTTCCGCTTTGCATTCTTTTCGGTAAGTGTGTGCAAAATTGTCGATGCAAGAATTACTACTTAATCTGGTCGGTTCATAGAGAGCAAGTTTGAGATTATATTGTCAAAGAAAATTTTCAAATTCTTATGTACTTTTGTTTATTTATAGTACATTGATATTGAAGTGAATGAATTTTTTGCAATATGTCGTCTAGTTTTTCATAAAATACGTTATAGTTATATTTAGGTATCCTATATACGCAGACAATTATAATATTATGAGTTATCAGCTCTATACCACAGCACTCGAAAATACCGGTCACTGATTGTTTTGCTACTCCCATAAATTTTTGTCACTTTTAGGTTTACGTACCTGAAGGGTCCAAACGGAGCCCTATTGCTGCCAATCACGTGTCTGTCTGCCCGTCCGTGGTCTGTCACCCAATTTTGTTCCAATGATTTTTTTAACTGCCCATTGATCTGTAAACTTTAAATTTGGTGATAATGTTCATTATTACGTATATTTTACTAACAAATACCCATATATTGATAAATTAGTCAATCATCAGTTTTTCTTTGGTACGGAACCCCTATGTGCGAAGTCTGACACGCACTTGGCCGTTTTTAGGGTTCCATACCCAAAGGGTAAAAACGGGACCCTATTACTAAGAGTCCGTGGTCCGGCTGTCTGTCTGTCCGTCTGTCACCAGGCTGTATCTCATGAACCGTGATAGCTAGGCAGTTGAAATTTTCACAGATGATGTATTTTTGTTGCCACTATAACAATAAACACTAAAATCAGAATAAAACACATATTTAAGTGGGGCTCCAATAACAACAAACATGATTATTTTGCCGTTTTTTGTGATAATGGTTCGGAACCCTTTTTGGGCGAGTCCAACTCACACTTGGCTGGTTTTTATACTAATCGCTATCGCGACGCTTTCGTTGGTAGAATGTCACTTGTCTGGATCGAATTGGAGTAATCAGTTTTGGCTTTAGAGATACTTTTAATCTAGATTGATGGTGGAATTGAGTCTTACCGGGATTTAAACGTGGTACTCCAGGTTTCTTGAAATAAATGCGTCACTAATTTAACGCAATTCAACTGACGCGAATGGCTGTTAAAAATTGATTGAACCAATTACTAAATTAACCTGCATTTGACAATTTGCAACAACAATTTTGCTATATTTTGTGTTCCAAAAAGTGGACTTAATTTTTTTATTAGATAGTTTAACATGCTTTAACTGCCTGACCTCTGATTTAGACATAATGCTATTCCAATTAAATTGCTTTAAATTCATAATTATACACATAATTTGTTAAGACAGACCTTAATTATTAATGATGTTCTTTGAAGAAAGGTCAGGGACGTAGTATCTACTCACAACCAGAATGCGGGTATGCTAGAGATGTAAATGAAAAAAAAAACGAATTGTTTTTTTTCACAATCTTGAAAAGAAACATGAAAAAAAAACTTGGCACCGTCGTTTTTTTTCTACATATGGTTTTTTTTTCAGAAAAAGTGAAACACTGAATTTGGTTGTTTTGTTTTTTATTAAAGTGAAATTATGTTTTAATCAATGGGTACCTACTATAATAAACATACTGCCACACTCAGAGTCGTTAACGGTTACTTAAAGCTCTCCTTAGTAGAGATTTTTAGTACAAAATCTATACTAAGGAGCGCGTTAAGTAACCGTTAAATGTCTCTGAGTGCGGCAATTAGAAAATACTTAATTTGTTACAATCAGAATCATCTTTTATTTATAATTAGGAAAATCTCCGTCCGTAAATGGTAAACTTTAGTGGGTGTTGCCAATTATTTTAAGACATTTATGTAATAATTAACAAAAAACAAATGGATTTTTCTTAGTAAACTAAAAGTAATTAATATCAACTCATATACGATAACCGTCTTACCATATTTTTATTTTCGTAATCTTGAAAAAAATCCTACCCCAGAATAAAAACTGTTTTTTTAAAACGTTTTTTTCTCATTTGAGAAAAAAAAAACCTTCTTTTTTACAACTCTATGTATGACCTAGATGTATGAACATATACAAAACATAAGGAGTATGTAAGCCAGTGGCGTTCTAAAGTTTCTTCCTATGGGCAAAACATATAGGTATGATTGCTCATTTAGTCATCATTTTCATAAATTAACAAAATCTACAGGCTCATCATAATCTCGCAAATGTCTACCCATATTATAACTAACTCTTCCCATTATCTTTTCTCCCGAAGTTAACGACGCTTACAAACGTTCGATGGCAACATTAAGAGGCCAAAGCCCTCTGGTCATGACCCCCGAAACGATAAGTAGGTAGTAAGAATGACTTAGATGAAATTACACAACGTTGGGATCCCTAGACGATAAGTCTGAGAGTATTATCGAATATCCACGGATCATAAAAGAAGATAATAATTTAGGGGCCTATAAAGCTGTAGATGAGTTTTCTTGAGTCTAAATAACGTGAAATTTTACTAAACTTGCTGGACTCACTGGGGTTGCTACTATATTGATTCTGAATTAAAAAAAAACGGAGTACGTAGTATAAATTTACATACATAAATACACTGATTCGTCTAAAAATACATCTTATCAAGCTTGCATGCCTTAGAGGGTAGAAAGATCACGACGCCACATACGACTAAGGTTGCAAGGTAACACGACGTAACAATAGTGTAATAATGGTCCCACTAAAAACATAAAAATGTGAAAAGCACTAAGCTCGACAAAAACATAAATGTGAAAAAAAAACAATCAATCAAAAAACCCGAGTGCCTAACAAGTGAAAAGATATCTTAGCTGGCAGACCTAAACCATATCATTATGTATCCTCCGACTGCAGAGCATGATTTTCTTCTTGTTTAGGTACATATTTTTAGTTCGCTTCTTAAGCAATCGGGTTTTTTGATTTTATTAGATTTTTTAATTAAGGTACAACTTTTTAGTATTTTTTTTTTCGAATTACTTTTAATCCTATAAGTGGTATAAATTTTTGTTATATTTCACCATAAAAAAAGGAATTGGAAAAATAAGATTGGTACCCCACAATATGGTGCAAAAAGCCGTCATATTTGATTTTTAAAGTCACTTTTCTAAGTTTCTTAATTATATAAATCTGTCTAGTGGTTTGAAATAATGAGGTAATAAAGAACATGATACGCGCGAAAAACACAACCCTTTCCATGCAATCGGTTAAAAAGACGCCAAGTTCCAAGAATAAGAACTAATTTAAAGTGTATTCGGTCTGTAACAATAGATTAAGGTAACGCAGCCAATGCAACCTCGTAACAGTACCTACTCTATGAATGATGTGACAAACGCCCGCAAAAGAACTCGTGACAGCCGTGACCGAGCTCTGCCCAATATTGCCCAAGAATCCCTGTAAAATCGTAATGTCAATGTGTCCGTGCAAAATAGCGCTTTGTTTGTAGTGACCTCTCTGTCTGCGGCGCGCCGCCACTTACGGTACTTTGTGACTTTAGGCTCTTTAGACAAGTGATATTCTATCTTCAAAAGCATCGTGGTAGTGTTTGGAAAAATCTCAAAAATGTATGGGAATACCAACATTGGAAGGCCGGACCGATGGACCGCCCCCACTCTAGGTGGACCGAGGATCTGCTTAAGGCTGTGGGAATCCAGTAGATGCAAGACGCACAGGACCGATAAGTGTGGTCTTTCGGCTGAAATGATGATGATGAAGCACTATCGAAATGTCACGTGATAAATCCCTTACATTTTGGCATTTCAACCATCATTATCGCTGATAGAATCAAAAATTGTCTAGGATCTGCCCTTTGCAGATGCAGTGGAGTTTTTCTTGAGATACTAGTTATGGCAATGACTTAAATAAAACTGAGAAATTGGTCAAAGCAGAAAACATTCACATTTTACTATGAGTAGTAGTTTATGTTTTATGTTTTGTCTGATTAGTTGAACCCGCGACTTTGAGCGGTGGCCAGCTCATGAATAAAAACCCTAGTCGAGAGTGTGTCGGACTCGCGCACCGAGGGTTCCGTACCATCATGTATTATTTGTTGATGATTTCTGAAAAAGTGTGCTATTCTGAGATATCGTTTAAATTTTCCTGTAATCTGTACATACACCTCTATTACATAGAACAATTTCATATTTTTTCCTATGAAAATTTCGCAAACGGGGGGAATTTTTTAAAAATAACACCATTATTTTAAAAAAATCGTCAAATGTCAAAAACTATGCGGCCTTAAAAAAAGTTAAAATTGTTTGATAATGTAAAACTACCACTCTTTCATATGATAACCCACAAGCCCTAGTAGATCCACTTCGATTTTTTAAGAACCCCTTTTCAGAACCTGTTGCAAAAAAAAACTTTATTATTTGCCAGCATTTTGCAGTTTATACAGATCATACGCAAATTGACTGAGCTTCTTTGACAAAGCGTCGATATGATGTTTTCAAGTCAGATGACTATCTATGTAAAGGCCCAGAAATTTCACTTTCAGAGATTGCTATGTTACCATATTTTATATTCACTTTCGGTTTATTTGTTCTTTGATTAAATGTCATTATTTTAGTTTTGTTGAGATTAATTTTTAGATTATTATTAACTAGAGTGCGCGCAAGATAAGTCTGCGCGCGGTCAAAATCGGAACTAATCGTTTGTCATTTATGTCAGGTGTAAAGAGAGTGTGTTGTATTCTGTGTTTTTAGTCGTTTCCGAAGTAAATAATCGCCATAATTAAGCAAAAAGTAATTTAAAGTGCTGGCAGGGTTGTTTTCTTCAAGTTAACAAGACAATAAAGGGCCTACGGTACCGTTTTACAAAGATAGAGCCCGCGTTGCTTATTTGACAGGTAACTTTTAGGGATACCATTATACTAAAATTTCCCTAAATTTTCGTACTACCGGTGCCTGACAGTATTGGTTTTTGGGTGGTACATAAATATACCAGCGGGACAGGACCGGCATCATGTAATATCATGCATCATTGTTATTTTGTTTTAGGCGTTTCTGAACGCACCGTCACCCAAATAACTCAAAAGGGTTATGTGGCAGCAGCTTCTTCAAAAATTGTTGAAGAAGAAATCAAAAAAGAATTGAAATTGAAATGGACGGTATTAGCCACTGCCAGCAGGACCATTGTTAGATCAAATTTAACAGTAGGTACTAAGTATTCAATAAAAGATTTACAATAATTTCACGAAGCTTTTTTCATCATATTCTATGCAATTATATAAAGCTAGTAATAAATAATGTGTTATGTACTATACATATAAGTAATTATATTCATTATAATTCAATGGATTTATTATTCTTACACTGACAAAATAGATGACATGACAGGGTGACATCAATCAAAAAAGAAGTAAATGTAAGTTGGTACAAAGAAGGCCACATATATAACACCTCCGTCCCAAATCATCTTGTTGACACGTTTCCAGGGTTTTACTTTTCCTATCTTTGTATTCGGGTACCCAGCATCTGATTAATATGCCTTTTGCATATCTGACCTGAATCCGTTTCTATTTGGTAGTGTAATTGGCCTAAAACCCTTAAAACGGTTCCGAATTCCCATTTTATTTGGTCGTTTGTGTAGCTGCGTATTTGCACTCTCTGCCCGACAGTAAATGAGCGTACCGTTGCCTCATCAGCCGGCGGTCGTGTTTCATCCCTTGTCCTCGCCTTGAAATGAACACTTAGGGTGTTTCTTACCTCCCTGCCAAACATGAGCTCATATGGACTTTTATTTGTGCTGCTACTCGGCGTCCTGCGTAGGCGTTCCTTAATGCCCAGTAGTTTATCCTGTAAAGTGCCTGGCTCTGCACTGATGCTATGTATTGCCTTTTTTATTGTTTGTACGTAACGCTCTGCCTGTCCATTCGTGGCCGGATGGTATGGGGCTGTGGTTTTGTGTACAACCCCGCTTTGTCTGAGGAATGATTCAAATTAATTTGAAACCAATTGTCGACCGTTGTCTGATACTAAGGTAAGCGGCAATCCGAATGTTACGAAAAGTTCTTTAAGTCGGCGGATACACCATGAGCTTGTGGTTGTTTTCGTTTCTATTATTTCCACCCATTTTGTAAATGCATCCACTATTATAAATAATGAGTAACCCTTAATCGGCCCAGCAAAATCGATATGGATCCTTTGCCATGGACCTGATGGTAAGTCCCAATGATGTAGTGCTGCGCATGCAGGTTGATTTTGCTTTAATCGACATTCTCGACAGCTTTTAACTATGTCTTCTATGTCTTGATCCAAATTTCTCCAGAATACGTATCCACGCGCCAGTGATTTCATTTTGACTATCCCAAGATGCCCTGTGTGTAGTTCTTCTAAAACCTGTTGTCTAAGGGTTGTCGGAATCATCACTCGTGTTCCTTTTATAATACAACCGTCTTGTATGGTCAATTCGTTGTCATTGTAGCCGTATCTTCTCACTGAGGTGCCATGTTTTAAAGCTTCCAATAAATGGTTATATTCATCATCGAGTTGGGTCTTTTCGGCGATTTTTATACGGTCAACGGCAATTGTGTTCATCTGATTTAATTGAAATGCGCAATGTACGTCAATTAGGTTATTTGCTACTGTATCTACGGGAAATCTTGATAGATAATCTGCATTGCTATGATCATCCGATGTTCTGTATTCAATAGTGTAGTCAAAACCAGATAGAAAATGTGCGTAGTGAAAGAGCCTCATTGTGCTCATCGCCGGCAAAGTTTTGTGTGGATTGAAGATTGTAGTTAATGGTTTATGGTCTGTAATGATTATGAATTTTCTTCCGTAGCAGTAGTGAAAAAATTTCTTTAATCCCCAGAATAAGGAAGTCGCTTCTTTGTCTATCTGGCTGTATTTTTTTTCGCTACTTGTCAATGTACGTGATGCAAAAGCAATAGGTCGATCAGATCCATCCGATAATCGGTGCAATAGAACTGCTCCAAGTCCAAAAGGTGAAGCATCTGTAGCGAGAACCAAGGGTTTCTCAGCGTCGAAATGCATTAAAACTCTCTCACTGAGAATTTCCTGTTTAATTTTCTTGAAACTCTCATTACATGTGTGCGTCCATTCAAATTTAATGTCCTTCTTTAGTAGGTTATTAAGAGGACTGGATATGGAAGCTAAATTCGGTATGAACTTATTGTAATAATTAGCCATTCCTAGAAATGTCCGCAGTTCGTTGATGTTGCTGGGACGTTTTGTATCCAGAAAAGCGTTTACCTTGTTTCTATTTTTGTGCAGTCCATTTTTATCAATGGTGTGTCCCAAGTATTCGATTCTTCTTTGAAAAAAATGACATTTATCCTTATTGAGTCTGAAATTTTTTTCTTGTAATTTTTGTAATACCAAGCGTAATCTTGAAAGAAGTTCTTCTTCTGAACGCCCCTGAATGATTATGTCATCAAAAAAACATTTCACTCCAGCTACCCCTTGAAGCAAACGATCCATAAATTTTTGCCATAGATTCGGAGCAACCTTGACGCCAAACATAAGTCTATTTACTTTAAACGTACCCTTGTGTGTGCTTAATGTTTGCATGTTAGCGCTGTCCTCGTCCATCATCATGTTTAAATAAGCTTGACTGATATCAAGTGTGCAAAATATTTGACCTCCGTTCATCTCTACCAGAATATCCTCTATGATCGGAATTGGGTATTGTTCATCCCGTATCACTTTATTTAAGGTGACTTTATAATCCGCGCATAAGCGTATACTACCATTTGGTTTGACAACAGGAACCACTGGTGTTCCCCACTCAGAGCTATCAACTTTTGTAATTACCCCTTGTTCGCAGAGTCGTACTATTTCATCATCAACTTTAGTTTTAAGAGCATATGGTATGCGTCTAGGCTTAACAAAAATTGGTGATGCATCTTCCTTTAGGGTCAAATGAGCTTTGTAATCAGGTATGCAACCAAGGGAGCCATCGAATACCTTAGAATATTCAGAAAGTAGCTTTGGGTGTTCTTTAGTATTAACTACGTTTATATTTGCCAGATCCAAGTTCATGGCTCGTATCCATGTTCGACCGAAGATAGGGTCAACATCTTGTTTGATAATGTATAATTTTCCCTCAAGTGTTTGGTCATTGTATTTACACGTAACGTATGCCACTCCGAGTGGTGCGAAGGTTTCTCCTGTATATGTTCTCATCGTAATATTAGTTTTGTAGATCTTGCATCCAGTGTTCAATGTTTTAAAATCTTTGTGAGAGATAGATGACAGAGTAGCTCCTGTATCTACTTCCATTTTCAGTTTCGAGTTATTGATGCGTACATTTATTATAAATTTGTCTGTGTCGTTGGATCGTATTAAATTCATATCCCAGGGGGTGGTGTCATCGACTATATCTGAGGAGTTGTTCGTGTCCTGCAGCTCCACGTGCTCAGGCTCCAGTTGGTTGAGCGTTGGTTGTAGACAAACGCGAGCAAGGTGTCCAACTAGTTTCGGTTAATGAAAAATTACTATTGATTAAAGGAAAAAAGATCAGTTATGCTGGCAACATTAAGCACTCTAACCAATTTATTACATTTTTAAGACAAAGACATAGATATTTTATTTCAAGTAGGCCACCAAGCGGCACTTTTGAACGTTACATTAAATTTAAAAATAATAATAGTTGATTCTACCGTGCATTCGGAAAGTAGCTTGTAATGGAGAAGAATGCACAAGAAACTCCATACTTACTCTTTTAAAAAAATAAATGTTTTACAATATTTAGGTACATAAGTACATACCTTGATGAATGAAATTGAGTTTATACAATACAAATATATTTATACAGTCTTCAGAAGGTCCAACAATAGTGAACTTCAAAACAATAGTGTTCTGCATATCACTTGTTTTTGCGCCCTAGTGGATGTGGAGCAGGACTAGCATTTAGCCAAGCATTTTTATCAGTTTCATTTCATTTATTTATTCACAAACAATTGACATTGTGTCGAATATTGGGTACATAATTACAAGAATTGGTAGAACATGATTGCAGTAAAATTATCACTTCAAGACAAATTAAATTACTGTAGCAAAGCGTATATGATCCAAAAAAAAAAGGATGCAATGTCATATTAATCTAATAAATATAAGTTGCAAACCATTATAATGAATGATAAATATATCAGTAAAATAAAAAAAGGGAATGTCAATTTAATCAAATATGTCACAAACAGTTAGCATATCAGTTCAATACAATATATATCACATGCAAATATAATGTCAAATTAACTAATTTTGTCATAAAAACAATTACTAGATTAACGAATTCATTCCAATATCTCACAAGCAATTATAATGTCAAATCAATCAAAATGTCACGAACAATTAGAAAGTCGAAATAATCAATTATTATATCAAATTAATCAAAATGTCACAAACATTATTATGTCAAATTAATCCAGTGTATGACCCAAGCACTATAATGTCAAATTAATCTTATATTTATGTCACATAAAATTATAATGTTAAATTAATAAAAATAATATGTCATAACCAATTACAATGTTGAGTTAAACCAAATATATTTATAATGTCGGATCAATTCATCTAGTTTTAACTGCTTGACATAAAATCTGACATCGAGAGTTAACTCATCGTAACAGACGTTTACGCTGAGTACGCAGTCACCGTCAACATGCGTCATATTGCAACTATGCATTTACCGGAAATTAGAGATAATTATTTTTCTTTGCATTATATTCAGTCTTGTATCAGCCACCAGCTAAATATCCTGTATTTTTATAATTAAATTAATTGTATAATAAATAAACATTTTTTTAACTAAATCCCCGACCGCCGAAACATAACTGGCGCAGTCGGTAGGATCGCGACGTTCTAAGATCGAATCAAACTCTTCATCTTAAGAACGACGGTTCTCAAATCGTTCCTTCGTGATCTACAAAGAACCTATCGCGCGGTCGGACACCTCTACGGTCATCGGGATAATTCTCCGGAGAATTGGAGGAAGCTGCGTTGGAGGAGACTCGACACGACAGGAGATGCAGTGGCTACTTTGGTAAGTACTCTCGTTTTACCAAGTGTCCTTGCTCTATTTCCTGCCTTATTCTAATTTGTGTATTTTATGTTAATCTATGTGTATCTGTCTCTAAGCTAAAATCGCAGTAGGCAAACACAAAATTATAATAAGTAGCGTTAACTATCCCACGCGTAAACTCCAAGGTTAAATTTGACACCTCTATTGTTTCGCGTCGAGCGCCACTAGGCAGGCAAGCTACAGAAAAACAATGTCGCTCAGGGATTATGATGCCAACTATAAACCTTACAAACTAATCGCAGATTTAATGCCAAGATATGATGGCAATCCTAAATTACTTAATTATTATATTAGGGAAGTAGAAAACTTATTACTGTTAACTTCCGAAGCAGATCGTTCGCACCCAGCATTCATCTGCTTAATTAAAAGTAGGCTCAGTGGTCAAGCCATAGACGCAATAGCATACGAAGGCCACTTAAACTCATGGCTAACAATTAAGAACGCGTTAGTTAGGCGCCTTGGCGAACCACGAAACGAAATACAAGTAATGCAGGAGTTAACGCGAGTGCGTAAGTCTAAGGCAGAAGACGCTGAAAGCTTCGGCATACGCCTCCGCGAGCTGTTAGATACTCTGTATTCCGTAGGAGAACATGGCAATAAATCGTATTATGAAAAGATGGTTATTGAACAGTATATAAACCAGTTAGACTTCCACGTCTCGTTGGGCGTTCGAATCGCCAAACCAGAAACCTTCGAAGCAGCCATCATAGCGGCTAGACAAGAAGAAGCTAGGCTTTCATATAATAGAGCTAATTACAGTAATAATCCTTCAACGTCACAAGCAAAGCCAAAGGAGTTATCCAAACAACCAGGCAATAATAATCCTATCCGTAATACAGTAAGCCCGTTTGCACCTGGCTTTATTATTCCCTCACAAAACTTTGTACCTCCACAAAATTATAGGACTCCCGAACAGCGTCAACAATGGGTACAATCTGTATTGCCCTGGAAGACCAAACCAGCATCAGGTAACTTTAGACCAAATGGTTCCAGTAACTTTAGGAATCAACAAAACATTCCAAAACCACCGGTTCCCACGCCAGTATCATCGGACGTCACAATGCGTACGGCAGGTAAGCCAGAAAACCCACAGTTCGCTCAGCAGTTGTTCTACATTCCAATTCAAATGGCCACTCAAGATCAACTAGGATCCAGTGACATGGATCTCTACAACAATATCACAGACGGTAACGGAATAACGCTCGAGCCGAATGTAACCATGGACGAACAAGAGGTAAGTTGTGACCAGGATTTTACCTTGGACACCAACCAAGACAACCAGACTTAGTTTCAATCAATTTCCAGACCAAGAAATATTTACCGTACATAATACTACCAGAGTTTGATGGTAAGTTTCTGTTAGACACAGGGGCCAGTCATTCAACTATAGCAACTGACGTAGTTGCAGGCACCATATTCGAGTATTGTGTAGAAACAGAACCCTTCCAAATTAATACGGCACACAGTTCTTCAGTTCACGACAAGGTAGTGTACCTTCCTTTACCTCCCGCGTTTAATAGTGATATAACACATAAGTTCTTAATATTCGATTTCGACCCTAAATATAAAGGTCTTATCGGAATGGACCTTCTGCAAAAATTAAAGAGTAACATTGATTTAAATAACAATGTGTTACGTACATCTACATCGGAAATACCAATACACTTTAGTTCTCCACCTCAAAAGATAAGTATCGAACCCAGATGCGAAAAGATAATTAAAGTAAAAACAAACTACTTAGATGGACAATACCTTCACGACGATTTAATCTGGTCAGATGATTTAATGTCCCCAGCAGCTATAGTTAACGTCACAAACGGTTCTTTTAAAACGTCGTTAATTAATCATAGTGATCAAAAGAAGTGTATCCCGCTTAACCCGTCAATTGAATTAGAGTTATTTTCCAATGCCAATAGAAATGATAGTCACAATATTAATACCATACAAGTAGAAAATAACATTGACCATATATTAAACCAAAACCTTCAGAAAATCCGTACAGATCACATGAACGAAGAAGAAAAGCGCGAAATAACCCGGTTATGTTATCAGTATAGGGACTTGTTCTATGCAGAAGATATACCACTCACTTTTACACACGCTGTTAAACACGAGCTCAGATTAAGCGATAATACACCAATTTTCGTACGTAGTTACAGACAAGCTCCTAAACAACGCGAAGAAATTCGTAAACAAGTGGATAAGCTCCTTCAGCAAGGTATCGTGCGAGAGAGCATATCTCCTTGGTCATGTCCCGTGCATATCGTACCTAAAAAACCCGATTCCTCAGGCAACGTCAAATGGAGACTCGTAATCGATTACAGACGACTCAATGACCGTATCATTGAAGATAAATACCCCTTACCAAATATACACGACATTTTAGACAGATTAGGAAGAGCGCAATACTTTACAACCCTAGACCTTGCTAGCGGTTTTCACCAAGTGGAAATGCACCCTAACGATACTGAAAAAACCGCATTCACCACTGAACGAGGACATTATGAGTTCCTTAGAATGCCTTTTGGGCTCAAAAATGCTCCAAGTACATTTCAAAGACTAATGGATCATATATTAAGAGGCATAGATAATGTTTATACATATTTAGATGACGTAATAATAATATCTACGTCATTGCAGCAACACATTGAAAAATTAAAACAGGTATTCGATCGATTCAAAACTCATAATCTAAGGATCCAGTTAGATAAATCACAGTTCCTACAAAAACAGGTTAACTTCTTAGGACACGAACTAACAGATGAAGGTTTAAAACCTAACAAGGACAAGATAAAAGCTGTACTTAACTTCCCTTTGCCCATGACCCAGAAGGAAATAAAAGGCTTCCTAGGTTTAGTCGGATATTATAGAAAATTCGTAAAAGATTTCGCCAAGCTTACTAAACCAATGACCCTTTGCCTTAAGAAAAATAGTAAAGTCATACACTCGCCGGATTTCTTAGAAGCTTTCAATAAGTGCAAACAAATTCTTACTAACGCCCCAATACTACAGTACCCTAATTTTGATGAGCCTTTCATCCTCACCACCGATGCCTCAGATGTAGCATTAGGTGCGGTATTATCCCAAGGAATAGTAGGTTCCGACAAACCGGTAGCATTTGCATCCCGAACACTATCAGATACCGAATCACGTTACTCTACAATAGAAAAGGAGCTTCTCGCCATAGTATGGGCAATAAAATACTTTAGGCCCTACCTTTACGGCAGAAAGTTTATCATCTACACGGACCACAGGCCTCTCACCTGGCTAATGTCATTAAAAGATCCAAATTCTAAATTAACTAGATGGCGTCTAAAACTCTCGGAATACGATTACAAGGTTGTGTACAAGAAAGGTCGCCAAAACACTAACGCAGACGCTCTATCACGTATTAAAATCTTCCACGGCAGTATCGACTCTCTAGCTGTTAATTTAGATGATAACGAAGACGATGAAATAATTAATCGGATATTCGAAAACGCGCGTAGGGAAGCCGAAATTCAAACAGACACAGTAGCACCCAATGAAAATATACAATTACAAACCCCAAGCATTCCCGAATCTGATATAGGTACAGATAGCATGACTCTAGTGTCAGCTGAACCTGAACTAGTGTCCACAAGACATACACAGCCTGACAACGAAAATAAAGGCATACCCATCATAGCAGACGCTATTGATAGGCAGTTAAAACAGTTCCACATTAGGTCAACACCCGGTTCTATGTATAGAGTAGATAACAGATCCACTAACTCAAAAGTAGTTATAAAAGATGTCTTTATTCCAGTAAATAATACAGAGTCCGAGATAATTAGATTCCTGAAAGAGCACACCATTGCTGATCGTATATTCCATTGTTACTTTCATAATGAGGAATTATATCATGCCTTTTCTAGAGTTTACACAACAATATTTAACGACAGAGGTCCTAAGTTACTTAAATGCACAACACGCGTAACTCTAGTAGAAAACAAACCTGAACAACAAGAGTTGATTAAAAAATATCACGAAGGTAAGACCGTTCATCGTGGTATTCAGGAGACGTATAAGCAGTTGCACAGAAATTACCATTGGCCGAACATGCTTCTTACCATTCAAAAATTCGTTAATCAATGTGACACCTGTTTGAAATCTAAATACGAACGCAATCCTCTTAAACCACCTCTAGCTATAACCGATACCCCTCGTAAACCAATGGAACACATATTTATGGACCTATATTCAACCGGAGGCGCAACGTTCCTTACATTCATTGATAATTTCTCTAAATACGCCCAGGCAGTCCAACTAACAGCATGTAGTAGTGTACATATAGCTGAAGCATTGCTAAACGTTTTCTCAGTGTTAGGCTTACCAAATAAAATAACCACTGATTCAGACACTAAATTCGACAACGATGTTATCAAAGAGATTTGTGCACTACATAACATCCATGTACACTTCACGACACCCTATAATCCTAATTCTAATTCCCCTATTGAACGTTTACACTCTACTCTAGCAGAAATAATTAGGATACAAAGAATGACTAACAAAGATGACCCTATACAGCTAATTATGAAGTACTCTATAATAGCGTACAACAACGCTATCCATTCGGCAACAGATTATACACCTCATGAGTTATTATTCGGACACACAGCATCCAGAAACCCATTAGAGTTATATTACCCAAAAGAATTTTACCAGGACTATGTTATCAAGCATCGTGCCAATGCAGAAGCAGTTCAAGAGTGCATCGCTGCACACATGTCTAGAAACAAGGAGCAGGTTATTGCTAAACGTAACCAAGAAGCAGAAGAAATGAAATTCAAGGTAGGTGAAACTGTCTATAAACAGGTAGCAAAGTCAGCACGCAGTGACAAAACGAAGCCAGTCTTCAAAGGACCATACAAAATCATACACCTTCACCCAAATAACGTGGCTGAAATAATAGGTAACCATCCAAATTCTAAGTCCATTAGGGTCCACTTCAAACTACTACGGAGGCCTCATCTTGTTGCAGGACCTTCATCGCAGGAGCCGTCGTGCTCAACACAACAGCAACCGTAACCATTACCCAAGTAGGTAACGACAATGGTATCCTCCTCCTTAAACAAGGTCAACTCCTTAAACAAGACAACTACTTTAGCCTTGCTTGCGTTTACAACATTAGCAATCTGCACTTTACATCTATCCAATTGATGTCTCTATATGCAAGCACGAAAAACGCTGAGAGTACAGCATCTGGAGAGTTACATAAAACGTATAGGAATCAAATAGAATATAGCCTTAATATTATTGGTAGGAAGATTAAGTTTTTAACGCCGCAAGTTAGAAAGCGACGCGGTCTTATAGATGGATTAGGTACCGTCGTTAAGTCTATCACAGGTAATCTCGACCATGAAGATGCAGTTAAGTTCGAAGAAGAAATTTTAAACATTAAAAACAGAGTTAGAAACGTTCAGGATTCACAAAGGAAATCTTTAGTATTAGCACATAATACAATCGATGAGTTCAGTAAACAGTTAACAAAATTAAATAATAATCAGAAACATTTGGTTAGTGTATTACATAATATTACTAATAATTCCAACGACCTGTCTAACCATTTACATTTCCTAGATATTTACGTACAGATAGATTTTAGTTTACAGATAATTGTAGATAGGTTAATGTTATTAGAAGATGCTATGACTTTTGCTCAGATAGGCACCATGCACCCTAGTATTATAAGTCCTCAGAATTTAATAGAAGAGTTAAGAAACTTAGAAAGTATGTTTATGTTTAAACCTGTAGCTAGTATTAGCATTAGTAACATATACAGGATAGAGAAGTCAATTCAAGTTAAAGCTTACAGCACAGAACATTCTGTTAATTTTATTCTCGAAATCCCCTCGATTACCTCAAAAACCTACGACCTTATCCATCTCTATTCTATCCCAAATAAAAGTAACCTTACTATCATCCCAAAATCCAAATACCTTGCACTTGGTAACGATGAGTACGCTTACCTGGAAGAAGATTGTCAGCCACTGACCGATAACACCCAGCTCTGCAAGCTCCTCGACACCAGAAGAATTGAAGACACAGATGACTGCATATTATCACTCATCCAGCATCGCCCAGCAAATTGCACTCAAGCTAAGATGAACTTGAGAAGTGGAAAAGTTCAGAAGATCGGAGACAACAACTGGCTACTTGTCCTCAAAGAAGAAGAAGTCACCAAAACACAATGCAACACGAAGACAGATTACAAGAAGCTGTCTGGAATTCATCTCGTTACACTAACAGAAGACTGCCAGATGAACATCATGAACAAGACACTGCGGTCTCACACCGACACGGTCGTCATCAACGAGGTCATACCATTACCAGAGCAGCATCAAGTCTCAGAACAATCAATACAATACGAACTCCAATTAGAAGACATCTCACTAGACAGCATCCACGAACTTATCAACAGAGCAGGCGACATCTCCGTGCCAGAAGATGATAACTGGTCAATTGTAGCAGCCACACCTAGCTGGAGCACAATCATCCTATATATCCTACTAGTCGCAGCAGCATCCTGGAAACTGTATCAATGGAAAACAAAGAACATCCCGGAGGACACCAAGGGCAGCGCGGACGCCGCCAGAAGCAAGAGTTGCTTCTATCTTATGGAGGGAGGAGTTAACTCATCGTAACAGACGTTTACGCTGAGTACGCAGTCACCGTCAACATGCGTCATATTGCAACTATGCATTTACCGGAAATTAGAGATAATTATTTTTCTTTGCATTATATTCAGTCTTGTTTCAGCCACCAGCTAAATATCCTGTATTTTTATAATTAAATTAATTGTATAATAAATAAACATTTTTTTAACTAAATCCCCGACCGCCGAAACATAACTCGAGTAATAACATTTTTCCAACAAGAAGGTTTTCAACTTGGTTTTAAATATGTGGAAGCTATAAATTAATAGTTTTAACTCCGTCGGTAACCTATTAAACAATTCCACTGCTTGGTATCTGGAGCAATGTTTAACTATGTTAAAATTTGGCGATATTGTGTGTTTTAAATCCTTCCTTCTGGTGCATTCTCTTAACTTTCGTTCCTCTTGAGATTCATGCTGATGAATATGCTTCGCAAAGTGACATAGGATTACCAAAATGTATAAACTTGGTACTGTTAATATTTCTAGTTTTTTAAAGTGATCTTTGCATGAGTCTGTTTGTGAAATCCTGACTATCGTCCTTATGGCACGTTTCTGTAAGATGAAAGCCTTCTGACAGTTATAACTATAGCTGCTACCCCAAAACATGATGCTGTATCTTAATCTAGATTCTACTAGCGCGTAATATACAGCCTTTAGTTGCTTTACATCCAAAATATCTCTAAGGCTCCTAAGTGCATAACATGCTGATGAAATAGAGGAGTCAATAGCAGCCAGCTCCTGTTTCCAGTTTAAAAGCCTATCTATATGAATCCCTAAGAATTTCACTTTATCTACTAATATTATCTTGTCTTCTTTGATTTGTACATCTAAACTATCATTGTTACGTGTTGTAGTCTTAAATAAAATAATGTTAGTCTTACTTGTATTTAGTAAAAGGTTATTGGCTGTAAACCAATCGCAAAGAATTTCTAGGGTTTTATTAACATTTTTGGTCAATTTGCTTAAGTCATTTTCACCGATAATTATATTTGTGTCATCTGCAAAGACAACAAGTCTTACGTCAGGCTTAACATGATGCATAAAGTTCAGCAAGTCATTTGTAAATATGATAAATAGTATCGGTCCTAAAATTGAGCCTTGAGGCACACCACGTTTGATGTTTTTAATTTTAGACTTATATACGACTTCGTGATTACTATCATCGATGCTTTTTATTTCGACATACATCCGTCTATTTTGTAAGTACGACCTAAAAAGCTGTAAGGACTTGCCTCTGATACCATAATATTCAAGTTTAGTCAGTAACAGCTCATAATCAACTGTGTCAAAAGCAGAACTAAGGTCGATGAAGAGTCCAGCCACTTTCATTTTGTCATTTAATTTACCAATTATGTCATCTACAAGAGTGTTTATTGCATCTGAGCAACCGACGCCTTTCTGATAGCCAAATTGTCTTAAATTAATAATTCTATTTACATTCAAATGTACCATCAGTCTAGTTTTAATAACTTTTTCAAATACTTTTGATAAGGTTGGCAAAAGGGATATGGGCCGGTAATTTTTCGGATCAGTCTTAATGCCTTTCTTGAAAATTGGAACTACTTTAGCCAGTTTCAACTGTTCTGGAAAGACCGACTCTTCGAAACATTTGTTAAAAAACTCAGAAAGAGGGAAGGCTAATGAGTCTATATTTTCCTTTAAAATCGAAATTGGTTGGTCATCAAAACCGCAAGATTTTTTGTTGGCCATCTTACTTATTATTTTTGTGATCTCAGGTGGAGTAGTCGGATTGAAAGTTAAAACACTTTCAACTCTTTTTGTAGTTTCCGACAAAAAAGATATTGCCTTTTCCTTTTCATTACTAGCTAGGGACGCGTTGAACACAAAACTGTCGATAAATTGATTTGCGACCTCCTGGGGATCAGTTGACACTTTATTATTAACTTTCAAGATTAAATTACTACATAGTTTTTTTGTTTTTGACTTATTTGTAATTTGGTTTACAAGCTTCCACGTCTCTTTGGTTATATTTTTAGCATTATTTAAGTGATTTAAAGTTGCCTGTTTTTTGGCTTGCTGTATAACCCTTCTATAAATTCTAACATAGTTGCTTTTATATTTTTTTAAACTGGCATTATTTAGCGTACCTGAACATAGTAACCTCTTCATCTTACTTGAAACTTTAACCCCTTTAGTTATCCACTTTACTGTTGTATTTTTATATAGCTTTATTCTAACTGACTTGTTTTGATAACAGTCTTGAAATATCAATGATGTAATCCCCCAACTTATGATATGCCAGCCTGCATAGTGTGCGTTTTATACAAGTTTTAAATTTCGTCTCATTCAGTTCAAGAATGTGGGGAGGAATTTTATTGTAACATTTTGTACAGTACCCCATGAAAGATGAGGCTACTTTAGCTAGTCTGAAACTTGGTTGAACTAATTGGTCCCTATTTCTACTAACATAATTATGTCTGTCGCCGTTTTTACTAAAAAGATGTAAATTCTTTCTCACGTACGTGATGTTTTCATAAATATATTGACAAGGAACCGTCATGATGTTAATGTCCTTAAACAGTTCCCTTAGATAATCGCGCCGGCGAAGATTGTATATCGCTCTGATGGCTCGTTTTTGGAGAATAAAAATTGACTCAATGTCTGCAGCCTAAGATATATAAGATCGTCATTTATGTCATTTTCATGAATATTAATGTCACTACTAGATAATAAAATATTGCTGTCATCAGCAAATAAGACCATCTGATGTTTACTGACCTTAGGCATGCCATTTTTGTAAATGTTAAATAAGGGAGGGAAGGAGTGCTACCTTGGGGAACACCAAAAGTAGTTATTCTAGGTTCATGTATGTTCTTTGAAATTTTGAGCTCGCAGATAGCCAATCGAGCGCTGTGAGTTGAGTGCTATTAGAGAGATAAGATTGTAATAGCTTTAATGCCGTTCCTCTAATCCTATATCTCTCTCATTTGTTTAGCAGACATGCCGGTTTCCTCACGATGTTTTCCTTTAACGTTTTGAGAGCAGATGTGATCAAATAATTTACACAAAGTAAACAGCCTGGGTTCGATCCCACGACTGACTTGTAAGTCTCGGTCTTTACCACTGGGCCACCACAGGTCGACCCTATACAGAATGTAACAGAACCTTTTCATTACATCCTGTATTTAGAAAATCAATCTGGCTAGCCTTTGTCCATTCCATCCGGATGCAGCTAAATATCAGCCATTTTACATGGAATGACTGTTTTGGAATGACAGATTCCATGTAAAATGGCTGATATTATTATACTAAATGGCTGGCAAAATTGTTTATCTATATGTTTGTCAAGTAAGCAGTCTTCTTGGCTTACTTGACAAACATATAGATAAACAATTTTGCCTCTTTCTAAAATATTTTTGATGTAAATAAGTACCAAATTCCCTTAACTAAACTAACACAAAACATGACCTAACAAATCAACGCTCTCACAAAGCCCGTTGTCCCCACAATCCAAGGAGCCTCGTTTAATTACTACTAAACACAGTTTAAACCTCAGTAAACAGCGACTGCTCATCAAAGGCGATCTGAGAATTAACTACGAACAACAGAACATGGTGGAACTTGGCAGTCGTAATATTTCACGGGGACATGACCGGACGAGGAAGCTTAGGGCTGTTAAAGATGGTTGTATATTTTGAGGGTAGTTTATTAATGTCACAGGCGTTTACGTTGAGGTGTTTATAATAACAAACTAGCAACCTGCACTAGCTTGCAACGGTGCAATTTTATACATAGTTAAGCTAATCTAAATACGACTTTTTCCCGCGGCTTGTTATGAAGACAAAAAACTTGTCGGCATCTTATGACGATTAAAAAACTAAACACAGAATTAAAAGTTTAGTTAAACGAGGTGCGCGTGGCTAATAACTAACAGCTGTACGGCTCAATCTTAAAGGTTACCTTAGCAATGGTAGCCAAGACAAACCCATGGATGGGTTATCAATGTATTCTATATCTGGCAGCACAGCAGCGCCCCCAACAAGGTCACAGCCAGCTGTACCATCCTTTTCTCGAATCCATTCATAATATTTTCGAATCCCTGGAACTTCACTGTTGATAAAGCTAGAAGCCCGAATTTTCAGTGTCTAAGAGGATATAATACAACTAGGCATAATCTCGAATTACATTCAGTTTGAACTTGTAATTTATGAAAGATTGCAAATCAAAATTCCTTATTTTTTTCACCCACTTACCGATCATCAAAATTCTAAAGTACTTCTAATAGACTCACAATTATGAACACAATTAGAGCTTAGCATATAAAGCAATTAAAACCTAAATCATTCCGCAATTTCCGTCCCGTTTCCTAGATATACAAACTGCATGAGTAATTTTGTAATCCTATATAACTCCCAATAAGAGGAATACAATAATGTCGACCCCTTATGAAAAAGTAAAATCAAGTCGGTTAATGTGTTTTTTGTAACCTGATCAATAAGTAACCTACTGTTTAAATTATTCGACTTTGTTTGATATTCGATTTCACTACTTTTTGCGGTACAAGCGGACTTAATGCATTTGGCATGCAATATCTACATACCTGATCCTTCCTTGCTTCGTAAAGCACGTTAAGCCGTTGGTTTTGCTGCAATTTGAAGATCTGAGATAGTAATTACAGGCACAGAAGCCCGCCAAAGGCAAAAGTCCTCGCGAAATGCCGAGGCGAAACTCGTTGCCGCGACAAATCTCGGCTCTGCGGACAGAGCTCCGGCAGGATCTCATGGCGACATGTAGAGAGCGACTGTCGCAACCCAGCGCTGGGCACGCCATCACACTTTTGGCAAAGCCACTCCTCAAAGAGGAGCCTTTTCTTTGAGGAGTGGCTTGAGAGGCGTTGCGGCGTCATCACCTTCCACCTGACGCAGGTCCTCACCGGACACGGCTGTTTCGGGAGGTCCCTGTTTAGGATAAGGCGGAAGAAAACGCTCGGTTGTCACCATTGTGTGGACCGCCCGGAGGACACATTGGAGCATACGGTAGAGGCCTGCCCCGCTTGAGCCGAGCACCGCCGTGTCCTCGTGGAGGCGATCGGTGGTGGCGACCTCCCACGTCCGGCCTTGGTCCAGGCAATGTTACGGAGTGAGAGGGCATGGGATGTTGTCTTCTCATTCTGCGACGCAGTAATGCTCACGAAGGAGGAGGCGGAACGCATGAGGGAGATACAACGGAGACGCTCTCACGCCCTGAGCCACAGCAGGAGACGCCCTGGGCGTCGGGAGTCGCAAGCCGATTCCCGGCCACCGTAGTCGAGGGCCGCAAACCGATAAGGATTAGAAGGCCTAGACAAGTTACATTTAATCATCGAAAGCGTGGCGATAGCGATTGTCAAAAAGGGAAAAATGTGTGGAATTGACAAGATATATTGAAAAATCACGTGATCAATCCCTTTAATTTTGACATTTCGACTATCGCTCTCGCTGACATCGAATCACCACTTGTCTAGAGTCGCAAGCTCGAATCAACGGCGCGTAGAGTTCCACGCGCGCCTCAAAGAGATGTCAGCAAAAGTGACGGGGCCCGCTAGGGCCGATGCCTGTCTGGGTCGCGGATAAATTTGAAAGAGAGTTACCGCGGCCCTTGCTCAAGCAACTGAAGGAACACGGGTGGGTTTTAGTCAGTGAAAGTCTGACACTCCATCCCACTTCTCCCTTAGTGGGGAGAAGTCGTTGGATGACTTCCCACCAAAAAAAAAATATCTTGTTACCCAGCGACTAAGTTGTGGAGTACAGGCTTCATGTAAAATACTCGTATTTACAAGCATCCCATAAGGTTAGGTAGGATGCAGATATGGATAAACAGATTGATTGATTCTACAAATTATATTAACTACGCTTAACGGTACAAATATATATTGAAATTTGATTATCATCATCATCATCAGCCTTTTAATTCTCCCACTGGTGGGACACAGGCCTCCTCTCTTTGAGAGGGAATGGGTCGTAATCCACCACGCAGGCCCAGTTGGTGGATGTCACATATGTAAGTTCGAATATTTGATTCTAAGACATGCCGGTTTCGTCACCATGTTTTCTTTTACCGTTTTGAGAGCAGTGGTGATGAAATAATTTACACAAAGTAAAGCGCCTGCCTGGGTTTGAACCAACGACCTACAATTTGTGAGTCACGGCCTTTACCACGTGACCACCACTGCTGCCTCAATTTGATTATGATAGATATGTATGAATAAATCACTATTACAATTTTGTCCACAAACAGAAATCCCTAATTAGTGGTTAATTCTGGAAATACCATTTGACATACGATGTTAGCTATTAATTGGCAAACGTTCAATATGGGATCAATTCAATTGAAATAGATCAATCAATTTGTTACTGTTTTTAGCATCCGGAATATACAATAGCACTTTATAATAAATACATACTCGTAATTGGATGGCATTGTGGAACAAAGTGGGAATTCAACTTCTGAATTTTTAAACTGTGTTGAATTACTAACAGAGTATTAGGTGTCACGCGGCTCTCATGTGTACATCTTCATCAGGCTTTATTATAGGTTATTACTATCAGTATTGCCAAGGAACAGTGATAGTAATTAACTGGGTAACACATAGTGTTACCCAGTTAACTTGTTAATGTTTTGTGGAGGCCAGATATGCAGTCGAATCATTTATTATATTGGTGCTGCCTGTTGCATCATGCAACGACATCCGGTAAGACGTCGTCATGCATGTCGTCCCCAAAATAGTTGGGAAAAGTTAATGCCGACTGATATCAGGGGGGTGACCATAATCTCTTAGAGCGGTATCAATTTGAGATCGAATAAGGGACAGATGTATCTGACGTGTATACATCTGTCACTTAATAAAATAAAAATAAATAAAATAAGCCTTTATTGCTGTTTTATCATAGTTTACAATACAATTATATTTATTCCTGACGATCGGTTTTTCCATCAACAGCTTGTCCTTCGACAAAGGCCTCCTCCAAAGACTTCCACCTATCTCTGTCTCTCGCAATTCTGATCCATTCCGGACCGGCAACTCTTTTGAGGTCATCTTCTCAACGTTTAATTTGTCGACCTTTACTTCTTTTGCCATCCCTGGGGTACCACTCTGTTATTGTTTTGGTCCATTTCTCCGTTTTTCCTCTCAGCATATGTCCTGCCCATTTCCATTTATGTGTTTTGCATACTTTATTCACATCTTTAAATTTTGTTACATTTTTAATTTTGTTTAATCTAATCTTATCTTTTCTTCTTACGCCGATTACACTCCTCTCTATTCCATTTTGACATACGCTTATTTTGCTATATAATTTATCTGTCAGTGCCCATGTTTGGCAGCCATATGTTAAACATGGCAAAATGCATCTGTCACTTACGCGATCTCAAATTGATACCGCTCTAAGAGCTTATGGTCACCCCCCAGGTCCGAGTTTTGATTCACGGTCAATCGTATATGTAAACGTCAATCTGTATTGAAACTGGATAACCGCCGTCTGGTGACGGTAATGAGAAACCTCTTTTTTGTATACATTTTGCCTAAGAGATCGTATACGTTATCACGAGTGAGTACGTTAAAAAACTCGGAATAAGCAGACTGGTTTCCTTTTATTTTCGGTACTAAGGGTGATTTTTAGTATAAACCAATTTTTTTTTGGAAATACTTTTCGCTCTAGAGAAGTGTCATTCGATGTCAGCGATGGCAATGGTCGAAATGCCAAAATTTAAGGGATTAATCGTTTATCAGAAATGTAAGAGAACCAGGGTTACCGACATAGCCCAAAGAATTGCCCAACTTAAGTGGCAGTGGGTAGGGCACATTGCTCGCAGAACGGATGGCCGATGGGACAAAACGGTTCTGGAGTGGCTACCGCGTACCGGAAGACATAGCGTTGATAGGCCTTCCTCCGGGTGGACCGATGACCTGGTGAAGGTTGCGGGGATCCACTGCATATGAGACGCACGGGACCGATCAATGTGGCGACGCTTGGGAGAGGCCTAAGTCTAGCAGTGGACGTCTTTCAGCTGATATGAAGATGATGGTGATGATGAATCACGTGACTATTTTGATAGCTTTTGACATTCTCATATATTTTTGTAATTTTTCCGATCGCTATCGCCACGCTTTCGATGATAGAATGTCACTTGTCAGGGACGCAGGTTAGATTATTACAATCGACCTTTATCAAAAACTTTTTTATTTTGCCTCCTGTTTCACTGTATCATAACACTGTCCAATTATTTATGTGAAATTAATATTACTAGAGAGCAACAGCGGCAATAATAATAAATTAATTAAGTTAATTATGGGTATTATTTATAACAATTATGCGTAAAAGCAAAACGTGCAATATACACCTCCGGTAATTGGGCGATTCATATCCGATGACACTTTGGTCGGGGTCAACGTTTTGTTTTGTTACTTGTTACTATAGCACTAGCGTTTACCTGTGGCTTCGTCTTTGTGAAAGCTGGAAGTTATTCCATGAAAATGTAATCCAGGTAAATCTAAGCTCCTGTGCCGAGTTTTATCCAAAGACGCTGTTGAGGCGTAATTGATTAACAAACATTCAGATTTGCAGATATAATATAATAGGAGTAGGATATCAATCTGTGAGCTGAATGAGCTGAGTGGTGCCGATCCAAGCGTCATGTTCGTGAACGGGCGCCATCAGTTGGGATTGGTACTAACTTAGCTGCCTCGGCCTGTTATTGTATTTTTTTAAATTGTTTGTTACTCTAGACGCTTTTACGTGCACGTCTTTTTACATCGTTGTCACATATATGTCGCCGCGGAGGCGTGGATTTGCTAATTCGTTATCCAAATTAATAATTTCAATTGTCAATTAACACAAACTCTATAATCCTGTCATCTCTGAGATTTCGCTAGAACTATTAAATGTCTGTTTATGTTGGTTTATGGTTCACCGCCATCTATTGGCTTATTGTGGAATTAGTTATTGATTCGTTTGAATGAAGATCATTTTTTTTTTTATTTTTTTTTCTGTATTAATAAAAACTAAGGTTCTTAATAATAAATTACAATCTAGCCTTAATAGACTAATAAGCAATTTAACTCTAACTTATAATTATATTGTATAATGTTATGACTAAGAATAGTGTCAATTTGCACTTTTATACAGTTCGGTAGCACTTTCTTAGAGTCTGATACGTTAAAAACACTTAGTTCACGTGTTACATGAATAGCACAGTATTGTTTGCTATTATTTTTTCACTTATTATACACTACACTAACTCAAATGGTTTAGTTCTCTTTAGCCTACGCACTATGTCCGTGTTATCTAGCAGCTGGATTGCTTCCACATTCACATGCCGATGAAGTCTGTGTTCGTGGGCTTCAGCAAAGTTTTGAATAACGGTCGTGACGAGTTTCATTTTAAGGTCGCGGTGAAGGTCGTCATTTCTGATGTACCATGGTGCATTAACAGCATCTCTGAGTACTTTATTTTGAAATTGTTGTATAATTTTAACATTGCTATGTTTAGTACAGCCCCATAGTTGAATACCATACGTCCAAATTGGCATAAGAATATGCTTGTATATTATAATTTTATTTTGTATTGATAGACAGGATTTCCTTCCAAGTAACCAATACATATTTTTGTACCGTATATCGAGTTCCTGTCTTTTCTTTTTGACGTGAGATTTCCAACGCAACTTGGCGTCAAGAGTTATGCCAAGGTATTTTGCTGTATTCGCATAAGGCACTTGCATGCCGTTTATATAGACTGGGTGGTAATCGCAGTGTTTATTAGTGAAGTCAATGTGAATCGATTTTGACTCATTCAGTTTGATCTTCCACTTTTGTGTCCAGTCGTAAACTTTGTTCACAGCTAGTTGGACTTTTTCTACTGCTTCTTTGTGGTTTGAACCAATAGCCATAATAGCAGTATCATCAGCAAAGGTCGCTATGGTGTTGTTTTCCAGCTCTGGGATATCACATGTGTATACCAAGTACAGGATTGGGCCTAACACACTTCCTTGTGGTACTCCGGCCTTAATTGTTTTTAGCTCAGAATATGCGTCCTCTTGCCTTATCCTAAACATTCTGTTGCTTATATATGACTCTAGAATATCTGAAAATTCAGGGAGCATGCGTCTGAGTTTGTATATCAGACCCTCATGCCAAACTTTGTCGAAAGCTTGTGCGACATCTAGAAATACGGTGGCGCAGACTTGCTTGTTTTCGAGCGTTTTTTCGATGATGTTTGTTATTCTGTGTACCTGGTCTATGGTAGAATGTTTTTCCCTGAAACCAAATTGATGGTTCGGAATAAGTTCTTTTTCTTCTATAATTGGTTTTAGCCGTTTTAATAAGAGCTTTTCAAACAGTTTAGATAATACTGGCAGCAGGGAAATGGGTCTATAAGATGATGCTTCATGGGGTGGTTTTCCAGGCTTCGCAATCATTATGACTTCAGCAACTTTCCATGGCCCAGGTACATGTTTTAGCATAAATGCAGCGTTTATAAGTCTGGTCAGCTTAACTATGGCTTTGCGCGGGAGGTGTTTTAGAATTTCTCCTGTTATGAGGTCATAACCCGGGGATTTCTTCGAGCTTATGTTGTTTTTAATTTCTCTCACAACTTCTTTAGGAGTTACAAGCCGAATTCTTTGGTTTTGTGATACATTTTCACTCTCAGATATTTCTATGGAACTTTCATTAGGTTGAAAAGTAGCTTCTAAATATTGGGCAAACCTTACCGCTTTTTGTTCATTGCTTATGGCCCATTTTCCATCACTGTTTCTGATGGGAGGTATTTGCATAATCGGCCTTTTTAGTTTTCTTGTAGCTTTCCAAAGAGAGTAATCCGTTGATTGGTCGTTGGTTAGCTGCACAAGGTTGGAGTTCAGAGTTTCATCCTCAAATTGTATAATTTTCCTCTTTAATTGTTTAGTTAGGTTGTTTAATAGTGTTTTATCCCGCGGGCACCTTGTTTGCTGCCAGCGCTTTCTTTGTTTTCTTTTCTCTGATAGTAAATTCACAATATCCTTGGGATAGATATGCCCTTTATATTTCCGTTTTAATTGTGGAGTGTTGTTCCAAGCACATTGTTGAATGTTAACAACATATTTGTTTACTTCTGAGTCAAGCTGATCCTGATTTTGTATTGGAGTTTTTAGGTCAATTATTTTATCTAGATCAAGGGCAAAGCTGTCCCAGTCTGTAGACTTGTTAACCAGAGTTAGATGGTAATCTCTTAATATAATTTTTTGACTAAGTCTTAGTATGATCGGGGAGTGATCCGAATTCATAAAAAACTCTTCCTCCAAACTAACATAATTGGTGGATATGTTTTTACATATGAAAAAGTCTATGAGATCCGGTATTTTCTGATGATCAGTTGGCCAGTATGTTGGTTTGCCAGTGCTCATAACTTCACAATGTGTGTCTCTAACTGCGTTTAAGAGCTGTCTTCCCTTTGTTGTAGTCAGTCGTGATCCCCAATGCGTATGTTTGGCATTAAAATCACCGCCTAGGATGAATCTTTGACCCAAAACTTCAAAGAATTGCAAATATCGCTCTTTTCTTATCATATACCTTGGAGGACAGTAAACAGCTGCTATGGAAACGTGACAAAATTTGGTTTTGACAGATACTGCTACAGCTTGGATGTCTGGTTCTTCAAATTTACTGTGCTCGTAATGGTTAAGGTTTTCTTTAATTATAACCGCACTACCTCCTCTGGCAGAGTTGTCAGGGTGAAGCGAATTATATATCTTGTATCCTTTAAATTTAACAAAAGATTGTTTAGTGAAGTGTGTTTCAGAGATTAAACACACGTCTATGTTTTCTGTGTCTAGGACTGCCTGCAACTCATTCTGATGTTTGAGGAGCCCATTGGAGTTCCACGCCATTATTTTTAGTGTATTAGTCATTTATGATTATTAAGAGCAGCTGTTTTGGTGCTGGATTCTAACTTCTCTAGTCGTTTGTCAAATGTAGTAATACATTTTAAAATCTGATTTATCTTATCTTCTAGATTTGAGGGTTGTGTGCCTTGTTTTGCAGCCTGAGCATAGGAAATACCTTTGGTGGCTTGAACAGGTTTAACAGTTGACTGGACACCTTCTTTCCGTGTGTGTTGGTCAGGATTCCCTATTGTAGAAAACTGTTGGGCTGTTGGCACAACAAGTTTCTTTTTTATGTTTTTGTTTTTCATCATTTGCATCTCTTTGGCTACTTCACACCCTCTGTAGTTGGCTGGGTGGGGTAAGCCACAGTGGACACATTTCGGTTTCTCTTGTGAAGTAGCCAATGATGAAGATCATTTGATAAGTTAATTTTCAATGTTTAATTAATACGAGATGTTTAAATAAAACGGGAACACTTATTGTAGGACTTTTAGATTTGTTCTCATTTTAACTATTGCACATTTGACGAAGTAAATATGTTTGATTATGAGCTTACGAAAAGTTGTCAACAATGGCGGATGTTATAATTTTAATGACCAATAACTAGATTTAATAATTTAATACGAGAACTAAACAAATTTGAGTAATTGATTAAATACTATAAAGTAATAAGACTATTTTACACAGCTATGTAATAATGAGAAACCTTCTGGTTAGTAAGATATTCAGATCACCGGAAACTTGGATAGTTTTGAGTTGAGGTGATTATTTTAGTAATAATCTACGAACAACTTTGTATTTGTGAGTATTGGGATTGTTTAATGTTAAAATAATTAACTGAGCAGCATTTTAGTATTGTTTGTTAGCTCTATACAACTATCCAAGTAATTAGTGTCTAAACAAAAACAATATGGAAGTCCCGCCCACTTGCAACGCGCATCGCGTATGGCGTGTGTAAAATAATAATAACTGTTTAATAAATCTGATTGATTAGATGTTTGAAAACCTATTAAACATGTAACGCCAATTGTCTTAAAGTGATTGTGTAAACTATAAAAAGATTTAAAAGAGTATCCTAGAGTTTCTTGCTAGGTCTTCTCTAGAGATCGACGAGGGATTGCGACCTAGCGAGCCACCATGTGGTTTTAACTTCAAGTTCGAATGAAAACTCAAAGTGCCTGTAACTAAGTCAAATAAATACTTTCGAGTTTCAATCCAGTGATGTGTGTTATTGAAGTTTACCCGTTCCTATGAAGAATGAAGGAATTGCCTCTAGAATTGGAGTTGATGATGGTGGTCCTATAATTCATAGGTACTTCGACGTGACATATATGTATTTTTTAATAAAAATGATGTAGACAAATACTTGTAATTAAAACAGATGGAAAAGAGTGTCCGTGGAGTTTCTTGCAAATTCTTCTCCATTGAGACCTACTGACACTTGCGAATTTGCAACTAGAGTCATCTTTTTTTTTGTCGTTTGACAGTTCAAAAGTACCTTTATTATTATTATTTATTTTATTTTATTAAAAATACAGAGTAGACTTATAAGCTACGCACACTCCCGCAAAACTGCACATACGGTTTGACTGCGGGATCAATCATACTCGCTTACTTATGTAGGTTCATTTACGGTTTATTATACATATATGTCATAAATTTATTTATATTATGCTAAATATGCCAAACATTTTAATAACCATACCTATACAACAATCTATACTCGTAACTACCACGACACGTCCTATGATTAATCAAATAACCCGCCCCTAACTGTTGAAATATACTATTTCATTTTGATCAATATAACACCAAGGGCTTTATAAATTTGTCAAAGACTCATATTTATTCCATTCTTCTCGACTTTACGGTTGCCCAGTGACTGACTGCTAAAAATATGAGTCAACTTCAGTGTTCAGTTTAAACAGATAACCGAAATGAACATTTGTCACGGTGATTATTTCCAGCCATTAAATCCTTCCAACAAACACCTGATCCCCTTACACACACAACTCATAATAGTGCGGAGCAACACAATCAGCATTCACTAAACCACGTTTATCGACCGATAATACGGACATTACGCGAAACAGCCACGAGTTACGACTGCCAGTGTTGCTAGCTGAGTATTCACTAAATTAAATTATTTTATACCTTCTTAGTATTTTATTTTTTGTGATGAGATGACCTAGACAAAATAATTGGCGAATGGTCTACCCTGAACCGAAACACCAGGAAGTCAAGAAAGAAGGATTTAGCCCAGCAGTGGGATGATACAGGCTGTCATTAAGTAAGTCATCTTTCAAATAGAATATGTTGACCTACCATCGTTTTGTGTTCAATAAAGTACTCCTGCCAATAGGTTCCTAGTGCCTAAAACTTTGGTTAACTTCGGTGCTCATTGGCGTTTAGAAAAATAATGAAATAGAGACCGAATTGAATCCTACTTCTGACAGTGATAATTTCCAGCCATTCAATCCTTTCCACAAACACCTGATCACTCTGGTACTTACAAACACACCACATAATAGTGCGGAGCAACACGATCAGCATTCACTAAACCACGTTTATCGACCGATAATACGGACATTACGCGAAACAGCCAAGAGTTATGACTGCCAGTGTTGCTAGCAGCTAAGTGTTTATTAAATTAAATTATTTTACTGCTTAGTGTTTTATTTTTTGTAAAAATAATTAAGATTTCGGGACTATCTTGACAAAATTAATAGCTTAATAGCCAATGGTCCACCCTAGTTCTGGCCCGAACCAGCTGGAAGTCATGTGGCGAGTCCTTTCTCTATCAGTGTGATGGTACGTTACAGTCTCTTAGAAACTGTCGAGCTAGTCATCCTTATGGGCAATGGTTACATTTTTAAGTACGAGAAACGATTACACTTTAAAAACCACGAACGGGCTATTTAACTAACTGACGTCAAATCTTGTGAGTAATTTCTCGACCTCATCCAGTGATCCAATTGAGTTTTGACATTCTAGCGGTACTTATGACACCTTTACAATAAGTCAGCTTTGACTTTCACAAATATTACATTTAAGAAACCATGATTAAACGTAACTAAAGCGAACTGAAATTATAAACGGATGACAATTAAATTTGACACACAGGTCGAAAAATATCACAAACGTTACATATTTGTACTAAAAGTAAGTACTTCTCCAAAAGTAAACTCAACGACCTCTGCAAACACACCGGCATTGTTTTCAAAAACTCCCTGTTCCCTCTCAATAATATTCGCACAAGGCTAGCAACACCGGGCAATATCAACCAACCACACTGTTCGGCTGAGTTATGGCCAGCAATTTGACCGGCCTAAACGCTGCATACATATCTGTAACAGACTGTACTTACCATGGAGCTGTTTACCATTGGTTAAGTGTCCTTTGTGTAAGTCTCCATTTACTTATTTTTTTTACTATGCTGTATTTCAGATCGACATCAAAGAAAAAGATCTTATTGCAGAGGGTTTTCTCCCACGGCCTATCTCAGTTATTCCACAGAATCTGTGTTTTTTTAGAGATATAGTCTAGTACTCAGCAATGGCTAGCTTCCAGAGACTAATTTTTGCAATCATATAAACAAATTAATTATTTAAGCTACTTTGCTAGTATACAATGTTTTGAAAAATCTATTTATCGATTTTCAGGTACCAAAACCTTGCGAAAAATTTCATTTAAATTGGTGCAGTAGTTTAGCCGGAACAACAAACCTATCGAAACAACTACGGGTGAATCAATATTTGCATTTTTGTAGCAGCAACATTAGCGCCTACACGAATATATGGCTACATCGTAACATGAAATAGGCTACGCCGTAGCTTGAAACCGAAAAAAGACATCATACTTGTAACAACAGAAAGACGTTCAATGCTGTCAACTTAATGTGTTGGGGCCCTGCGGCCCTTTGCTTCTCGCATCCAGTAGACGCCTGCAGTCTTCACCAGGTCATAGGTCTACCTGTTAACTGGGGGGCCTTCCAATATTGCGACAACATATTGGAGTAACGAATAAACCACATAATTTTTCGTCGTTTTCGGTCTAAAATCTTAGTCCTTACTTAGATCCTGGCGTTTAAGAAGCCTTTAATAAAATCAAGTCGAAGAAAAAACATTAGGTATCAAACCAGTTAACATTACCGTAACTGTTTTCAAAGCTAGTACAAAGCCTTCGTCAGCGCAGAACTATTACAGCACATTAATGTTTCTCATTGCGGTGAGCAAATAGTTACAAATGATCGCATACAGGGGTGGAACCCACACACAAAACTCAACCCTACCAACCTAAGACAAAGTAGGAATTTCTACAGCAAAATAAACACCTAAATCGATAATTAATAAAGAGTAAAATCATTTGAAGAGTTGCCGAAAGCAGGACGTATCATTATAATCGTGATTGATGGTGAATCGTCAGAAATTCTCGTTTCAGTTGATTTGTAGATTTTCAGGGATTTTGCGGTGTATTTGGTGTTTGGTTGATACTGTTGGCTAAGTTGTCATTGTGACAATTCTATCGGTTGATTTTGTGTGATAAGTAAGATTGATTTGGACCTAGTTATACGCTTGTGCCGTGACAATACGGAGTGTAGCTCAATTTAAATATCGAATGCCTCTTGGGGAAGCTTGGGGAATGTTTATGTTTAGTAGTGGACGTATTTAGGCTGAAATTTTTATGATACCTAATGGGTAGACGATCTTTTAAAATTTACTTGTAAAATAAATCATTCTTCTCTTTTTTCTGTCCTATGTTTAGATGTGGATCGATAAAAGGCTCAAGATGGACTCTTTTAGGACTATGGATGAAGAATTTGGTCATACATTTTTTAACAGTCGATTCTTTAATGTTGCCGTTGTAGTAATCAAAACCAAATAAAAATGTCGTCTATTTTCTCGTGGTAATCAAACCCGTCCTAAAAAGCTATGGATTCAAGTTCTGGGCAAGTACAGCTGACTCTTCAAAATGGGGTTCTATTTGAACAAATATTATCCTCCAACACGTTTTGTAAACTACCGATAGTTCATAAGAAAAGTGCGCGATACGTTTTATGACCTACGGTAGTGCATAACTCACATGACAGCTCCAATTGAACAGTGGTATTTGACGTAATATAATCACTTGCAACACTATCTATCTGGAAAATAATTGAACGCCATAAAAAAATAACAAAATGCATCTGTGGTTTTTGAAAATCCGACGCCATGTGATTTCGTTGTGTAAACAAAATAGTTTTTATTACATTTCATTATTGGTGAGTGTTGTTTATTTGGAATTGCTTGCTAAACATTGGCTACATACATTGTTTTATCGTAATGAAGTTTTTTTTTTCGTGATTAAGTGTGTGAATTCGATATTTATTGTGATAAGGTTTTATGGCGCGAGCGAAAGCGATTGAAAATTATAAACGTGATAAGTTGCTACCGTATTTCGTCACTTTGAGATGAGGTCAGTTTTATTCAATAGTATAAAGTGGTAAACTCATAACGAAGCAAGGAAGGTATAATAATGTACCATGATTAATGGCTATAAATTGCCAATTTCTCAGTTTTTTTGAAGGCCCACAATAAAATTTAAAAAATCGTAGCTGTCTGACGTATAGGCAACATGCCGCGCGCGGACCGGCCCGCGCTAGTTTAAAGAAGTAAATTTGTTTATTTGAAGTCGTCTCTGGAAGTACTAATGAGTTTATTTATTTATTTATTATAAGGTACACCAACAGTATTACATACGAAACAGTTTGTAGTAAACAATGAAAAAAAAACCAGCTAAGTGCGAGTCGGAATCGCGCACGAAGCCGTACCATTATCGCAAAAAAACACGTTTGTTGTATGGGAGCCCCACTTAAATATTTATTTTATTCTGTTTTTAGTATTTGTTGTTATAGCGGCAACAGAAATACATCATCTGTTTTTTTTTTAATTTCATCTGTCTAGCTATCACGGTTCATGAGATACAGCCTGGTGACATATAGACAGACATACAGACAGACAGACTGACATACAGACAGATGGACTGCGGAGTCTTAGTAAAAGGGTCCCGTTCTTACCCTTTGGGTACGGAACCCTAATTAAGGTGCTGGTATGTATGTCTATTACAGGTATATGCAGCTTACACCATATGGGCAGACACACTAAATTATTTAAAATTTCAAAATATAAATATTAATCTAAACTTAAAATCATAGTAAAAATAAAAACATACAAAATGAAAAATAAAAACAGAATAAAAATAAAGAAGTAGGATGTATATGTTCGTTATTAGCCAAGACTGCTCTTCTAAACTTATTGAGTGAAACACCGTGTATGTCTGTATCTGGTGTTATACAAAAACTATTATAGCTTCTACACATGCGCAGAAGTGGAGTGTTGAGACCTCGGCTGGTTTTGCGGAATGGCATATGGATTAATTTTGTGATGGAATGTCTGGGTAGTTTTGAAGGGACTGAATATTGGATAAATTCTCCTAAATCACTGCACTTAATAAACCAATTTGCTACTTTGTAAAGGAAAATTATATCACGCGTACGGCGACGGTCACGCAGTGTCTTTATTTGGAAAAAGTGTAGGCGATGTACATACATACGGACAGCGATGACTAATTCCACTAGATATGAATGCAAGATGTTTAGTGAAAGCTCTTTGAATTTTTTCAAGTCTATGCAAATGAACAGTATAGAGTGGGTTCCAAGCGATATTGGCGTATTCCAACTGACGTTTGTTAAATCGCGAATCGAATTGAATAAGCGTGATGTCTTCAGGCCCAGTGTTTTTTTTTTGTAAATCTTTAAGTCATGTCATTGTTTGACAGTGCCTGATATGATTTGTTAAGTTATCAACGCAACAGTAGAAACAAACCTGGGCCAAACTTGTGTTCCATAAAGTGCTCAATAAAGTGAAAAATTTCAATGAAGTGTAATAGACCCGGGCTGCTAACCGAAAAAACAAGACCTGAGAAATATTCCACTGAAAAATAAATACATCTCATCAATAATGTGTACGGCATGAAGGTTGCAGAACACTCGGTGCTTCTTTTTCTTAATAAACTTCCAGAAGACTTGGAAACGTTATACAAAACGGGTTGAAAGATTGTAAGTACAAATTAAAACGTTTCATAACACAGTAAAATGCTCCAATAAATTTATCTTTTAACGAAATTTATCTGTGTATTATAAAAGTGTTTTTATATGTAATTTAATAAATTAATAATAAAGCATAGCAGTTAGTAATTTAGATTAAAATAAACGGCTCGCCATCACACAGTTAAACCCTGAGAGGTTTACTAACACAACACAACTATGTGTGGCTATAACCAAACGTAAAATAGATTAAGTATTTATTTTTATTTAGGAAAAAAATACCGGTTACGAAAATTATTTCACGGATAGAAAGCTATACTAAGAGCAATTAAATAGATAGATTATTTTTATTTCGAAAAATGCACGGTTTTTGTAGGATAGGTAGAACTGAGGCGACAAACATGGCTCTTGTAGGAAAGGCGTGCTGAGGTAAAAGCACTGACTAAAAAGCGTTGGTTGAAAATACCTGACCAAGGTAAATATTTTTTCCAAATGTGTGCCGACGAAGTTAGGAATTTGCTAAACCGCTTAGCTGCGCTTTAGTGCTAAAGTTACGTGTGGCAGTAGTTAGTGGCCACGCTTTTAACCCATTTATAAATGTGCAATATCACCAGAAGGGAATAAGTTTTATTTATATTTATTTTTACATAGTAGGTATTTGGCCACACGGTTGGCGCAGTGTCGCGGGTTCGATTCTCGTACGGAACAAATATTTGTATGACCCACAGATATTTGTTCCGGCTCTGGGTGTTGCGTATGTGAGTTTATATGTTTGTAATCGCACCCACGATACAGGAAGAAATTCCTAGTGTGGGGCAACGTTTTTAGGGTTCCGTAGCCAAGTGGCAAAAACCGGAACCCTTTTGGATTCGTCATGTCTGTCTATCTGTTCGTCCGTATGTCACAGCCACTTTTGCCCGATACTATAAGAACTATACTGTTGAAACTTGGTAAGTAGATGTATTCTGTGAACAAAAAAATAAAAAAAAAACAATAAATTTTGGGGGTTCCCCATACTTAGAACTGGAACGAGATCTAGTAAGTAGTTTTTTTTTAATACGTCATAAATCGTAAACCGCAATTTACCAAGTACGGAACCCTTCGTGCGTGAGTCCGACTCACACTTGGCCGGTTTTTTTATAAAACAAACAATTTCATTACTGCCATATACTGATTCGTTGATGTAATAATCTCAAGCACTACTTAACTTGGCTAACGTCACGTTGAATAAGGCCGCCACACTACTCCCGACCACTGCAACAGCTGAATGCCAGAATCAACAGTGGCGACCACCAGAAAAATTTCGAGGCAAAGATGCTCAAAGAGTCCCGGAGAAACGATTCAACTGTCTTAGAATCTCGCAACAAGCGCAACGAGGTTAATCAGAAAAAACCGGCCAAGTTCGAGTCGGACGCGCGCACGAAGAGTTCTGTATTTGGTAAATTGCGGTTTACGATTTATGACGTATTAAAAAAAACTACTTACTAGATCTCGTTCAAAACAATTTTCGGTGGAAGTTTACATGGTAATGTACATCATATATTTTTTTTAGTTTTATCATTCTCTTATTTTAGAAGTTTCAGGGGGCAAACTAATTAGTTTAGAAAAAAAAAATAGAAACCTCAATATCATTTTTGAAGACCTATCCATAGGAAACCCCACACGTATGGGTTTGATGAATAATATTTTTGAGTTTCAGTTCTAAGTATGGGGAACCCCCAAAATTTATTGTTTTTTTTTCTATTTTTGTGTGAAAATCTTAATGCCGTTCACATAATACATCTACTTACCAAGTTTCAACAGCATAGTTCTTATAGTTTCGGAAAAAAGTGGCTGTGACATACAGATGGAAGGACAGACAGACAGACATGAAGAATCCATAAGGGTTCCGTTTTTTGCCATTTCGCTACGGAACCCTAGAGCGGAGGAGTAAGAAAAAACATGAATTCTTTTTTCCCCAATATCAAGCCGGAAACAGAACAGAGAGTCAGCAAGCGTGATGTAATGTTTAAGGTGCTTCGTAAGTGAAATGGTCGCACAACTGCTGTTCTTGAGGTTCTTAGCACGATTCCCGAATCATATTGTTAGTGTTTTTTTCTTTCAGGCACGTTTTAGTATCATCGTTTTTGCTGGCAAAAGGCTTGTGCCTTACATGTGATTAAAACTAATATATTGTTAGAGTATAACGCTGGCCATTTTTATGAAAGTTTTCTTTTTTGAATTAAGTACTTTCTGTCAGTGCTGTCTCTGTCTATCTGTTTAGAAAAATATATGTCATGTGTCTATAAAATAATATATTAAATGATTTTACATTATTTCCACTGTATTGCTTATTTCTAAAACCTAGTAAGTATTGTAGCTTAAGCGAAGCGAGCAGAGATGCGGTGTTCCTGCAAGCTTTATTAAGGAATTGTTAAAAACAACTAGTTCTTAAATAGTAATGTATTGTGATAATCAATCTGCTATACAGCTTGCTACCAATCACAATCTTCATTGAAGGAGCAAGCATATCGAAATAAGATATCATTACGATAGATATATAATTGCTAGATTTAACGTTGAAATTGTATACATCCTCCTAATAATGAGATGATAGCAGATGTGTTCACCAAGCCCCTGGGCTGTTGAGGCAAGCACGAGGTGTTCACTCGTCAGCTTGGAGTGGCATGATGTCACGAATTCACGATGCCCACGTTATGGGCGGGTGTTGCAGTATATCGCTGGCCATTTTTATGAAGGTTTATTTTATTATTAATATTATTTATTAAATTATTTTAAATTATTTCTAAATCCTATTAAAATATATACGGTTCCTTACAAACATCTAAAATATCGTATATTAGTAAGATAAAGCTGACCCAAGACATTGAAACAACACTAATTGGCCCCTCTCAGTATGAACGTCAGTCTTTTGTTTAGAGCCAATTTAGTGGAGCGAGGCGCGATGATCGACGGAGAAGTTAACACAATAGCTAGGTAATAATCTAGACAGTTATGAGACACGAAGTTTTGTGGTGTGATAAAATCTGTATAAGTAATTTCGGTATTTGACGTCTAATTCGACCAACTAAAAATTACGGGAAACCGCTAAGTAAATAAAATAAACTGCTGTAAACGGTCCCGGTTTTTATGTCGGGGGTTCTTAAAATTTTATATTTATTTTTATTTAATGCTTTTTAAACTATACATATAAACATAGCAGGGGGGTGACCATAAGCTCTTAGAGCGGTATAAATTTGAGATCGAATAAGGGACAGATGTATCTGACTTGTATACATCTGGCACTTACTCGATATCAAATTGATACCGCTCTAAGAGCTTATGGTCACCCCCCAGTAGACAAGACACGCTTCAATCCACAATCTATCGAAACACGTAATTATGACATGATATCTTGCGAAAATGCCCAGATTCATTCACACATGCGAATTTACTTTTGAACGGTTCAACCGATTTCAACCAAACATAGCTAAGAACGATTTCGACAAAGTCACCTTTTAAACAAAAAAAAACTAAATCTATCTCTAACTAAATTAAAATCGGTTCATCCGTTTAGGAGCTATGATGCCACAAACAGACACATAGATACACAGCAACACACGTCAAACTTATAACACCGCTCTTTTTCCGGCGGGGGGTAAAAATACATATTTTAGAGTTTTAATATTGGCTAGCTAGATTTAGGTAGTGTTTGAAGAGCAATAATATCGTAAACTGCAGAATAATATCGTTATTCTGCAGTTTATTTTTCAATTCATGTCCATATGGCATTATGCCTATTTTATGTTTTTCCAATTTTTTTTTAGAAGCATCTTTTGTGTTGAGGTCAATTATTTAGCTCGCTGAAGCTGGCTGACCGACTTCTTGACGATAATTCTAAAGAGCCTACAAAGTGGGATTAAACTGGGTTTATAAGACATTTTTTTGTTGCCTAACGATATCACCCGTTGGTAACAAAATAAAAGTGTTTACGTTACACGATCACGTCCTTGAGTAATTTAACTGTGTACAGCAAACGGTACAAGTGAACGTACACTCAAAGTACAGTCGATGGGGCTGATAAGTATGCAGGTAACTAACTGTGGCTGTGCTGTGTTGAATAGTCAAGTTTTTGACATCGGATTTCCGAGATTTGGCTTGATCGGCCTAATCTCGGCCTAATCTCGATTGGCCAGATCGGCTGTTGTGCTGAGTGTCGCGGGTTCGATGCCCGCACGGAACAAATATTTGTATGGCCTACTGATAGTTATTCCGGATCTGTGTGTCTTGTGTATGTGACTTTAGATGTTTGTAAACGCACCTACGATACACAAAAAAAAATCTAGGGAGGGGCAAAGTATACAAAAAAATATATGTTGGCAGGTATAAGCTGCTTTATGGTTCGTGCAGATAAGACAGCAGAAAACGTTACGATATTCATCGGATGTTTGCGCGCTGGTAACAAAATGATTTTGAAAGTAAAAATTCATTGATTCAGTTAAGCTGGTTTAGCTTACTGCATGCTGTGTGTTTTTAACTACATACAAAACAATTTTGCTGCCTGTACATGATCAAAATAAGTAGGTAATCGCGTTACTTTCGTTCCGGAAGCCGCTGAACTTCGGGACTAAGTTTTAATTACTGACAGCCTCGTTAATCTAAACCCCTAAAAACACAGGCTGGTACGGATAGACGGGGACGGGGTGCTCTGATTTAACTTATAAAGAAAACTAAAACTCGGTACATTGAGCCAAATAAAGTTGTATTCTAAATTAGTAGGGTTGGTAATAATAATAATACCAGTCTTTAATTGTCCCACTACAGGGCAAAGGCCTCTTCTCAAACAGAGAAGACACAAGCATTTATATATATAGCACTTACTTAGTGGTAGTGGTGCTGCCAGCGGTGAAAAAACGAAGTTTTGGTAGGTTTTTCTATAATTTTTGTTTGTGCCTGCAGCACCTTATATATTATGTACATACAAATTATACCTTGTACTTCATTTTCTCTTTTCAGTTACTTATTTCTTGAAGTCGTGTTTTTTTGTTTTTATAATAATTTGCTTTATTTCAGACTTTTTAGTTTCATTAATGAACGAGTTCTCCAAATAAGCAATGTGGTAAAAGATTATTTATTTTGCTATCAAAGTTACGTTTATCTTGAATTTGTGCCTAAATAGAAACTTAAAAGTGTTACGAGATCTATATTTTTGGAATGGTATATTTAGTAGCTTTCATTTGAGACCCATATTGTTAGGATAACGAAAAAAAAGAAATTGTATCACCCCCTTTTTTAGGGGGGGGGTGCCATACTTAAAAATTATATAGCCTATGTCACGCCCACAATTGAGACGAATCCAAAGACACCTGTGTCATAATCCGTCAAGCCGTTTGGGTTGTAGAGCGTGCTATAGAAATGGACATACATACATACGCTCGAAAAACATTACTCGCCCGCAGTCGGGTCTTTGTAGAAATCTGCCCAATAAACCATAATCGAAACCCAACCACCCGTTGTGGTCTCGGCGCACATCTCGTACAATTTTATGTCTCTATCGATTTTTTATTTAATTACCATAATGTGGCGTTTCAAGCTTACAGTCACCCAAAGGGCAATGTTATGGATAGGGCTATGCTGGGAATTTCCTTGCGTGACCCAATCAGAAATGTAGAGATCCGCAAGAGAACCAGGGTTACCAACATAACCAGAAGAAATGCCAAATTTAAGTGGCAGTGGGCAGGGCACATTGCTCGCAGGATTGGTCGATGGGGCCGAAAAGTTTTGGAGTGATGACCGGACAGAAAGTCGCTGCGTTGGAACTTGGAAGGCCTCCCACCAGGTAGATAGGGACCTGGTGAGGGTGGCGGGAGTCCGCTTGATGCATGACGCACAGGACCGATCAATGTGGCAACGCTTGGGGGAGGCCTATGTCCAGCAATGGATGTCTTTCGGCTGATATGATGATGATGATGACGTTTCTATGAATAAATACTTTGTATAAGAATATCGTACAAACTTTTTGAAATTTTGTGGATGACTGGTTTCCTTCTTTTGCGTTACAACAAATACTAATCCACGGTTTCCTTATTGAGAATTTGAGTCTAAAGGCATTCATGCAAAAGTAGAGATTGAATGTGAAATGAACCTCAACCTCGAAGTGGTCAACCTGATATTCCTAATTCAAAAACTGAGGGTAAGATTTATCATTTTGTCCGAGAAATGTCTAATTACGAGTATATTTTAACTATATGAAAATAAATCTTAAAGCTTTTCTATAGAAGTGTTGTTAGTAATCGGAATAAAAGTGTATTAGTTCAAAGGTAAAAATTTTATTCAAAATGTGCAGTTAACATCAAAATCCATTTATAACTAGCAGTAATTTAACATTGTAATTTTAAGGGTGTCACATCACCTGCGTTTAAAAGCGCCATCAGTTCAATGTGCCTACAATCACTTCTAAAACAGTATCTTTAAAACACAAATTAAGGACTGCTCCCCCTCAATCCAAGGAACAAAATATTAAGTATTCTATGCACGACGGTCGTAACCAGTTTACGTCATAAAAAGTGGCTCAAGAGCAAGACCCGCCATGTTTGGTGATGAAGAGATTCCTAAATGATTTCTAAAAGGATCGCTGGCTAGCCATGTTTGATAGAGGTGCTCATAAAATGGTTTATGACCAGCATATATTTCTGTATCGGTTACTGGTTAGAGTATTTTTAGTGCAAAAAGAAGTGTTACGTCAAAATATCATGTCAGACTTTTATTTGTGCTAAAACTCTGGACTGAACTTTCCTGAAACAAGATTAAGAAAATAGTGGTCTTCCTCAAGTTGGAATTAACACATTTTTCAACACACTTGCTCATAAACTGGCTCTAATTTCACCGCAATTAGGCACATAATGATACCTGTTATCAAACTGTGACTTTTTCATTGCTATTATTCACAAGTGAGTTATAGAGTTTTTTTATTTTATTTATTGGTTGAGTTCAAGTTCAAGCAACTTCGTATTTAAATAGATAATTTCAACTTGTAAGTGCTTAATAAATAAAACTTTCACTCAAATATATATTTTATTTGCTCTGTAATTAAGAAAAATTAAATTCCCTATTTTGTACGTGGCTGAAACACTATCCACGAAAAGCCAAAAAAAAGAATCCTCATTCTTTTAGTCTATTGCCGATCGCCATTGTTAAATGCGCGCGCATAGGAAAACTGATTAATTTTACCCGCCATGGTGAAAAAAAAATCACAACTCGTTTTTACTTTATAAAGAATTTTTTTTTTTTTGTATTATTGTCTTGTCTTTACAAGTGTGTTGAAAAACTTCGTATGATACACGTGTGTATTGATGATTACCGTCCTCGGCTCTCTGAAGACCCTCACCTACGGCTCGGGTCTCAATGGCGCCTCAGCGGTAATCACCAACATTGCATACTTGTACCATAATGTACTATTAATGAATGAACGCCTACTGCAAGGTCTGCCCGGCTGGTTAAAAATAGCAAAACGAGAGTATTGGATACCGGAGCCCGAGTGAAAATTGTGTATAATAAAGGAGACCTACATTTAACATTTAGTTGAAGAAGAGAGATAAGAGATGAAAAATCTAATTCATTCGTACCAAAAAGTACCTATCTTTACCCAGAAGCATAGACAGTAGCGCAAGCAAAAACATTACTCTGGTTCATCTGGGCAGTGGCTCAAAGAACTTTCTTAACACAGGCTAAAATTTAGCCTGTGTTAAGGAGAGACAGTGCCGATCCCCTGTTTGGCGGATTATTATAGAAGTAGTATAAGTGTGTTTAATTAATACAAAATTTGGAATTTGAAGCAGCCTCTGGACATACGTGTAGTTATTATAAAATAGTTATTTTTTATTATTATTTAGACAAAACATGAGTGTGTGGGTGTGTATGCGTGTGTGTGTAGTTGCAGTTATATGTTAAGTGGGAGTGCGTGTGTATATGTGTGTGTTTACGAGATTACTTTGTGAGAAATAATTCAGTGTCATCATAAGTGAGGTCCAAAAGGAGTGTCCGTACAGTTTTTTTTTACAATTGTAGAATGAGAGTTTAAAGATTGGGCATTTTGCATTAATTTTATTATAGAGAGATGGAGCATGATATAAAGAGAATCGTATTACGAAAGAGGTGTGTGGAGGTGGAATTGTGCAGATTATGTCTTTTAGACGTTTGGAAATGTCTATATGGTATTCTGGAATGTTGAAATAAAACTATATCCCATCAAAAACATAAATGGGCAAAAGGGAGCCAAGTTCAATACTAATATGCGCGGTTGATGACTACACTGACAAAAGAATTGGGATCTAAATGGGTGCCAAGTTCTGTATCCTGAAATTTATTTACAAGAACATAAAACATTCGAAAATAAATTTAAAAACACAATCTTGCTTTTTCTGCTACAACAATATTTGCTATATTAAAATATAACTTCTTAAATTTTTAAAGTCGAGTTATTTACAGCAGATCACTTAGGATAAATTGAAGCTCAAGATTTGAATTGAACTTTCTATGTCATCTGCAACCGGGTTAGAGTTTTGATTAGGTCAGTCACTGATAAAAATGACGATTTTTTGACGTTAATATCTAAATAACCGTTTGAGGTATATTTGTGAAATATTGGTTTATAGTTAATCTTAAGGATTTTAATACATAAACCAAATTTCATGTGTTTATGTTAAATAGATTTGGATTTATTAAGACGATAAAAGTATCTCCAAATGGTTCGTGTAATATTACACACAGCAGCTGCGTCGCCAGATTCTTTTTTGCTTGAACTTGACTTGCCACGCTGCCGCGTGTCTAGATGTAAAATGTACTGTTGTCGTACATTTCAACTTTTTTTTTTTTTTTTTTTTTTTTTTTTATTTGTGATGGGTTTGCTCTTGACTCTAGTCTAGGTCAAAGGTGACAGAGACAGAGTCGACGATGGAGCGAGCTTACCCAGAAGAAGCCTGTTCACTCTAACTTTGAAGAGATTCGGGTTGAATGCGTTCGGAAACACAGACGCAGGTAGTGAGTTCCACTCATTCGCTGTGCGCATTATGAAGGATGTTTGGAAGCGCTTGGTGCGTATTGGTGGAATGGCAACAAGGTAAGGATGGTAACTTGCAGTGCGTCTAGATGTCCGATGGTAGAAGGGGGCTGGTGGGATGAGGTCGTGGAGTTCTTGAGCACACTCACCGAAGTACAGTCTGTAAAAGACCGACAAGCAGGCAACCTTGCGGCGATGAGCCAAGCTGTGTAGCTTGGCATCCGCCAGCTCAACGTCACCAATGAGCCTCTTGGCTCTGCGTTCCACCGAGTCAAGCGCGGCAAGCTGATACTTAGCTGAGCCATCCCAAAGGTGGCTGCAATACTCCATGCAGGATCGGACTTGCGCTTTGTAAAGGGTTAAAAGCTGTCCAGGCGTAAAGTATCGCTTCACTCTATTTAGGATGCCCAGCTTTTTGGCCGCAATTTGAGCTTTGTACTCAATGGAGGCGCCGAAGTTGAGGCTGGATGTCAACTCCATGCCCAGGAGCTCGAGCCGATCAGTCACAGGAACAGACGCACCCCGAAAAGTAGGAGTTTGATCGAAGATACTCTTTTTTGCGGTAAAAAGACACGCCTGTGTTTTGGTGGCGTTAAAGGAGACCAGATTGTCATCACCCCACTGGGAGACAAGGCTTAAGGTCAAATCTGTCCTTTCCACCATAGCCTCTCTCAAGGAACGAACTTCATCCACGCTGGTTCTTGCGCTGGACAAGTATCTCTCTGCAACAGTACTGTCATCTGCGTACCCAATAATACCAGGCTGAAGTAGGTCATTGATGTGTAGCAGGAAAAGAGTTGCAGAGAGAACAGACCCCTGAGGTACTCCGGCATCAATAGCCATGAAGTCAGAGGAGCAGCCGTCAATGACCACTCGGATCGACCGTTCATTGAGGAAGTCTGATATCCAGCTACAAAAACCAGCGGGGATGCCATAAGCAGGAAGCTTACTGAGTAGACTCGCGTGCCAGACCCTATCAAAGGCCTTCGAGATATCAAGCGAAACAGCAAGTGCTTCGCCGTGTCTCTCGATGGCTTCGCCCCAGCAGTGCGTGACATACACAAGAAGATCGCCAGTTGACCGTCCCCGGCGAAAGCCATATTGACGGTCACTGAGGAGATTGTTGTCTTCAAGGTAGGTCAGCAACTTACTGTTCAGTACCCTTTCCATTACTTTGGACAAAATGGAGGTAATGGCGATCGGACGGTAATTGGCAGGGTCTGCACGGTTGCCTTTTTTGGGCACTGGTTGCACATTTGCAAGCTTCCAGGATTTCGGTACCGTTCTTTTTACAAGAGAGAGGCGGAACAAACGAGTCAACACAGGAGACAGTTCTGGCGCACACTGCCTCAGCACTCTCGCTGGGATGCCGTCAGGCCCGCTGGCTTTGTTCACGTCTAGACTGCACAATACTCTCCGGACCTCTTTAGCGTGCACAGCGATCTCCGGCATGGAAGAGTCACAGTGAGGTACAGTAGGTGGTTGCTTGGAGCCAGCGTCCAGACGTGAATTGCCAGCAAAAAGAGATGCAAATAAATTTGCTTTGTCTCTCGCAGAGTGAGCCAGCGACCCATCAGGTTTCAGCATCGGAGGTAAAGTGGGCCGACAGAAATTCGTTTCGACCGCTTTAGACAGGGACCAAAACTGTTTACTACCCGGAGGGTGCGATGCCAGCTTGGCCCCAATACGTCCAATATGGTCAAAACGTGCCCGACGCAGAACCTGCTTGCAGAACTTGGCGGCAGAATTAAAGGCTCTTTTTTTCGCGCGAACCCTACGCGCTCTAACTTTGCGGTCGCGGGCCCCGACCCAGGCTTGGTAGGCAAACTCTTTTCGGGCCTCAGCGAGGGCGCATTCAGCATTATACCAAGGTCGGGATTTGGGACCGAGCGGAATGTCGGAGAATGGAATGAAATATTCCATTCCCTGCCGAATCACATCCGCAACCGCGTCCGCACAGCTCGAGGGGTCACCCGAGGAGAAACACACATGCCGCCAAGGATAAGACGCAAAAAAGTGCCGCATCTCGTCCCAGTCTGCTGACTCGTATCGCCATACTCGCCTCGTGCCTCTAGGGCTCTCATCTGGAGGAGAGCAAGTCGAAACGGATTTCACCAGACAGTGGTCAGACGTTCCCAGCGGGGCTGAGACCGACACCGAATGACTGTCCGGATCAGTTGTCAGGAGAAGATCTAGGCAATTGGGTGTATGGCCGTCAACGTCCGGTACCCGCGTTGCCACATTCACCAGCTGGGTTAGATCTAGCGAAAGAGAAAACTTGCGGGCCTCCAACCCGGCATGGTCAGTTTTCCGGTATGGGTACAACCACTCTTTATGATGGGCGTTAAAGTCCCCCAGAAAATTAAGCTTCGCTGTTGGGTACCGTTGCTGGGCTATGTCAGCCGATTCTGCGAGGCAATTAAAAAGCGCTGTCGTCTCCTGGTCACCGGAGTGCGATCGGTAGACGCCGATGTAGAGAGACTTCTCCACGCCAGTGTCCACAAGTAGCCATATGGCAGAAAAGCCCGATCTCTCAAAGCAACGGAGACGACGACAACAAATGTCATCGCGGACGTACACACAGACCCCAGCTTGCTTCTTGAACTTGTGTTCAAGAGAGTAACCCGGGTAGTTGAGGTACGCCACGTCCGACGGGGTTGTTATCTTCGTCTCCGTTAGGAAAAACAGGTGCGGCTTCTCGGTCTCGAGGTGGTGGTGGACCGGATCGAGATTAGAGTGCAGCCCCCTGATGTTAGTGAGGTGCACTTTTAGTGGGAGGAAGTGCAGCCGTTGTTTCACCTTATTCTTCTTTTTGTTGCTCATTTTGTGTTAGAGTTTTTTGGGGAAGAAGTCGAACTGTCGAGGCGCTGCTCAGTGAACCAAGTGGAACACTGGAGCTAACCCAACCTATGGGGAACTCATCTGGAGACTGCGGGGACGCCCGAACCCCCCCGGATATGGCCACCGGGTCCTCCCTTCCAGTCGCCAGCTGGCACGGTGGAGCATACCGGGATTTTTCGCGAGTTGGCGGGGCAGCCTTTGGCACGTGGCTGGCGTGCTACTTGGGCCCCCTACTGACTGCGGTCGGCCAACGGCTGGCACCGTGCTTCGGATCCCGCTACCCTCCAAAATGAGTTACCCGGCCAGTTTTGCCCAGAGACCAAGACCGGTTCTGAACAGCGCAACTAACATCCTCCTTCTCCCCCAAAGGCACTGGCAGTCCCACACACCGACGGAACACAGCAAGCTGCTTGGCGCCGGATTCCGGTGGGATGGTGGTCGCGAGCCAGGCGGCCCCTTGCGGAGCCTACCACCGCTTAAGTGGGATCGTTCAGCCGTACCACAGGCAAGCCTGTGGTGCCGTTGCCCGGGGTGGACCGCTAGGAGGTAGATCCCATACCCACCCCCAACTTTAAGTATGGCTCTGTGAGCGATCTCTATAGGCTTCATCACTGTCTTTGTAGCTCTTCCCCAACAGGAAATACAGTAGGTGACTAGTGATTGGCAAAAACTGAACATGTCGCAGCGTTTTAAAAATGTAAATAAGGATCCGTACGCGGCCGGATAGGATATTAATGTGTGACTTGAAATTTAAATATTTTCATTGACCATCCAATGAAAATACCATTCAAGTCCAAAAACATTTGTACATGGCACACAATTGGAGGTCAAAGCTTACCATCAGCAGTAACCAGCCATTGAACAAAAATAAAAGACATTTACCAACAAAAGTTTCAAAAACGACAATTACATACGTCAGTCATTATTAAAATGGCCGCTCTCGAGAATGGCGCGCAATTTTTCCACAAATACTCCCCCGGGTCCCACAGACCACGCGTAATGGCAGGATGTGTCGTTGTTGCAGTAAATATTTACAGGTTACTGCTTTACAAACATTGTGACCTTGGTGACAAAGGTTAAGGTGAATAAAGGACTATCTGCTGATGTAAATCAGTCTGTGACTCTTGTCAGGGTCACGGCTTTTTGCATATGAAACGAGCGTACTTTGCATAAGTTTTGAAGACTGTAGAGAAATGAGTGCCCAAGATTAACTGAACTAGCTTTTATTTTTACCCTGCGCTTTTTCGTTGCTGGAAGTGAGACGCAGTGCCACGCTCCGTGTCCCATCCAACAGAAATTGCATTTTTTAACCGACTTCAAAAAAGGAAGAGGTTTCTCAATTCTACCAGTTTTTTTCTGTGTTCGCGGATAACTTCGTTAATTATGAACCAATTTTGATGATTAATTTTTTGGTTCTTCATGATTCTTGGATTTGGATTTTCAAGATCTGATCATGGCATCCCAGAGATATCGAGGAAGACAGACACTGACTTCGGAAAAGAAAGTTATTTTTCGCTTTATAGTGTTATGTTCTGAAAGTTGGTTTGTTTTTTTTTTGGTAAAAAGTTTTTTCAGAATAGAAATAGAGTATGCGATAATGGTACGGAACCCTACGAGCGTGAGTCCGTCTCGCACTTAGTTGTTTTTTTTTTTTTACTTACCTTCTGTATGTGTAACTTACATTAAACCCAACGACGTTTAGTAATCGGAAGAGCACTTCCAGAGATTCATCATCATCATCCATCAGACTCGAATAGTCCACTACTGGACATAGGCCTCTCCAATCACATACCATTTATCTCAATTCGTGGTAATTTCCAGAGATTACCTCTTACAAAAACAAAGCAATTCTATCTCATTCTGCTACAGGCACTACCGTCACCCAACATAGGTACTATTTTAAGTGACAACACCTTCGGGATCGCTACATGTCTGCGTTTGGGTGCTCCTCGTGGAGTTCCACATCGTTGTCAATGTGGTGAAGCAGTCGACCGCCTCGGACACCATGGCCTAACCTACAGTAGGAGCGCTGGTCGGATAGCACGGCACGCCAGCATTTCGGGCTCTTGTCTTCGCCAGGGTGCCAGCTGTTTTAGAACCCAATGGCTTGGCACGCAACGATGGGAAGAGACCAGACGAGAAGACCATTATGGTCTTGGTAAGTGGGTAGGCCTTTGGGTGGGATTCAACATTTGTGTCGACACCCTTTCACCATCCCATCTTCTTAGCACGGCGAGCTGTGCTGGGGTCGCTGCTGCTGATGCAGATAACCTCAAACGGTGCAAATATAACAACCTTATTGGAAGTTATATGTTTGAGCCGTTTTGGGTTGAAACAGTAGGTCCATGGGGTCCGAGTGCGCATAGAGTTTTTCGAGACATTAGCAAAATGGTCGTCAACTCCTCACTTGACCAGAGGGCTGGCCTTTTCTTCAGCCAGAGAATCAACATTGCCATTCAACGTGGCAATGCTGCTAGTATTCTGGGCAGGTTTTCCGTTAACGTCGATGTTGACGAATTGTTTGATGCGCAATGAGCCCTTTTCCCTGTCCCCTTTTTAGTAAGGTGTGTTTTTCTTTCAGAACATTAAAGGAAAGTATTAAAAAAACTAGCCAAGTGCGAGTCGGACTCGCACACGAAGTGTTCTGTAATATTATCGCAAAAAACGGCAAAAAAAACACTTTTGTTGTATGGGGGCCCACTTAAATGTTTATTTTATTCTGTTTTTAGTATTTGTTGTTATAGCGAAAACAGAAATACAAACCAATCTGTGAAAATTTCAACCATCAAGCTATCACAGTTCATGAGATACAGCCTGGTGACAGACGGACAAACAGACAGACATACAGTCCGACAGACAGACAGACAGACAGACGGATCGTGGGGTCTTAGTTAAAGGGTCCCGTTTCTACCCTTTGGGTAAGGAACCCTAAAAAGGTCTTCTTCTTTTTAGGTTCTTAATATATAAGTTTTATCTACAAATTTATGCAAATGTTTATCTAAATAGATAGCCACTTGGGAACTATCCCTAGGAACGTCTTAATCACCATGTGAGCCGTGCATCTCTTTGATATAATCCCGTAATCTGCTGTAACGGGGCCCAGGGGAGGCTATGGGCTGCCCAGTAATAGAGGTGCAACAATTTATTGTATACAGTACAATAGTTATTACATTTGGGTTAGGTGTTATTGTCACCGCTGTAAAGACAAAGGTTTAATAAACTGGTTTAAATTAAATTACGTTTAACGAAAAGAATCTAAATATAATCTTAAATCATGGATGTAGCGTAGCGCCATTTTGATTTCCCGTAGAGTCATGAGAAAAATTCAACGACACCGACAACGAGGAAAAATTGTTTTTTTTAATACTGATTTGATTACGAAACGCTAAAACTAATTGAAAGCTACATTAGCGCTGAGTACCATGAACTGTTTTTAATAAAAAAAAGGGTTTGGTAAGCCATACGAGCAAAGACGCGGCAAAAGATGGCATGTGAATTTGAGAAAAGTTTTAAGAAAAACAGAGTCCAATAGAGACTTCCACTCCAAACTTAGGTACCTAAGCGAGCTAAGAGCAATGCGCCCTGCAGTACAACAAACAAACAGTACAACTTACTCGGAACCTATCAACTTGACATCATCATCATCATCATCATCATTTCAGCCGAAAGACGTCCACTGCTGGACATAGTCCTCCCCCAGGCGTCGCCACATTGACTGATCCCGTACGTGTCACATCCAGCGCCTTCCCGCAACCTTAACCAGGTCATCGGTCCACCTAGTGGGAGGCCTTCCAACGTATCGTCTTCCGGTTCGCGGTCGCCATTCCAGAACTTTTCGGTCCCATCGGCCATCCGTTCTGCGAGCAACTTGACAAGGAAAAACAAAATACGGGCGCAATTTAATTTCTGCTCCTCCCCAGAGATTTAAATCTCAATATTATTAACACGGTACGCTATTCGTTATCGCGTCGTGTCGCGTCGTGCCCCAAAAGTGCATTATTTTGTGCCGCGCTAAATATGCGCGCTACTTTGTGCTCAAATTGAGTTTCAGGGGTGTCAGCGAAAACGCAAATTGAGAAACGAAAACGTAGTTTTGATCCATATAAATTAGGTACGAACTAATTAGATAATTACACCGGGTTATTACTAACACCGTATTTTTTTATGATAAATCGTGAGATTGTAAACTCTTTTTCTGAATGACACTGATATATTGGTAACTATCGAGTGAGCAGTGGTGGCCCAGTGGTAACGGCCGCGACTTATAAGTTGTAGGTTATGGGTTCAAGCCCAGGCAGGCGCTTTACTTTGTGTAAATTATTTCAGCACCACTGTTCTTAAAACGGTGAAGCAAAACATCGTCAGGAAACCGGGCATGTCTTAGACCCAAAAATTCAAACACATGTGACATCCACTAAAGCGCACTGGGCCCGCGTGGTAGGATTGTGGCCAATTCCCTCTCACAGAGAGCAGGCCTGCAGGCACAACGGACAAAATGGGAGTCTAAGTGCGGAAAAAGAGGTCCATCATACTTCAGATTAATTGTATTTAAGATGTCTTCACCATATACCGAGAGTTGATTATCTCACAATATTTATTAAAACTTAAGAGGTTTGCAATGATCAAATGTTAGTTATAGAGATAGGAACACCTCATTGTACACCGTAAATATAACAAAATAATTATATAATACTATGTAACACGGCTTCGATCAATTCTCTAGACAAAACAAGTTTAGTCTATGCACCTGTGTATGTACCAACTTAATACCCGGGCCTTCTAGGTCTATACAGCTGATCGATTCTGTAAAAAAGTTACCGTGATAACTTTGGTGGAGTGAGCATGAAATGGGCTGTCGTTCCAATAGGGAACTATCCGCAAAGCTGCGCTCAGATGGCGCCACAGGTTTCAGCGTAAACAAACTAGAGAAGGGAGTTTTCGGTTTTTTGCGCAAACGGTTATGTATGTGTTTTCATATCGATATCGAAAACGGTTTTCAGATATCGATATCAGTAGTACAGTTTGCAAAAGTTAAAATGTTATTTAGATGAGCAAACTAACAACGAACGCGAAATAATACTTAGAAAGATAGGTAACGCTTATGGTTCCTAACGTTTGTGAAGTTTGCGTTTTGTTCGTAGTTCGTACGTTTTAAAAGAATAGAATAGAAAAACATTTATTCGACACAGACACAACAAAACATCGCAAATGCATCGCATTGTTACGGTTTTAAGTTTGAATTATTCGTTCTCGCACGCTAGTAAGGTTTTTATTAGATACAGCTTTTGTAATATCGGTTATTTTGATATCGATATGATATGATATCTAAGACATATCCGATATAAGTTACGTTTTGATTTATCGGACCCATCCCTAAAAAAAAATCATTTCTAATGCCGTAATAGTGCCATTAAATATAAAATCGTTTAGCGCAGACACTTTTTTAAAAAAATAAGGAGAATTACATTTTCTATAACATAAAACTATTAAAGCAGTGGTTGGTAAAGCCCGTACCTATCTTAATCTGCCATATTTGCAACATAATAACAACAATTTAAATAAATTCGCGCTAAAATCAAAAAATCTATGAAATTTGACATATCGGTGACCTCACTCAACACCAGCGCCTCTAGCGGCGAATTCTTACGCGGTAGCCCCCATTGATGCGTGGGATTGACAGCTCACTTCACCGAAGTTTTAGCTCAATTACATTAGGTCGTTTTGACCGGTTCGGTTGCAGCCTGTATTCGGTCACCGACTAGTGTAAACGGGTTTTTGGTTAATGTATTCGACCACAGCCCGTATTCGGTAACCGACTAGTGTAAATAGTTATTCAGTTGACTGTATTAAACTGACAACTTAAACGAATACGGTCGCCGTATTCGGTGACCAACTTAATGTAAATAGCCCAATTCGGATAACCGATCCGGTTCAGCCGAAAGCGGCCACCGTATACGGTGGTCGACCTTATGTAAATGCACCATTATCAAGGTAAGATTGTTACAGAATAGCACTAAAATAGATATCCAGGAGGAAGTGTTTGAATGATAATGACAATGTAAAAATGTTTCTCTAATTTTAACAGCAGCAGCCCTAACAACAAAACGGCACAATTTTAGCGTAATTGTTTAGAAACATAAACGTTATAAAGTGCAGTGTCATAAACGTACTGCGTTTGAAACACTCTGCGATTCAGTTGGAACATGTTCTAGATATATAGTTATAGACAGAAATTAAAATAATGGTGAGAATAGTGGTGAAATGGGATTTGAGTGTGTATGAAAAGGGCAAGACTAGAGAATAGATCAGTAAAACACCATTTTGTTTTTAAATGGTTTTGGTGAACAATAAAAAGTAAACCTCTGGGATGGATCTGCCAAATACCAGCTTAATGTACATGAGTCGATTGATTGACGGGCTAAAAGACTTATTGACAACGATGCACTGGTCGCCTCAAAGCTCCAGAGCCTTGAACATCGACGCCGAGTTGCCAGAGTTGGTTTTTATCGGTTACATTTCGGGGAATGTGCGACGGAACTGCAAAATTTGATTCCGCCTAGCCCTTTCCATCATCGGACTACAAGACGTCCGGCCATGCGCCATCGGTACATGGTGGACATCCCTCCCATACGCACAAAGCGCTTACAAACTTTCATTGTGCGCACAGCTAAGGAGTGGAATTCCCTTCCGGGGTCTTTGTTCCCTGATAGCTACAACCTTGGGGTCTTTAAGTCAATAGTGAATAGGCTTCTTTTAGGCAAGCGTGCTTCACCGTAGACCACGTAATCGCTTAATATCAGGCGAGATAGTGGTCAAACGCGAGCCTATAGAATATAAAAAAAACAACTTACTATTATTATAAATGCAAAAGTTTGGATGGATGGATTGATGGATGTATATTTGTTACTCAATCATGCCAGAACGGCTGAATGGATCTGGATGAAACTGTCACAGATATAGATTATAGTTTGGAATAGCACATAGACTACTTTTTGTCCCGGTATAATGTTCCTATGGGATGATAAAACACATTTCACGCGGGAGAAGCCACTGGCAGATGCTAGTTATTATATAACTTCGGTACTATTTATATAGGGTAAGAGAAACAGATCATGGCTCCCAAAAATGTATGGGAGAAGAAGCACCAACCACAAATCAAGTTTATTCTTTGTAATTTTATTATTCTAAATAATTTCTGTCAATCAAATCTGTTTTTTTTTAAATCATATAAAATAATACTTTATGACGGAGCAGGGGGAAACCAGCAACGAGATTTGAGGATGCGATAAGATAAGGGATGGCGATATAAAATCGATTAATGGAAGTATTGATTCCTCGGACCACATAAATCGTTTTTTAATTCGATATGTTGTACTAAATCATTTCAGTGAATCTATATTTTACTCTAGAAAATCAAAATTAGATTTTTTTGTTTTGAACCAAAATATTATGTAAAATTAGTTGAGATTGTTTTATTTGATTATTGATTATTATTATTATTTGACAGATTTCTATTGCAGCATTGCCATACAACGTGGCAATGCTGCCAGCCTTTTCGGTACATTACCAGTGGACAACGATGTGGAGGGGTTTTTTGACGCCATATTTTAGTTAAGTATATTTTTAGGTTTAGGTAGTGAGTAGTTTTTGGTTTAAATGTATATATTTGTAGTCTTAGTTAATTAAGTATTTTATAGACGGTATATTGTCAAATAATTGAATAAAACACATCTTCCTAAAAAAAAAAAAATTTGTTGAACCATTGAATGTACTAAACAAACACATAAACTAATGAAAAATTTTCAGTTTAATTGAAAACTTTTTAATGTAACCAAAATATATGTTTCATTTTCATCCAGTCCAATGAAATAGAGCCGATGGCCATAAACCGGGCACTGGTCTAGACTCCAGGCTGCTTAGAAATTTCAGATGTATTGTTTTTGCCTTAATTAGGGAATCAAATGAATGAATGCTAAAATGAATCGAAAATGGAAAAAGTACTTCGGCAGTAGCGCTTGCTACTAGAACTAATGAAAGCACAAATAAAAAAAGCTTTCTTTCATGTAAATTATTTATTTTCTCTCGTTTCTAAAAAATAATGAAAATAAAGAGAACTTTATACATTAGCTTCAATTTGTAACTTTCTTGGGAACTCATTTTTTTATTGGAAAGCTTGACTTTGACATTTCTTGGCATGATCAAAATCAAAATCAAAATCAAATATTTTTATTTTACATAGGCCTACATGGGCACTTATAAAACGTCGACAAAAGGTGCACGGTTCGGGTTAGTCGTTTCCTATGGAGAAGAACCGGCAAGAAACTCCATGGTTACTCTTTTAAATTGTTTTGTTTACAATATTTCCATGTTACAGCATTAGTACTTGGATATGGGGGGACAACGTAGGCCCGACAATAAGTCGTACGAAATTGAAAAAAAAAAAATAATGCACGAAATAAAAAGTTAACAAATGTTAACAATCATCTAGAAAACTAGAAAGCCTACAATGTTCACACATTCACAATAGGTAAAAGAATCTATACAAAGGTAAAAAAAAAAAAAAAAACCACAACACTAAATTTAACATGTGGCACAAATACTGTAATCAGTGCTGTAACTATTCTTAGCTAAGGGCTACAATGATGATTGAAAAATATTGTAAAAAGTCTAATTAAAAGAGAAGAAAAAAAAAAATGAGATTGAGAATAGTTAGAGATATCCATATATTTGTGACGTTTATGAGTTACCAGGGAAGCCGCATGCGCAGAGGGTGTCAAAGCCAAATTTTTTATCTTCAACGTAGTCCTTGATTTTATAATATGCTTTTTTAACAAGGACACGTTTGATGTAGTTTTTGAACTTTCCATCGGTCAGTTCTATAACTGACTTAGGCAACTTGTTATAAAAGCGTATACTGTTTATAAGAAAAGACTTGCTAGTTTTCGTTAATCTGAATTTGGGTATTACAATTTCGTGCTTACTGCGTGTATTTAAATTATGGAAGGTATTAAGGTAAGATCACAAGAGAATTTCACGAATTATAAATTTCGGATAACTTTTTCATATTATTTTTCTTTCACATTATGATGACATTTTGTTCATTTTAAAGGTATTGAATGTCAATACGCAATGTGGGTTTTTGTTAAATAAGTTTTAGAATTATAAGCAAATTATTTTAATGTGTGTTTCTTTTTCAATTATGGGACAAGGTTTCATAGGTATCGTTCCATGTTTGAAGATTCTTTCGAATTTATAGGAACAACTACTTAGATAACTTTCTAAGAAACTGTGACAGACAAGTGTTACCCTAGAATCAACGAAAGACAACGATTACATTCTAGCATAAAACGTCTTTAAGAATAGTCTTTATCAGGCAATCAAATCAACTACAAAAAGCCAAATCATAAACAGATATATCATAACAATAAGTATAATCTGTCTACAAACGAACCAAACATTTTCAACCCCGAAAAACAAAACAAACGCGATCTTTCAAACATGGAACACGAAAATAATGACTCTGAATTCAGAAACAAAATGTTTAGTCAAAACCCACAAGCGGTGAACACAGTTCACGTCGAAATTAATTTGAAAAACAACAATAAAATATGTTGTTACTAAACAAACCAACATTATAAAGGTAACTGCGGACCGACTGTAAATTATTAAAGCTGAGTATGTTTAGGTTACACTACGTGACAGGTGTGTATGAGGGTTAAATGATAGAAGTTTTCGTGTGAGCATTTCAAATGCTTGCGGTTTCTGGTGAAAAAAAATATTGATGTATTAACAACACAATAATGACTTACTTGACTTTAAGGACCTATGTCCCCAAGCTGGGGCAAAGCTTCACTCATCACCTCGCTCATTCCGATGCATGTCGCTTCAGCCAATACGGTGACCACGCTTCCTTTCGTCCAGATGTTCCTTTTCCCTTGAGGATTCCATTCCATGGCCTGTTTAGGGATTTGATCGGGTTCTCTCCGGAGCGTGTCACCAATACATTTCCATAGGTGCCATAGGTGGCATCTCTCCAACAGTTCCACATTAGAGATGGTCTCGGGTCAGTATATTCCGAGGACGCGACGAAGACATCGGTTGACGATGACCTTGACTTTACGTGAGATGTCCTTTGTTACCTTCCAAGTTTTGCACCCGCAGAGCAGCACGGATTTGACATTGGGCCCGAAAATTTTGAGTTTAACCCTCCGGTTAGTTTACGGCAAACAAGTCTCAGCTGCGCCAAGGTAGCCCGTGCTTTGGCGATCCATGAAGTGATGTCCCTAATAGTTCCTTCAGTCTTTGTAACGACGCTCCCGAGGTCTGTGAATTTGTGGACGCATTCTACTGTTTCTGTGCCGATTAGCAGCGGTGTCTCATCTCCTGGGTCTTCCAGATGTTCATTTCGAGACCAGTTTTCGCCGCCCCCTGCGCTGCAGGTCATTAAATTCCGCTTGCATATCAGCGTTTATATGACTTAGTAGGCATAGATCACAGGCATAGTCCAGGTCTTCCAAGACGTTGGACAATCCCCACTCTGTGCTGCGGTACCCATTATCATATATGCGAAACATAATTCCGTAAAGAACGACTTAAATGAAGAAGGGCGAAAGAAGACAGAACTGACGAACACCTCAAGATCGATGTTTGCAGAGATGATAACACAACAATATTATTATAATACGATTAAATTAATAAGCAAAACTTACACGCCTGTGTGCTATTTGAAAGAATCGTCACAGTCAAGCCACCACAATCCTGCAGACGGGTTCATAATTATTTGTTTTTCCATGAGCTATTTTTATTAAAGAGATACAGGTACACGAGAAAATAGAAAAAGTTCCTTATTATCATCATTTCAACCGAAGGAGGCCGACTTAAGGGTACACTAGTCGACGGCACGAACTATTTTGTGCGCGGGGTTAAAATGCAGGAAGAGATAGATGCTATGATGAGCATTAGGAAGCTAGTTCGCGTACAATACACACTTTTGCAAATTTGTAGCGAAATGGATAATGATTTAGGACGAAACCGAGCGCGCGAAATTTTATAAACAGACCTTTGGCAGTCTAGATATCATGAAAAAACGACTAATATCTATCTGTTCAAAATAAAATTATTTGCATTGTTGAACTACTAATCTATCCCCGTATGGAGGCCGTTTTGCAATTTTCCGTCTTCTTATGGTATTTATTTGCGCCCAAAAACGAGTTAAAATTAGTGTCGAAATGTGGAACTTTCGACGCTCATAATTTTCAAATGTTATCTTTTTTTACTTATTCGCTTCCATACAGGGCTAGATAATGATGAGACAAATTGATATCACTTTTTATTTTGAACGTACATCGTCAAACAGTGGAATAATCCCTAGACTACGTTTGTATGGAAAAAAATTCGACTAGTGTAACCTTAAGTGGTATCGACCAGCTTCTAAAAAAGTGGCTTCACTCATTCATTAAATATATCTCGCATCCAGCGGATTCCTACCAAAGTTAGTTTGTAGATTCATTTAATCTTAACAGTCTATCAGGCTGAACACAATGCTACTAAATTTTTGTCACAACGTAAGCTAAGAATGTTTTCAACACCAGCGTCACGCGGCGACGTACGAAAACATAGACTAAACTGTGTTTGTTACAGGATTATACATCAGAATGTTGTGGAAATTGTGCCTGGAACTTACAGCCATAGATCTTAGAATCAAGACAGTGTTATAATTTACCTGGAGATGAAATTAAGGTGGAAAATGAATTTAGACAAATTAAGAACTGGTCTAGGAGAGAACAACCACCAAATTTCTTCTTTAACGTCCGTGTTCTGGTTTGTAGAGAATGGTTTCTGGTGATATTGCAGCGTTGATTTTTGACACAATATAGAGCGTATTGCGTAGGGCAGGTTGAAAGAACGTCCATGTTTTACGTATATCCAGGATTAGGAGGTGGCTATAGTTTAGCCACAGACACCTCCTCACACCTTAAGGGTCAATCTTCAAGGTTAAGTAACGTTCGCAGAGGTCGTGTTCTTGGATGGGTTACCATCTATAACATACTGATACTCCTCCGTGCCTCGTAAAGGACGTTAAGCCGTTGATGCTGGCTACTTTTTGTAGGTCTCTGACAGTCCTTACTATCCGTAATAACTCAGAAGCCAAAATATGAAACCAGTCTTGCCAAGAGGTATTGTGTTACCGAGTTACTCGCTCCATGAACAAATTTTTATAACAACAATAAACCTGACAGCTAACAAATAATTAACTGAAAAGAGGAAAACAAGAACTAGATATATTTGATATTTATACGTTAAATATATTAATATAATACGAATTGCTGCCAATATCAAAATCATTTATTTTTATTTTACATAGGCCTACATGGGCACTTATAAAACGTCGACAAAAGGTGCACGGTTCGGGTTAGTCGTTTCCTATGGAGAAGAACCGGCAAGAAACTCCATGGTCGCGCCTGCCTGTGTGCCTACATGGTCGGACATGCTTTTTTTTTTTTTTCGGTGACAAACGAAGTTTTGGTAGGTTTTTCTTCAATTTTAGTTTATCCCCGCCTGCAGCACCTCATAATATTTCAGTAATGTATAAATTATAATTTATACATTACTGAAATATTAAATGCTAAAAATAATTAATTGCAAAGAGATAAACAAGTCCTAGGTATACCTAGGACTTGTTTTTCTCTTTGCAATTAATTATTTTTAGCATTTGAGTTTTAAGTTTTTATAATAATTTATTTTATTTAAGAATTTTTAGTTTCATTATAGAACGAGTTCGCCAAATAAGATAAGTAGTAAAACATTATTTAATTTTGCTAATTTACGCTTATGTTGAATTTGTGTCAAAATAGTAACTTGAAAGCGTTAAGAGGAAACGGGGACAGAGAGCGCCGACTGAATTTCCTTAGTAAAAAAGGTTTGGCTCTCGTCTCTTTCCTCCTCCAATATTGGACCAATTTAAAAGACATTCCGTAAACTGAAAATTAAAGATATATACTATATACCTATGTTTTCTATTCATATATTAAATTTTTAGTTTACGGAATATCTTTAAAATTGGTCCAATGTTGGAGGAGGAAAGAGACGAGATCCAAACCTCGAATTATGACTTTTTACTATGGAAATTCAGTCGGCGCTCTCTGTCCCCGTTTCCTCTTAAGATATATTTGGAATGGTCTTATTTAGGGTTTCATTTGATACCCATATTATTAAAGAAACGAAAAAAAAATATCAACCCCTTTTTTGGGAGGGGGCACCATATTTAAAAATTATATAGCTTATGTCACTTCCACAATATTGAGACGAATCCAACGAAACTTCATATGTTTAATCATTCAAGCTGTTTAGGCTGTAGATCGTCCCATAGAAATGGACATACATACATAATTACATACATATGCTCGAAAAACATTATTCCTCCCACAGTCTGGTAAAAAGTAAAGTACTGGTACTCAGTTTCATCTGGGATAAGGCTCGGCAGATTGACTTTAGCGTGTCTCCTTTCATTCCTCGATCTGTGTAGCACCCCAATGTGTCGCGTGTCACACAATTTTGATGAATAACAGTCGCGAGGCATTTTCGACGTTTTGAATTTAAGCGTATAAGAGGTTGTTTTGCCTCAAAATACACGTAATAGTAAATATTCGTAAGATTTCGTTGTGAGATAACTTTTCTCATCATGTTTTCGGGCAGTGTTGTTTCTGGCTGTTGTTACGATTGGCTTAGAGTACCTGTACTGTACGTATAATTTATGTTCTTGTACTCGTACTTTGTGTTTTGTTTTTAGTGAGGAGTTGCATGATTAATTCGTATGATCTGGTAGTTCTCACTAAGGTTGTATCCAAGAACTAAGGTTGTAGCAACCGCTACATGAAAATGTAAAAAAACAAGTACTTGCCGACTCGCGCACGATGGGTTCCGTACCATTATCGCAAAAAACGGCAAAAATATCACGTTTGTTTTATGGGAGCCCCACTTAAATATTTTTAAGTTTTTAGTATTTGTTTTTATAGCGGCAACATAAATACATCATCTGTAAAAATTTCAACTACCTAGCTATCACGGTTCATGAGATACAGCCTGGTGACAGACGGACAGACGGATCGCGGAGTCTTAGTAAGAGGGTCCCGTTTTCACCCTTTGCGTACAGAACCCTACAAACAAGTGTTTATTTGCGCCAGTATGACGCACACCGTGATAAATGAAAAAAAAAACATTAAGAAAAACTTAAATGACTTAAATGTGTAGGTACGTAAAATTCAATTATAATAAGAGAAACTAAGGAGTTTCATGAACATTCCGCCCAATGTTCTTTTAAGATATTATTCTCAATTAAAGTTAAGGGCTTCAATTTGTATAACCTTGGCCTAGACAGAAATATACACAGTACTAGATCAACGGAAATGTTTTACCTAAATTTCTTGAGTCGAGACAGTACTTCACCCACGTATCTACTTTTGTCGAGACAGAATTTTAGCTAGAACTTAGCATTTTCCGTAAGAATAATACTGCCTCATTTATTTTTCAAGTTACATTTATACAGGGTTATTTGTTAAACACTAATAACGACTTAAGGCGTATATATTCTCCAATGTTAACGCAGTACTGGCCGTGCTCTCCCCTTCAATAATGTATCCGTGTCGGGGTGCCCTAAACTCCCGAGCTCAATTTGCTCGCTCCCGGACTAATTCACTGACCACAATTATCAAATTGCCCAACCGTTACGTAGCAATATTCATAATGACCAGACAATGTGATAAATATAGCAGTTTAAATCAGTATTCACTACATTGCCCGATTTGACTTGATTTGATTAATAATGCCCGGACATTATACATAGTGCATTGATTAATTGATTGGTCTATAACATAAATATGTATCAAATATTGCTCGTTTTGTAGTATAGAGATTTGCTTATTTTACTTTTATAGTTTGAAAACTTTGGCAATTACTTTAGTTATTTTTTTTTTTCTAGTTTTCGTTTGATACTTTTATTTGAATTTTATTTTGCAAACAGATAAATCAAAATCAATGGAAATATTAGCTTTGAATTAAATGAACCAAGCTTAATCATAATGTGATTTTCTAAAAACAAATCGTAATTTATTTTACATTCATTTTTGGATAACCTCAAGGGATGAACTCTTAAAACTATCTATTATTTAAATTTCAGATAGATTGCTTTTTGATTTATTAAAAAAAAATGGTTTATCGGAATGTTCTACATGATTTTTTGTAAGCTTTTATTTAACTTGAAATGTGTGTTCAGGTAAAATTTTGCAACTGATTTTTAAAGCAGTTATCGTCAACCGACTAAGATCAAATTATGCATACACGTTTAGTTTGGATGACAATACATGGTTAACTAAGTGACATCATTCTAAATCCAATTTGGTGGACGGCCCAAGATGGCGGAATAGTAATTTTTTTGTGCAGTGTCATGATATGGGTATCAAATGAAAGGGTTTTCTGAGAAGAATAAGAAAAAAGCTTGTTGTAAAAAAAAAAAATAAATTGAATAATTTTATTTCTAAATGCGCTTTTAATGTCTTTTGAGTTTGTGTTTTTTACGCAAGTATGTTTATTTTAGAATCTTTAAATAGAAAATATCACCCATGTAGTGACATCCTGACCTCTTCTTTTTAATGTGTAAAATAAATATGATTTAGCATTATGATTGTTTTTACGCAAAAATTCCCTAACTGTAAACTACTCGGGTTTCGGTGCCTTATACATAGGCAAAAATAGGTATAAAAAAATCAGCGCCTGCTGTTGATCCCTCAAAGTAAAGCATCATGCTGAAGGGAGCCTTCCTGTCACAGTCACGTCATGCATCTGCCTAGTTTATTTTCGCAAATTTTCATAACTTTGTCTTTACTAATATACTATAACATCATTTAAGTGCCATTATTACCATCATTAATGCGTATATATTCCCCATTGTTAACGCGGTACTAGCCGTGCGCCCGATCGGTGCCTGAATATCAATTATTGGACCATGTTTTGGACAGTTGTTTGTTTGTAAAATATTTTTTTGTTTACGTAACCTAATGTAGGTTAAGGTTAATTTTAACCATCAAATTTTCCAAAAAAGGATTTAATCAATTCAACACGTATGTATATAATATTGTTGGTATTACATACATACATACGGAATGGGCTTCTAAATACGTGTGCCAAATTTAATAAGTGTATATTCGTATGTTTGTGTGGCTGTATGGTTGTATTTTTGTATGCATGTATGTTTGTGCACGCAATTCTCCGAAACTACTAATTGGATCGTGATCAATCTTTTTGTGTTGGATTGAGTATCTCTCAACTTAGGGAATAGTGTAAATGACATCCAAATCGGTCTAGCAGTTTTCAAGCTTACAACCAAACTTCTTAGCGACAAACAGCATCAATGTGTAAATTGAGTTATTGTATTTTGTCAACCTTTTAGATACCTTAATATATTAATTGCTCATTTTTAGTAATGGTGTACTGAAACTAAAAATAGAGAAATTAAAACTTTTTCAAATAAAATAAACCTTTGTGTCTTTGGTAACTCTTGTTTTTATCATTTTTCGACACCGCCTTCCGAAACGAAAGTTATTTTTCACTTTTTAGTGTTTTGCTTTTGAAGTCGATATTTTTTTTTGTGAATAAGTTTTTTGGAAGTCGTTTGTATTTCTTTGTAAAAAGTTTTTTTTAAAGAAAAAGTATTAATCATACGAATAAACCTTGTTTCAGAAATAATGTACATGAATCAATAATCGTTACTAAGGAGTATGATTTAGTAAGCAACCGTTTTACACTAAAGCGGAGTAAGGGCTTTAAGAGGAAATATGGGCGGAGAGCGCCGACTGAATTTCCTTAGTAAAAGTCATAATTCGAGGTTTGGCTCTCGTCTCTTTCCTCCTCCAATATTTGACCAATTTAAAAGATATTCCATAAACTGGTAAAATAAGATATATACTATTTCCCTATGTTTTCCTTTTTTCATTTATATTTGTCAAATTTGTACACTATGCCTCTGTTGACAGCGCAATTTTGAGCATTTTTTGAGAGTTCTAGTGCTTCTAAAGATAATGTATCATCAAAAAGGAAAACATACGGACATAGTATATATCTTTAATTTTCAGAATATGGAATATCTTTTAAATTGGTCCAATATTGGAGGAGGAAATAGGCGAGAGCCAAACCTCGAATTATGACTTTTTACTTAGGAAATTCAGTCGGCGCTCTCTGTCCCCGTTTCCTCTTAACGGTTAAGCGTATTGGGTTATCTGTATAAGTGACACTTAAAAAACCTTTTCTTTGTTCGAGAAGATTTTTATCTGAAATCTATACTAATAATAATATTACAAACAAAAAGAGGAAAGATTTTTTTGTTTGTTTGTTTGTACCGAATAGGCTCCGAAACTACTGGACCGATTTGAAAAATTCTTTCACCAACAGAAAGCTACATTATTCCTGAGTGACATAGGCTATTTTTAATCCCGAAAATGGTTCCTTTGGGGTGGTCCACGGGAGCGAAGCCGCGGGCAACAGCTAGTTAATTATAACTGACTTAAGACAAGTAAACATTATTGACATTTATTTGTTTCCTGAAATATAACTTCTATCAAACGTTGGTATTCTGACACCTAACTTAACTCTTCCATTAGTGTAACTAGACACCACCCATCTGAACAACTTTATAACTACATCTGTCAAAAACGCAATCAAACCCATATCTCTAATGCATAAGGCTCAAAATTGCGTGACATCTCATTTCGAAGTTGTAAAATCATCGTGGTCTATTACCAACATTTATGTCTTCCCAATTTCGTTGCAAAGTGCATTCTAACTTAATAAAATTACGGTCGAAATTTCGGTGATAATCGCACTGACCACACGAGAACCTTGTCTTATCACTCCTACCGCGGTAGAATATCTTTGAAGCCGACAAAGTGTTTTGAAATCTAATCTAGGGCTGTAGTTTGTAACTACTAACAATAATGTTTACGAAATTTCTTCGTTAAAACTTCCCCGTTGGTCTAGTGATCGCAAGTGCTACTGCTGATCATGAGGTTTTGGGTTCGACTCCCGAGTCGGGCAAAGTTTTAATTAGTTTTTTCACGTGGGATTTCTCAGTAACAGTCCTGAAATCTTGATTTGTGCTGGTTACCCCCATTTCCGCACTTAGACTCCAATTTGGTCCGTTGTGCGAGCATGCCTCCTCTCTGTGAGAGGGATTGGGCCGTAATCCACCACGCGGGCCCAATGCGAGTTGTTGGATGTCACAATGATATGCCGGTTTGCTTACGATGTTTTCCTTCACCGTTTTGAGAGCAATCAATCTACCTAGCCTTTTTCCTACTATATTGGGGTCGGCTTCCAGTCTTACCGGATTCGGCTGGGTACTAGTATTTTACATGGAGCGACTGCCTAACTGACCTCCACAAACCAGTAACTGGGTAATACGGTACCCTTTGGCAAGACTGGTGTCAGATCTCAAGCTTCTGATTACCCGTAACGACTGTCAAAGATCTTCAAATGACAGCCGGGACCAACGGCTTAACGTGCTTGCCGAGGCACGGAGGAAACTCGGTATGTTGAAATGGTCACCCATCGACGGACCGACCTCGTCAAGCGGTCCTTAACCTTGATGATCGACCAGTGCGGTTGTTATTATTTAGCCACGAGCTCCTCTGAGAGCAGTGGTGATGAAATAGTTTCCACAAAATAAAGTGCCTGCCTGGGCGAACCAACCACCTACAACTTGTAAGTCGCGGCTGTTACCACTGGGCCACCACTGCTCTAACTGGATTATAGCAATATGCTGAGTTCTTTTTACATGGAACTTAAACATTACCGGCAAAAATTAGGTGTACTAATATAGGAAGGGCAATGGAGAGGGCTATGCTCGGAGTTGCCTTGCGTGATCGAATCAGAAATGTAGAGATCCGCAAGAGAACCAGGGTTACGGACATAGCCCGAAGAATTGCCAAAGTTAAGTGCCAGTGGGTATTGCTCACAGAACGGATGGCCGATGGGGCAGAAAGGTTCTGGAGTGGCGACCGCGAACCGGAAGACGTTGCGTTTGAAGGCCTCCCTCTAGGTGGACCGATGACCTGGTGAAGGTTGCGGGGATCTGCTAGTTACGAGACGCACGGGACCGTTCAATGCGGCGACGCTTGGGGGAGGCCTATGTCCAGTAGTGGACGTCTTTCGGCTGATATGATGATGATGATAAATATAGAAACACTGCTGCATAACCCTTCGAGGAATATAGGCCTGATGATTTGTTAAATTTCTTCGAAGGAACCCTAGTTATTGTAAACACGTATCATCCCTTATAAACAACCTTCTTTGGTGTTTCTTTTGCCATAAACTTTGAAAGTTAAGTAGGGATGACCTTCGAAAGTAAATATTTTTTCTTTTATGTTTTGGGGTCTATTATTCAAGAACAGGTTCGTGGAAATACATTTTATATCTTTGGTTGAAATTGTGGTATACTTTAAGTATAAATCCAAAGGGTCTGTTTTTCTTACAGAGACTGATTCAGTTAGTCTAACCAAAAAAACAACTTCATCGAACTTTAAACGATGATGTTGGTTTTGATAGATTTAATTATTTATTTCAATAAGGCCAGTAAGCGGCACTTTTGAATGTCAAATATTTATGATTAAAAAATAATTATAATTGATTATTCTGTACATTCGCAAAGGTTAAGGTTATTGAGAAGAATGGACAAGAAACTCCAAACATACTACACTTAAAAAAAAGTGTTTTACAAAATTTACATACATACATTAATTCATATACGTGAGGAAGATGCACCTAGTAAACACTACTATACTACATATAGGTATGTAATTTTATAAGCAGTAACAGGAACATGGTTCTCACATACTTACAAATATTGCAAAAAATTAACTGATTCAATAACAATAGAACATTATGAATGGAAAAAAAAACCATACAATAATATCATGAAATTAAAAATCAACCAGTTTGATTTTTCCTACACTAAATATTGCCCTATGGAACAGTACAGGCATGTTTCCAAGCATTCTTATCTTAAAATCATATAATTAGTAATATCCTTGTTTACAAAGTGCGCTTTAAACAAAAGTTTAAATTTTGTATTGCATTTACTTTTAATATAGGTATTTTGTTATAGAGTTTTACACAGTACCCCATGAAATATACTTTAGCTAATCTATAAAATGGTTGATCTAACTTATGTTTATTTACATTAAAATTGTGTCTATCACTAACTTTACAAAAGAGATATATATTTTTCCTTACATACGTTATTGGGCACCTTGTTCCATCCACTGTTTAGAATAGACCTTCGTTCTTACCTACTGGCATATAACACGGCATCGTGTTCCCTATTCTATATCAATATCGACCAACACCACAATCTACTAATTGTCATCAAGCTATCAATGATCAAATTTAAAAAAGCCAGGGAGTATTTAAGAACTCTGCACTAACTTGTCGTTCTATTGTTCTTACCATAGAGAATTATGTTATGACCAACTGCAAATCTATATTTGGCTCCAAACATACAGCAATAACAACAAACACTACCAAACAAAAGAAAAACTAGGCTAGAACTTTTGCTCACAATATCTTGACAGAACTCCAAGAGCCATGTTTGAATAGGAAACTTCGCGACGGTATCAAAAGACTAATAAATCCAGTCAGTAAGTTTGTGAGAAAGGCAGGGCTCATTGAATCCTGTTGAAGTTACTGTTAAAGTGTAGAAGACTGGTGCAATCAATTTAATTGCTCGTGGCTAAATAATAATACCTGTACGTGTAGATTTTCAGCAGTGAGATCAGTGGTGGCCCAGTGGCCGCGACTTACAAGTTGTAGGTCGTGGGTTCGAGCCCAGGCAGGCGCTTTACTTTGTGTAAATTATTTCATCACCACTGCTCTCATAACGGTGAAAGAAAACATCGTGAGGAAACCGGCATGTCCTAGAACCAATAATTCGAAGACATGTGACATCCACCAACCCGCACTGGGCCCGCGTGGTGGTTAACGGCCCATTCCCTCTCACAGAGAGGAGGCCTGTGTCCCAGCAGTGGGAACATTAATAGGCTGATGATGTGATGATGTGTAGATTTTCAAGGTTAAGCAACGCTTGTTGAGATCGGTCCGAGGATAGGTGACCGTCCATTACGCACTGAGACTATTCCGTGCTTAGGAAAGCAGGTTGAGCCGTTGGCTATCATTTGTGGATCTTTGATGGCATGGACGTACCCAGGTTGGGGCAGATGGGGCAGCCTTTTTTTTTTTTTTTTCGGGTTGTAAAATCCTCATTGGATGTCCTCCGCCCTGGGGTGGGCGGAGGGGTCTGTCAGACTTGTACTGACTAAAAACCACCCCGGTGTTCCATCTCACACCTACGCTGGGGGTCGCGGGAACAACGATACTTCCGCAACCCCCGGCTAGTGCCGGCCCGCCTTTGCGGGCCACGACCTCGGGTTAGGGGGGGAGTGAGGTGTTGGACTCCCTCCGCGACGTCTAAGAGGAGCGCGCGTGAAACACTACGCGCCTCCACCTCGGGTCCTGATGTGTGGCGGGCGACGGACGTCCCCAAGTCCGTCGCCCTTGGACCCATTTAGGGGGGCTGGAAGAGGGCGTTGTCTGCCCTCCGCCGACGCCCGGCGCGTCTGCTGCGGATCGGGTTAGCGGATGAAATCTCCCTCTCCCTCTCCGCAGCCTCCTTCTGCGAGACTACTGTTTCGCAGAAGGATACCACTGCGTCCCAGGACTCCTCGCTGCCGACCATAGACTCGACTACGGCCGGCAGCGACAGGTCACTGCCTAATTCAGAGATGAGGGCACGGCGTGGCTCCTCCCAAGCGGCACACTCTGCCAGCATATGCCGCGCCGTATCCTCCCGGCAGTCGACGCAGTGGTGACACCGGGCGTCCGGCTCCCTGTTTATGCGACACAGGTACTTCCCGAAGCAACCATGCCCCGAGAGCACCTGCGTCACCCGAAACGACAGGGAGCCGTGCCTCCTCCCGAGCCAGCGCTCGAGCACTGGCCGGACCGCCTCGATGGTAATGAGGCCGGCGGTAGGGCGTAAAAGCCTGTCCCGCCATTCCGCCACCAGGACCTCGCGAAGCTGGGACTGACGCAACTCTATATGTCGCTGCATCAGCCCTACGCCCCGCGCCCGCGCTTCCTCGCGCCACCGATACAGTGACGCGAGTACCTTCGCCTCCAGGTCCCAGGGCGGGGATCCGGCCAGTACACAAGCCGCCTCGTAGGAGATCGTGCGATACCCCCTGATGACTCTGACGGCCATCGCTCTCTGCGGCTTCCGCAAAACAGCGATGCTGCCAGCTGTCAGGTCATACGCCCAGATCGGGGCCCCATACAGGGCCATCGATCGCACGATCCCCACGTAGAGCCGCCTACAGGCGGCGCTCGGGCCCCCCAGATTGGGAAGCAGCGTTGACAGCGCCCCAGCCGCGCCCAACAACTTGGGCGCCAGCCGCCGGAAGTGGGGGCCGAAATCCCATCGGCTGTCGAACACCAATCCTAGGTACTTCATGGTATACTCGACAGCGATTCGAGCCCCCCCGACGACGATGTGGGAATCGGGTGATGGCGCCCGCCGGGGGCCATGAAAGACCATGGCCTCCGACTTGTTGAGGGCCACCTCCAAGCCAAGGCGCCGTATGTGGCTCACCACCTGTGAGACCGCAGCCGTCGCCAGCAACGCTGCCTCCCTGTACGAACTCCCCCGGGCGGTGACCAGTGTATCGTCCGCGTAACACGTCAGGTCTACGCCCGGTTGGAGTTCGCCCCTCAGTACCCAGTCGTAGCCGATGTTCCACAGGGGCGGGCCCAAGACCGAGCCCTGTGGAACACCGCACAACATGCGGTGCTGGTTTCCGACGCCATCACGTCCCACGTAGGTGACACACCTCTCCACCAAGTAAGCCCCGACCATGCGGCGGAGGTAGGGAGGCACTCGGTGATACCGAAGTGCCTCCCGAACACAACTCCAGGGAAGAGTGTTGAAGGCGTTGGAAATGTCCAAAGACACCGCCAACATCACCCCACCCCGGGACACAGCTTCCTCCGCCAGGATTCTCACCTGCGATATTGCGTGGAGATGGGGCAGCCTGTCCCACCCTTCACTCTGATTCATAAAATTAAAAGTTTAATGTTCAAGAGAAATAACTACAAGATCGTTACAGAGATTTTTGAACAGGCGAGCGAATCGCCCCTTTATTTAACGTTTTTGATTTTCTGCGTACCGGTTCGAGGGCCCTGTTTATTTTTGACACCCTGGGTCCCAACAGACTTGATCCGCCTCTGAACTTTCTACTATATTTCAAGTGTGGGGCAACGTTTATATAAAAAAAAAAAAAAAAAAAAAAAAAAAAAAAAGATTCCGTGTACAGTTGGTACTGGACTTATAAAAGAAAATCAACCAAAATTATTATAAAAACTAGCTTCTGCCAGCGGCTTCGCCCACGTGAAAGACGTAAATTATCCTATGTGCTTTTCCTGACAATTATCTGTCTCTGTACCAAATTTCATCCAGATCCGTTAAGGCATTTGAGCGTGAAGAAGTAACTAACACACTCACAAACATTCACCTTTATAAATTTTGTGTGTTGCGATTACTGTGATTAGAATTTACTATACCTAATTAGGAAGTTCTACATTACACGAAATAGTGCACAAAAATCGTTTTCAGAATAAAAGCTGCAATGTACATCTAAAGGCTAATAAACCAGTGGGTGCACAAGTTACTCTGCGCTCAGGCTGCGTCTCATTGAAATAAACTGCATTGAATTATACAACTCTAGAGTCCCTACTACAGGAACTACTACATGATATTTTAATTGAGAGAACAACAAGCTGCACTAGCTTGGCCAGAGGCTCTATCAAACAATCAATCAATCATTTATTTGCAATAAGTATTGGTACAGTGTAGGTGTTTAAGTAAGTAATAAATAGTTTCCTAATACATAGTCAAACATTTGACATGCAAAATATTACAATATAGGTACTTAATGCTAGGCTATAGTGTTCATGTCCAATGGCATGCATGATTTTCTATTATTTTACAATTATACTTTTATTTATTTATTGTCATCAAATTAACCATTATGTTGTATCTATAAATTCATTTATGGAATAAAATTGTTTTTCTAGTAGCCATGATTTTAACCTTGTAAAAAATAAATTGTTGGGCAACTCTTTAAAGTTCTTTGGTATTTTGTTATATATAAATCCACACATATAATAACAGTTCTTTTTATACAGAGAAGTCTTTGGTGCCCTAGGCAGAACTATTCTATCTGGATCTCTTACTATTCTAGGGCAACGGTCTTGTGCCTTCTTAAACAGGTCAAAGTGCTGTCGGACAAATTTAGCAAATTCAAAGATATACATACTGGGTAAAGTAAGGAGTTTCAACCTTTGAAACAACGGTTTACATGATTCCCATGGTGGAATGCCATATATGGCTCGAACGCATTTTTTTTGTACCCTAAAGATTTTATCAGCATCTATTGAGTTACCCCATAGTATAAGGCCGTATTTTAAAGTCGATGAGACGCAGCCGTGATACGCGGTTAACATCGTACTCTGTGACGAGGTTTTTCGCAGTGTGTAGAAAACATAAACGAATTTGTTCAATTTGTTGCATAGTTTTTCTACGTGTGGTTTCCAGGAGAAGTAGCCATCCAGTGCAATTCCCAGAAAACTAGTTTCCTCTTCCTCTAGTAGCGGTTGTCCATTATAATTAATATTTAGTTTGCCCCGCCTTTCTAAGCAAGTGGCATTTTACGTATCAACGATAGCGTTGGGATAGCGATTAAAAAATAGTCAAAAATGTATAGGAATGTCAAGCGCTATTGAAATGCCACATGGCTACGAAATCCAATCCCACAAATGCGGGATCCCGCAAATGTGCTGGCGTGTTATATAATGTATTATTATTTTTTATAGTTTTCAAAGCAAGTACAACTATTTTATAGAGTAGTCATTATTTAAGTTTGATTAAAAATGAGTTTCAATATGTTTTATAAGGAGTTTTAAAGCTCGAATGAAGTGTGGAAACATTTTTTAGGATCAGAAAATGAGTTATCCACTAAATTTATTTTATTATGCCCTACTGCGATCATTAAATTTAAATCTCTGCTCGCTCCACACCCACACACCATATCATATCAACAAAGCATATCATGAATTTGAACGTGTTTTTTTATTTTTTTGTTCGTTATAAGCTCGCGTTTGACCACTATCTCGCCTGATGTTAAGTGATGATGTGGTTGGAACGCATCGCCAGCAGCAGCGTTGCAAATCCGGGAATGGGAACGAGTAGCTCAAGCCAAAGTGGCTCGTTTAGTTATACTGTGTTATACTGCCGTGGGATTGGTGACCTCAATCTCGCAGGGTTGCCGGATCGCGATTTTCGCTAATAGTATGGTCTCATAAACCGGTTCATCAAAAATTGTAATTCAAAAAAGCAAATCTTGCAGAAAGGCAGTTTTCTCATGTCTAAAGCATTACTCCTTGGCAGAAATAGATATAGTGTAAGAGCAGCTGAAAAGACAAATGAACAAAAATGTTGATTTTCCTGTATGTCTTATGCTTTAACGTATTATTTCAAAATTTGTCTGCTGAACGGTACTTTTTTTTTTTCTATCTGGCGTCTCGTAGTTCGGTCAAAGTGACTGACAACTACTTAACCGGACTTCCCTGTGGAGACTAAACTATATAGCCTCCAGCCAGGCACAAATTCCTAAACCAAAGCGACAACGCTGAGGGTTACCCCCTGTGGGGTTGAACCTCGGCTCAGGGCGTCGCTGGGGGGACAACTAGGACTGGATCTTAGTAAAGTGATTCTACCATCTGAAATGTACCTATACATAATTATTTTTTTGGCCTAATGGCCGAGTTTAGAGTCATGCTGATAGGCGCTGACCGTCGGCGCTGGCGGTCACCGCGAGCTCGTCATTGGTCGAATCAGATGGCCGTCAGCGCTGAGTCGAGCGACTCGACCAATGATCGAGCTCGTGGCGACCGTTAGCGTCTATGGGCAGCTGACTCTAAAATCAGCCTATCCCATGTTGCTTGGGGTCGGTGCAACAAGTTTTCGTCCTCCATACCTTCTTGTCCGTCACGGTATCACTCACTCTCTTTTCTTTCATATCACGCCCCACACAGTCCATCAAATATATACATATACAAAACCTACTTAACTGTTAATCTTTCTTATTTAAAAAAAAAAGAGAAGAAAAAAAAATCTGCCAAGACATTTAGGATCTAAGTGGAAACGTGGCAACTAATTACTATTATTTAACCACAACGACAATAACAAGATTAAACCTAGCTAGCCTAGCAGATTCGTAACTATAGTGTGCAGAACTAGTTGGCCGCGCCTTAGGTATGTGAGCGGTGGGACGGAGAGGCGGAGGTGCCAGTAAAACCTGGGATGACCCATTGATAATGGGTGTGATGACCCATTGATATTGTTATTGTCCATTGTCCTAACCCTCCCCCTCACCCCTGTCGCCACCTAAGGCGTGGCCAACTAGTTCCGCGCGCACTATAAATATTATTCGTTATTCTCCTTTCGCAGAATGAGTTCGAGACGACTTCAAGAAGTAGCACAAAAACTAGTAGGCAGCTATTTGTCAGGTCGCGGTTACATGGCGGAATGTTTCGCATCGAGCCAGCCCTCTCTAGATGACGCAAATTTAATGTCCTTCATCTCTGCAAGTTAAAAGACGGAGCAACTCAATAGTGTAAGAAATATAAATAAACCTTTTAGAGGCGACAAATTATGTTGTGACTGCAATGTGTCTGCAAACTAATTTGAGAGTATTTTTTGTCTGTGTTGAAAAAAATTTCTTTGAAGGTTGGCTGTTTGAGGAAGATTCGTTCTTACACACTTGGCATTTGAAGATTAACCTCCGATTTCTGAATTATGTATTTGAAGTCTATTATAGCCTCTAAACCTGTAAAAATTTAGCATTAAAGTAGGGTTTGTTGCAAGTTCTTAACTCCAAATACTCAATTAAGAAATCGGCCCTAAGTACCTTTAGTGCTTAAAGCATGGAGTGTGCCTGTTTTTTGTGAGTATTACTTTTATGTTTTCGCCAAGAACTTAAGATACTCGCGCTTTGGGTTTTCACATCATGTTTTTGGATGGTTCACTTTTTTTTTTATCTTATTGTATTTATATGTTACTGTATTTATTTTATATTTTTTGTATCTATTTTTACATAGACAACAATTTGAATTCCGTACGTCACGTTCTAGGCGACCACTGAAAATCAGCGCCGTGCTTTGGGTCCCCCACGGCACAGCATTATGCTGAGTAGAAGCCTTCTTGCCACAATCACGACATGCATCTGCCTGGTATCTTTTTCACCCTATTGCTTTTCTGTTTTTTGCAAAATGTAGGTAGTAAATGTTCTTATTGTTTTATTTATTTCTCGTTTTTACTAACTTACTTTAAGTACTACTAATACTACTGTTAAGGGTTTAGCATAAGCATGTAATTATATTGCATGTCGTTATGTGACAATTAAAAACATTTTTCTTTTCTTTCTTTCTTTCTTCTTAACACTAGTCGACGGCACGAACTATTTTGTGCGCGGGGTTAAAATGCATTTTATATCAACCGACAACACGTGCAGAAGAGATAGATGGTGTGATGAGCAGTAGGAAGCTAGTTCGCGTACGAATACACACTTTTGCAAATTTGTAGCGAAATGGATGATGATTTAGGACGAAAACGAGCGCACGAAATTTTATAAACAGGCCTTTGGCAGTCTAGATATCATGAAAAAACTACTTAATTTATCTGTTCAAAATAAAATTATTTGCATTGTTGAACTATTAATCAATCCTTGTATGGAGGCCGTTTTGCAATTTTCCGTCTTCTTATGGTATTTATTCGCGCCCAAAAATGCGTTAAAATTAGTGTCGAAATGTGGAACTTTCGACGCACATAACTTTCAAATATTTTCGTTTTTTACTTTTTTGCTTCCATACAGGGCTAGATAATGATGGGACAAATTGATATCACTTTTTATTTTGAACGTACATCGTTAAACAGTGGAATAATCCCTAGACTACGTTTGTATAGAAGAATTTTCGACTAGTGTAACCTTAATTATAATAGTTGAGGTCTCAGATTAAAGAACAGTAACAGATAGCGCAAACACAAAACATTTACAATTTGTAACATTAATATTCTTGAGGAATACCGAAAAAAATGTGAGAGTTTTTGTCCAACATCTGTCATCTTTACACGCACACAGACGCACGTGTCCCTACACTGCCGCTCCTCGCTGTCACGCACACATAAATAAATAACGGCACCGCTCTCGTGTTCCGTGGCTGCTATCTGATTATTTTCTCTAATCTGAGGTTGAGGTTAATTAAAAGTTATGAAAGTGAAATCAATCACTAGAAGCAACAAGCATTAAACTATGTACTTGATTATTTTCAAAGATAAATCAATAGTTGCTTTGTCTACATTCAATGGCAATTAAATTCGGAATTTTCAAAAGGAATTTTACCAAGAAAAGATCTTTGAACTATAATCTCTGAATACCATTACGGTCAGTCATAATATACTTGAAAGCATAACCAGCTACAGAATGTTTCACAGAAGTATCCAATAGGTTGCACAATCACGTTGCTTCAATTCTGTACATGACAAGTAGGTGAATAGATAGAGGGCAGTTTCCACCAAAATTTAAGTAAGTATCTTTAATGTCCGATTTTTATTTGGATTAGGTATCTCTCAACTTAGGGCATAGTACAAGTTTTATCAAAATCGGTCCACCAGTTTTCAAGATATGGAGCACACAGTCGAAATCCTTAGCGACAAACACAACGAATGTGTAAATTGGGTTATATTATTTGTATTTTGTCAATCCTTTAGGTACCTAACTTGCTCATTTTTAGGGTTCCGTACCTCAAAATGATAAAAAGGAACCCCTATAAGATCACTTTCTTGTCTGTCTGTCCGTGTGTCACCACCGATTTTCACAGGAACGGGTGGACCTATCAAGTTTACATTATTATAAAAGATACTGAAGTCTATAGTCCCTATTAGGTATACAAAAATCAAGGTTCTGAGTCAACACGATAAAAAAAAATATATGGGCCAATTTAGATTTTCGCATGTAGTGTAAGTACCAAAATTATATTTTTTTTTTTTTTTTTTTTTTTTCGTTATTTTACCTTTACTTGTGCTTAAACAAAATTGACAATTCTAGGTCAACCGCTAGTACACTATAGGTTTTGGGTCGAAAACCTATATGGCAGTTCCCGTAGACCTAGAATCACGAAAATTGGGAAAAAGTAAGGTCTTCACAAATAATGGAAAAAAAAAGAAATTTAAAGGGTGTCCCCATACATATATAGTTGACGCCTCCCTGGGTACGGAACCCTTCGTGCGCGAGTCCGACTCGCACTTGGCCGGTTTTTATTTAATGATGGTGTACTAAAACTAAAAAGAGAGAAATAAAAAATTTTCGCAAAAAAATAAACTGACTTCAAAAGCAAAACACTAAAAAGTGCAAAATAACTTTCGTTTCGGCAGTCGGTGTCGAAAACCGATAAGAAAAGAACTACCAAAGACACCGGCTTCCGAAACGAAAGTTATTTTGCACTTTTTAGTGTTTTGCTTTTTTGTCAATACGATTTTGTAAGTGCCTTGTTAAGCGTTCAATCTATTTAAGATTAACGTCATCGTCAGCCCAAAATACAGTGCAACCGACCCGTTTTCAAACGACTACGTTTACAAGAACATGCATCGCAGTACCTCAAACGAAGAGAGTCAGTCGTTTTAGCGCACAATAGCAACTGCTTGGCGAAGTCGATTGGATTTGTGATCAAAGGATGTGTGGAAGTATTGCAGTCTCGAGAGTCTCGCTTTCTAAGCTTTAAAACGAGAATGGATTCGATTTTTGACCAGTGCCTGTTCTGATTTTGCTGATACAGTTTTCAGTAACTGTACGCTGTGTCAGTGAATCTGTAAGAGCAGGTTATCTTAAGATCAAAGCCGTTTTTCGGTGCTGGGTTTGAATCCGAGGGTGACAAAAAAAATCCGATATAAAAAAAACAATTAGGGATTTCTTAGTAACAGATATACGAGTATCTAGAAATAAGTTTCGTACATAATATGGCTGTATGATTTTTTTGTATAATTGTTTGTTGTATTATATTTCCATAGAGGAAATTCGAACCCACGACCCGGCGATAACGGCCCCAACTCACGTGTGTCGTGGGTTCGAACCCAGGCAGGCGCTTTACTTTGGTGTAAATTATTTCAGCACCACTGCTCTAACAACGGTGTAGGAAAATATCGACAGATAACCAGAATGTTCTAGAGCCAAAAATTCGAAGAGATGTGACTTCACCAAACTCTCTCACAGAGAGGAGGCCTGTATCCTACCAGTCATTAAAAAGCTGATGATGATGATGTAATCATATATTACCAGCAGGACACGACAGACTTTGTGATTGATTTTCAATCAGTTTGTCCTTAGGTAGATAAGACTGCCATTGCTCGTAATATTATGACAACTGGTTTACAATATATTGTTATTATATTATAAAAGAGTTTTGTCACAATTTTGAAGTTTATTGAACATCTCATCATCATCTGCTGTTGCCTTCAGCGATTGAGCGTGATGTTGTTTTATTATAATTTACAGCTAACAGCCCAGATTTAGCATTGTTCTAAGTTCCTCGAATATTTTGGGACAGGCTTTAAGTCTGAACGTATATGAAAATTTTGGGGGGCTGAGTCACCCGCGTCCGTAGGTGAGTACCCCTTTTGTTACCCTACACGTGGTCCCCGGGTGGTGCTAATCAGGTGACACTAACTGGTGGTAGGTTTCGGCCGAAGGCTTGCGACCACCCACCGAGCAAAGACGTACCGCCAAGCGGCCTAGCCGTGTTCCGGCACGATGCTCGGTGTAGCCACAAGAGGAGTTGGGTCGAGATAGTTGTTCCACTGCAGGATGACCAGCCTGACTCGCGTTGTTATGGGCCTATCGGGTGACTAGTCGCGGAGGGTAGCGGGATCCGAGGCACGGTGCGCCGCTGGCCGACCGCAGGTAGTTGGGGGCCCAAGTAGTGTGCCAGCCACACACGAAAGGCTGCCCCGCCAACTGTCGAAAAATCCCGGGATGCGCCATCGTGCTGGTTGGCGACCAGACGAGAGTGCCCGATGGACATTCCCGGGGGGGCTCGGGCGTCCCCGCAGTCTCCAGACTAGTCCCCCAATGATGGCGTCCGGACTCCGCGTGTCTGAAGGTTGCCAGCGTGGAACCTCATCTCACTTCCTTCTCCTCACCTTCCTTCACTCACAGCAATAATGCCAAGGAACAAAAAGAGAAAAGCTGAACAGCGGCAGCACTCACTCTCACATAAGGTGCACCTCAATAACATCCGAGGTCTGCACTCGAACCTTGTCGCAGTCCATCACCACCTTGAGACTGAGAAACCAGCACTTTTGTTCCTTACGGAGACGCAGATCGGATGTCCGTCGGACGTGGCATACCTATCTTACCCAGGATTTACCCTGGAGCACAAATTCAAGCCACGTGCGGGAGTATGTATGTACGCCCGCGACGACATCTGCTATCGGCGTCTCCGTGACCTCTAAGACTCTAACTACTCAGTGCTATGGGCCCTGGTGGACACAGGTCTGGATAAGATTATCTATGCCTGTGTCTACCGATCGCATAGCGGTGATCTGGAGACAACCAGGATCACACAGTACCTGAGTTAGGCGGCTGATGTGGCCCAGCAACGGTACCCTTCCGCCCAATTAGTGTTACTGGGGGACTTTAATGCTCACCATCAGGAGTGGCTCTTCCCATACCAGTGCACTGACCATGCTGGACGAGAGATGCGAAATCTTTCGCTGGCGCTTAATCTCACCCAGCTGGTGCAGGGGGCTACGAGGGTGCCGGATGTTGATTCGCATACGGCCAATTGCTTGGACCTTCTGCTGACAACAGATCCAGACCGATACTCAGTGTCGATTTCATCACCTTTGGGTAGTTCCGACCACTGTCTGGTGAAGTCTGTATCCGTCTACTCCCCGCCCGATCCCAGCCCGAAAGGCACCCGGCGGGTTTGGCGGTACAGGTCAGCAGATTGGGATGGGATGCGATCTTTTTTCGCATGCTATCCTTGGCAGCCCATTTGCTTCTCTTCGGAAGATCCATCGTCATGCGCTGACGCCGTGACTGATGTGTTGCGCCAGGGGATGGAGTACTACATTCCATTCTCTGACGTAGCGCTTTCCGGCGTTGACCGACCATGGTTTGGTGCTGAGTGCAACCGCGCAAATGCGGTTAAACACAAGGCTTACCTAGCATGGGTCGACGCTCGAGTGCACAAAGCGAGTGACGTAACTCAGAAGAAGAGAGCCTTCAACAGGGCTGCCAAGTCCTGCAAAAAGGCGATGCGAAGGGCACGTTTTGACCATATTAGCAGAATCGGGCACAAACTAGCTTCATACCCTGCTGGTAGCAAAGCGTTTTGGTCCCTGGCTAAGTCGGTTGAATCAAACTTCTGTCGCCCCTCACTACCACCACTGCTGAGACCCGACGGGTCACTGGCCCACTCCGCCGAGGACAAGGCAAACTTGTTTGCCTCCCTTTTTGCGGAATCTTCGCGTCTGAACTCTGATGGCGCGCGGCCCCCTCCGTCTCCTGTTGGATGTGGGACGAGTATGTCGGATATTCGCATCCATCAGAGGGAGGTCTGTAGGGTGTTGCGTAACCTTGACGTGAACAAAGCTAGTGGCCCCGACGGGATACCGGCAATTGTACTGAAAACTTGTGCGCCTGAATTGTCTCCGATCCTGACACGCCTATATCGCCTTTCGTTAGTGACTGGAAAGGTGCCGAAGGCTTGGAAGCAAGCTAACGTTCAGCCAGTCCCCAAAAAGGGTAGTCGGGCTGACCCGGCAAACTACAGACCCATCTCGGTAACGTCCATCCTCTGTAAGAGTATGGAACGTGTGCTGAACAATAAGCTCCTGGCATACCTAGAAGACAATGACATCCTCAGTGACCGCCAATACGGCTTCCGCCGAAATCGGTCAACTGGGGATCTTCTAGCGTATGCCATTCACGTCTGGAGTGAGGCCATCGAGAGGCACGGGGAAGCGCTTGCTGTCTCCCTTGACATCTCGAAGGCTTTCGACAGGGTCTGGCATGAGAGCCTTATTGGTAAGCTTCCTTCCTTCGGTCTGCCTAGTGGTCTGTGTGACTGGATTGCTGACTTCCTGAGGGAGAGGTCCATCCGAGTGGTTATCGATGGCTGCTCGTCCGGTCAGTTAGGTATTAACGCCGGAGACCCTCAGGGGTCGGTTCTCTCGGCTACACTGTTTTTGCTGCACATTAATGACCTGCTAAAACCCGGAACCTTTGGGTACGCAGACGACAGCACGGTTGCTGAGAGATACGTGTCCGGCGCACGGGCTACTGGGACTGAGATCCGGTCTCGGCCGGGAGGCCATGGTTGAGTGCTTGAACTTGTCTTTGGAGGCAGTCTCCGAATGGGGCGATGCCAATCTAGTCAGTTTCAATGCAGCTAAGACCCAGGCGTGTCTTTTTTCTGCAAAAAAGTGCCTATTCCACCCGGGTCCATCTGCCCGTGGTGTAGCCGTGCCGATAACGGACCATCTCGACCTTCTTGGTGTTAATGTAATATCGACCCTCAATTTTGGTCCATTCATTGAGGCAAAGGCTCAGTTGGCTGCAAAAAAGTTGGGGATCCTTGCAAAGGTGAGACGGTACTTCACGCCTAAACAGCTGCTCAATTTGTATAAAGCGCAAGTTCGGTCATGCATGGAGTACTGCTCTCACCTCTGGTATGGATCTGCCAAATATCAACTTGATGCACTTGAGTCGATTGACAAACGGGCCAAGAGGCTTATCGGCCACGATACACTGGTCGCCTCAAAGCTCCAGAGCCTTGAACATCGACGCCAAGTGGCCAGTTTGTCGGCTATTTATCGGTTACATTTCGGGGAGTGTGCGATGGAAGTGCACAATTTGATTCCGCCTAGCCCTTTCCATCACCGGACAACAAGACGCACGGCAATGCACCACCGGTACATGGTGGACATCCCACCCATACGTACACAGCGTTTTACGAATACTTTCATTGTACGCACAGCTAAGGAGTGGAATTCCCTGCCGGAGTCTTTGTTTCCTGATAGCCACAACCTTGGGGTCTTCAAGTCAAGAGTGAATAGGTTACTTCTAGGCAAGCGTGATTCACCGTCGACCACATCATCGCTTACCATCAGGCGAGATAGTGGTCAAACGCGAGCCTATCGATAAATAAATAAAAAAAAAAAAAAAAAACACATTGGAGCTACTGGACAATATGGATGTCCTAAGTTTAAACCGGTTGTCAAAACTTTCCGGTTTCTGACTACCCGGGATTAGGGCTACATAGGTATTGTTATGACAATTGGAACCGACGGTTTAACGTGCTTTGTGCTTATATAATCTGCTAGAGAGTTTAATCTACATAGCCAAATATAGCAAACGTAAAAGTTTGCGATATTTCGTGTGCTTCAATCTGCGTCCAAACCAGGATAACGTTTTGGCAGGATAAAAAGGATATAATTTTTCATTTGATTAAAAATGTTGTAGTATTTTACTTGCAGATTAGCAAGAAAAATCTTTTATATAATTCCCCCTCTAAAAAGCTTGTTTTAATCACTGAAACAGTTATTTACAAGTGCGGAAAGTAGGTGATTTCCGATGAGTGGTATTTTTATTCACGAGCGAGCGAAGCGAGTGAGTGGATAAATCGACACGAGTCGGAAATCATCTTACGCACGTGTATCATACAACATTTTACTATGCATTGTGCGAGGAAATAAAAATATATATCTGAACCAAGCAAGAAATTTATAAAATGAAAATTATTCAAGGGCGTTCAGCATATCCACAGATTAACTAATAGTTCATATTAATAGTTCCTCGGGCATATCTACTGCGCATGTGTAAATAGCTGTCACGTCGTAATGCAAAAAGGCACGAGCAAAATATTCATTCTGCCAAACATATTTAATGAATAATTAAAATTAATTTATTGATCAAAATCTAAATCTAGAGTAACTAAAAACGCCTTAAGTGAAGTATTAGTTTTGTTTTACCTTTTATATGAATGATAATCTGTACTTAACTAGTTTTTAAAAAAATTCTCAAATAATAAAAACTCTATGCGGCGGGCTGACGTTGGAGTTAAAAATTAAAAAATTACACGCTCTTTTCGAGGAAATGCATTGTAAACACTATTTTGGAGTTTGAATTTAGAACACACCAATGTATTCGACCTCAATGTCAATGCTATACAACCTTCTTGCGCAAAAAAATACTCGATACAAACTCCTTGTGCAAAGAATACTTGACATACAAACTCTTTGTGTTTTTCGCTTAAATCTTTCTTTTTCTCGTAGTCATAGTATGCAACTCTTGAATAAAACGGATTTATATCGAGGACCATAAATCACTCGCGTTGCTCAGGATTCTAACACTCGAATCATTCGCTATTAGAATCCTTTCCTTGCTCGTGATTCATATATGGCCCACGCTTTAAATCCGTCCTTGATTCACTAGTGTGATGTTGTACCCTCTGGCGGTTATAGCTCCACAAGAAGTTCGTCACGAAGTAGCCAGCCGCATCGAGAAGGACTAACAGGAACGGGTCAGTCGGCATCCCCTATATGAGCATCAACACCAACCTGCGCGCCTGAAGAGTCGTAAGAGCTTCTTGAGACATATGACGTCCTCGAAAGCCAGCGCATCTGACGAAAGATGTGAATTATGGAAAATATACACCTTTCTCCTCCGCACTTCATCACTCCGGCAGAGAATCTGCCCCCTGGAAGGTAACTGCAGTTATTAATCTGGAGATCCCTAAGCCGATTGCGGACCCAGGTTGGCCGCTGTAAAAGCAACCTGGCCAAATGGAATATCATAGACCCATCCAAAACACAGTGCCAGTGGGGGCCCCTTCGCAAGTTATGGACCACCTCCTTGTCTACCCTTCGTGCCTGACCACCTGCACCTTACGGGATTTGAACGAGGCAAATGATAGAGCTGTCCGAGTGGCTGCATACTGGTCGGACAAAATCTGAATGGTTGTATAGTTTGAGTTGATCAACACAAAACAAGAAGAAGATTCACTAGTTGCATAATATACTATTTTAACGTACCATGCATTTTCATATAAACCAAACGAAAGTGTATGCAAAAACTTTGTTCAATCGGTTGGGGATAACAGTTTTAAGATTCAGTAGCAATTTTTTTACCCATACAACTACTAACTAACAAGGTAATTTCTCATGACGCGGCTTTTGCACGCCGTTAGTGCGTATGCTATTGTTTATCTATGTGACATCCACCAACCCGCACCGGGCCCGCGTGGTGGATTACGGCCTATTCCCTCTCACAGAGAGGAGGCCTGTGTCCCAGCAGTGGGAACATTAATAGGCTGATGATGTGTGATGTGATGTGAAGCAATCGTATACTCAAGGTTTTATACATACGAGTTGTGATAAAAAAGTAGTGAGAACATCGATCACTAATAAAAAAGATCGATGAGTGAGAAAGACAAAGAAAATAAAGAGGATTTTTTAATTAGATATAACTTATTTTACAAACATAGCCCCTAGTCTCTCTCTCTACACACCGAGTCCAGATTTTCTCCAACATCTCTAACCCTTTAAAAAAAATGTATATAAAAAAAAAATTACTAGCAAAAATTTTGACACATATTAAAGTACACAAAAATTTAACTAGGATACATAGAAATTACATAGGAAGTACAGTCAATGCAAAAATTTGAGCCCTGACTCTTAAACTAGGAAGATCCTGTATCCAACCAAAAATACAACCAACTTCCTGCCCTTATCCCATGTTACATGGGGTCGGCGCAACACTATAAACTGAAAAATAACATCCAACCAACCACCAACTTCTTAACCCAAATATATGCCTGAATAGATTACCCAAATAACATAAACAGTGAAATGAGAAAGTACCAGGATGAACTGTACATATCTGCGTACCCCTTTAGAGCGTGCCAGCGTGATTTTATGTTATGAAATGGCTACAGACATGCGATTGCAGCGATCCCGGGAGATCTGCCGTTGTTTATTGAAGTGTTCTGTGTGTATATCTCTGAAATTCTTCATCAGATCTTTGTCAAATTTAAATGGGACAACACGAGAAGCACCAGCTTTCAAATAAAAAAACGGCCAAGTGCGAGTCGGACTCGCGCACGAAGGGTTCCGTACCATTATCGCAAAAAACGGCAAAAAATCACGTTTGTTGTATGGGACCCCATACACATTTATTTTATTCTGATTTTAATATTTTTTGTTATAGCGGCAACAGAAATACATCATATGTGAAATTTTCAACTGTCTAGCTATCACGGTTCATAAGATACAGCCTGGAGACAGACGGATAGACAGACAGACAGACGGATCGCGGAGTCTTAGTAATAGGGTCCCGTTTATTACCCTTTGGGTACAGAACCCTAAAAAAATAACATCAAAAACGGTTCACCTAGTGAACAGTTCCAAGGTATATAAAAAAAAAAACATTCTAAACTCCTCCTTTTTGAAGTCGATTAAAATATGACAAGTCTTGCCCTGCCAAAAACCTTTCCACGGCGATCTCGTACATTAATACTTAAATTCACGCCTTTTTTCAGTGGGAGTAGGCAGAAACTACATAACCTGCTACGGTCTTTACATACTCCTCTTTTCCTTCATTTACATTAGATAAAGGAGGTTTCAAGGTTTAATATTTACACAATACCTATTAATCATCACCATCATCATGACGTCCACTGCTGGATATAGGCCTCCCCAAAGCGTCGCCATACTGATCGTTCCTGTGCGTTTCGCATCCACCGGATTCCCACAGCCTTATAGTACCTATTGGTCTCTCCTTTCTCAATATTTTTCAAAGAGTGCTACTACAAACCTCTTAAACTCTAGCCGAGTCCTATAAAAATGCATGAGCATCGGTTTAACATAAATAAATATAAAAACGGTCAACGGTTAGCATAATATGGCCGCTCTCTAGAGAATGCTGACACACGTCCAGTTTACGTGGAACCAGTGCTATATGGTTTAAATTTAGAAAACCATAGACATGAAGAATGGACTGAGTGTCAGATTTTTTAACTATACGTAACGTCTGTCAAAGATCTACTCGTGCAAATGACACCCGGGACACTCTGTTGTAATAAGAGACAAAGCATCGTGCAACCAATACTTGTCTCTATTCTCATTTTCTATATTATCTATGTCACAACTTCTGCAAGCTGCATCCACTTCTGCAAGCCTGTGATGTAAACCAAACAGAACTCTGGAAAAAACTACAATCTAGGGGTCTTTAAGTCAAGAGTGAATAGGTTACTTCTAGGCAAGCGTGCTCCATCGTCGACCACATCATCGCTTACCATCAGGTGAGATGGTGGTCAAGCGCGAGCCTATATTAGATAAAATCCGGTCACTTAAACATTTCCCGCACCAAATGTTCGAGTGACAGGACCGTAGGATGCAGAACGCATCCAGTGTGACAAATCCCTTAATCCTATAGTTCTAAACTAATGCAGATAAGGCTCCGAGTTTCTATATGAAAAAAAATATTTAGATGAATTGAACCTCCACCAATCTAAGTGAAGGCTCAATGGTCTAAAAGGGATTTAGGGTCAAAGGCAGAAAAACGTCAAGCGTGAAAACGTCTTTAATTAAAGAATTCTTTCGGGACAAAATTTAAATATTCCCTTTTCTAGAGCCCTTAAGGAAATCGGGTGAAAAGAGACTGCCACATTTTGGACGTAATACAGATTAGTTTGAAGATAGGTACGATTGTAGGCTTTTGTGAAATTTTTGTTTTGGCAAAGTGAGACGTTTGGCCCTGTTGAAATAATTAGAGGAACGAAAGGAATGAGTTGAAGATATATGTAGATGTATCCCAGTTAATGTTGAAAATGAATGAAAGGACACGTTTATTAACAATAAATACGTTTCTTGGTAGAATTAAGGAGGTTGTTTATGCTTTGCTCCCTTACGAGATTAAATGGAAAATTCTCTTGAGTTTCTCCATCAACTATAACAATCTGCCTAGCCTTTTCCAACTACATTGGGATCGGCTTCCAGTCTTACCGGTTTCAGCTAAGTACCAGTGTTTTACATGGAGCGACTGCCTATCTGACCTCCACAACCCAGTAACTGGGTAACATGGTACCCCTTGGCAAGACTGGTGTCTGAACTCAAGCTTCTGACTTCCCGTAACGACTGTCAAAGATCTTCAAATGACAACCAGGACCAACGGCTTAAAGTGCTTGCCAAAGCTCGGAGGAAAACCGGTATGTTGAAATGGTCACCCATCCACGTACCGACCTCGTCAAGCGTTGCTTAACCTTGATGATCGACCCGTGCGGCTGTTATTAATTAGCCACGAGCTCCTCTCTTCATTAACTATTATAACAAACTATCTAATAGAAGTAGGGCGAAAAGTGAACGTATTTTGCCGAAGTATGGTCAGTATGTACTTAGTATTTATTATAACCAGATAGGCGAAAGTAACTCTGTCTGTCTGTTACCTTTTTACGTCTTAGCGGCTGAACGATAATAGATAAAACTTGGCACAGATGTAAACATGTCCTGAATTTCACGCAGGTGAAGCCGCTGGCTAGTAAACCACTACTAGCCAGCGGCGTCGGCTTTTGTGTTTTTTTTTTGAACCAACTTCAAAAGAAGCGGTAATTATTACCAAACCGTGACCTCTTTTTCTGAAGTCGGTTATAATACAAATTCACATAGGATACTTTTAATCCCGGGAAAAAAAGCGGTCGTTATTACCAAACCGTGACCTCTTTTTCTGAGTCGGTTAAAAACTAGTAATAAACCCTAATGAGATTTACAATGTCTTACTACTAACACAAAATAGAAAGTATACAGAAGGACCACTCCCGCCATCGCCGAAAATTTACAGTTATACATTTACACAAACCGGACTCACTAGGGTTGATAATATTATATTCTGAATTTAAAAAAGGGAGTAGCTAGTATAAATTAACAAACATAAATACATCGATTCGTCTAAAAATACATCATATCAAGTTTACATGCCTTAGAGGGTAGACAGATCAAGACACCATGTACGACGAAGATTGGAGGGTAACAAGACGTAACAATAGTGTAATAATGATCCCACTACAAACATAATAGTAGTTTATGATACTGTTGCATAATGAGGAAATATTAAAACATGAGTGTGAGTTTAAAAACCGAGCCGTAGGCGAGGTTTTTAATAGTATTCACACGAATGTTTTAATACCTAGTTATGTGCAGTTTCATACACTACTTTATCTACACTCATACATTTTGGGATTGAACCTACTTAATCTTATTTTTTGTATTTTCCATGCCATAAAGTCGTGATAAATGCATCATATAATAATCTCGACTTTGCTGGTAAGAGATGATGAGTAATTTCCTTCGCCGCATATATTTGGCGGCGTCAATTGTTCTTCACATTCACTAATATCAGACATTTTAAGCAAGAATTTTAAAAGTCATGAAATTCAGTACAATGAAACCTGCAAAACGTATGAATGGCGCCAAATCCCAGCACATCACCGCATTAAATTGCGGTAAAAAAATCGTACGGCAATAATACCGCATGAAATCCGTGTTTTGCAACAGAATCCACCGCATCGCAGCGCGAATATAATTCGCGCGAATATTTTGAGCTCCATGAACAGGTGGAAAGAGACAAAAGTTCGCGTAAATAAAAATGGCAGTGCGTTATAAGCCTAAAGCGGGCATTGTTACAGACAAGTTAAAATTGGAATATTTTTTTTTTATTAGGTATAAGAATGGCATTTCAAAAAATTTAAATAATTGATGGAATCTCCTTAGTGATTAACTTCTTGGATTTGTCCTGTATCATAATAGAAAAAAAGTTATTTCATGATGCAGTTGTTTGAAAATCGAAGGAAAATGTTGAACTATAATGGTTTTTTTTTTTAATTTTACCTATCCACAAATATAAAGTACGTGTTTATGCAATATTTTTTGAATTCATAATTGGAACATTACGTTGTGAGTGTAGATAAAAATGTTAAAAGCACCGAGCTCGACAAACCTAGATTTGAAAAAAACAGTTTAATAAAATCAAAAAACCCGACTGCTTAAGAAGCTAAAAATATGGACTTAAACAAGAAGAAAATCATGCAGTGGCAGGATAAATACTAATAATTATGGTTTAAGTCATCCAGCTCACGAATATGTATCTTCCGACTACACAGCATGTTCTTTTTTCTTATTTACATCTTTTTAGTTTGCTTCTGGTAAGTTGAACAACTCACCACAATGTCTCAAGACGAAAGTCTATGACCAGTGTGTGTTGCCAGTGACTACGTACGTGACAGAGACGTGGTCGCGCACAGTGGGCCTCATCAGAAGGCTTAAAGTCACCCAAAGGGCAAAGAAGAGAGTTATGCTCGCAGTTTCTTTGCATGATCGAATCAGAAATGAAGACCCGCAAGAGAACTAAGGGTACCGACACAGCCCGAAGAATTGACAAACTTAAGTGGCAGTTTGGGTAGTGGTTGCTCGCAGAACGGATGGCCGTAGAGGCCGAAAATATCTAGAGTGGCAACCGCGTACCGAAAGACGCAGCGTTGGAACGCCTCCCTCTAGGTGGATCGATGACCTGGTCAAGGCTGCAGGAGTCCGGTGGATGCGAAACGCACAGGACTGATCAATGTGGGGACGCTTGGGGACGCCTATGTCTAGCAGTGGACGTATAAATGAGAATTTGGCACAGAGATAGATTATAGTATATATATATTATAGTATAGGAATAGCACATAGGATACTTTTATCCCGGTAATAATTTTGAGGGGGCACTCGGGATAATTTTCAACTTCCATACAGGCAAAGCCGGCATGAAATAATCTTTAATGGAAAATCTTTAAGGTACTTTTAATAATATTTAACTAGTTATTACTAAGCTTGTTATTAAGTTACGAAATAGTACATTTCGTGTCGAGCATAAAAAGTCGATATTTTAACATGAGCTATGTAGCCAATTGCTGTGAGTGTTAAAATATGCCAAATTTCATACAAATCCGTTCAGCCGTTCTGGCGTGATTGTGTAACAAACATACACAAATTTATCTAAAGTTTCGCCTTTATAATGTTAGTGTGAATACTAGCTTCTGCCAGCGGCTTCGCCCGCGTCGAAGTCGAAAATTATGCCGAGGGAACATATTTTCGGGATATAAAGTATCCTATGTACTATTTGTGGCTATAATCCCTCGATCCGTCTAGCCGTTTGAGCGTAAAGAGGTAACAAACATACAAACACACATATACGCACACACTCACAAATTTTCGACTTACGATTATATTATATTATATAAATGTGATGTGATGAAGTGTGCCAAGTAAGATTAAAATTAAGCAAAAAATGGATTTTTTGCTTCTTCAGTCTTGTAAAGGATTGTCTTTACAAATAGCTCACTCGAGACCCCAGACCTAAGGCATCACGTGACCATCTTGGCAATCTCGACAAGCTCCCCCTAATATCACTTCCCTAGAGTATTCCAGTACTTTGACATGGGTCCGACCACTTACAGCTGTCCAGATTAAACGCGATGCCTTCGATAAGGTCTTTAAGGAAACCCTTATTAGGTTCGTTGTCATTTTTTCTTTTATCAAATTGATGAGGCGGGTTTATTGAGTTGTGGGACAGATTTATTTGTTTGAATGAGGGTTTGTTTGTTATGATGGCCATTAGGAAAGTGGATACTTTTGCATACAACACTATAAGTTTGAATTGAAAAACAGATTTGATATTTAAATGTTTAACATGAACTGCCATCTCATAAAAATTGAAACTCTAAAATGGCAAAAAGGTAATTTTGTTCTTCTATGGAAACAATATTCTGATAAGTAGTAGCTCTACTATTATTTCCTACAAATCAGAAAAATGCATAAACCTAAATTAATTGTTTCTCGTGACAATAAAATTTTGAGTATAAAAAAAATGTATCATCGTCCACTGCTGGGCACAGGCATCCTCTCTGTGAGAGTGAATGGGCCGTAATCCACCACGTGGGCTCGCAGCGGGTTGGTAGATGTCACAGTCATGTCTTCGAATTTTTGGTTCTGGGACATGAAAAAGATCAATAACTACATATATTTACAATGTTAAACAGTCTCTCCTGCTTGTCAGATCTTGAAAGTCAATCCCCTACAGAAGTAGACTAGATAAAACAAGGTTCCACAAGAAAACATACTTAAAAATTCAAGTAAAAACACTTCCACACAAGTTCCACTCGCTTAGCGAATAGTGAGACAAGACGATGTGTTTTAAAATTTAACATATTGGTGTACCACCGACCTACGTTCAGGCTTTCTTTTATGTTTACGTTAAGTAAATCTATTAGACACACACTTTGAAAATATTCTCTCTGGTTTATGTGGGGTTTGGAGGCGTTGTCAGCGGAGAACGGGTTGTGGAAGACGTTCTTATTTTCTGCGCTGGTGAGTAGAAGAAAAAGGATTATTCATTTAGCGAATTAAATTTTCCTTTTTTTATAATCCTAATTCATGTCAAGTTTAGAAAGGAAAGCCAAAAATCATCACCTAACATTCATGGCCCTTCGCCCCCACGAGAGCAAAAAATATAGTAGGCATTCTATGGTTCTGTGCCAGCCTTGCTACAAATCAAGAGAGCCCAGAGCCCAGTGCCCACCCCAGTTGTGGTGGTTGATTAACAAAACTGGTCGTTATTTTAAATTGTAAAATTTAATTTAATCGGTAGCCTGAACAAATGAAGTATCATAGACTCATCCAAAACACAGTGCCAGCGTGGGGCCCCATCGCAAGATGGAGTGGGCTATCCACTTCCTTGTCTCCCCTTCATGCCCGACCACCTGTACTTTATGGGATTTGAACGTAGCGAATGACAGAGCTGTCCGAGTACTACATACTAGTCGGACAAAATCTGAATGGTTGAGACTATAGTTTTAGTTAACGACGAAAGAAGAAGATCGGTAGAAGTTTCTAATATCCTGGGTTTTCTGATACACCTAGTACGTACGTACGAGATACAGCTTTACTCAAAACAAGACAAGATGCTTCAGATAAAGTGGCATTCTATCAACGATAACGATTGTCAAAAATTTGAAAATGCATGGGATTGCCAAGCTCTAAATCGCGAAATATCACATAATCCCGTGATTAATCCCTCACATTTTCAAAATGCATGGGATTGACAAGCACTACATCGTGAAATATCAGATAATCCCGTGATCAATCCCTCACATTTTGGTAATGCATGGGATTGACAAGCGCTACATCGCGAAATATCACATGATCAATCCTTCACATTTTGAAAATGCATGGGATTGACAAGCGCTACATCGTGAAATATTACATCATCACGTGATCAATCCCTCACATTTTGAAAATGCATGGGATTGACAAGCTGTAAATCGTGAAATTTCACATAATACCGTGTTCAAGCCCTCACATTTTGAAAATGTATGGGATTGACAAGCGCTACATCGCGAAATATCACATGATCAATCCTTCACATTTTGAAAATGCATGGGATTGACAAGCTGTAAATCGTGAAATTTCGCATAATACCGTGTTCAAGCCCTCACATTTTGAAAATGCATGGGATTGACAAGCGCTACATCGCAAAATATTTTATCATCACATGATCAATCCCTCACATTTTGGTAATGCATGGGATTGACAAGCGCTACATCGCGAAATATCAAATGATCAATCCTTCACATTTTGAAAATGCATGGGATTGACAAGCGCTACATCGCAAAATATTTTTTCATCACATGATCAATCCCTCACATTTTGGTAATGCATGGGATTGACAAGCGCTACATCGCGAAATATCACATGATCAATCCTTCACATTTTGAAAATGCATGGGATTGACAAGCGCTACATCGCAAAATATTTCATCATCACATGATCAATCCCTCACATTTTGGTAATGCATGGGATTGACAAGCGCTACATCGCGAAATATCACTTGATCAATCCTTCACATTTTGAAAATGCATGGGATTGACAAGCACTACATCGTGAAATATCAGATAATCCCGTGATCAATCCCTCACATTTTGGTAATGCATGGGATTGACAAGCGCTACATCGCGAAATATCACATGATCAATCCTTCACATTTTGAAAATGCATGGGATTGACAAGCGCTACATCGCAAAATATTTCATCATCACATGATCAATCCCTCACATTTTGGTAATGCATGGGATTGACAAGCGCTACATCGCGAAATATCAAATGATCAATCCTTCACATTTTGAAAATGCATGGGATTGACAAGCGCTACATCGCAAAATATTTTATCATCACATGATCATCCCTCACGATTCAGACAGCAATCACAAAGACGGCAAAGCAAGTTCTCGGCGTGGCGAAAGGGGGCCGCAAAATCGACAAGGAGACCTGGTGGTGGGACGCCACAGTCCAGGGTTCATTACGGGAGAAGAAAGTGCTCTTCAAGACGTGGCAAGCGACCAAATCTCCTGAAGATCGCGCATCTTACAGGACTGCGAAAAGAGCTGCCAAGAAAGCTGTAGCCAGAGCCAGGCGTGACCACTTGCAACCATTATATGCTAAGTTGGACACTCCTGAGGGGCACAAGCTCATATATAAACTGGCGCGCTCTAGGGCCAAAGCAGCGCAAGATATTACTCGCTGCTGCAGCGTCAACGGCCCTAATGGCGAGCTCCTGTACGATGATCGTGCGGTGAAGGAGAGATGGCGCTCTTATTTCCACGTCTTGCTGAATACTCAGCACCGGGAAGTGCACCCTCCCGAACAACTCCCGAACAATGGACTCGTGCCACCGATTACACCTGACGAGGTCCTCGCATCTCTTCGTCACATGGAGAATCGGAAAGCTGTCGGACCGGACGAGGTGCCAATTGAAGCGTGGAAAGCGCTGTGGGCTCGTGGTGTGTGCATTCTTACTAACCTTTACAATAAAATCCTGAGCGACCGAATAATGCCCGATCAGTGGCGGCTTAGTATAATAACGCCGGTCCACAAGGGTAAAGGGTCCGTTCAGGATTGCGGTAATTACCGCGGTATAAAGGTGATGTCACACACCATGAAGCTCTTCGAGCGCATTATTGACACCAGGATCCGACAGGAGTGTACAGTGTCGGACTCCCAGTATGGTTTCCAACCAGGACGCGGTACCATGGACCCTATATTCGCCCTAAGGATCCTCATGGAGAAGCACAGGGAAAAGAATAAGCCTCTGCATTTTCTATTCCTGGACCTGCAGAAGGCCTTTGACTGTGTTCCCAGGGAGATGATCTGGTGGGCGTTGCGGTCGAAGTTGGTACCAGAGACCTACGTGGAAATCGTACGTGACATGTACCGCAACTCCGATTCAATAGTCAGGACCGCTGTTGGTGATACCACCCCCTTCCCCATAACCGTAGGCGTGCATCAGGGCTCCGTCTTGAGCCCCTATCTCTTCAGTGTGATATTAGACGAACTGTCAGCCAGCGTACAGAAACTACCGCAGCCTTGGCTGCTTATGTACGCTGATGATATCGCACTGGTAGATGGGGACAAAGGACGGCTCACCAGACGCGTGCACGCATGGAGGGAGGCGCTTGAGAACGGCGGGCTGATGCTAAACGTGGCGAAGACGGAGTATATGGCCTGCAATAGCACAGATCTGACGTCTCTCCGTATAGGCGACGACACTGTCGAGCGCATGGACAACTTCAAGTACCTCGGATCTGTGCTTGATGCGTCCGGGGACATCGATCGCGACATCAAGGCCCGTGTATCAGCGGCTTGGGCGAAATGGCGCGAGGTGACGGGTGTCATTTGTGACTCCAAAATGCCGGTCAAGCTGAAGGGACAGGTCTATAAGAGCATCATAAGGCCTGTCCTTACGTACGGCAGTGAGGCGTGGCCGGTGATGGAGCGACACCGACAGGTGTTGCATGTCACGGAGATGAACATGCTGCGGTCGATGTGTGGCGTCACGCGGAAAGACCGTGTACGGAATACATACATCCGCGGCAGCCTTCATGTCCGTGACATTGCTGACAAGCTGCAGGAAAGTCGCCTCCGCTGGTACGGCCACGTCTTACGACGACCGGCAAGCTACGTGGGAAACAAATGCCTGGACATGACCCTACCTGGCACCAGGAGCAGAGGACGGCCAAAGAAACGCTGGCTTGATGTCGCGCAGGATGACATGCGCGCCAATGGGCTAGTTGCGAGGGATGCCGAAGACCGGGCAAAGTGGAGAAGGAAGTGTAGGAAAGCGGACCCTGGGTTCTCCCGCGCTGGGCGGGATGAGCAACCGGGATAAACGCTAGGTAGAAGAAGAAGAAGAAGAAGATGGGATTGACAAGCGCTACATCGCGAAATATCACATGATCAATCCTTCACATTTTGAAAATGCATGGGATTGACAAGCGCTACATCGCAAAATATTTCATCATCACATGATCAATCCCTCACATTTTGGTAATGCATGGGATTGACAAGCGCTACATCGCGAAATATCACTTGATCAATCCTTCACATTTTGAAAATGCATGGGATTGACAAGCACTACATCGTGAAATATCAGATAATCCCGTGATCAATCCCTCACATTTTGGTAATGCATGGGATTGACAAGCGCTACATCGCAAAATATTTCATCATCACATGATCAATCCCTCACATTTTGGTAATGCATGGGATTGACAAGCGCTACATCGCGAAATATCACATCATCACATGATCAATCCCTCACATTTTGGTAATGCATGGGATTGACAAGCGCTACATCGCGAAATATCACATGATCAATCCTTCACATTTTGAAAATGCATGGGATTGACAAGCGCTACATCGCGAAATATCACATCATCACATGATCAATCCCTCACATTTTGAAAATGCACGGGATTGACAAGCGCTACATCGCGAAATAACACATCATCACATGATCAATCCCTCACATTCTGAAAATGCATGGGATTGACAAGCGCTACATCGCGAAATATCACATCATCACATGATCAATCCCTCACATTTTGAAAATGCATGAGATTGGCAAGCGCTACATCGCGAAATATCACATGATCAATCCTTCACATTTTGAAAATTCATGGGATTGACAAGTTCTAAATCGTGAAATTTCACATAATCCCGTGATCAATCCCTCACATTTTGAAAATGCATGGGATTGACAAGCGCTACATCGCGAAATATCACATCATCACATGATCAATCCCTCACATTTTGAAAATGCATGAGATTGGCAAGCGCTACATGGTGAAATATCACATCATCACATGACCAATCCCCTACATTTTGGCCCATCGACAATCGCTATCGCTGAAACTGAAACTTTGTTTAGAGCCGCTGATCCTACAATGTATCCTAGGACGTGTGGCTCTCCCAAATACGCTACCCGCTGTCACTGAGACCAAACAGTTGTCCTCACTCCAAAGCATAAGGGGATACGGGCCAACCTCTAAACATACGTTTATTCTCAGAAATAAAAGTGCCTTACATAATCATGTTTTAGAACCAGATTTGAAGCTAACAGAAGACTTAAATGTCAACTTAAATAATAAACAACTCAATCTAAAATTTATTATATGTATTGGTAAATAAAGAATCCAATAGCAGAAAATTCATAAAATTTTATTTCTATCAAAAATTTGAATATTCCAAATCGTGTCTAACAGTAGTACATTACTGCAGCGGCCAGCAAAAGAGGTATTTATGGACGAACGTGTTAATGTGGGCCGAGGCGAAGCCGAGGCACACATACGTAAGTCCATCAATGCCTAGTTGAGGCCAAGGCTTGTATAGTGCTTTTCTCAAATAATGCGCGGAAATTAAAACTAAGTAGCACCTAGAACTCATTTTGTCAAATACAATTACTTTTCGAAATCAATGACGAACAACAATCCCGTGTTAAAGTGTTCATTTTTTTCTGTAAAGAGCTTTTTGTAAGCAAGCCAGTTCGAAATTTAAATGAAACCTTTGATAAGTTACCTCCTTTGTTGCCATGTTTCGGAGTAAAAGATCGTTCCGTTTTTAAATTACACGACAGATATGAGTTTTCTATGTAATTTATTTGGCTGCTAAACACGACAGATATGGATTTTCATACAACTTTTGCCGGCCGCTGCTCGCATGTATTTGGCCAGTACAGCAATTTTGATGAATCTCGAATAAGGTTGTCAAAATAATGCTCAAATTTCCAAGCATGTTTGAGAAAATTAATATAAAATCACAAATGCATCTTAATTTTAATGTGTAAATAGTAAACGCATAGAATCCTGCTTTTTAAACGACGAAAATACGAACAATTTTGTCTAGTCGACCCGTATTCTTCACTTATTCTTTTGGAACCAACTTATTAAGTCACAAAAATAAAAAACACCACGTCCAAAATCTCTATAATTTTTTACAAAACTTTTAACACAATTTTGTGTATGTATATCAAATTCAACTTAAAAACGTCATTTAAAGCGTAAAATTTAAATTTCCTTAACGTCTGGACGCCTTTCTCGGCCGTGACAAGGCGTGGCAAGCTGAAGCGAAGCATAAGGCATGCCGCATTTTTACAAAATTGCATCCAAAAGCTGCTGAATTTCACTTGTAAGAGGATTTACGTGTTGAGTTTCAAGTTAATATGCTCATAAAACTTGTGTTTAGGATGTTACATTGTTGGAGATGTGGTAGGATTTATGGCAATACTGTGGTGTGACGCAGAAAAGGAGTGTAATATTTTAGTGCATTGATCTGTAAAGTATTGGGTTTTATGGGTTATACAAATGTGCAAAACATTAATGTGAAGACTCTTGACAGGGATCTCGAATGCTTTTGATAGGGTCTGGCACGAAAGCCTTATTGGTAAGCTTCCTTCATTCGGTCTGCCCGGTGGTCTGTGTGATTGGATAGCAGACTTCCTGAGAGATCGGCCCATTCGAGTAGTTATCGATGGCTGCTCATCGGACCAATTAGATATCAATGTCGGGGTCCCTCAGGTGTCGGTACTCTCAGCAACATTATTCTTGCTGCACATTAACGATCTGCTAAAACCCGGCGGCATATACCTTTGGGTATGCAGACGACAGCACTGTTGCTTTATCGGTTACACTTCGGCGAGTGTATGATGGAATTGCATGATCTAATTCCACCTAGCCCGTTTCAACATCGGTCTACCAGAAGTACGGCGATGCGCCATTGGTACATGGTGGACATCCCACCGATACGCACAAAACGTTTTGGGAAGACTTTTATTGTGACTTTTATTGTAAAATTTACAAAATATCACTGCTGGGACCGACAGATTACGTTACAACCAGAGTACATAAGTTTTTTTTTAGTAGAAAATTTGTTGCAGACTGCAAACTTTGACTGTGCCTTTTGAACAGTATTCACGGAGTTCTCCATTTTGGTGCAAATAATCATGGAATGTCATCAAAACTCCGTAAACAAAATATTTGAGGTGAGACGGTACTTCACGCCTGAACAGCTGCTCAATTTGTATAAAGCGCAAGTTCGGTCATGCATGGAGTACTGCTCTCACCTTTGGGACGGATCTGCCAAATATCAACTTGATGCACTTGAGTCGATTGACAAACGGGCCAAGAGGCTTATCGGCCACGATGCACTGGTCGCCTCAAAGCTCCAGAGCCTTGAACATCGACGCCAAGTGGCCAGTCTGTCGGTTTTTTATCGGTTACATTTCGGGGAGTGTGCGATGGAACTGCACAATTTGATTCCGCCTAGCCCTTTCCATCACCGGACAACAAGACGCACAGCAATGCGCCACCGGTACATGGTGGACATCCCACCCATACGTACAAAGCGTTTTGCGAATACTTTCATTGTACGCACAGCTAAGGAGTGGAATTCCCTGCCGGAGTCTTTGTTTCCTGATAGCTACAACCTTGGGGTCTTCAAGTCAAGAGTGAATAGGTTACTTCTAGGCAAGCGTGCTTCACCGTCGACCACATCATCGCTTACCATCCGGCGAGATAGTGGTCAAACGCGAGCCTATCGATAAATAAAAAAAAATAAAAAAAAATTAATAGTATCAATATCCTTCCTACCTATTAACTCAATATTTTTATCTATCTTTCTTTCAATACAATCTTATAACAAAGAAAGATAAAACAATAACACAGCCATTGTCTTTTCAGTTAGTTCAAATAGCTACATGTCTAGAAGTTCGCACCTTTTCATTGATAAATTGCCCTCCCGCGAACGCAATAGACGGCACCGGGCCGGTGCGGTTAGGAAATTGAATGATCCGTCAAAATATTTTCTGTTGGAATTTTTAAAGCTATATTAAATTTTTCGATTCTTATGTTACCTAGTATTGATTCGATTGGTATTGCTTCAATTTTGTAAAAACTGTTTTGAGATTTAAAAAATAGATCTAAATTATAGAAATACCTATCTTAGACCAATTTAAAGCTTGGATCCGGAAAAAAAAATATGTTCTAGGAATCGAACCCAATAGTGTCGTAAAAGCTAATGATGCTGATAGAATTGCTCAAATGAATACTTTTAAATCGTTCGTTAATGCATTTTTTACTCGACGACATGGATATTATGCTGCAAGTGATTCGGTGTCTAAACAGACATCTTGCTTTTTAGCCCCAACGTGTTATAAGTTTGACGTGTGTGCCTGTGTATTTGTGTATCTGTCTGTGGCATCATAGCTTCTAAATAGATGAACTGATTTTGATTAAATTTTTGTTGTTTGAAAGGTGACATTATCGGGAGTGTTTTTAGCTAAATGTTTGATGAAAATCGGTTCAGCTGTTCAAATGTTATGGGCGTTTAACTCTTTGAATCGGGGTATTTTCGCACGATATCGTATCACTATTACGTATTTGATAGAATGCACTTTTATTTACCATTTTTTGCGAGACTCAATGCTGAGTGCACAGTTCGTTTGTAGTTCCGTTTCAATGGAACTGCAATTTTACAACTAGAGGGCAGTTCAAAAACAGACTCTATGAACAAGCTATAGCTAACTGGTTGCAACCTTTCTCAATTAGATTGAATTCTATACTTCTGACATTCTTGACTTAATGTTCTGTCTACTTGATAGGGCAGCGATCGTCGACAGTAGTCCTCCATTGCGATCGTGCTTGAGCTTTACGCTTCGGCGCTTCGCCTCGCTCCTCGTTACTTCGATGCTCGTCGCTTCTGCCTATACGCTGCGACAACCTGGCGATGTTTGACGGAGACGGCAACGTTTTCTTTTGGCTTTAATTCCATACTGGTAATAGGCTTTTTAAGTGATCTCTTCAAAGATTTTCTTTGGAATCTTACTAACTGATTAAAAATAGATGATCTCCTAAATACTTATCAGAACCAACATTCTAAATAAAACTAGGTTATAATAATAATACCTAACCAAGCCAGAGCTAATCAACTACAGTTTAAGTTAGCCGCTGTTAACTTGGTCGAGATAGAGTTAATACTGGCGTTAAGAACATTTTCTCAGTACGCAGTTATTTTTATTTATATTTTTCTATCATTTTGTATTTAAGTTGAGTTCTATAAGTGTACCTAGTATAAAACTATCGACCGCTCTCTTTATGCCGTGGCATCACAACATAATTATGGTATATCTCACCGGAGCCGTACATTATCTAAGATAAAAATTACAAGTATAGTACTCTAGCAATGACGTGGCAGAGACAGAGTCGACGATGGAGTAAGCTTACCCAAAAAAAGCCTGTTCCCTTTAACTTTGCAGAGATTCGGGTTGAATGCATTCGGAATCACAGACGCGGGTCGTGAGTTCTACTCATTCGCTGTGCGCACGATTACTTCGTACAAACACATAATTCAAATTGTCTTTTAGACAGTTTATAAAGTTGAATTTTGTATTGCAACTATTTCAAAATAAGTGAGGTCGAGGACGACCTCCGGCTATGTGGTAGGCTAACTTGACGAAGCTCCAAGGAGGCAGAACTGCCCAAGCCGACAACCCAGGAAAGATTGTCCTGGCGCCATAAAATAAGGATTACCGAAACCACAAGTAAAAGAAGACTAAAGTAGAATAGTTTTATTCTTCTTCACACAGCCTTTAAACTAAGGTGCTTCTAAAACTGAATCAGATTAAATAAAGTGTCCACTTCGATTTGTCTATTTCCAGAATTTACTTTTCCACTGCAATCTGCTTATTACGAGAAGTAACTTCCAATATGTTGCCACTTGCAACGTTGCACCTTTAAAAACAAGCTCTTTACCATAACCAATATCAAGGAAAATATGCGTCCATAAACAAACTGAAGATTTTTAATAAACTCCCTTCTAAGTTAATACACAACTAGGACTCGGATCAGAGGAACGTGACCTGTTTGCAAGAACGACATGTTCCAGCCTATAGGTCGATTTATCGCTTGATACGCTGTCCATTGCTGGCTTAATACTGCTTTAACAGTGCAAGCAACTAAAAAAGTCGTCAATGGATGGCGAAATGTAGATGGTTGTGTATTTGTAACTGCTAAAATATACTGAATAGTACACTTATTGCGACCAAGTACGAGAAGTGTCGAGTGCTGCCGATCGTGACACGAATGTTAATAGCATTAGGTACCAATCGTACACTTTCTGGTTTCATAGACCCTTTACCTGTCTGGGTCGTTAGTCTATTTTATTGGCTTTTAAGATTAGGAGTGAAATGCGGAGCTTGGGTTGACAAAATGGGTCTGTGATGGCCAGCTGGCATAACCTGGCCCGATGTGTAAGATAGGTGGGTAAAAAAATGGAACTCTTCTCGCTTATTAATCTGTCAGTTATCGAGGGCTAGCAGATTGCAGGTTTTTCTGATAGAATAACTGATGGTTACTGCCTTAAACCTAAACGCTTAAGGCCTGTATCTCAGCATCTGGGTAGAACATTTCTACCTGATATACCAATTAAAAAAAACTGGCCAAATGCGAGTCGGACTCGCGCACGATGGGTTCCGTACCATTATCGCAAAAAATCAGAATCAGAACCAAAAAACTCTTTTTAATGGCAAGGGACCCTTAGTGCGCGAGTACGACTCGCACTTGGCCTTGGCTTTTTTAATAATAAAGATAGTATGGAAAAATGTTTGCATAATAACATAGATTTACAGTTAAACAAAATATGTGTGTGATATGCATATTCAATAATGTGAATTCATTTGAAAGCAGCTTCACAGCTTCGATATTTTATCAAAAACGTACAAATAAATAAATAATAATAATTTAAGTTATTTTTAATAATCCTACTTGTGTGTAAGTGAAGTTCAAAATAAATGTATTTATTTTTTTACTAGATTCACCCGCGTGAAAGGCGAAAATTATCCCGACGGAACATATTCCCGGGATAAAAATCATCATATGTGCTATTTCTGACTGTAATCTATCTCTGTGCCAATTTTCATCCAGATCCGTCCAGCCCTTTGAGCGTGACGTAGTAACAAACATACACACACACACTCACAAACTTTTGCCTTTACCTAGTCTATCTATCTAATCTAATACCTTTAAACGAGCAATTCTTGTATATATACGGTTTAAGACATTTATTTTCTCAAAAGATCTGAATCTCTGAAACGGCTCCAACGATTTTCATGAAATTTAGTATGCAGGGGGTTTCGGGGGCGATAAATCGATCTAGCTTATTTTATGAAATTTTTAGAAAACGTCGTCTTCTCTATTTTCACCCGAGTTTGAGCTCGGTCGCCCAGGTTAACATAGCTATAACTAATGTTAATGTGAATAAATAAGAAGTAAACTTAGTGATTGTTGATAGGCTTACTTTTGACTACTATCTCATCTGACGGTAAGCGATGATATAGTCGACGGTGAAGCACGCTTGCCATTCAATTTTTTATTTGCGTGAGAAATGCTTATGCATACTGCACTACAACGGGGAGATAGTACAGTTATGTGCGACTCCAACCCACTAAAACTCCACGGTGTCCTCCTCTGGCGCTTATGAGGGGAACACGGGCACTCACCTCAAACCCGCCGCAAGTACACTTGCCTAGAAGTAACCTATTCACACTTGACTGAAAGGCCCTCAGGTTGTAGCTATCAGGAAACAAAGACCCCAGCAGGGAATTCTACTCCTTCGCAAAATGGTAATATTTCCATAACATTTAGTGCGTATGGGTGGGATGACCACCATGCACCCAGCTATCTTAACCAATTAACTGCACCGGTCTCGTTATATAGCTGCAATAAAGTTTATAAATAACAGAACTAGTTTTAGTTTTCCAACCTATAATTCAATTTATCCAGCACTTTTTGTAAGAAACTCAGCTAAATAAGGCTGAGTGCTCTTAACGATGACGTCACAAGAACTTTATTATAGCAGTTTGCTTCCCTCTCTGTTTTTATATAATTCTAAATAAGCACATTTTTTTGTTTCTTTAATTTGATTAGAGAAGTTAGATGCACTCGACCATAAGCCTTGATCTCAGAATTCCAGATTATCTAAACAACAGATTTTCAATATATCAGATTTCGAACAGTCGAAATCAAAATATTTATTATAATATGTGGTAACACTTCGAGATGGCCTAGTAGATTGAGTTGTACTCAGCCCTCCAAGTAAGTGTGTTCCTTTAAGACTTCTCCCGTCATTGCGTCGTATTCCTCAGTGCTGAGGGTCGTGACCTCCCTTCTGCATCAATTTCTCTCGTACGATTTTTCTCCATCTGTCCTGTAAGGCTGCTGGATGCTTTAAGAGATGAGTCATAGCGTGCTAATTAACGTAATCAGCTATAGTTTGATTTTCTAGACCACTGTAGGTTGTGTTATAAAGACAACATAACTATCTGTCTCCTCAGTAAATAAAGGAGCAATGTTTTAACACAAACCCTCGGGTCTACATTATGGACAAAGTAACCTTTGTGTAAAAATAAAAGGGACGCAATGTCAGATTAATAGACACTTTAATTATGCTTCACAATCAAATAGGCAGTTTGCTAGTCTATTCCCAACTATGTTAGGGTCAGCCTTTAGATTAAGCTGGTATCAGCTCAGTTCTTATTAAAAAAAATGGTATTTTATAAAAATGGAACTGGCTATCTGAGCTCCACAGTTCAGTAACTGCTATACAAATATTTAACATAGAGAAACTGCCCATCTGAGCTCCACAATTCAGTAACTGCTATACAAATATTTAACATAGAGAAACTGCCTATCTGAGCTCCACAGTTCAGTAACTGCTATACAAATATTTAACATAGAGAAACTGCCTATCTGAGCTCCACAGTTCAGTAACTGCTATACAAATATTTAACATAGAGAAACTGCCTATCTGAGCTCCACAGTTCAGTAACTGCTATACAAATATTTAACATAGAGAAACTGCCTATCTGAGCTCCACAGTTCAGTAACTGCTATACAAATATTTAACATAGAGAAACTGCCTATCTGAGCTCCACAATTCAGTAACTGCTATACCAGTATTTAAAATAGAGAAACTGCCTATCTGAGCTCCACAATTCAGTAACTGCTATACCAGTATTTAACATAGAGAAACTGCCTATCTGAGCTCCACAATTCAGTAACTGCTATACCAGTATTTAAAATAGAGAAACTGCCTATCTGAGCTCCACAATTCAGTAACTGCTATACCAGTATTTAACATAGAGAAACTGCCTATCTGAGCTCCACAATTCAGTAACTGCTATACCAGTATTTAACATAGAGAAACTGCCTATCTGAGCTCCACAATTCAGTAACTGCTATACAAATATTTAACATAGAGAAACTGCCTATCTGAGCTCCACAGTTCAGTAACTGCTATACAAATATTTAACATAGAGAAACTGCCTATCTGAGCTCCACAGTTCAGTAACTGCTATACAAATATTTAACATAGAGAAACTGCCTATCTGAGCTCCACAGTTCAGTAACTGCTATACAAATATTTAACATAGAGAAACTGCCTATCTGAGCTCCACAATTCAGTAACTGCTATACCAGTATTTAACATAGAGAAACTGCCTATCTGAGCTCCACAATTCAGTAACTGCTATACCAGTATTTAACATAGAGAAACTGCCTATCTGAGCTCCACAATTCAGTAACTGCTATACCAGTATTTAACATAGAGAAACTGCCTATCTGAGCTCCACAATTCAGTAACTGCTATACCAGTATTTAACATAGAGAAACTGCCTATCTGAGCTCCACAATTCAGTAACTGCGATGCCAATATTTAACATAGATTAACTGCCTATCTGAGCTCCACAATTCAGTAACTGCTATACCAGTATTTAACATAGAGAAACTGCCTATCTGAGCTCCACAATTCAGTAACTGCTATACCAGTATTTAACATAGAGAAACTGCCTATCTGAGCTCCTCAATTCAGTAACTGCTATACCAGTATTTGACATAACGGTACTGCCTATCTGAGCTCCACAATTCAGTAACTGCTATACCAGTATTTAACATAGAGAAACTGCCTATCTGAGCTCCACAATTCAGTAACTGCTATACCAGTATTTAACATAGAGAAACTGCCTATCTGAGCTCCACAATTCAGTAACTGCTATACCAGTATTTAACATAGAGAAACTGCCTATCTGAGCTCCACAATTCAGTAACTGCTATACCAATATTTAACATAGAGTAACTGCCTATCTGAGCTCCTCAATTCAGTAACTGCTATACCAGTATTTAACATAACGGTACTGTCTATCTGAGCTCTACAATTCAGTAACTGCTATACCAGTATTTAACATAGTGAAACTGCCTATCTGAGCTCCACAATTCAGTAACTGCTATACCAGTATTTAACATAGAGAAACTGCCTATCTGAGCTCCACAATTCAGTAACTGCTATACCAGTATTTAACATAGAGAAACTGCCTATCTGAGCTCCACAATTCAGTAACTGCTATACTAGTATTTAACATAGAGAAACTGCCTATCTGAGCTCCACAATTCAGTAACTGCTATACCAGTATTTAACATAGAGAAACTGCCTATCTGAGCTCCACAATTCAGTAACTGCTATACCAGTATTTAACATAAAGAAACTGCCTATCTGAGCTCCACAATTCAGTAACTGCGATGCCAATATTTAACACAGAGTAACTGCCTATCTGAGCTCCACAATTCAGTAACTGCTATACCAGTATTTAACATAGAGAAACTGCCTATCTGAGCTCCACAATTCAGTAACTGCTATACCAGTATTTAACATAAAGAAACTGCCTATCTGAGCTCCACAATTCAGTAACTGCTATACAAGTATTTAACATAGAGAAACTGCCTATCTGAGCTCCTCAATTCAGTAACTGCTATACCAGTATTTGACATAACGGTACTGCCTATCTGAGCTCCACAATTCAGTAACTGCTATACCAGTATTTAACATAGAGAAACTGCCTATCTGAGCTCCACAATTCAGTAACTGCTATACCAGTATTTAACATAGAGAAACTGCCTATCTGAGCTCCACAATTCAGTAACTGCTATACCAGTATTTAACATAGAGAAACTGCCTATCTGAGCTCCACAATTCAGTAACTGCTATACAAGTATTTAACATAGAGAAACTGCCTATCTGAGCTCCACAATTCAGTAACTGCTATACCAGTATTTAACATAGAGAAACTGCCTATCTGAGCTCCACAATTCAGTAACTGCTATACCAGTATTTAACATAGAGAAACTGCCTATCTGAGCTCCACAATTCAGTAACTGCTATACCAGTATTTAACATAGAGAAACTGCCTATCTGAGCTCCACAATTCAGTAACTGCTATACCAGTATTTAACATAGAGAAACTGCCTATCTGAGCTCCACAATTCAGTAACTGCTATACCAGTATTTAACATAAAGAAACTGCCTATCTGAGCTCCACAATTCAGTAACTGCGATGCCAATATTTAACATAGAGTAACTGCCTATCTGAGCTCCACAATTCAGTAACTGCTATACCAGTATTTAACATAGAGAAACTGCCTATCTGAGCTCCACAATTCAGTAACTGCTATACAAGTATTTAACATAGAGAAACTGCCTATCTGAGCTCCACAATTCAGTAACTGCTATACCAGTATTTGACATAACGGTACTGCCTATCTGAGCTCCACAATTCAGTAACTGCTATACCAGTATTTAACATAGAGAAAATGCCTATCTGAGCTCCACAATTCAGTAACTGCTATACCAGTATTTAACATAAAGAAACTGCCTATCTGAGCTCCACAATTCAGTAACTGCGATGCCAATATTTAACATAGAGAAACTGCCTATCTGAGCTCCACAATTCAGTAACTGCTATACCAGTATTTAACATAGAGAAACTGCCTATCTGAGCTCCACAATTCAGTAACTGCTATACAAGTATTTAACATAGAGAAACTGCCTATCTGAGCTCCACAATTCAGTAACTGCTATACCAGTATTTAACATAGAGTAACTGCCTATCTGAGCTCCTCAATTCAGTAACTGCTATACCAGTATTTGACATAACGGTACTGCCTATCTGAGCTCCACAATTCAGTAACTGCTATACCAGTATTTAACATAACGGTACTGCCTATCTGAGCTCCACAATTCAGTAACTGCTATACCAGTATTTTCTATAGAGGAACTGAGCTCGTCAATTCAGTAACTGGGTAACACGATACCTCTTTGTAAGACTGGAGTCAGATTTTTTTGCTTCTGAATACCCGTAACGATGGTCAAAGAGCTAAAAATGGCAGCCAGGTTTTGAAGGCAAGAATGAATCTCAGTATGCAATAGATGGTCACCCATTCTCAGACCAACCTCGACAAGCGTTGCTTAACCTTGAAAACCACTCGTGCGGATGTAAGTACTCAACTATGAACTCCTTGAAATACGCCTCAAATTTCAATTAAACTGACGAGCTCTTTAGTAAAGGGCAAATAAGTAAAATAACATTCGTTTGTTTTAGAGTTTAAATTAATAATCCTGTTAGTTTAGAACCAAAAAGTGACGCAGTTGTGTGCTAGGTACTAATAGTTCTACTGATGGCAATTGACCTTGTTCTAGCGGGGCTCCACTCAATTATTTCGTGCGCAATAGTAGCCATTTTTAGGTATTTGTGTGCATTCCATTTAACTGTATTTAGTCGTCTTAGTAACAGTTTTAGGATTTTACAAAACGACACTCATAGGGAACTATCCGCAAAGCTGCGCTCAGATGGCGCCACAGGTTTCTGCGTAAACAAACTAGAGAAGGGCGTTTTCGGTATTTGCGCAATCGGTTATGTATGTGTTTTCATATCGATATCGAAAACGGTTTTCAGATATCGATATCAGTAGTACAGTTTGAAAAAGTAAAATGTTATTTAGATGAGCAAACTAACAACGAACACGAAATAATACTTAGAAAGATAGGTAGCGCATATGGTTCCTAACGTTTGTGAATTTTGCGTTTTATTCGTAGTTCGTACGTTTTCGCATTTTTACGGTTTTAAGTTTTGAATTATTCGTTCTCACACGCTAGTAAGGTTTTTATTAGATACAGCTTTTGTAATATCGGTTATTTTGATATCGATATCGATATGATATGATATCTAATACATATCCGATATAAGTTACGTTTGGATATATCGGACACATCCCTAAAAAAACCAAACTGTCAAAGTCCAGCGACAAAATTTCGCAGTATAAGTATACAAAATATAAAACAAATAGTGAAATAAAAATTAAGCTAACTAATTTCCCAATACTATTATTTGGTTTTTGAACTCAAGTTATCTTAAAAACAGTAAAAAAGAGTTCGGTAACTACAAACAGTAGTAGACGCCATGTTGTTATGTTTTTGTTTACTCAGAGCCGTCAAGCGCCATCTGGCGGGAGCAATAGGGAACTATCCGCAAAGCTGTGCTCAGATGGCGCCACAGGTTTCTGCGTAAACAAACTAGAGAAGGGCGTTTTCGGTTTTTTGCGCAAACGGTTATGTATGTGTTTTCATATCGATATCGAAAACGGTTTTCAGATATCGATATCTGTAGTACAGTTTGCAAAAGTTTAATTGTTATTTAGACGAGTAAACTAACAACGAACACGAAATAATACTTAGAAAGATAGGTAGCGCATATGGTTCCAAACGTTTGTGAAGTTTGCGTTTTGTTCGTATTTCGTAAGTTTTCGCATTGTAACCGTAACAATAATAATAAATATAAGTTTTGAATTATTCGTTCTCAAACGCTAGTAAGGTTTTTATTAGATACAGCTTTTGTAATATCGGTTATTTTGATATCGATATGATATGATATCTAACACATATTCGATATAAGTTACGTTTAGATATATCGGACACATCCCTAAAAAAAAAACCAATCTGTCAAAGTCCAGTGACAAAATTTCGCAGTTTATGTATACAAAATATAAAACAAATAGTGAAAGAAAAATGAAGCTAACTAACTTCCCCAATATTATTATTTGGTTTTTGAACACAAGTTATCTTAAGAACAGTAAAAAAGAGTTCGGTAACCGCAAACAGTAGTAGACGCCATGTTGTTATGGTTTTGTTTACTCAGAGCCGTCAAGCGCCATCTGGCAGGAGCAATTGGCAGTAATGTTCCCTATTATATGGTGAGAGCAGTGTTGTGGCCAAGTGGTTACGGCCGCAACATATGATTATGCCATGCTTATCCTACATCCATGATTATGCCATGCTTATGCTACATGCATGAATATGCTTTTTTTTTATTTAAAAAAACGTTGCCCCACACTAGGAATTTCTCCTGTACGTGGGTGCGTTTACAAACATATAAACTCACATACACTACACCCAGAGCCGGAACAACTATTTGTAGATCATACAAATCATTGTTCCGTGCGGGAATCGAACCCGCGACACGCAGCGCAGCAGTCAATCGCTCATCCACTGCGGTTTTTCTCCGTAAAAAGCGATTCTGATGTTTCAATGTGCCCATATAACGCAGACTTATGTCGAAAAATATATTTTGGATTAAAATCTTACTTTAACTTACTTTTATCATGCTAGTCAATAAAGTCTAAGTACTGAAAATGCGAACCACATCTGCGATATGCACTTAAGTACACTTAGCTATAACACTAATAATGTAAACCTTCAACTGCAGAGATTATTTACTTTTATAACAACTTTCATTTAAAAGCCATCGTAACTATTTATGCTAGTATAAATATTCATACTATTATTATTAATATTATAAAACTGAAGAGTTTGTTTGTTTGTTTGTTTAACGCGCTAATCTAAGGAACTACTGGTTGGAATTTAAACGTTATTTTTGTGTTAGATAGTCCATTTGTCGAGGAAGGTTATAGGCTATATAACATCACGCTATGACCAATAGGAGCGGAGCATAAATGAAAAATGTTGCAAAAACGGGCGAAATTATACCTTTTTGAGAGCTATCTGCATGTAGGGTAGGTAGGGTAGATGAGTAGGTAGGTAGCCAGTTGACGAGAGCGAAGCCGCGTGGGACAGCTAGTTTATTATAAATGCGAAAGTTGGATTTATGTGTGTTACTCCATCACGCCAGAATGGCGATACGGCTCTGGATGTAATTTGACACAGAAATAGATTATAGATCTGGAATAGCAGATAGGCAAATTTTTTGTCCCGAAAAATGTACGGTTCCCGTGGGACAAATGTCGACTTTCACGCGGGCGAAGCCACTGGCAGAAACTAGTTTATTTATAAAACACTACTGCCTCGTTGGTCCAGTGGTCGCATGTGATACTGCTGAGTAATAATAATAAAGCCATTTATTCCATAACCCTTTTTTTTTTTTTTTTTTTTTTTTGGGTGGGAAATCATCCAATGACTTCTCCCGCTCTGGGTGAAGCGGAAGTGCGTGTCAGACTTTTACTGACTAAAACCCACCCGTGTTCCTTCAGTTGCTTGAGCCAGGGCCGCGGTAACTCTTTTTCAAATTTATCCGCGACCCAGACAGGCATCGGCCCTGTCAGACCCCGTCAATTTTTGCTGACATCTCTTTGAGGCGCGCGTGGAACACTACGCGCCGTCGACTCGGGCTTGGTCCTTATCGGACAGCGAGCTACCCATTACTCGCCGTCCGCAAGCCCGCGCCTACGGTGGCCGGGAATCGGCTTGCGACTCCCGACGCCCAGGGCGTCTCCTGCGGTGGTTAGGGGCGTGAGGGCGTCTCCGTTGCGTCTCCCTCACGCGTTCCGCCTCCTCCTTCGCGAGCATTACTGCTTCGCAGAAGGAGGAGACAGCTTCCCATGCCCTCTCGCTCCGTAGCATGGCCTGAACCAGGGCCGGACGCGAGAGGTCGCCACCGCTGATCGACTCCACGAGGACACGGCGGTGCTCCGCCCAAGCGGGGCAGACCTCCACCGTATGCTCCACCGTGTCCTCCGGGCGATCCACACAATGGTGACACCCGGGCGTTTCCTCCCGCCTTATCCTGAACAGGAACCGCCCGAAACAGCCATGTCCGGTGAGGACCTGCGTAAGGCGGAAGGTGAGGACGCCGTGGCGCCTCTCAAGCCACTCCTCAAAGAGGGGCCTTATCGCCGCAATTGTGGCGTGCCCAGCACTGGGTTGCGACAGTCGCTCTCTCCATGACGCCATGAGATCCTGCCGGAGCTCTGTCCGCCAAGCCGCGATTTGTCGTGGCAGCGGAGTTTCGCCCCGGCGTTTCGCGTCCTCGCGCCACTCCCAAATGTGCGCGAGGACTTTTGCCTCCAGATCCCATGGCGGCAATCCGGCAAGGAGGCTCGCCGCCTCTCCGGAGACCGTGCGGTATCCTCGGACCAGCCGGATGGCCATGACCCTTTGGGACGCGTTCAACGAGCGGGCTGGTCGCCGCCTCAGGGAATGCGCCCACACCGGTGCACCGTAAAGGGCCATGGACCGCACGACCCCCGCGTAGAGCCTCCGGCAGGAGGCGTTTGGGCCCCCTAGATTGGGCAGGAGTCGCTTGAGGGCAGCCCCGGCCCGCTCCAGTCTGGGAGCCAAACGTCGGAAATGCTCCACGAAATTCCACCGGCTGTCGAGGACGATTCCCAGGTACTTCATCGTCGACCCGACGCCGATGTGAACCCCTCCTACCGTTATTTGGGAACCCGGTGGTGGCGCGTTCCGAGGACCATGAAAACACATGGCCTCGGACTTGTGCAGGGCCACCTCGAGTCCCAATTACCCTTAAAGTTTAAATTTCAAATGTTGTTAGCATTTTTATAGATTTGATTAATATCTAGTGTTAGTTAAAGTTAAAAAGTAAATAAATTAAATCTATTTATTGTAGGGTATGGACTCCATTTTGGGTATAGGACTCCCCCAACCTTTTCTACCTTTCTCTATCCTTGCTCTGGTCGATCCAGTCTCTCCCTACCGCCTGCACGATGTTGTCTGCCCATCGCTTCTTTGGTCTGCCGGTTGTTCTCTTGCCTGATGACCCTTTCCATTTGGTGGTCTCTATTGTGCAGCTACACCTTCTATCTTTGCAGCGTGCGATGTGACCAGCCCATTGCCACTTTATTGTCTCAGTGCATCCGTAATCTTTGTACTCGCTATTATCTCCACGCTTCTTCCGTAGTATGCTTCTTTCCGTGGCTTTTGCACTGCTACTGCTGAGTATGAGGTCCTAAGTTCGTTTCCTGGGTCGGGCAGTAATATTGAGTTTTTCCATCTGGAATTTCTCAGTAACAGCTTGGAGTACTTGTGCCCGGTTGACGGCAATAGGCTCGCCCCATATTACATGACACTTAAACATAACTTGAAATGTGGGTGTACTGTAAGTGCACCCCTGACTTACCTTTCGATGATTGCGGACGTGATGTTATATCATCAATCATCATCATCATCAATACATATAATAAATCTGTAGAAAAGTAATTTTTGTACATCGAAAATATTGCCAAAAAAAATTGCCAGGGTGTTATAGGATAACCAACAGAACCAATTTCCGGAATTTTGTATTTTTTTTCTGTTTGTCTGTTAATTTGTGCACGCATCACGTGAAATGTACGAAACCTATGTAAATAACTTTTATACATAAAAATTGTGCGTAACTTGAAGAATTACGTAGTTTTTGTTTCATTGCAATCGATTCATTCTATCAAAAGTTAGATGAATTTAAAGTGTTCAAGAAGTTAAATTATCACAACACACGCAATTCAGATACTCGGACAGTTGAACTCGATATTCGATAGATGGCGTTGTGCATTTGAAGTCATTTTCTGAATGGCGGTGTTAAGATTCTCCGCGAAAAAGACTATAGAAACAAAAATGGTAGTTAGGTAAGTAGGGTAGGCAGGAAGGTACGTATAGTAGGGTTGGCAGGCAGATGACGATACTTGTCAATATATTTATGAAAACATCATGTACGTGAGAAAGAATTTACATCTTTTTAGTAAAAACGGCGACAGACATAATTATGTTACTAGAAATAGGGACCAATTAGTTCAACCAGGTTTCAGACTGGCTAAAGTAGCCTCATCTTTCATGGGGTACTGTACAAAAGGTTACAATAAAATTCCTCCCCACATTCTTGAACTGAATGAGACGAAATTTAAAACTTGTATAAAACGCACACTATGCAGGCTGTGGCATATTATAAGTTGGGGGATTACATCAATGATAAAAATGCTTGGCTAAATGCTAGTCCTGCTCCACAGCCACTAGGGCGCAAAAACAAGAGATATGCAGAACATTATTGTTTTGAATTATTGTTGGACCTTCTGAAGACTGTATAAATATATTTGTATTGTATAAACTCAATTTCATTCATCAAGGTATGTACTTATGTACCTAAATATAGTAAAAAGTTTTTTTTTTAAAAGAGTAAGTATGGAGTTTCTTGTGCATTCTTCTCCATTACAAGCTACTTTCCGAATGCACGGTAGAATCAACTATTATTATTTGTAAAATGTAACGTTATGTAGCGGGCACAGCTAGAATAGAATAGAATACTCTTTATTATGTACACCATATAAGTTACAGAAAGTATAGACAAAGAAAACATTGCACTGGGTGACACAATGGGCGGCCTTATCGCTAAAAGCGATCTTTTCAAGACAACCTTTGGATGGATTTAAAAAAAATGGAAGGAATGACAGTACTGTTGGTAGTCTTTGGTGTACTATTAAATAAAATAAATAAATACATACATATATATATAATAGACAAATATATACAGTAATAAGTATGGAGCAGCTAGTTGTTTAAATAAAATTATTCATAAAAAAAACTTTTTTTTAAACAACGTTTTTTCGTACGAGGAGCTCGTGGCTTGAATTACAGCCGCACTGGTCGATCATCATGGTTAAGCAACACTTGACTAGGTCGGTCCGTGGATGGGTGACCATTTCAACATACCGAATTTCCTCCGTGCCTCGGAAAGCACGTTAAGCCGTAGGTCCCGGCTGTCATTTGAAGATCTTTGACAGTCGTTACTAGTAGTCAGAAGGTTTAGATCTGACACCAGTCTTACCAAGGGGTATCGTGTTACCCAGTTACTGTGTTGTGGAGGTCAGATAGGCAGTCGCTCCATGTAAAACACTAATACTCAGCTGAATCCGGTAGGACTGGAAGCTGACCCCAATATAGTTGGGAAAATGCTAGGCAGATTGAAGCTTTTTAGGGTTCCGTACCCAAAGGGTAAAAACGGGACCCTATTACATTCACGATCCGTCTGCCTGTCTGTCCGTCTGTCACCAGGCTGTATCTCATGAACCGTGATAGCTAGACAGTTGAAATTTTCACAGATGATGTATTTCTATTGCCGCTATAACAACAAATACTAAAAACAGAATAAAATTAATATTCAAGGGGGGCTTCCATACAACAAACGCGATTTTTTTTTGCCGTTTTTTTGCGATAACGGTACGGAACCCTTCGTGCGCGAGTCCGACTCGCACTTGGCCAGTTTTTTCGTATTCTTCTCAGCATATCCTTTCATTTGATACCCATATCATGGCGGTGTACAAAAAAATAACTAGTCCGCCATTTTGGGCCGTCCGCCATATTTGATTTGGAATGAAGTCACTTAGCTAACCATACATTGTCATTCAAACTAAAGGTGTTTGCAAAATTTCATCTTAATCGGTGGAGGATAACTGCTTTAAAATTCTGTTGGATTTGACCCGAACATACGTACATACATTGCAAGTTTGTAAAAAGAAAATATCTAGAAGTGCTTTCAATAAACGTCTACTAAATACCAAAAGTTTCTATTTATCCCGAAAACAAAACGCTTCTGTGGAATTGCCACGGGAGCATAGCCGCGGGAGGAATACAGTTTTGAATTTAAGTGTGCAATATTTACTCTAAAATATTTTATTTTAAGTCACAGGTGCTGTATGTAAAAGACTAATAAAATAAATGTATATATGATTCTATTTTAAATGCTTTTAGCATTATGAATGCATGAACTTTACAGAGTTTTTAAAAGCTATCAGTGATTTGTATATTTTTATGAAAAAACTGTAATCTTGTGATTTTTTAACAAACTTTTTTTTGTACGTGAGTGGTAACGCCGGGAGGCGACGCCTTATAAATACATACACAGATCTTATTGACGATGTTCTTTAGAAAGGCCAGGTGCGCACGGCAGTATACTACTAACGGGCGTGCGTGTATGACTAGACGTTTGAACACAAATGAAGCAAAAGGAGTATTATAAGGATCTTAGCAGGTGGTATCAGTACACCACCTGCAGAATATACACTCATGCAGAATCAGCAGAAACTACAGTTTGTTTCTGCTGATTCTTCATGAGACAAAAGTGTGTTTTTTACCCGACTGCCGAAGGAGGGTAATGTGTTTATCAGTCTATGTATGTATGTATGTACGTTTGTTCCTATGTGGCGTTCTAAAGACAAAACGCGTTGGCCGATTTTGATGATTCTTACGTCAATCGATTCGTCTTAACCCTGCGAGTGTTACTGGCTACATTCAAATTTGAAAAGAAAAAAATGGCGGATTTTGGGCGCCATTTTGTGGGGGCAATTTTTTTCTTCCAAACCCTTCGTGTGGGGTATCAAAATAAAGGGTTTTAAGAGGTGATTTTAAAAATATATATCATGTATATGTTCAAAAATGTACCTTATCCTAAAAAAAAATTACTGAAAAGTTGTAAATAAATCTGGATTTGGTCAGCCAGCTCGCGAATATGTATCCTCCGACTGCACAGCATGATTTTCTTCTTGTTTACGTCTTTTAAATTCACTTTTTAAAGCTGGGTTTTTTATCTTTTTAATTAACTTTTTTATATTTGGTAAACTGACCGCGACCTATAGGGCGATGTATAAGGAAAAAAAATCCAACGGTTAAGTCAATTTATCTTTTCGTTACAGCAATGTTCGCTGCTTTCATGTTTTATGAGTTTCAGAAATGTTACCTTATTTTTTTTGTAAATTTAGCTGTTTGTACGAAAACCATCGATGCGCGAGTCCAACTTGCACTAATTCACCGGTATTTTATTGATATGGTCAAAAGCAAATGGTGCATTTAAAAATTCTATTAGAGATCTCAACATTCCTACCTTATGTGCTGTGGTTGGGGCCACATTATTGCTTTTTAGAAAATCAGAACTTCTCTCGACTAAGGACACTATCGTTTTTAAAAATTACTTGTGGAGGATTCATCAGAACCCGGATGATGATGATACCATCTAGCCGATTTTGACGACAGCGACCGCATTCTTTTACTCCTCACCGTGGTTGAGAGCTCTGATTTACTGTTATGTGCTTGGGCCTTCATGTGACTTGCATATCCAACTTTGGCCGAAAAACTCCAAGCACAGAGTGAATACGTCAGATCACCATTGACGAAATGATAAATGAATCTGGATTGGCTAGAAGCTATCTACAAAATTGGGAAAAGATATATGTGTAATTTATATCATCATCATCATCATCATCAGCCTATTAATGTTCCCACTGCTGGGACACAGGCCTCCTCTCTGTGAGAGGGAATTGGCCGCAATCCACCACACGGGCCCAGTGCGGTTTAATGGATGTCACATGTCTTCGAATGTTTGGTTCTAGGACAAGCCGGTTTCCTCACGATGTTTACCTTCACCGGTTTTGAGAGCAGTGGTAATGAAATAATTTACACAAAGTAAAGCGCCTGCCTGGGTTCGAACCCACGACCGACGGCCGCCTCGACGGTAATTTATATACTCGTATGATAAGTTAAGTTATTTTTGTCTATTTTAAGTTTTTTTGTTCTATCTACACACTGTGTCTTCGTTTATCATTCAACTTTCCTGTCGCAAGTCTACTGGATGAAATTTCTAATGAAAAAAGCAGTACCTTTGTGCTCTTCAATCGGTATTATTTCTTATCTCTGTAAAGTGTTTTTGTGTGTACATAAATAAATAAATAGCTAGGCATATTGATATTGTTTATAACGTAATTATTTTACATCTGCCGTCGACTTTATATTCCTCACGCACACTATAAAATTCAATCAAATAACCAATGTACAAAAATTGGCTATAGTTCGGTTCGAACGCGACACTTTTTTTAATTTGAAAAATTCAATGGCATTTTAATCGAAGCTTTGTCATCAAAATTTCATTCTTTATTTGAAAACTTCCATCTCACACCTACGCCGGGGATCGCAGGAACAACGATACTTGCAACCCGCGAATAGTGCCGGCCCGCATCTGCGGACCTCGATCTCGGATTGGGTTGAGTGAGGTGTTTGACGCCCCCTGCGACGTCTAAGAATGGCGCTCGTGGAACACTACGCGCCACCACCTCGGGTACTGATGTGTGTCCCTGGACCCATTCAGGGTGGCTAGAAGAGGGTGTTGTCCACCCTCCACCGACGCGCGCGCGTCTGCTGCGGATCGGGTGAGCGGATGAAATCTCCCTTTCCGCAGCCTTCTTCTGCGAGACGACTGTTGCGCAGAAGAATACCACCGCGTCCCAGGACTCCTCACTGCCGACCATAGACTCGACTACGGCCGGCAGTGACAGGTCACTGCCTACTTCAGAGATGAGGGCACGACGCGGCTCCTCCCAAGCGGCACACTTTGCCAGCGTATGCCGCGCCGTGTCCTCCCGGCAATCGACGCAGTGGTGACACCGAGCGTCCGGTTCCCTGTTAATGCGACTACCTAATGTAACATCACGCCTGTATACCTCGAGGGGTTAGGCAGTGGTCTACCTATTTTTGACCCACATTTAGCTGGTAATGTCGAAGTTCCATGACAAAGGAGCCAAGTCTATTGCACACCCGGCGTGAATACAGACTACAGGTTGCTACTGAGAAATTCCAGATGAATGAATCTAAATCTTATTTTAAAGCGGATCATACCAACCATTTAACATTTTAAGCTAGCACTATTTTGTCTATACGTTAGCTTAAAAACCAGTTTAAGATGGCCTCTCATTAAACTCAAACTCCGTCCTATGCTAGGCCAGCTCAGGACCGAAGTGTTGCCACGACAGACGTGCGAATATTCTATTGGCACTGATTACAGTCAATTCTGCCAAGAATAAGATTCCGACAATCCATTTTCTGCAGCTAATCATAAGATTCATCTCTGTATTGAATATCAATCAAGAGAGTGCTATCAGAGAGGTACACTCAGAATACTACCACAAAGTAGGTACAGAAGGCTAGTTCCATATGACGAGCGAAAACAAGCACATGCACAAACAACGTTTTTTAGCCGAAGACGTCAACTGCCAAAGTGTGCAAATACAAAAGCGGAACTCTTGTTATACTTCGTAGGTCTCTGTCTAAGAGTCGACACTTTGACTGGTCCTTTGCTTCTCGCATCCAGTGAATTCCAAAGCATCGGTTAATCAGTGGCCTAGCAACGCTGAGCTTTCCAGTAAGCAGTCACCTTCGGCCATCCATTTAGTGAAATAAATAAGTCGGCAACATTTTAATGTGGATAGTAACACCTCCTTCGGCAAAACGGCTGGTGACGCCCTTCTCAGGCGTCCAGTGAGTGACGATCCTCTTCCACCTATCTGCTACTTGACTTATAGAGCTCAGGTAGTGTTTTTAAAAGACTTAGGACAGACTAAACGTAGGCGATTTACATGAGCATGATTCCGTCAATTCCGTTTATTAGCTAAAGTTATTACTTGTTGTATGGAGTCAACCTTCTTAAACTTTTTATTTTATATTTCTCCAAGTTCTGAGAAATCGCGTCGTCTCCCGAAGAGGTTCGATCGTATTTCTGTTGACAATACATGAATGCAAAGCATTGTGCGAGGTGCTGCTCGAGGATCAGAGCCAGTCAGCCGCAGTGGATATTTTTAGATGAATAACTTGAAGTTGTCTGTAGACTACATTGCAAGAATCATGTCAACGAACTTCTGATTTTTAAAACGAATACCACTTATGCAAGTTGATTGTGATTTTAGAGTTGATTGTGAAAGATTCAGCAGCATTTTCAACATATCTTCAAGTGTTTTAATCACCACAATTGCTCAAGAGAGACACTTAGTTCTACAAAATTATAATGTTTTTCCCACTTGACAAGGCTGCCTTATCTGCAAAAGCTGCACTTATGAATAAAAACCGGCCAAGTGCGAGTCAGACTCGCGCACGAAGGGTTCCGTATCATTATCGCAACAAACGCCATAACAATCACGTTTGTTGTATGGGAGCCCCACTTGAATAGTTATTTTATTGTTTTTAGTATTTGATGTTATAGCGGCAACATAAATACATCATCTGTGAAAATTTTAACTACCTAGCTATCACGGTTCATGAGAAACAGCCTGGTGACAGACGGACAGACAGACGGACTGCAGAGTCTTAGTAATAGGGTCCTGTTTTTACCATTAGGGTACGAAACCCACGGAGTACGTATAACTATTGTTCTTAATTAATAAAACAATACATCTCGACCATCAGGAAGAGCACGAGCCAAGTCCGCACCAGTAGTTTCGGACATATTTTAATTATATTATTTTCCACAGGGAGACGCGCCCGGATGATTTATAACGCAATTTCCCCATTGTTATGAGAATAAAACATAATATGGCCACTTCGTTATACTTGTTTAGTATGTTAACTGCTATTGAAGGCCTTAAACCTGTGTTATTAGAGGCGACTTTATGAAATATGATGACGGTGAATTTAATTTTGGGCGCCATTTTAAGGATGGATGGTGAGGTGTTCTTTTGTTCAGGTATAGGTTGTTGTATCAAAAACTCTCAGTGATTTTTTTCTTAGAAAAAATTTGTAAGTACTTAGTAATGAAAAAACCTGGCCAAGAGCGAGTCGGACTCGTTTACCGAGGGTTCTCTACCAACAGCTACCTTCACCAAAGTGAGTTTCAGACTCCGGAACATTGATGTATTAAAAAGAGAATGATACGTTACGCGCTAACATCGTGATCAGAAAACCTGAGCTCGGCGCACGACTACATGCACCGAAACACACACGTATTCAGTGTCATCACCAGTCCCAAACCTACAGTTACCGATAAACAAGGACAGAGATAGGAGACGGCGCTGTAGTGCGAGCGAAATCGCGTTAGCCGCCGAATGTTGGCCGAATGTTTACTATTATGAATGAAATGACATTGCATGTGGTAGCGTTAGCAAATAAATATCAGGATTAAAATAAAAAACCAAATATTTTGATTTTTTATTAGGTACTTAAAAAAACCGGCCAAGTGTGAGTCGGACTCGCGCACGAAGGGTTCCGTACAATTATCGCTAAAAACGGCAAAAAAATCACGTTTGCTGTATGAGAGCCCCCCTTAATTCATTTTATTTTAATTTAGTCATTACTATTTTTTGAAGTGAATATACTTACAACTAAATATTCCGTGAATATTTCAAGCATCTACCTGTTGCCGTTATTAATATCGAGCAAAAAAAGGCAAAAAAAACACGTTTGTTGTATGGGAGCCCCCCTTAAATATGTATTTTCTTCTGTTTTTAGTATTTGTTGTTATAGCGGCAACAGAAATACATCATCTCTGCAGATTTCAACTGTCTAGCTATCACGGTTCACGAGATACAGCCTGGTGACAGACGGACGGACAGACAGACAGACAGACAGACAGACGGATCGCGGAGTCTTAGTAATATGGTCCCGTTTTTACCTTTTGGGTACGGAACCCTAAAAAGAAATATTGTAGGCACTTAGATGAATAAGAACTTATATACCCTCAAATAAAGATAATTTATTTCGTTTCCGTCGTTTTGTTTTACTTGATATAGCCGTATTTTATGAAATAATGGTCTCTGACATCACATTTTTTTTTTTTAACAGAAACGTTGCCCCGCACTGGGAATTTCTTCCTGTATCGTGGGTGCGTTTACAAACACATAAACTCACATACACAAACACCCAGAGCCGGAACAACTATCTGTAGGTCATACAAATATTTATTCTGTGCGGGAATCGAACCCGCGACACGTAGCGCAGCAGTCAATCGCTCAACCACTGCGCCAACCGTGCGCAACTATTACCTTCAAAAGTTGTATTCTGTGGTTAAATGTAACTGGTTGATCTAATGAATGAATTTGTAAAGCAGATAGAATATCTGAATTCACAAACGATTGTATCACATTTAATTTTAGCCGAAGTATTTGTTTCACACAAAGAAAATGTTGAGTATTGTTTTCTCTAAAAACATTGCTGTTCTGTATCCTGAATACTATTTCCCAAAACTACAGACTATTGTCTTGGTAAAAACAATACTCTTAAATAAGTATTGCGTAAAACATAACTTCTTCTTCTTCGTCGTATCGATGATTCCAAAATTAAATATACTTTGATCAGAATTCAGCCACGCCAACAGCGTTGTCATTTGCCTTACAAAGGTCTTTTAAGGTGCAGGTGTTTTTGCACAGAGAGCAAGACAAAAGGTGAGGCATTGTTTGGGACGTGGCTCTGCAATCGCACTTTGGGTCATTGGAGTACCCCATCTAACTAGGTTGTGCCTGCAGCGACCCACCTGGCTTCGTAGTCGGTTTAGAGATTTCCAGGTGGGCTAAGGCAGTTGGTGGCCCGCACGGAGCTTTTCTGCAGGCTCAATATAGTCAGCTGGAGGGGGGTGTCTGAGGAGTCATAGATTTTTCCTTGTTTCCCTTAACTCGTTGCCGTTAATTGATTTAGTGAACGACAGGAAGCTGTTTCGACTTTTTAATCTACCCCTTGGCTTCTCCACGTTATATAAAGGATGTCGTTTGTCTGTCTCTTGCTTGTTTTTCTCGGAATAACATGCCACTTCTCTTCGGACATCCGGAGGGGCTATTCCTGCAAGCGGGTATAGTGCAGCAAGTGGGGTAGGTTTTAAGCACCCTGTGATAATCCTGCAAGTCTCATTGAGAGCTACATCCACTTGTCGGGCATGGGTGGATCGATGCCACACTGGGCAAACATAACTATAATCAAATATCAATTAAGCGACTTGAAATTAAATAACCACGGCTGGTATTAAAAAAAAAACACAAAAAACAAGAACTTTGAGTTGCTAACCTTACGCAACCGCGGTCTAGTGCACCTGGGAGGTGACCATAAGCCAAAAGGAGTCAAAATAACCTTACACTAAGAAGAGTAAGGTTATTTTGACATCGCGTAAGTGACAGATGTATACAAGTCATATAAATCTGTCCCTTACACACACTCAAAATAACCTTACTCTAAGAGCTTATGGTTACCCGTCGCGTATGGGTCTCGCAACTCTCGCATTATGTCACAGAATAAATTATGTGCGTATCGTGTCTCTCACGCATGTTTGTAATATCTGTCTCGCTCTCACAAATATGGCGAAGCAAACATTAAATGTTATTGTAATTTTCAACAAATTAACATTTTTGACTGTACCTACTTACGAGTGGTCAGTCTTCTTCTTCTTCTTTTCGTTTCGATGGCACATTTAATTAGATTGTCTGGGACCAGTAGGTGGCCACGCTTATCAGTGGGTGAGTGGTCAGTGATCCCGTATGACTTAATTTTCTTCCTGGTATTATTTAAACACTGTATTGCTACACAAGAAGTCATTTTGATACGTTTTTATAGTAAAAAAAACATAAAAACACAGAAATTATTGAGCTGTGTGATCAACCATGTGCCGTGCGCGACTGAGTGCCCAGTGCCCACTACGGGCAATCACTTAGTTTAGTAGGACCGTAGGACCAAGCGCTGTGACCAGTCTCGTATCTACCTCTTTTTAATACCGTAAAGAAATTAAAACAACAAAAAATTAAGGCCACTTTAGTTTACAAACATCGTTCGTCACGACCATTTTGCTTGCATTAATTTAATGCAATAATATAACGCTAAAAATGAGCCATCAACACTCCGTCTAATATCAGTACATCAAAAGCTAAGTAAATAGCAACCAAGTTATAATACATTAAACTTGAAGTATAGTATGCAGATTAATTTGCTCCCTTCACGCTGGATTAGTTGGTAGACAAGCTCGTGTTAAACTAAATCGTAGAACTCAATTAGTATTCGTGTTAATTGGTTATGATTTGTATAGGTATTATGTATCTAGTGCTCGTGACTAAATAATAAAAACTGGCCAAATGCGAGTCGGACTCGCGCACGAAGGGTTCCGTACCAACCACTATCGCAAAAAACGGCAAAAAAACACATTTGTTATATGGGAGCCCCACCCTTAATATTTATTTTTCAACACACTTGCTCATAAAGTGGCTCTAATTTCACCGCAATTAGGCACATAATGATGCCTGTTATCAAACTGTGACTTTTTCATTACTATTATTCACAAAGTGAGTTATACAGTTTTTTTTTAATTTATTGGTTGAGTTGCTTTGTTCTTAAAAAAGTTTCGAAACAAAAAAGGTCGTGCTCAATAGTACAAATAAATTAATGTACCTATTGCTTGCTCATTTCATGCAACTTCGTTTTAATTTCAACTTGTACGTGCTTAATAAATAAAACTTTCACTCAAATATAAATTTTATTTGCTCTGTAATTAAGAAAAATTTAAATTTCCTATTTTGTACGTGGTTAAAACTCTATCCACGATAAGCCAAAATAAAAAGAAATTTAATTATTTTAGTCTATGGCCGATCGCCATTGTAAGATGCGCGCGCATAGGAAAATTAATTAATTTTGCCCGCCGTTTTGAAAACATTTCACAACTCGTTTTTACTGTTAAAAATATTTTTTGTATTATTTTCTTCACAAGTGTGTTGAAAAACGTCGTATGATACACGTGTGTATTGATGATTACCGTTCTCGGCTCTCTTAAGACCCTCACCTACGGCTCGGGTCTCAATGACGCCTCAGCGGTAATCACCAACATTGCACACTTGTACCATAATGTACTATTATTCTGTTTTTAGTATTTGTTGTTATAGCGGCAACAGAAATACATCATGTGTGAAAATTTCAACCGTCCTAGCTATTACGATTCATGAGATACAGCCTGGTGACAGACAGACAGACAGAAAGACAGACAGACAGGCAGATCGTGGAGTCTTAGTAATAGGGTCCCGTTTTTACCGATTCTTTACGGGACCCTAAATACGGCATAAAAATCACGTTTGTTGTATAGGAGCCCCACTTGAATATTTATTTTATTCTGTTTTTATTATTTGTTGTTATAGCGGCAATAGAAATACATCATCTGTGAAAATTTCAACTGTCTAGCTGTCACGGTTTATGAGATACAGCCTGGTGACAGACGGACAGACATACAGATAGACAGACAGAGAGACGGATCGTGGAGTATTAGTAATAGAGTCCCGCTTTTATCCTTTGGGTACGGAACCCTAAAAACCACACTGGTTAATCTTAAAGCCAGTGGAAGTCCTGCGACACGTATCGCCAGTGACGTCGGATGAAGTGGCGCGACTTTGCCGGACTTCGCTCGACATGTCTGGCAACATTGCTTGGTTATCCTGTACTGCAGAGTAGCATGAACAGTTGTGGCATCTTCACCAGATATGTCAGGCGAAGTTTCGCGAAGTCGCACGACTTCACCTGACGTCGCTACCGACATAATTCGCATAAGTGAACATCCATTACATACCTACTCTTCCGTAAGTACATCGGAAATCAAGGGGAGCTGTTGGTCCCGGCTGTCATTTAAAGATCTTTGACAGTCGTAAGGCATAGCACACACATTTTTATCCGCGCGAATTTTTTTGCCGCCCATTCTGTGACCTATGGAAATGTATGAAGCCGCACGCACAACGGAAAAAAAAAATACGCTCAAATTGTACTAAAAAATAAAAATCGCAGTGCGTGTTAAGCCTCATAACGCTTATGCATTATATCCGATCCGTTTCCGTGAAATTTCGGTTCCGAAGTAGCTGTAGTACTTCTTGTAGGGAAGCTTACATCCGAATTCTATCCGTCATAGTCACACTAGTAGTAGTATTGTATCATACAGGCGAAAGTTAGTGAGAACGTGTATTTACGTTACGGATCTGAGTGAAATTTGGCATAGAGATAGATTGTAGTTAGGAATAGCACATAGGATTTTTGACTTTTTAGGCCGGGAATATGTTATATAATAATAATAAAGCTTTATTTATTCCATGCAAATTACAATCTATTAAAAGAATACACCTATACTAAGTTTATTTCGAAACACGTAACTTATGTAATTTTTATGGACCCCCTTCGGGTAAAAGGCTCCTCTAAGGAGTGCTGCTGGCAGCGTGTAGCCAGCTTTGACCCGCCATCTCCACTATCTCATCTGCCCATCTAGCGTTAGGCCTGCCTCTGCTTCTAGTTCCTCGTGGGCCAGTCCATTTTACTGCTCTCGCCGTCCATCAATCATCTTTGAGCCTGGCCATGTGACCTGCCCACTTCCACTTTCTTTGGAGCGAGGAGATTAGAGCATCAGTAACGTTGGTTCTCTTGCGAATTTCAACATTTCTCACCCTGTCTTTCAGCTTTATGCCTAGGCAACTTCTCTCCATTCTTCTTTGTGTTGTCTGGATTTTGTTTCTGGTCTTACAATCGAATGTCCAAGTCTGGCACCCGTAGGTTAGACATGGTAGTATTTCCGAATACATTACTATTTTTTTAGTAGGTAACGGCAGCAGCGATTTGAAAATTTCCTTGTGGCACCAGTATTTGTTCCAGGTAATCGCAATTCTTCTGTCCACTTCTTCTAAATTTCGTTCTTTGCTGAAAGATATTTTTTTGCCTAGGTAAACATACTTTTGGACAAACTTAAGAGGTGTGTTATCTACCAAGATGGGTGTCTTTAGGTGATAAGTAGTAATTTTTGCTTTGTCGAGATTAATTTCCAGTCCAACTTTTATGCTGACTCGGTGTAATTCGTTTATCATGATATTTAATTGTTGTGGGTTTTCAGAGAACAGTATAATGTCATCCGCGAACCGGGAATATGTTACCACGGGATAATTTACGACATTCGCGTGGGCGAAGCCGCTGACAGAAGCTTTAACAAGCACTAAAGTATGGATGTATGTTTGTTACTCAATCTCTTCAGAATGGCTGAACGGATCTGGATGAAGTTTGGCACAGGGATAGACTATAATCCGGAATAGCACATAGGACTTATTATCCCGTAGTATGTTCGCGTGGAATTATGCCCGAAATCCCGACACCTACGCTGGCGATGCCGTTGACAGAAGCCAGTCTCTCATAATTTAGAACATTTTGAACTCGGAACACAAATCACGGACACGGATCGGATGTAGTGCGTAACCCTTACGGGAAAATTAAACACCGATATTGCCAAGGGGTACCGTTTTAATCGGGTACTGAGTTGTTGAGGCCAGGGGGTGACCATAAGCTCTTAGAGCGGCAGCAATTTGAGATCGAGTAAGTGACAAATGTATACAAGTCATATAAATCTGTAAGAACTCTTGTTACCATATTAATCTGCAAATAAACTTTGACTTTGTAAAATATTGATATTTGGCTGTATCCGGTTAGATTGAAGCCGAACCTCAAAATATTTGAGACAGGTAGACTGATTGTCTGTTCTTATTTGGGTAAGTCTAACGGGGACCGGTCAGTCTCGAGTAAATTTTCGTCTACCCCTGTTTATTAAAGCTTTTCAGATATACCTGGGTAAATAGGAAATTTCTGTACAACGGCGATTGCATTCGTACATGAATAGAGAAACAAAAGTGTCATAAGAACTGTTCCAACTTACGTCTTACTATCACACTAAAATCATAAAGGCGAAAGTTTGTGACTGCGTGTGTTTGTATGTTTGTTACTTCTTCATGCTCAAACGGCTTGATGGATCTGAATGTTTGGCACAGAGATAAACTATAGACAGGAATAGAACATAGGATACTTTATATCCCGGGAATATGTTCCCTCAGGATAATTATGGACTTTCACGCGGAAAAAGCCGCTCGCAGAAGCTAGTAATTAATATCATAAATGCGAAAGTTTGGATGGATGTATGTTTGTTACTCAATCACGCCGGAATGGGTTAGCGGATCTGTATGCTTAGTGCGAGTTTAATAAAATTATTCGTTGAACGTCATCACCGTGAAAGGCAAGTAAACGTCGACGGTATCGACTATCGTAAACATGCGAGTGTGTGTTGCTACAGCAGTCAACGATTCGCAAGCGTGTAGTCACTGTGAGACGCGTTCATCATTGTATAAACCGACAGTGACATTTATATTCGGTATTCCCATTGGAATCGACACACGATTAAAATAGTAGTGTGAAATTAGAAGTGTGTTTATGTTTTGCCTTTGAAGTGTTTTTTTGGGAATTTGGAATTTTGGACTGCTTTAACTATTTATAATATTATCGGGCAGTACAGGACCACTTGTCGACACTTGACATTCTATATTTTTGGCTGATTGTGGCATTATTCTTGCTTGTGCGTGTCTCAGCGGTCTACAATATTTGTGTTCTAATAATATTCTGTGATTTTATCATTAATTGTGAAAAATGTGGACTAGTGACATAGACTACTAATCATACATTCAAACCACAATGGGCACAGTCTAAAATGCCTATTCATCAGAATTATTAAAAAATATAAAGTGTAAACATGGTTTCATTGATGATTGCAGGGTTGGTCTATCTATAGTTTCTAGTGAGCATGAGCTCCTGGGTTCGATTCCCAGGTCAGACACTGTTTTTGGTTTATCTTTATTTTATTTATGTCAAGTTTGTTATTATGTAATTGGTTAAAATTAAGTTTACATTTTTTTAGTTATAATTAATTTAACTAACGTTGTTTTTAATTACCAATCCCATTACCATAACTATTAGAAGTGATAGAAATGAAAAAGAACCTATAATATACCATAAAGGTATATGTAATAACATAATTATGTAATAACTTGGTTAGTTTATCATCCCACAGCGCTCTCACGGCAAAAATATCAGTGACAAGCTTAGTCGCTCACAAGTGATTTTGTTTACGATTCGAGCTGTCAAAACTGTCTAAAAGTACAACTCACACTCGCGAAAAGCATGTTTACGCTAACATAAGTGCTACGTGAGATGTAGTCGATCGTCCCTAGTGGCGAAATATTTTATAAACTTGCACTCAGAAATTATAGTTCTCACGCATGGCACTAGGTGGAGCTTATCCAACGCCATACAAATTTGCGTAAACGTTTACGCGACCATCCCGTTAATAAAACTCGCACTAAGCACACTGGATGAAAGGCCAGATTCTGCCCTACAATCAATTCAGAATACGTTAATGTACAGTAATTATTAATATGTGAAAATTACTTGTAAAAGAAATTAAATATAACGCAACAATTGCATTTCTCTAGAACAGGCGACAAAAAAATCCAAAAAATATGTATGTTAATTGTTTTTTATCGGTTTCTATGCAGTGCATTTGCGTTTGAGAGTGATTGTCAAATGTCACTGTCATTGTCAAATGTCACTGTCAACTGTCATCGTCAAATGCCAACTGTCACTGTCAACTGTCACTAAAACGCGACATCATTGCTATCCAAAATGATTCGGCATTTTTTTTGTTTCCTTAAACAGTGTCTCTCGCTTCTTCTCTGATCATAAAATTAAAACTATTGGAAAGCCATACCTCTAAGCTTTAATAGGACGTACTGTATGTCAATGTACACAAATATTTTTTGTTAGGGCACAGCTCCATACAAATTCTGGCCATGTCCTTTGGCGCGGATATATATTATAGTCTGGAATAGCACATATGTTACTATTAATCCCGAAAAAATGTGCGTTTCCCGTGGGACAACTTCCGACATTCACGCGGGCGAAGCCACTGGCAGAAGCTAGTTGTGAATAGAAACTTCAGTTCCAACGTACCAACTCCCTGTTTCAATAAAGTTATACGCATCGTTTAATATGAAACGAGCATAAACATCACAAAGAAACACAAAGATAATAAAACATTTCGCACAAAAAAAAATACTTTCTCCAACATGCCATGACTTCGTAAACTTAATAAAAAAGTTAAGAAAAATATACAAAATACGTTCCAACAGAGTTGCAGGTTAGACTAGGAAACTTCGACAATACATCATGTGGATATATGGAGCCAGTATAGGGAAATATGAATAAATTCAGTTCTTAACAGGAGGCAGCAGAATCAAACTAACTTCATTGGATTCAACGTTCTATAAGTTGACTCTAATGAAGTAAGTTTGATTTTTAGGGTTCCAAAGTCAACAAGGAACCCTTATAGTTTCGCTATGTCCGTATGTCCGTCCGCAGTTTAGCTCCAGAGACTCTTAGTACTAGAAAGCTATAATTTGGCATGGATATCACATCACATCATATCATCAGCCTATTAATGTTCCCACTGCACTGGGACACAGGCCTCCTCTCTGTGAGAGGGAATGGCCCGTAATCCACCACGCGGGCCCAGTGCGGGTTGGTGGATGTCACATGTCTTCGAATTTTTGGTTCTAGGACATGCCGGTTTCCTCACGATGTTTTCCTTAACCGTTTTGAGAGCAGTGGTGATGAAATAATTTTACACAAAGTAAAGCGCCTGCCTGGGCTCGAACCCACGACCTACAACTTGTAAGTCGCGGCCGATACCACTGGGCCACCACTGCTCCCATGGATTCCGAAAAGTGGTAAAATAAAATCATAAAAAAAAACAATCGGGTACTTACCTCCTATAGACGTAAAGTGGTACGACCCTCGATGCCCGACAATAACAACAATGGAATAAGAGAAAGTGTGATGCCTAGTGAAAGAATGCCCCCACATTGCTGCCTGTGAAGGACTTCATGCCACCGCCCCGAACCGCCTGGATACGATGCCAATGGATTATGAACCTTAGGGGAGTAATTTTAGAGCCTAAAAAGATTCTATTTATAAAATATACGTTGCTCAACCTTCTGTTCTTCAAGGTTTTTCAAAGAAATTTAAAACTTTGCTTTGTTTCCAGCGATCTTAGGGAGGTGGTAAATCATTTCAGGAGCGAGTGGCGGCATACTTAAAGCATCCTCTGAAGGCTGCGGTCCCACGACGAGGCAACGAAATTGGTTCGGACGTGGAACGGGCGGAGTAGCTGTAGTGCTCGTGTCTCCAGCTAAGCTTTTTATACAGGTATTCCGGTTTGTGTGTTTGAATAACGCCAAACATTAAGATGGCTAAATGTATTTTTTTTTATTTGATTTTACTTTTTGGTAGTTGAGTAATTGTTTGAAAATACTCATACTTAAATATTTGTTTTCGGTTTGTAAATATTTGGTGATTGTAACGAAGACTATCTCCGTAACAGCAATACTACAGTATTCAAATTATTAAGGCCGTACCCTGACCAAAAAATCAGCATGAGATATGAGCATTTCTATTGGCCTAGCGGCACTGTTGGCGCATGAATTACGGTAGTGAATTCGCCCAGATTTTAGAATAAAATCTTTACAAAATCAAATATTGATCTTTAAAAAAAAAAAACTTACAATATGTTCGTTATAAAATTGTCTATCCATTAGTGTTAGTATAAAAAATAATTAATGAACACTTTACGAGGAGATGCATGCTATCAATAATTATTTCACATTTTTATGGTTTTGTTGGAAGGAGATTAGTGAAACATATACCTCTTTAAAAAAAAAGTGTACTAAAATTTTAGAATCAACATTATGTAGAAATTTAATGTATTTTTATTAATTAATATTTCTTCTGAAATAAAGAGTAAATAGCTCTTAAAAACTGCACAAAAACGACTAGCGCGGCGTTTTGCTCGGGAGGCGCCTTAAGTGTCGCTGGTTATAAACGCGGTGGTATTCAAATAGGTCATAATGTTTTCTAACTTCACTTGTGAAGTTTGATTTTATACCTCCTTCTTCAATTACCATCGTCCTATTTGGGCCCGATTTTTAGGGTTCCCTACCCAAAGGGTAAAAACGGGACCCTATTACTAAGACTCCGCTGTCCGTCTGTCTGTCTGTCACCAGGCTGTATCTCATGAACCGTGATATCTAGACAGATGATGTATTTCTGTTGCCGCTTGAACAAAAAATACTAAAAACAGAATAAAATAAATATTTAAGCGGGGCTCCCATACAACAAACGTGATTTTCTTGCCAATTTGCGATAATGGTACGGAACCCTTCGTGCGTGAGCCCGACTCGCACTTGGCCGGTTTTAATTCTTACCTAAAACTTAAATTAGAAATAAATTCCTGCCTACCCCTTCGGGAAATATATTTACTGTTGTGGTGTTTTTTGTTACTCGTAACGATAGCAAAGTACTTTCATGGATCATCGCAATAGGCTAACTAATATATCGCTCATTTGGTTTAACAATGACGTAAGTACACTTTTGGAAATATTACAGGAGCTGCAATCAAAGTTTTTAATTAAAGGTATGGCATTTTGGAGAGACTTATGACGACCGTGGTGTTTTAAAAGTAAGTTCAATATATTTAATTTCTATTATAATCCCAATATACTCAGTACATTGTACATAACCTAGATTTTAGACTTAGATAAAAGAAGGTACCTGTAAATAGGTCACTGTTGCTACAGAATTAAATATAAAAAATAACGCGTTCGCTAGGAAATATTGCATTAGTGACAAAATAAAACTAGTTAATTGAATTCGAATGTTTAACAAAACTAAACTTAAGAAAAAACAACCATGTAATATTTCCACTGGGTAAATACATACTTAAATATTTTAAAAAGATATGATAATAATTTAAAAATCTTAACTGGCACAAATAATCACAGTTTAATTACTTACCTACCTACTTTTAACGAAGTAATATGCGCCAGCATGCATAACTATGGGCATAGCCAACAAGAAAAAGTCTAGGAATAAACCTAGGCAACTTTAATGTGCTTACGTCTAACCAAGGACGTGGCTTGAGATAATTATTTCCTACAAAAACAGGCTGAAGGACACAATGAGGTATTAAGGTACTTACAGGATACTTGGAACACTGCATGGAGTTGGGTGATCACCACACTTGTCCATTTAGACTTATTTCACGATAGTTTCCTTCGCGCACGTGAATTTGAGCCGGCCGGCATTGATTTTGAGTTCGAACTGATTTGTTTTCCGCCCGCCGTCAGATGGTGCAGTGGAGCTATAGTCTTTGCCGCACTTGCAAATGTAACGGCGTGTTTTGGCGGCGAATTCGTAATTTGAAGATAAAGGAAAGGAAGGGACTAGGGAATTCATCCTAAAGCCTGTTCATATCCCCCCTTTTGAAATCAACCAGGGATTTCATAAGATAAAATAGATAAAGTTCAAGACTTACAAGCCTATGCGGATTCATAAGTCACTATGCTGATAAGATGGATTCTGAATTTAAGTTTAAGTTAAGGAGTTAAGAACTAAATAAGATTGCAAATGTAAGGTATATAAATGTGAAGTGTAATATATATGTGTGAATACGTAGATAATTAATTATTTAGTTCGATGGGAAGTGGACAAACTTTGACGGCAGGTCTAACAAGTAAGCCTTTAGATGTTTTGACTGTGACCACACGAGTAATATTATCTTTACCCGGATGGAGCTGTACAACGCGACCTAGTCTCCATTCGTTAGCTGGTAAGTTAGGTTCAAAAATGGTTACAAGATCGTTCAGTTTTGGCTGACGGTTGCCGTGTTTAAACCACTTCATTCGCTGTTGCAATGTGTGCAAATAGTCCCTTTGCCAGGTGCGCCAGAAGCTCTGTGATAGGCGCTGTAATAGCTGCCAACGAGTACGTAAAGTCTCGTTTTCAGCAAAAACCGGTTCAGGTAGGGTGATTAAAGGTCGACCGATGAGGAAGTGACCAGCTGTAAGAGCATCAACCTCGCCGGGATCAGAAGATAGTTCCACTAACGGTCTAGAGTTTAATATGGCTTCCACCTTTGTTAGAATAGTATAAAATTCTTCAACTGTAAGAATCCGCGATCCGATGACACGCTTGAGATGGTATTTTGTTGATTTTATACCGCTTTCGAAGATGCCTCCGAAGTGAGGACCGGAAGGAGGATTAAGCTTCCACGTGATACCTCGAGAAGCGAGCTGGCTGGAAATACTACCGCTTTCACGGTTGAGCATTTCACTGACTTCCGACAAATAACGATTGACACCCACGAAGTTAGTACCACCATCTGTGATTATGGAGTGGTAAACTATGAGGCAAAGATAAGCTTTGTAAGTTTTAGCGTTACGACGTCTACTTTCCTTTATGATAAAAGGACCTCCAAAATCGATGCCGATTGCTTGAAAACAATGACCCAGTTGTATATGGGAAGGTGGAAGGTCATCTAGTACAGGTTGAAGTGGAATAGGTTTAGTTTTGAAATAGGTCACGCATTTCAATAACCGCGATCTAATAAGACTTCTAACGCTGAGTATCCAATATCGACGCATAATTAAAGATTGGAGTAGGCGAGGCCTACATTGAAGATAAGTTATGTGTAAGTGATCAATGAGAAGAGTACTCGATTCAGAAGTCTTAGGTAAGAGGTATGAATGTTTGACGCGACCTGGTGACGATGCGTGCTTAAGACGTCCCCTCACTCGCAAGATTCCGCGAGTGTCAAGATAAGGGGAGAGCTTAGATAAATGTTTGGGTAAAGGTTTAGTGGAATTTATTAAAGATATGACATCATTAAAAGTTTGATGTTGAACATATTTTGTTAAATGATTTAAATATTGGCTTGATTCAGTGGCTGTCGGGTAAGGTATTAAGTTACGCTCAGAACGTTTAGCTTTCGCGTTTTTAATGAAACGGGAGATCCATGCAACCACTCTTTTCACTGGTAAAAGAGAGGAGTGGCGTTTCATGAGGGAATCAAGCACGTCAGCTTCGGGTGTCACACTAGCATGACACGCGCGTGATGTTGGCTTGAATTCGTGAACGTTATCTGACACTTCTACTGCTGAAACAGGCCAGTTGAAGAGCTTGTTAGACAACCACTGAGGACCAAACCACAAGGTTTCGGAAGAAGATAAAGATAAGCAAGATAAGTCACGACTATAGTATACGACATATACTATGTTGGCTGGATTGTCATGGGTGGACACGTGTCGCCACTCAGTGGGCACAAAACTGTCGCTAATGAGGAACACTCTGTGCACAACAAAGGTCATAAGTGTTTGTGGCTCAATGTTCAACCACGACAAAACAGTCAAGCTGCCCGTGAATAAGATAGATTTATTTAAGATAAGTTTTGAACTAAGCAAGGAGTGAATGCGATTTATTACTTTGGATCGTAATACAGCATTGCAACGCTCTAAAAGGTTAACTGTCACTTTTAGAGGTGCTACCTTGGACTTAGCAATTATAGGATAAAAACGCCATAAATCTTGAAGGAACAATTTGGCTTTTAAGATACAAGGTGTAAGCCACCCAAGAAGGTCGAAGATACGAGCGATGCTGGATAAGATGGAACGCTTGGTAAATTCATCGTCCTCGATTGGGTACTGTGAGTAACTGAGATTGTCACTCACAGGATCATATTGGACTCCTAAGATATTTAACGTTGATTTATCATTTTCTTCGGAGAAAAGTTGAATGGTTTGACAATGATCTACTGGCAAGGTTTTAATAAAAGATTGTGAGTTGCTACTCCATTTTCGGAGCTCAAGTTGAGCACAACCTAACAAATGAATAAGTTGATCTTTTAGCTCCATGACTTTGCGTACAGAGGGCGTGCCGGTCGTTATGCCGTCGACATATGTCTCATAAAGAAAAGCTTCGGCTGCGCGTAGATACGCGGCACCATGATCAGCAGCTAATTGGTGGAAGGTACGGATAGCCAGATAAGGTGAGCTACTAACTCCGTAGGTGACAGTCGCAAGTTCGTACTCTTTAACTGGATCACTAGGAGATTCTCGCCATAGATTAAGTTGAAAGCTCCGATCCTCCGGTTTAATCAAGATTCCTCTATACATTTTTGAGATATCACACGTTAGAACTACTTTGTGTAGTCTGAAGCCGGTTATAATATCCACAATATCCACTTGAAGCTTAGGGCCAGTAAATACAATATTGTTTAACGATAGACCGTTAGTGGTTTTAGAACTGGCATCGAATACCACTCTCAATTTAGTGGTCGTGCTCTCCGGGCGAACGACGCAACTGTGAGTGATAAGATAACGATTGAGAGTAGGTACGACGCAGTTAGGTATGGTGTACATGTGATTTAAATTCTCGTACATACGCATAAAATTAATATAATCGGATTTAAGTTCAGTTTGACGATTAAGTTTTTTTTCAAGATGAGTCAAACGCGACAAAGTACTATTATAAGATTCACCCAAAGAACGATCGCTATCCTTTAAGAGGATAGGTACAACGTATCGTCCGTTAGGTTCACGATAGGTTAAATCAGTGTACATGCGTTCGCAGATATCATTCTCAGGGACAGTGATGTCCACGCGCGGTGGTTCTTCCACTTCCCAATTTTTTTTAATTTGCTCATCTAATGTGAATGTGGTGGCCACTAAAGAGCACGCGGTGTTTGAAGGCACAGAGTAAGCGTTTACTGTCCCGGTGAGAATCCATCCGAAAACGCTGCGCAGAGCGGTAGGTAAACCGGGCCCCAGATTGATACGTTGACCGTCATAGATTTCGGGGAATAACTCCGCCCCTATTAATAAATCGATTTTCGCGGGTACATCGTAGTCGCGATCAGCTAACACTAGATGGTTGCAACATTCTCGAACGACTGATGGTACTTTAGCGCTAGGTATTAGAGCAGTGATGTTATCTAATACGACAGGCTTTATCTTAAAATGCGGAGCTTCACCGTGTACGGGTCGTATAGTGCATTCCGTCACCCCCCTTACTTGAGTGACTGAGTTTTGTCCTAGTCCGGCTATACTAAGTTTACACCGGCGGATTTTTAACCCGAGCGATCGCGCGCACGCCGATGTGATAAAACAATCCTGCGCCCCACTGTCTACGAGTGCACGGACGGTACATTGAGTGCCGGCGGCAGTGTTGAACGCGCGCGCCTGACATGTCCCTAGTAGTACCATATCACAGTGGGGAACGGCGGCGTGGGCATGAGCAGTAACGTTCGCTCCAGTGGTTGCGCTGGCACTTGATGGCGCTGGGTCAATATGCAATAGGGTATGGTGACGTAATCCACATAACGTGCAAGCCATATTAGATAGGCATTTATCTATGACGTGATTTGTACGCAAACAATTTGTACACATATTATTTTTACCTTGTACTAACGCGAGTCTAGCACGAGAATCTAAAGATTGAAAGGTAGGGCACCGATAAATCAAGTGCGCATCACTGCAATGAGCACAAGTCAAATTTGCAGGTGGATTTGATTTTGCGAGATAAGATGAGCGTTTTGATCCGCTGCTATTTTGCCTACTAGTCGCAGGCGAAGATTTTTTCCCCACAAGGTTACGAGGGTTAGGCATATTATGCCTGATATTAGATTTAGAAGATAACTGACTAGTTTCTAAGACTTTTACGTAGTCTTGAAGAAACTTTAACAATTCACAAAAGCCGGATTCCGTATAAATCCTTTGACACATCGAAGTGGTCCTACATCGAAAATCTTAAATTAGCAGATCCATATTTTAACATTAGCCGTCCAGTGGACTTATTACTAAGCGCCCAAGTCAATGGCTTGATTTTAATGGGAGGATTGATCAAAGGAGAGAGTGTATCACAGCCAGTGTTGCAAGAAACACAGCTTGGGTGGATCATATATGGTGGTGGCCAATTAGCATCACTACAGTGTAACGTGATCATGAATAATATCCACGATATTCAGCAGTTTTGGGACATCGAGGATATAAGCGACAAATCAAACTTATCATTGGAAGATCAAGAATGTATCGATTTTTATTCATCAACTACAAAACGTCAAGAAGACGGCCGGTATGTAGTAAAATTGCCACTAAAAGCAGACATCAATGAAAAACTAGGTTCATCTAAAGAGATGGCAATAGCACAGTTCCAAAATCTGGAACGTAAATTTAGCAAAAAACCTGTTCTAGCAGAACAATATAAAACATTCATTAGTGAGTACATAGCCTTAGGACATATGGTGCCTAGTTACAGCAATAAAAACAAACAAGCGCTATCGTGTTACTTGCCGCACCATGCCGTCCAACGAGCTGAATCAGCTACTACAAAGCTACGGGTGGTGTTTAACGCGTCAGCAAGGACGTCAAGCGGATATAGCGTGAATGACCTGATGTATAAGGGCCCTAATTTACAACAGGATCTACAGGAACTGATACTGAAGTGGTGGCAATATCGTTATGCTTACACATCAGATATCGAGAAAATGTATAGGCAGATAATGGTGGACGAAGCAGATCAGCAATATCAGCAAGTTATCTGGAGGTATGCGCCAGATCAACCACTACAAACGTACAAGCTTACTACCGTCACATACGGTACAAAATCAGCCCCATTCCTAGCGATGATGACTTTAAAACGTTTAGCTTCGGATGCACGAAGTGCATTTCCGGCAGCAGCAAAGATTCTAGAAGAATCATTTTATATGGATGATCTGGTCCATGGTTCTCACTCTATCGAAAGAGGTAAGCAGCTCATCGAAGATCTCAACAGATTATTAAAATCAGGTGGTTTTACACTGAGAAAATGGTCCGCAAATCATCCAGAACTTCTTGAAAATATAGAGCAGAGCAGCAGCAATGGCGAAATCATTTTTAACTTCAAATCAGAAAGTACGTCAAAAACATTAGGCCTTCGATGGAACTCTTGTGATGACATGTTTACTTTCAAATACAGCATAGCTAATCCAAACGCCAAAATTACTAAACGATTACTTTTGTCAGAGATATCAAAGGTATTCGACCCGTTGGGGTGGTTGTCCCCACTCACAACAAAATTAAAGCTGATATTCCAAAAGCTGTGGTTAAATAAAATGAATTGGGATGAAGAAGTTCCTGTAAACATCAAAGATGAATTGGAAACGATAAAAATAGACATGGAATATTTGAATCAATGCAAAATACCACGTTGGATCGGGTATCAATCTAATAACGTCATAGAACTGCACGGTTATTGTGACGCGTCTACTAAAGCCTACGCGGCAGTTATTTACGCGCGATTTCAGAAAAATGATGAGTCATCTGTGGTACTAGTAGTTGCTAAGACTAGACTAGTACCCATTTCTAAAAGCGTCTCTTTACCAAGATTAGAATTAAGTGGAGCGTATTTACTAGCCAAGTTAATGAATAAAGTTATTAGCTGTTATAGCGAAATGGACACTCGGATATATGGATGGACGGATTCCATGGTGGTCTTAGGGTGGCTACAAGGCGATTACAGCCGATGGAAACCTTTCGTTGCGAACAGGACTAAAGTTATCGCAGCAACAATGAAACCAAGCTGCTGGCGATATGTTAAGTCGGAGGATAATCCGGCAGATGCAGCCAGTAGAGGCATCTCAGCATCACAACTGAAAAATCAAACCCTGTGGTGGCATGGACCGCAGTCATTGGGAACGTTGGATGAAAAATTAGAAGCAAAGCAAAGCATTTATACCACGGATCAAGAAATAAAGGCAAAATCAACACCAAGCAAGGTGAATGCCGCTCAAATAGATAGCAAGAAAAGCATCATATTACAATTGTTACTTAAATTCAGCTCACTTAATAAAATAACTAAAATACTAGCATGGCTTTTACGAGCCATCAAAACGATACAATTTAAGCAGATTCCAGTCACGTTAGGTAAACATAGCGGTTTGCCTGAGTTTCTTACCTTGCTTGAATTACGGAAAGCAAAGTTACTAATTATAAAATATGTACAAAGAACTGAGTTTGCAGAGGAAATCATGTCATTACGAAAAAATAATAAATTGAGTAGCAGAAGTAATATACTAAAATTAAATCCTTTCCTTGACAACGAGGGGATTTTACGAGTGGGAGGCCGTTTAACCAAAGCAAACATGAGCATGGAAATGAAGCATCCAGCCATATTACCGTACAGCAGTCGGCTTACTACTCTAATAATTCAGCAAGATCATCAGCTCACCTTTCATGGTGGACCGCGATTAACTTTATTTAATCTTAGGCAGAGATACTGGATAATCGCTGGAAACAAAGCAGTAAGGAAAGAAGTGCGAAACTGTGTCACCTGTAGAAAACATGAGCCCAAACTGCAGCATCAATTGATGGGAGAGTTACCCGAAGCCAGAAGCAACCCCGCCCCGCCATTCTATCACACCGGAGTGGATTATACAGGTTTCGTAGAGGTAAAAAGCAACAAGGGGCGCGGAATTAAGACCACAAAAGGATATATTGCGTTGTTTATTTGTCTAGCGACTAAAGCTGTACATTTAGAACTTGTATCCGACCTAAGCAGTACTGGGTTCTTAGCAGCATTACGGCGGATGGCCGCCAGAAGAGGGGCGCCACGCCATCTTTATAGCGATAACGGGACGAATTTCGGAGGTGCAAATAGAATGCTACAGGAAAGCTATCACGATTTCGAAAACGTATATGATAGTAACTTTTTCGCAGAGCTAACAGATTTAAATATAGAATGGCACTTTAACGCGCCATCCAGGCCAAGTGCGGGAGGTCTATGGGAACGAGCCATTAGAAGCTTAAAATATCACCTCAAGCGAGTAATTGGAGAGCAGAAGTTGACTTTCGAAGAGTTCAGCACAATATTAGCACAGATAGAGGCTTGTCTGAACTCCAGACCTTTCATAAATCATTTTAAATCATAAATCATTTATTTCTTTGCAAATATGGGTGATTGGTACATAGATGTTTTTTAAAGGTAATTAGCTCCTCCATATTCTACCGTCTTGTGGGCATGCAAAAAATTATTTCATTCACAAAAAATAGTAATATAAAATTGTAATGATAATATAAATTTAAATGTCAATTTATCAAAATACAAAAAAAAATATCTTTTTTAAAATTAGTCAAGTGAAAGTAGTAGAATTTTTATAATAATGTCAAAGAGAATAATAAATAAGTCAATTTGGAAAAAATATAAATGTCGAAATAGTATCATACATGTCCATCACAATAATACGTTTTTATGTCATTGTAATAATTTATCATTAAGAAAGTCATCAATTGTGTAATAACATTTCTCTATTAATATTTGGCTTAGTGCCCTTTTAAATTTTATTACAGTCATATTTTTTATTGCATCAGGTACTTTATTATAGATTCGTGGGGCAAGACCAAAGAAACTCTTCTGCATAAGTGCCGTTTTGCATTTTACTTGGGATAGTTTATTAACATATTGAGCCCGTGTCGGATTTTTTCTGCCTGCTGACAGTTTTACAAATAATTCTGGATGAATTTTTACAAACAATGCTGTTTCTAAAATGTATAAACACGGGAAAGTTAAAATGTTTAGAGACTTAAAATAGGGAAGACAGCTATCTGTTGTTTTAAGCGCACACATTGACCTTATACATCGCTTTTGCATTCTAAATACTAGTTCCCTATCGGTAGACTGCCCCCAAAATATGATACCATACCGCAAGACAGAGGCAACTAGTCCATGGTATGCTGATAAAAGAGCCTGCATGTTGACTTTTTTTGAAAGTTGACGGAGAGCATACGCGGTTTTGCTGAGTTTTTTGCACACAACTTCAATATGAGGTTTCCAAGTGAGTTTACTGTCAATAACTATACCCAAAAACCGTGCCTGGCTTGCTTCCTCAATATTACAACCTTGGTAAGCAATGCTAATATTTGGGTTTTCACTGCGTTGATGAAATTGCATTATTTTTGTTTTATTGAGGTTTATAATTAAATTGTTATTATTTAGCCAATTTATTATGTCATGTAAACAAGTATTTATGTCCTGCTCGTAATTAATATGATTCTCACACTTAATCACAGCTGTACTGTCATCCGCAAAGAGAATCATTTTATTTGATGTTGCAATTGGGAGGTCATTGATGTAAATTAGAAAAAATGGTGGCCCCAGTACGCTACCCTGCGGAACACCATATTTTACGTGTCTTGGCTTTGATACATAAATGGTTTCCATTTTAGTCTTCGGACAGATTCTAGAGACTTCTGTGTATTGAATTCTGTTGCTTAAATATGACTCTATTAACTGAAGAATATTTCCTCTTATTCCGTAGCTATGCAGTTTTTTCAACAGAATTTTATGATCCACATGGTCAAAAGCCTTGGACATATCAGTATAGATAGCACAAACTGGAATTCTCTTATCTACAGATGACATGATGTTTGTTAAGAGGTCAAAGAATGCCATATTAACTGTAATATTTTTGCGGAATCCCTTTTGTTCCTTACAAAATAATTTATACTTTTCGAAATACGAGTAAAGAGAGTTATATACAACTTTTTCAAAAATTTTCGAGAATATTGGGATTTTCGCTATTGGTCTATAGTTTTTTAAGTCCGATTTGTCATCTTTTTTGTGTAAAGGTTTTATGACAACCGTTTTGAGCTTGTTTGGGAACTCGCCATTAGCAATACACAAGTTAATAATATGCGCCAATGGAGGTGCTATTACGTCTCTTGCAAATTTTATGACTTTTGTAGAAATGCCATCGTATCCTACAGTATTCGTGTTTTTTAGGTTAGAAATTATTTTTATAATGTCATCGGCAGTAACAGGTTGCATGAATAGGGAATTTAATGTCTGATTTTTTAAATTAATATTATTTAACGTTATGTCAGCTTTAGTTTTATTTTCAATTTCGTCAATAAAATAATTGTTAAATTCATTCGCAATGTCTATAGGGTGTGTAAACGTTAGATTATCTCTATTTATGGTCATGATTGACTCCTGTGGCAAACATAACTTGGTTTTATTTATTATTTGCCATGTAGCCTTTGATTTGTTTTCAGCGATGTTTATAAAATGATTATTTTGAGCTTTTTGTGTTAGCTTAATAATTTTCCTATAAAGTTTTGTGTAGTTTTTAAGATTTTTTTTATTTTGTGAGTTAGAATTTAACCTATAAGCCCAAAGTAACTGCTTTTGTTTCTTGCTACATATTTTTATTCCTCGAGAAATCCATTTTGTTTCCTTGTTCGTTTTAATTGTTACAATTTTTTCCGGGAAGCACAGCTTATAAAAAAGAGTAAAATCATCCATGAAATCATCAAAAGCTGTGTTTGCCTCTTGTGCATCAAAAACCTGTGTAAATGATAGACTGCTAAGATGTTTTTTAAAAGTAAGTAAATGATTCATATTTAGGTCCTGCTTTTTAGTTTTCCAATACTGTAATTTACAGGTTTTTTTAATAGGTATTTTAATTATTTGTGATACATGATCTGAAAGGATTAAATCTATAACTTCAGTTTCGCAACCTTTCCTGCAGTTGTGTGCAAAATTATCAATACAGGTATTACTACTTAATCTTGTGGGTGTATAAAGTGATAGTTTTAGGTTATACTTCATAAGAAAAAACTCCAATTCTAATGTTGCCTTGTTTCTTTTCAAAACATCAATATTAAAGTCTCCGCACAAGACTATTTTTTTATTCGAAGAGATAGAAACTTTACTTAAAACATAATCTAATTTTTCATAAAATATTTCATAATTAGGTTTAGGGATTCTGTATACACAAATTATAATAATTTTATGAGTTATTATCTCTACGGCACAGCATTCGAAAATCCCTGAAACCGATTGTTTTGATATTTCCGGTATTTCCTTAAACTGTAATCCTACTCTAACAAAAATACACGCTCCTCCTCTCTTCACTTCTCTAGAATAAAAAGCTGCTGGACAAAAATTAGGAATGTGTAATAAATCTTCAAAACCCTTTTGTACGAAGTGCTCCGTGATACAAATAATATCTATAATAGTTCCTCTGTCAGATAATTCCACTAGCTTTACAGTCAGATTATCAATTTTATTAATTAGTCCAGCTATGTTCTGATGTAAAATGGTAAGGTATTTAAAGAAAAAACTGAGTATTTGCATGTTGTGAATCTATAGGCTGAGTATTTTGATTCTGAGATGGGCAGTCCACTTCCAAGTGTGTAGTAGTTAGGTCGCCAAGGTCAAATATAAGGTCTTGCAAATCTGATACAACAATCTTTAAACCAGAGTAATTTAAAGTTCCATATTTGTTACTGTAGGATTCGTAATTGTAAGGTAGATTAAAATTTGAGTCTAATAAATGAGCATAATTCCACGTATTTATATCTAAATAAAGAAGGTTATTGAAGGTTTCTATACGGCTGTTAAACATTATGTTGGCATCTGTCATATATTTAAAAGTCGGTAAACAAATTATGAAGTTTGTATGACTCAGTGGTAACAATTTTTCCCTGACAGATATGACTAGTTCTAAGTAGTTATGCGTTTTTCGAAAGTCTTCCTCGCCGATATAAATAACGCAAAAGTCCGAGTGTGTAAAGTTATGTACTTTTCTTTTGATTTTGTCAATAAGTTGCAACAACCCACATGTTGGTTTGCGATAGTGACAGATTTCAAAGTTACACAAATTAGTTTTTTGAGCAATTGTATAAAGTCTGTTTGAAGTTTCGCTGCTTACTAGGCATATTTTATGTTTCACGGAAGGAGATATAACAACATCAGTTCTGGTTGTTTTTATATTATTTGTTTCTTTCGAGACGCAATCGTTGCAGTTGACAGTTTTTGTACGTAAAATGTCATTTTCTTCAATAGTTGGAGTGGTCTGGGTTTGTTTTGTCTTCGTGTTATTTTTAGGTGTGTTTTTAGGTGTCATTAATGTTGTCTTCGGTACACGTTTTCCTGGACTGTTAATGAGTTTTTTATACATTTCATTTTTTTTTGAAAATTCATCATTCAATTCTTTTAGCTGACTGTTTTCTAATGACAGAAGCTCGATTTCTTTGTGAGCACTATTAAGTTGAGATGTTAGTCTCGCTACCTCATCTTTCAATATTTTTAACTGCGGAGCGTCTTCATCTTCGGATATATCGGGTAGACTACTCGTCGTACAGTTCAAAGTTTGTGATATAATATCGCTTTCGTCATCATTTGGTTCCGACCGTGTGCGGTTCCACCGGAAAGTTATATTCTCCAAGAAATTCATTTTAGATTGCAGTTATAAATTGTATTAATGATGTTACTACTACCGTCGTTTGTAAGTATTCGTTGCCCGTTGTTATTCTTGACTATCAGATAAATTCCGATTAATTTGTAGATATCCCAAAAAGTGAATTCGATTGCGGGGATCGAACTCGAGTCATAGGCTACAAATGTATCATGTAGGCGGTTTGCCGTACCTGCCACCGTGTCTGTTAAGTGTGTTGTCGAAATAGTCGAACAGTAGGCTCTTCCAAGTAAAAAATCGTTAATGATATCGGTTGTGATTTGAACGATTTGAATATTTTTTCACTATGACTCACTTTTTTTTTTTTCACTTTTTTCGATGTAATTGTTTATATTTTATTTGTCACACGTTTTTTAGTTAAGTATTTAGCAATATGTAGTTCATTAGAGTCATAAATACTACACTCAAAATTGTTTTTTTTCACAAAGTTTTGTCCAAATTTATAAGTTTCGTCCATAAGTTTCACAGCGAATAATTTGTTAGGATAACACTTTCACACGCGTATTGTACTATCTTCTTAACTTTTATGATGTATTAGAGTAGATAGTGTTTAAATAATAATTTTAGAAATTTTTATAACGGGAGCTCAATGTTTACATGACAGCTAGCGCCATCAGTCCGACAATCCGACAATCTCTTTGTGTGCCTTGTCTGAAGATATCGAAGATTTAAACGTACTTACTCCAGCGCATTTCTTGACCGGGAGGTCTGGAACTGTCATAATCGAAACGGAAACAGATGCTCGAACTAGATGGCATTTATCAGCTAATATAGTAAATGACATATGGAAGAAATGGAGATCGGAATACCTAACGCAGTTATCTGTAAGAAGCAAATGGCGAAGCAATGAGCAAAATATCAACATCGATGATTTAGTGACCATCCAGGATGACAATTTGCCACCTGGAAAATGGATGATGGGAAGAGTAGTAGAAACTCACCCTGGTCAAAATGGATTAGTTCGGGTAGTAACATTAAAAACAAAAAGCGGAATACTTAAAAGGCCGGTTGTGAAACTCGCAATCTTGCCGATATCGCCTGCTTCAAGCAAAATGAAAGACGATAGAAAGGTTAATCAAGAAATCAACATGAGCTTAAAGGAACCTGACGAGCGGAAACCAAGCAATAGAATAAAATCTAAGTTCGTATCAGTAGTAGTGTCGTTAATCTTTTTTATGTCATTGATAACATCATCTCGCGCAGCTTTTAACATATCAGCGTTGCCAAACTACAATCCACTGTATTTCGAGACAGTGGGCAATATGCAAGTTATTCGAGATAAATGGAATCTTATTGTTTACTATGACATGAGCCCTTACTGGGAAGGGAATACAGCAGCCACTAAGTTTTTGGATTATTTACAAAGACTCTGCGCATCCCTAAACGATACTAGCCAATGTAATATGATAACGCTTCAATTAAATCACGACTATAAAGAAATACAGCACTATAATCAACTTATGATTAACCAGCAATTTGACGCGCGCGCCAAACAGCGTCGCGGTCTCATTAATGGTATCGGTTACGTGGCCAACAGCCTGTTCGGAGTATTAGACGAACGATTCGCCGAACAGTACAAGAAAGATATACAGCTTGTAAAACAAAACGAGCATCATCTTGGTAACTTGTTAAGAAATCAGACATCCATCATCGAAGCTGAATATAACGTATTGAAAAGAACCGAGCAAACTATCCAATTACAACATAAAACTATAAACAAGCACTTGAATCAATTAAATAATGCAGCCTTTGTTATTAAACAAGAAGTTGAAGGCTTAGCTAAAACACAAGATTTTGCCCTGTCGGCACTCACGACCATCAACTTGCTTCAAAACCTAAAAAGGATTCAGGATACTCTGTTAGATATCATCACGGATGTCTACCACGGGAAATTCAATACTCACCTGTTAACACCGGATCAATTACAACGTGAGTTACAGTTTATTTCAGGACAATTAACAACGGATACTACATTGCCAGTGGACAACCTACAGTCAGATCTAAAACATATTTATAGTATGCTGAAAGTAAAAGCGAGAATGATGCAAGAGTACTTCATATTTGAGATTACTTTTCCATTGACCAGCAGAGATAGCTACAAAATCTATAAAATCATACCAGTTCCACAGCAAATTCAAAATTATATGATTAGCGTTCTACCAGCCGCAGATTTCGTAGCTATTAGCTTGAAAAAAGATGCCTTCTTCACAATGTCGTTTATAGAGCTCCAGTTATGTCAGCACAATGATATCTCATATTTGTGCCAAGCTAACAAACCGATTAATCATTTAAGCATTGATGAAAAATTCTGTAAACTGGATAGCAATTTAAAACAATGCATTGTAATTAAATCCCCTTGTCAAGACAGATGGCTCGAATTAAATGAGCCAGCTAGGTTCATGTACTTTTGCTGCAATACCTACGCAGTGAGGATTATATGTCAAAATCAAGTTGCCTTGAAACAGGTGACAGGAGTCGGTATCATTGACCTAGATTCGAAATGCATAATAAAAAGTAACGAGTTTACTTTGTATCCTCATGCCCATGCATCAGCTAATACAATTAAATCTAAATCTGAAATTGTCACCCCTCAGATAGCAGAATTAAATCATATCGTAAATATATCGTTATCCCATTACACAGCATACGAAGATCCAATCAACAGCACATTAGTCGATCTGGGAGAACGGATCAAACAACTGAAATCTGCCAATACTAACTCACCAGATTACACTCTGTCTACGCATGACATTCATCAGTACACTATTTGTTACTGCCTGCTGGGTGTAGCCGTTTTGGTGGCAGCGTACTTCATATGGAGGAGGTGTCGAGCAGTTTCTTCAGTGGAACTATCCCAAAGTGTAGCAAATAGTGTTGTGTTTTCGCGAAAGCAGAGTACGGCTGACCGTCAGCCAAGTGAAGTGAACATAACAAGTGCGAACACTGTTTGTAAACGGGACATAGCTACGTCACCTATTTCTAAAACGTGTCGCTTTAGATTAGAAGACGTGTAACATTTTTGTATCTTTTTGGCCCGGGAGCATGTACGGTGAAACCATACAGTAATAATAATAATGCACTAATGCTTATTCGTGCATTTTACCATATTTCACTAATTGATATTAGTAGAGCATTCAGTACTCGATTAGCGGTCATCGCGTGTGCTCCCTCGCTCCTTTGTATTACTAAACCTTTGGTCCGCATAATATATTTAATTTCACTTTATAAGCAGCAGTATCATTTAGCCATCTTCCTAACTTTCACAGTGGGTATTTGTGAAATGTTTTGAGATTCGAACCGATGACGCGTGTCCGAGTCCAGCATGCGCGAAGTTAAACAAAATAAAATAAAATCACCTAAATTTTCAATGTTCAACGTTTGGAGTGCATGGTATGCCTCATAGATTACGTTTGATAAAATTTGTAAATCCTGGAAGTTACCCGATTTTAAAGCTGGCTGATCTAAGAATTTATCTAGATATGTTAAAGCTATCATACGCTTGTTTTGATAACGTTCGATCAAACTATTAAAAACAACTTCGTAATTATCCGCGGTCATCGGGACCCCTTTGACAATAGACAAAGCCGGTCCTTGTAAACAAGACGCTAAATAGTGATATTTTTCTATTTGAGAAATCGAATTGTTATCATGAATCAAGGTTTTATAAATATCATAAAACGTTTGCCAATTTTCAATTTTACTATCAAATTTAGGTAACTCAAGTTTAGGAAGCCGTGCGTTACGTCCCGTTTGTGCGGAGTCGTAAGCCCCCGCATGCGCGGGCGGCGCCGTCCCCTGCGATGCCCCGGCAACGTTTACACTCTTATCAGTAATCTGCAACTCAGCCGCTGCACTGATTACGGCATAGTACAAATCATCAAACGAACTCAAAGACTCTTGGCACACCCGGGCATCAGGTTTCATGGCTAACTCCAAAGTCTGTATTTTACCACATATCAAAACAAATTCTTCGCGAATTGAATGTATTCGCGTATATCTCGCCTTGAACGACGATACCTTTGAACGATCTTCAATCATAGTTTTTGATAAGTCATAAAGGATTTGGATATCACGGTAAACATATTCGCGTTGAGATTGAAGAAGTTTTAGTTTGCCTTCCTCCATTTTGTTCCGTGTGTGTCCGTGATAAATAGGTATGAAAATACGAACCTAAGTTGAGATTTTACTAGGTGTTTTTCGATACCTTTAGGTTTACGTGAAATGATTGTGAAACATTGTGTATAAGTTAATAAATACCTCAAATAGTTATATATAATAAGATTACTTTCAATAAATTACGTAAAATACATAAAGTATTGCAATATAATACGGATAAAATTAAGATGACCTCTGAATCCGTATAGGTTACATGGAAAGTATGACCAACGTAATTTTTGTAGGATAATACTTGCAAAATGCAAATATCTAGCAAATCTCAGAGTTTTTTATTGAAATTGAACCTGAGAATGCCTGAAAAAACTGTAATCTACAGGTATTCGCGCTCGAAATGGACCAAATATATGAATGTGCTTACGTCTAACCAAGGACGTGGCTTGAGATAATTATTTCCTACAAAAACAGGCTGAAGGACACAATGAGGTATTAACGTACTTACAGGATACTTGGAACACTGCATGGAGTTGGGTGATCACCACACTTGTCCATTTAGACTTATTTCACGATAGTTTCCTTCGCGCACGTGAATTTGAGCCGGCCGGCATTGATTTTGAGTTCGAACTGATTTGTTTTCCGCCCGCCGTCAGATGGCGCAGTGGAGCTATAGTCTTTGCCGCACTTGCAAATGTAACGGCGTGTTTTCGCGGCGAATTCGTAATTTGAAGATAAAGGAAAGGAAGGGACTAGGGAATTCATCCTAAAGCCTGTTCACTTCTCATCTAGCTTTCTTGCAACAAATTCAGTTAAGTCGAGAACTGCATCTTCTGCCGATACTCCTTTTTAAAAACCATACTGATTTTGTGCAATTAAGCTATTTTTATCGAGAAACTGAGTAAGCCTTTGATTTACTAATTTTTCAAAAATTTTGGAGATGGATGAGAGGACTGAAATAGGCCTATAATTATTCATACAGTCTTTGTTCCCAACCTTATAGATCGGATGCACGACAGCCTTTTTAAATGCCTCGGGAAAAATGCCAGTGGCAATTGAGCTATTGAAGATATGTGTAATTGGAGGTTCAAGGATATGGCGACATTGTTTTAGTAGGTTTGATAAGATGCCATCATAACTGGTAGAAGATACTCGACGAAGCTGAATAATGGCGTTATTTATATTCCATTCAACAAATTCAGACAGAACCAGTGAATTAAGGGGAACATTTTTACGAGGCTGTGTGCACGGGTTGGGGGGCATCGGAGGACGCGAAGTGATATTAGACGCAAGGTCTTTGCCAACATCTGCGAAGTACCTACACACACGATCAACAGCTGCTTGAGGAGTGGGTTCAATTTTTAATAGGTTTATAGAGCATGTGGGTGTTTTTTTATAGTTTGTAATGTCCTTAATTGTATTCCAAAGTGTCTTAATAATTGTTTTAGTTTTTTCTAACTCATGCTTTTCAAACTGAGATTTTAGGTTACGTAATATAATGTTACAATGGTTTCGGTAGCGACTGTAGGTGATTCTTAGGATGTCATTATCAGGTGACATTTTGGTGCGCATGTGAAGTAAATCACGATGACGAATGCATCGCATGAGACAGGCGTTATCCATGGCTTAATATTTCTATCTTTTTTGGGAATTTCAACCTCGTATGTATGTTTTTTTAATAAGCCCTGGATAACACCGATCAATTCGTATGCGGCTACATTCGCATCGCCAATACTCATGATATGTGAGAGGTCCGTGCCTTCAATTTCCTGAACCAGCTTAGCATAGTTCACTCGGGAAATAGCTTTTTGAGGATTTTTGGGTGATTTTGTATCTTTAATATGTAACAAGATAGGTATCTGATCCGTAATAAATGATCTCAAAATAAGCGTCGTTGCCGGTGTTTTACATCTGAGAATAATATGATCGAGACAATTTGTTCCTCTCGTGGGTAGTTGATGAGCCGGTAACAGGCCATGCGACGCGCTTAATGTTAAGTAGTCATTTGTACGGTCGTCATTATTAGAAGGTTTAATGTCCACGTTGGCATCCCCAACGACAACATAACAAAATCCGTATAACTGACACAATCATTATAAGTCACTGAGTTGGTTGGTTCATCAGCAAGTTTGTCAGACAAATCTCCGACTTAATGATGATATGTTGAGATCCTACTTCTTTACGAATAAAAATGTTGCCATCTTTTGTCCAGCAAAACATATACTTTTGATTCTTTGCAAATTCTCTGGCCTTGAAAAATTGTTTTCTCGCGCTTGAGGGTAGATGTTCCGCAAATAGACGGGCTGCTGGTCTCCAGTATAACCGATGGTGTGTGTATTCAGTGTTTCACCCCTAGGCTGTTTTTTATTGTAGTTTGGACATCAATCAGCTGGTTTTTTGTATGCACAGTCATGAATTCGGTAACGATAGGTCTGGTTGTACACTTTTTGCCGGAAAGGCGATAGATATCCCGAATCTCCAGTTTCGAAAGGGGCATATTTATAGCAGTACCTATTCTTTCAATAATGGTGGTCAGATCAGAAACAGTTTCACTCTCTTTGGAAGGTATATTCCTGAATACTACACATGAAGAGCGTGTGAACTGTTGTAGATCCTGGATTTTGTTTTCAAGAGCGTTTATGCAGTTTTTATAGGCATAGTTTTCCTTTTTTAAGGTATCAATCTGTTGGCGCATCTCTTCAAAATTGGTATTTATTAGTTCCATTGATTTTTTTATCTCCAGATTGACTATCTGTATCGAGGAGTTCTTTAGTTTAAGGTCGGCAATCTCCGCAATAAGTTTAATTAACATCGACGATTGTTGTTCGAATAATTTATTAACGTTTTCATCCTGTTCCTTTTTCCAAGATTTTAGCAGGGTTTTCAGATTCTGCATTATACTCGTCAAGCTGGCTGTTCGGCGAGGACTAAAAAAAAATGTTTGTTTGTTTGTATGTTTGTTGTGTTGTTTGTTTGTTTGTGTTGTTTTGAATAAATGTTTTCTATTCTATTTTTATTCTATTCTAAACGAAGTCGTTTGTGACGCGTTATGGTGTTTACATTGACATTAACACCCTCGCTGCATAATGCTTGTGGAATATCCTTATCTGATAACAATACGGTTGTTTATGTTTGAAGCTTTTGCGGGTGGAGGTGTACTACGTTGTGGGCGAGACATTACGGTAACGTATCGACGATATAAGGTGAAACGGATCTTATTACTTGCTGGATTGGGATGAAGTTAGCTCTAGCAGATCTAAAGGACCCGCACACATGCGCGCACGCAACGATATCGGCGGCTAGGTGAATCCGGTGCCAGGCGGTGAGGCACAGGTTGGAGCGGGACAGCAATTATGGCGAGCGTGCTGCTCACGCGGAGGTGAAGGAGGGTGCGCGACGCTCGCTCGCTGCTTGACGGCACACGGGGATTAGGCCAAAAGCGCAACGCGAATTATGTGAACACTATGGACTTTGACTTGCCGTAGGGCTTAAAGTTGAAAAACAGAATAAAATAAATATTTAAGGTTACACTAGTCAACGGCACGAACTATTTTGTGCGCGGGGTTAAAATGCATTTTATATCAACCGACAACACGTTCGGAAGAGATTGATGCTGTGATGAGCAGTAGGAAGCTAGTTTGCGTACGAATACACACTTTTGCAAATTTGTAGCGAAATGGTTAATGATTTAGGACGAAACCGAGCGCGCGAAATTTTATAAACAGACCTTTGGGAGTCTGGATATCATGACAAAACGACTAAACGTATCTGTTCAAAATAAAATTATTTGCATTTTTGAACTACTAATCTATCCCTGTATGGAGGCCGTTTTGCAATTTTCCGTCTTCTTATGGTATTTATTTGCGCCCAAAAATACGTTAAAATTAGTGTCAAAATGTGGAACTTTCGACGCTCATAACTTTCAAATATTTTCTTTTTTTACTTTTTTGCTTCCATACAGGGCTAGATAATGATGAGACAAATTGATATCACTTTTTATTTTGAATGTACATCGTCAAACAGTGGAATAATCCCTAGACTACGTTTGTATGGAAGAATTTTCGACTAGTGTAACCTTAAGTGGGTTTCCCATACAACAAATGTGATTTTCTTGCCGTTTTTTGCGATAATGGTGATAATGGCCCTTCGTGCGCGAGTCCGACTGGCACTCAGCCGTTTTTTTTTTACTAAAATGTTGATTAATAAATAATTAAAAAAACATTTTATTTGATTTATTTTTTCTACATATTCTACTAAAAACTTGCGTTTATTTGTCCTTTACGATAATTGAAATTTCCGGTATCGATATATTTGTATAGCCTACAGATAGTTTATTCGGGTTTATCTGTTAGTATATGTGAGTTTAATTATTTTTGAACTGACCCACGATACAAGATAAATTCTAATAAATAATTGTATTGCACTGTGTTTAATTTTGTTTATTTGAATTGTATTGAATTCAATTGGATATGGTTCAACTAAATTTAAATTCTTTAATATTAATATACTGATTCCCTATGTACCCTATGCCCCTTGTTTTTGTTATTAAAAAAAGACGGCAATAAAACTATTGGTCGATGCAAAAAAGGCGGACGCAGATGTGGTCATCTTGTGCACGGGATTTTGTTTTCAAAGTGATCAGATATATCTTTGGCCCATTACAGGCTTGCCGAAGCTGGGAAATCAGCGAGTTTAATCCCTCTTTGCTACTTCGATGATTGAAAGTGTGTTGCAAGTATGACGGTGGGTAGGTGTCCAGTGCCTGTAAGACAGGTTAGTTCCTAGCGCAGGGCTGGGTCTTGCTCTGCTCTCTGCTGCAGCGCACCTCATTCACCTGCTTTATTTATGTGGTAGTATTAAGGCTACTTATGTACTCAAATATTTGTTGATGAATAACATAAATTGAATTGAATTGAATTGAATGCGGGTGAACATTTTAACTTAAAATAACAAGAATGTTCCGATTCCGAAACGTTCTTAACTCATAGAATGCTACAATAACGCTAAGGGTCGGTTTAAGAATTGATCATTTGGAGTTAAGAACTTGTTAAGCCCTACTTCAATGTCAACATTAGATACTTTTTCTAGCTAAAGTAGAATTTGATTGAAACTCAACTTCAAATCCTCAATTCAGAAATCGGGGTTCAGTGTTTTATGCTGCAAAAATACACGGTGCCTGCGGTATTGGACACTAGAGCGAAGCCACTGGAAAAGCTTGTGATATAACTTAGTCATTCATGAAAGCTTGATCTCCTCAGTAGGTTGTTACAAACTAACACAAGAGGCACAAATTAAAAGATATAACTTTTAAATTGGTCCAATATTGGAGGAGGAAATAGGCAAGAGCCTCACCTCGAATTATGACTTTTTATTTAGGAAATTCAGTCGGATGTCTACGACTGCATTTCCTCTAAACATGTCTTTCTTCAGCTTGCACCTCCGATTCCGATATCGGTTCCGGTTCCGGTTCCAAAACCAAATTTAAAACCCCCGATTCCAACTTCGGGTGCCGATATCATCACTTCCGTAACATCCCTAGTCAAAATGTCAAAATTTTTTCGAGTGAAGTTCAGCGGCTGTTAATATTATTTGCAAATTGATTCCTAGTGGATATTGTGACATAAAATTGGTGTAGTTTTGTGTCTCAACTGTTGCAACTGGACAATATGTGAAATCATTGACAGAAGCGATCTCAGGATAGTGGAGTGGAGAATTTTATTGTAGTATTGACTACCTCCGCTAAGCTTACTGGGAAGGCTGACTCAATACAATTTGCTGCCAAATACTCCAAAAAAAACATTAGAATCTGTTACCTCCGTATTCTAATGCATACTAAAGAATGTTAAAAGAAAATAAAATAAGACTTGACTTAAAGGTCCATGTGACCAGGTCATAAAAATACAAGAAAAAAAATACAAAATAGTGTGAATATTTTCCATAGCAAAAATATTGACTTAAGTATTCCCTTTTGAATTTTTTCCAAACGCTATGGCGATGCTTTTGTTAATAAGATAAGACAAGATTAGATAATGATTTATTTCTCACCACAATATAGGTACATTTAGAAAGGTATTAATACAAAGTAGGTACGTAACAGCAATAATTATACTGTGGGAGACTGGTGCCTAAACTAGACGTGAGGTCTGTATTTCAGGACACCATAATAGAATGTCAATTCACTAGAGCCTCTGGTGAGATTCTCTTTAGAGTAAGAAGCAAAGACTAAACTGTCGTGTTTGGCACCCGATGTTACACTGTGTCGGCGCCATGTTGGGCGGATGTCCAAATGATCACAGCTATCGCCAATATGCAGAGAACATCGGTTCTATTTTAATATGGACAGGGAACCTGAACCTGTGCAAGATACTATAACAACGAGTATATATTGTGTTTGTAAAAAAGCTGACTTTGGTGGCTACTCATTCCTTTGCTTTCCAATATAAAGAAGTAAAGTATTTATCTACTCAACGAGCTCTAAATAACGAGAATCGTTATTTAGAGCTCGTTGCGAGCGTCGCTGGGGTAGGTCATTTTTTTTCGCCCTCTCATTCCCTGTATGGGAGCCCCCCTTAAAAACCGTTTTAACCTTTTGACCGTTTGTATGGCTTTGGGTCAACAAAATTTAAACTATAAACATTTGAAGACTGTAGCTCAAGACTTAAAAAAAAAATCTGTGAAACCAGACGACGGACAGACAGACGGACACGTGAGTGACAGCAATAGGGCTGTCACGCTAACGGAGTACGGAACCCTAAAAAAAATTGTGAAAAAAGGTTAGAAAAATTTCGCTATGCTGATGACGTGCAAAGCTGATACCTACCAGGTTGTGGTTACCGCTAATCACTAATAGTATTTCTGGCCGCTGCGCTGGCTGGGGCTTTGGCTGGCTGTTTTTTAGTATTTTCTGGGTGAGATGATGATGAGTATTTCTGGCCTTACCGTTAGTCTAAAGGCTCAGTAGCTCTTGAACTAGTATCAGCCTATTAATGTTCCCACTGCTGGGACAAAGGCCTCCTCTCTGTGAGAGGGAATGGGCCATAATCCACCACGCGGGCCCAATGCGGGTTGGTGGATGTCACATGTCTTCGAATTTTTGGTTCTAGGACATGCCGGTTTCCTCACGATGTTATCCTTCACCGTTTTGAGAGTAGTCGTGATGAAATAATTTACACAAAGTAAAGCGCCTGCCTGGGCTCGAACCCACGACCTACAACTTGTAAGTCGCGGCCGATACCACTGGGCCACCACTGCTCGACTAGTATTAGATATGTTTAATTCAAGGGCTGTGTGAGTTGTTGGGTTTGTATAAATTTTATCGTAACTGTGGCCAATTTCTGGTTAGAGATATTTATTTCTCATAAAGTTTACATTTCATTTAATATGGCCACAAAAAAAAAACTTAAGCATCATAATTCTTTTTGGTTTAAATTTGTTGGTTTATTTGAATTATATAAAAAAAAATTGAGAACATGTTTTGACAATTTTGCACCCACAGAAACAAGTCGGTGCTTTAAAAATATGCAAATTGCAGGGGGAGCGATATCAATTTGATATCGAGTAAGTGACATATGTATAAAAGTCAGATACATCTGTCCCTTATTCGATCTCACATTGATACCGCTCTAAGAGCTTATGGTCACCCCCTGGTCAGAAAATACTAAGTAGAAAACACACTTTTAACAAAAATCAAAATACTTTGGAATCACTTTTTCTTATCTTGTTCTTAAGGATTTCCATTCAATTAATCTTCATAATCAAAATCTTCATCCAATAGATCTTCAACGTTACAATTTTGTTCGAATTTTATTTCGCAAGATGCCTCTGAGGATTGTCTTCGTGTACTTTCTGGCGATGATGACGATGACCGAGATCCATTTGCTCTTGTCCGTCGAGTTGCATTTTGATCTTCTCTAGTTTTTCGTTGTTTCATATCAGGAGACTGGTCATCATCAAAAACACCATTGTCAGCTTGGAAAAGGAGGTTACTTATTTTATATTGTAATATATTTTTTGTTTGCTGAGAATACATGCGGAATTTTGTGGCTATAAAATTAGCATATATTTGATCCGGATCTGAATTAGTAGTAGATTGGGGTAACACATCTGCTACTGAATGAGATGTAGATGGAACTATACAGTATGGTGACTCAGACTTTCTTTTTACAGTAGCCGCTGACGTCCTCATTCGTTTGACAGGTTCCTTCGATTTCTTAGGTTTCGATACCTCCTCTATCGGCCTTATGTCTGAACTTGTTTGTGGAATAAGCAGATCATGTGTCTCAGACATTAGTGGGTCTTCTGTGTCATTTGTGTCCTCCTAAAGAATTAAAATTATGTTAATAGGTGAATAAGGGTTAATTTTTTCCATTGACATAGAATTTGATTATTAAAAAAAAACATATGTTTTCTTTTTTGAGTTAATCATAAACATATTGAATCTATGTTCATTTGTAGGTTATTTTGAGTAAAAGCTTCGTAATTTTTATGTATTATGTATTTTACTTACGCTGCTAGATCGCCTGCGTGGTATCTTTTTGTGAAGAAGAAATTGCAAATGCTCAAACGCGTACCAAGATGTCGTATATTTCAAGCCTGCAAACCAAAGAATTTAATGAATCAATTAAGCGAATAGGAATCAAAGTAATCATGAACCGAGTTATTTCAATCTAGAAAAAAAAACAAGCAGTTGTAAGGTTACCTATGTTGTAAGGTACATGCTATGTTTGACGCCGACGTAAAAAAAACTACCTCGGATTTAGTATAAATGATTCTAGACCCTCCAGTGTTGGAATTTTTAGTCAGCTTTGTCATTATTTTTGAAAAATTATATAAAAAAGAACAATCTATGCTTAAAGATTAGGTAAATAACAAAAAAAAAACTTTCGACACAAAAAAGTAAGAAATACGCCTCGTACTCGCGTCGGATTACCGCCAAAGTAAACAGCAGTTAAGTATTTATTACACAAATACTCGTATACGCACGTTGTTATTTTAGTTTTTTTTTAATTACTTAGTCCTAGCCCGACGTGAGTACGAGGTTTATTTCTTAATTATTAGAGATACAAATCTCTAAAAAATTATCACTTGTGACAACTTACATGTATGTAAGTGCATTCTGTTTTTGAGAAATAAGTGTTTCAAACCAAACAATGTGGTCTAAAAGGCTCAATCTCAGAATACCAGATTCTCAATATACCAGATTCTCAAAACACCAGATTATCTAAACACCAGATTCGCAAAATACCAGAAGTACAGTTAAATGAAAAATTTGTTCAGAAGAAATAATCAAATTACAGGTACCTACTTATTCGCACAAAAATAACAATGAATCGTGAACAAGATAAAGAACAAAGTAAATTTAACTGAAATTACAGATATTTATTTGCACAAAAAAAAACATAATAAATCGTGAACGAAGAAACAAAATTAAATAAACTCAAATTACAGGTACTTAATTGCACAAAAAAATAAAATAAATCGTGAACAACAGAAACAAACTGAAAAAAAACTACACTACAGGTTTTCCTCAACATCGCCTTATTGTAGCTAAAAGATTTATGCACTCGGTAACTGTAATTTTGTTGCTCATGCAATCATTAACAATGTTATTATTTTTTTTATCCTTTGCCATGTCCTTTGCATTTCTTTTTTTATCTGGACAGTGAAGGGCGTTTCTTCTTAATGTTATCCTTTTTTTATATGCTTCACATTTAATTTTCTTTAAAACATGTAAGAGGGAAGGATTGGGAGGAATGATGGCGTTAATTCTTCGGTGCCAACGTTCTACGGCATTAGTCGTTCTGTTTTTTTCACCGTAACAGCTGTACACTTCATTAGTTATTTTTTGTGTCCATTGACTATTGAAATAATCTAGAAATTTTGATGAAATCTCATTGGGTGGTGCCATTTCACTTATAGCGAGGTACGCTTCGGGAATAATTACTGGAGGAAGCAATGCTAACTGTGAGCAAAGATGTGTTATTTCGCGTATTTATTACACAATGTGCAATATGCAAACTATTTGCTGCAAAAAGTAGCTAGTTTTTACCCCACTGCCAAAGGAGGTTTTAATCAGTCTATGTTTGTATGTTTAGACATATTATTATAAAAAAATATTTATTATTTCTCTATATCTTTTTTAAATTATATTAACATATATACAATTGAATATTCTAAAAATAACAATCCTATACTTATACAAATACAAAGGAGATAGGGAAAAGAGCTCATTGTGCATCAAAAAATTCGTCCACTTCGATGTCAATGGGAAACGTGCCCAGAACGCTGGCAGCATTGCCATCCAATTCTGTGGCCGAAGAAAAGGCCAGCCCTCTGGTCACGTGAAGAGTTGACGAGCTTTGTGCTAATTTCTCGAAAAACTCGATGCGCACTCGGACCCCATGGACCTAATGTTTCAACCCCAAACGGCTCAAACATATAAGTTCCAGTAAGGTTGTTATATTTGCGACGTTTGAGGTTTTCTGCACCGGCAGAAGCCGCCCAGCACAGCCCGCCGTGCTAAGAAGATGGGATGGCGCAAGGATATCGACACATGTTGCATCCCACATCAAAGGCCTACCCACCTTCCAAGGCATTATGGTCATCCCGTCTGGTCTCAATAACAATTTTGATTTCGACTGTTCGAAATCTGCTATATTGAGAATCTGGTGTTTAGATAATCTGGTGTTTTGAGAATCTGGTATGTTGAGAATCTGGTATTCTGAGATTGAGCCGTCTAAAAGTACCTATTACTCGTAGATAAACTATTGAATCATTAATAGCGACCATTATTTTTATTCTTGGACAAATTATAATGCAAAATAAACTGAATCCTAACAAGTATGTTTTAGAAGACTAGTTTTTAAGTGATCTTAGTGATGGCCAAATCGTTATTTTTACAAAATCTATAAGCAGCCACAACCGTGCCACGTGCATAAAAGCATGCACAGCCCTGTCTAACACCCCTTGAGATGGAAAACCAGTCTGTATACGCCCCATTTATCCTAACACAAGCACTGGAATCCCTCTATAGAGATTTCAGTACCCGTACCAAGCCCTAGTCCACACCGTACCCGGATAGCGTCGACTACAGTTCATCCCTCCACACACTGTCATAGGCCTTCTCCAAGTCAACGATATCACAATAGACTTTTTTATGCTTTGCCAGTGGTTTTTCAGCTATGCTCCTCAAGGAGAAGATCTGATCCATACAGCCCATTCCCTCTCTAAATCCTACTTGCACGTCCCATAATTGTTCAACCGTCACTTTTACCACTCTATTTATTAAAACTTTCGCATATAATTTGCCGACAACACTCAAAAGACTAATGCCGCAAGAAATCCGTTTTTTGCCACAGAATCGACCTCACCGCAGTGCGGATTAAATTCGCGCGAATATTTTGACCTCTATGAACAGGTAGAAAGATACAAAAAACGCGCGACATTTTATCAACAGTACATGTACGATTCAGTGCCCGAATGAAATCCGCGCAGCTAAAAATCGCAATGCGTGCTGAGCCTAATAATATCAGCTTCTTGTACGTGCGGCCGAACATCTGTTGTATGTCTGACGTGAAGTTCGTACCTTTTTTTAGTTTACTAGCTTCTGCCCGAGTAAAAAGCATTTAATCATCCCAAGGGAACACACTGCCGGGATAAAAACTATCTTTCTAGGGTCTCAAACTATCTTCATACCGAATTCATCTATAACGGTTCAGCGGTTTAATCGTGAAAAGGAAACACACAGACAGACAGAGTTACTTTCGCTTTTATAATATAAAATGTATGTAAAGAAAAGAAAGAAAAAGTATTTATTTGTGACCTGCACAGGAGACACGAGACAATTAAACAAAATTAAAAATAAAAACCCCGTGCGAGACCAAAAAGGCTCCTATCTCAGCATGTGCAGCGATATCCAAAAAAGGAAATAACGCTGCGCTGATATTCTGATAAGACCAACTGTTTATGCCACGGACACGCTTACGGAAACGGAAAATACTTAAATAATACAATAAAATAGAATATATAAATAACAAACAAAATAAAATAAACACAGAAGGTGGGTCAGAGTATGTGTAAGTATTATACAAATATAAAACATATTAAAATGTAGGTAGACCTATGTAGACCGACGTCCGCGTTGCTCAATAATTATTTGTCGAAACCATAGACAAATAATAGAGCGCGCGGACCAAAGAGTAATTAATAAGAGATATAAAAGTAACAAGTGTAAGTAGGATATAGAAGAGTCCTAGTGACAAAGCTGACAATTCCCCACCCCTCATAACCCCGATCTCTTGAAGTTTATCTGATGAAAATGTTGCTCGGACAAAAAAGTTGCAAAGTGTACCAAAAAATGTGATATTTTTTACGTTATCAACCATAATTAAAAAAAAAACTGAATCGTCTACACATTCCATATAATTATCGAATCTACTCACAAAATTTCATGAGAACCTGTTGAAGAGTGCGACGTGTACAGGGAAACAGCCGGACATCCGCCGGATACGAAAGCATTTTTGCCCAACTGTGAGACGCTTTGCTAGCGTTTCGGGCTCGCTCGGTCAATAAACATGATATTCTTACCTTGTTTTTTCACTTTCTTCATTTTAATCTTTTCACGTCGTAGTTGTGCATTTATATTTTCAATTTTCGTTTTCATATCTTTTACTGGTATATTCATCTCTTGAGAAATTACTTTCCAAGCTTCATCTTTGACCAGTTTATTCAAATACTTTGGATTACTGGGGTTCCATAAAATGTCATGTTTACGGTATATATTTATAAATTTAATAACAGTTTCTGATGACCAGTGCATGGTTAAACACTGTAAAATGGGACTATAATAATTGTTCAACGCAGACGTGTGTAATCACAATCGCTTAAATCGGTACACTGACGCGCGACGCGAGCGTATCTTGCTCGGCGGTTAGCGGGTGGAAGGCGGGGTCGAGGGGACGCGGCGGGCACGAGGGACAAAGACAGCGCTATATTCGGTTGTTACTGACCGAACAGGGACTAAATTCAAACAAAGAAATCACCATGCAGCGTACTCGTAACGTGCGGCCGAACAAAACTGTGCCAGACTTATTATTATTCGAAATACGATGCGATAGGGAATTGTGTGTGTAGCGGTTTGGTACGCGTCATCCAATCGGTACATTGTACTGTCGGAGTACAAGGTCAACGATTGGAGCGCCGTGTCTGTACGGTGTAACAAGGACAGACATAGTTCTGTTTTTTATTGCGTTAAGTACACTTAGCTCACACGGTCGGCTATGCGCACAATACTTAACGATTGTTTTGTGATAATGAAAAGTAATAATAAAAATGCAAAATTTCTTGTTTGCTAGGCACGTCATACATTAATCGCTACCGCTTGTTTATTAATTTCCTATAATGAATAGGAAATGTGTGTTTGAACCGGATTTATGTATTTTATTTATATATCAAAAGTTATTGACTTCGTTCAAGCTACAAAATTAAACTTACTTAACTTGTTCATTGTAACATTACTAAACGTATTTGTTCAAACGAAATGGTACCTGCCTATGTGATTATCTAAACTTATAATATAATATTAAAAAGAGGAAAGATTTGATTGTTTGTTTGTTTGCATTGAATAGGCTCCGAAACTATGGAACCGATTTGAAAGATTCTTTTTTTCCCGGTAGGGAATCTTTTGAAAGATTCCCTACCGGCGTCTTTGTTTCCTGATAGCTACAACCTAGGGGTCTTCAAGTCAAGAGTGAATAGGTTACTTCTAGGCAAGCGTGCTTCACCTTCGACCACATCATCACTTAACATCAGGCGAGATAGTGGTCATATAACAAATAAAAAAAAAAAAAAAAAAAATTATTTCACTTTTGGGAAGCTACACTATCCCCAGGTGACATAGGCTATATTACATATTCAAAAATTAGGGATCCTTACTAAAACTCCAATAATGTAACCCAAGGTGTAAAAAAATTATCTATAATATTCTTTACATAGCGTGCGCTGTGAAAACTACTGATGATAGAATAAAATAATGTACTACGACTTTGCAGAACACATAATTATTTACAAAAAGTGTCGCGACAGCATATGTCTCACTATTATAGTTATGCCACAATAAGCATTCTTTTATTTTCTAAATTTAATTGAAATGCCGCCGCTAGAAAAGGCACTTTATTTGTATCTTGGTAATAATCCTTATCAAAATAAATCACATCATATTAAAGACTGCTTCAATACATTTATATAACTTTTTGAATTATTCAATCCAGACATTCCATTCAAAAGATATCATGCGTTTAAAAATGTAAGTATTAGAAAAAAGTTGCGTTGAAGCCGCTCACCCTGCTCGGCTAGCTACGCATAGGGTTGCCATCCGTCCGGGTTTCCCCGGATTTGTCCTAATTTTGAAGGCGTCCGGGGAGCGTCCGGGTGGGGTTTTATTTGTAGTTCGGGTTTTAAAGTCTTCAAATCACGAACAGGAATTTTACACCGATTTCTCCGTCAATTGTGAATCGATTTCAAAATTTATTTTTTCGTTGGAAGGGTCCTGATCCCAAATTGGTCTCATTTAAATTTGGTGAAGATCTCATGAAGAAGAACGGAACTCTTCAAAAATTACGGCAATCACCCGAGATTGCATGTCTGTTGATTGAACACTAGCTTCTGCCAGCGGCTTCGCTCGCTTGAAAAGTTTTTATCATCCCAAGGGAGCATTATACCAGGATAAAGCGTAGCCGCAGCGTATATGCTATCCGTTTAGCCGTTCTGTCGTGATTGAGTAACAAACTTACATCCAAACTTACGTATTTTTAATATTATTAAGAAGTATAATTAGTATAGAAGTTGCCTACTACCAAAAAAGTAGGTGTTTAAAAAAAAACCGGCCAAATGCGAGTTGGACTCGCGCACGAAGGGTTTTTTTTTTTTTAAGCATTGCTTAGCGTATTATTGTTTGAACATTGCTTGAGTTAACCACCGATCAATAAATTGGGCCTTAGGCCAGGAGCACACGACGCGCTGCGGCGCCGCACCGCAAAGATTTCACTGTATCGGCGGGCACACGAGGGGTGCGGCGCCGCAACGTTGTTATGTCGCAGCGGCGCTACTGGCACCCCAGCAGCTTTGGACAGTCTGTTAATAAAAAAACAACTGAACAGTGCCACTTCGGCGTCGCAACGCATTCACCCCTCCCCGCCTCGTCTCGGTGGTTGCAAGCCCGGTGCGCCGCCGCAACGCATAGTGTGCCCCTGCACTTAGAGTAAAAGACCGTACTACTTATAAGTTTGATTCATGACCCGTCCTAAGCGTATTATACTACAGACATTCTTACCCACCAAAAACATTATCATGTAAAATGTTGCCAAGACGAGACCATATGGCTAGCACTGTCAAAAAGTTATCAGATCTCATCTAGACCCAATCTTCTAACTCTCCACGCCTTACCTCTACAAGCCCTTACTTCACAAATTCTACACCTTAGTCAAAATATGTGGTTTGGCCGTTTCACAACCATCACATGCCTCGTTACTAGAAGTCGCCACGTATAGGTTTCATGTATTTAGTATGCACAACTCCTCGTCGCCATGTTTCATTACAACAAGAACTATTGTATAACAGAAAAGTAATGACAGTGAATACATTTTTGATGAACATCATTCAGTGAGTGACGAAATCTGAGTTTTTTAGATATCAAAAAAGTCTTAAGTATAAGAGCTTTGCAATCGAAAGTTTATTAAATATGTTTAAGAGCCCCTACAAGTTTCACGAGCTAAAAACAGAAAACAGTTATTTTTCAGAGCAAATTTCTCAATAAATACAAGATATATGATAAATCTTTTACTACTACTTTTTGGCATCAAATAGTTATCTAGTAAATGTACAATAAATATTTTTGATAACAGCTCAAATTAAATTAGAAAAAATAAATTCCTAACACACGTTTTTACGTAATCGCGAAACACCAGGTTTTTCAATTGCTTTTTCAGCTTACTGATGGCGAATAATAATCTGCAAATAACGGTATGGACTGGGGCATATAGTAAGACTAGTATTTGTACTTAAAAAAATGTTGTCCATGTGGAATAAAGGCAATTTTATCATGTGCGAAAGCGTCGTCTACGCGTAAGAATATGTTGAATATAAAAATAACTGGTAAATAATTTGAAATTTAAGGTGTTTTTCAATCGAATCCAATTTATGTATTATATTTTTGAGTACTTATTTTATTGTAATAAATTGTCTTAAGGTTACACTAGTCGAAAATTCTTCCATACAAACGTAGTTTAGGGATTATTCCACTGTTTGACGATGTACGTTCAAAATCAAAAGTTATATCAATTTGTCTCAAAGTTATGAGCGTCGAAAATTCCACATTTCGACACTAATTTTGACGCATTTTTGGCGCAAATAAATACCATAAGAAGACGGAAAATTGCAAAACGGCCTCCATACAGGGATAGATTAGTAGTTCAAAAATGCTAATAATCTTATTTTGAAAAGATAGATTAAGTCGTTTTTTCATGACATCTAGACTGCCAAAGGTCTGTTTATAAAAATTCGCGCGCTCGGTTTCGTCCTAAATCATTATCCATTTCTCTACAAATTTGCGAAAGTGTGTATTCGTACGCGAACTAGCTTCCTACTGCTCATCAACGAATCTATCTCTTCCGCACGTGTTGTCGGTTGATATAAAATGCATTTTAATCCCGCGCACAAAATAGTTCGTGCCGTCGACTAGTGTACCCTTAATAATGCCTTATAAACCGTTACGCTCGCGCGAGGCATTCCGTGTGCTTGGCTGCAGATGATCCCTCAGACTATTATTGTAAACGCACTTAGTTTTAAGTCATTAATAATCTATTTTGTGAACTGATGTCTTAACTCAATAAAGAACTTTAAAAAAAAAAAAAAAAAAATCTTTGTCTCCACAGGGAAGCCCGGTTAAGCAGTAGTCGGTTACTTTGACTGAACTGCGAGACGACACGTAGAAAAAAAAAGGCGTGACATTAATTCTCGCTCAAGGGCTTGTAGACGACGGACCTGTGTCGTTCTTATGTTTGTTATTATTTTTTTATCATATATTGTAGTTATTGAGAAATTTTCGCTGAAAAAGTAGTTAATTTTCTGTTTTTGCTCGTGAAACCTGTAGGGGCTCTTAACTAGCACTCCGCCCGCGGCTTCGTTCGCGTGATTTCGTTTATCCTATAGATTACTTTCATGTGCAGTTAGTGAACGCAACCAAAAATAAGGTAATATTAAATCAATAAGAAATGGGGTATCATCACACTTCACGCTAATAAAATACAGGCGAAAGTTTGTGAGTGTGTTTGTATGTTTGTTTCTTCTTCGCGCTCAAACGGCTTGACGGATCTGGATGAAATTTAGTAAAGAGATAGATTGTAGCCTGGAATAGCACATATGATACTTTTTATCCCGGGAATATGTTCCCATGGGATAATTTTTTACATTTACTGGCAGAAGCAAGTCTTATATATGTAGGGTTTATTGGTTTGGGACGATTCGTTATTTGACTTAAATAATAGTAAATTTTAGGTTACCGCCACAAAGTCAAATCCTCCCCTATAAACTTCATAACCCCTTTTTGCCTCGTTGAGGGTCGTGTTCTGAACAACCCAAATATGTTATTCACCCTTTTCTTCTCTTTTTATTTCTCGTCAGTCAGTTAGTCAGATTGCGAAATAAAATGCCTCAAAAAAACGAACACCCCTTAACCCCATCTGGGAAGTAGATTTCATACAAGCAAATTTTGCCCCATTTCACCCCCTTAAAGGTTGAATTTCGGAAAATTCCTACTTAGTGCTCTCCTAGAACCCTAGGTGAAAAACGAAACCCATGTCCAGTAAGATTCTTAGGGTCAGTTTTGAACAACCCAAACTTATAATGACAACGTTTATTGTTTACATAAGTTGGTGCAAGTTTACATGGGTTGGTCAAGTTTCAAGTTTATTAACCCAAGATATAAAATTCTTCAAAAAACTTGGGTTAGTATTTATGTCAACTTTCACGTTTATTAACCTAAGAAATAAGATTCTTCAAAAACACTTTAATACCCCCTTAGTCATCTTTTGGGGTTAGTTTCAAAAAACCGGCCAAGTGCGAGTCGGACATCATCTGTGAAAATTTCAACTGTCTAGCCGTCACGGTTCATGAGATTCAGCCTGGTGACAAACGGACAGACAGACAGACAGACGGATCGCGAAGTCTCAGTAATAGGGTCCCGTTTTTACCCTTTGTGTACGAAACCCTAAAAACTAATAATGACAATCTTTATTTTTTACGTAGGTTGGTATTTAAGTCAAGTTTATTAACCCAAGAAATTAAGATTCTTCAAGAATACTTTAACACCCCCGAAATCGTCTTTTGCGGGTTGTCTTAAAATACTTATAATGATAACCTTTGTTGTTAAAGGTTGGTATTCGTGTCAAGTTTCATTTTTATTCACCCAAGAAATAAAAATCAACAAAAAAAATGACATCCCTAAATCATATTTTGGAGGCAGTTTCGAAACACTAGTAATGAAATCTTTATTGTTTATTAGCTGTTCCCCGCGGCTTCGCTCCCGTGGGCCACCCCACAGGTCCCGTTTTCGGGATTAAAAAATAGCCTATGCCACTCAGGAATAATGTAGCTTTTAGCTTTAGGTGAAAGATTTTTTCAAATCGATCCTGTAGTTTCGGAGCCTATTCGGTATAAACAAACAAACAAACAAAAAAAACTTTCCTCTTTATACGAGTAATATTAGTATAGATTTAGGTTGGTATTTATGTCAAGCTTCAAGTTTATTAACTAAAGTAATAAGATTCTTCAAAAAACTTTAACACCCCTAAATCGTGGTAAAAAAAAAAAAACCTTTATTATTCATTTCCTTTATTTTCATTATTCATTAAAAGTAACGCCAGTAAAAGTAACGCTTTTCAAAGCTTACTGTCAGTCCTTCTACACGTGCAGCCTGTGGGTCAGTTTCACGCAGCGAGCATACAGCGACCTGCGCGTCCAATATAATAATGCACTGAGAGTACTGTTGAGGCTGCCATGACGTTGCAGTGCGTCAGGGATGTTTGCGGACACAAAAATTGATGGTTTCGCCGCCATTATAAGAAAAAGAAGTGCGTCTCTGATGATGCGTGTTCGCGGCCGTACCAACACTATTCTCAGTGTGTTCGCAAACCGGTGGGATTCTCCGATGATGCAGAGGTGGATGCAGCTCCACGCTAAATTGTAGCTGTATGTTTTTAGTTTTATATCTGTACCTACTAACACTAGTTTTTTAAGTAAATTGTTACTAATCCTATGGACTTTGTCTGAAATAAAAGATTTTTATTTTTTTATTTTCATTTATTAGTATTTGTGCCAAGTTTCAAGTTTATTGACCCAAAAAATCAGATTCTTCCATACAAACTTTAACATCCCCTAAATCATCATTTGGTGGTAGTTTCGAAAAACTATTAATGACAACCTTTATCGTTTACATAGATAACTATTTAAGCCAAACTTCAAGAATTTCGGCCGCAGAAATTAGATTTGTACCCCCTTTTTACTCACTTAGGGTAGAATTTCCAAAAATCCTTTCTGTGTGCTCATTTACGTCACTTGAGAAAACTTCCTGCCAAATTTCATGCTTCTAGCCTTATCGGTTTTGGCTGTGCGTTAATCGATCAGTCAGTCAGTCAGTTTCTTCTTTTGTATATATATATAAGTCCACTATTGACATCATGACCCGAGAATTTTGTTTACATAATCCAAACCCAAGTTTTGAGGGTTCATAAAAACGCTCCGAGAAAAGTTAGCTACTGGCCTTGCACTTCTCTTGGCTCGTCTTGGCGGGGACACTACCATGCCCCCAGATAAAATTGGGACTAGTTATAGCCAACTAAACTACAGTATAGTTACACCTTAACGTTGTATAGTGCACTGCTGCTTATAGGCCTCCCCCAAGCGTCGCCACACTGATCCTGACCTCCCACAGTGGACGTCTTTCGGCAGAAATGATGATGATTGTATAGTCATATGTATAGTATTAGACCACACCGCATTGGCATCCCCTCTCACAGAGAGGAGGCCTGTGTCCCACCAATGGGAACATTAATAGGCTGATGATGTGATGTGTGATAGTATACACACACTGTATACTCACACTGTGCTTGTGTACTCTCAGAACATCTGCTTGTGACGCGGTTAGGATACCGTTCTCCGTATTGACCTATCGGATTGTCGCTTTAAATAATTAAAATCTGTTCTCATCTTCATTATCACTATCAGCCTGTAGTAGCCCATTGCCCGACATAGGCCTCTCCAAGCACACCCTATTTGTCTCGGTTCTCGACAAGTCTCATCCAGCTGCTACCAGTCACCCATCGAAAATCGTCACTCCACTTAGCCTGAGGGCGTGCCACCTTGCGTTTACCGATTCCCGGTCTCTACTCAAGAAGACGTCTACAGCACGATCAAAATATAGTGCACATCAACTGTCACCCGGCGCCCTGCGTTCGCCTCGTGGTCAGAGGTCAGAGTGACTTGACAGCGCCAAGTGTACAGTTATATTGAGCGAGTAGTATTCCATTTTTACCCCACTACGGCGAAGCAAAAGGGAGGATTATGTTATTGACCGGTATGTATGTATGTTCATCTGTTCTCTCATAACTTCTAAACTACTAATCATAATTTGAAAAATTATGTTTTTCAAATTATGATAAGTAAATATAAATTCGTTAGAAGCGTCTTGTCCGCTGGCTATGTGATGTTACATTAAATATAGGCGCCCTCTAGGTGGCACGAAGTAAAGAACAAAAAATTTTTTCGCCCCGCCCCGTCACCTATTACCACTTCAGCTTGCTTATTCTGTGAGCTGTGGTGACAACTTTGGTTCTCTGGTGCTTTAGGCAAACTAAAATACAGTATAATGTTGTCATCTAAATAATGTAAACTAGCATACTCACGCCGCGGTTACATACAGTACACCTGCTTGTGACGCGGGTAGGATCACGCTCTCCGTGTTGACCAAGCGGATTGGCACTTTAAATAATAACTCTGAATTCTCATCTTGATTATTTGAAATGAATTAACTTCGAGTTCTCTCTAAAGTTGGTGACAGACAACACGAGCAAGTAAACCAAATGATTTCCCAAATATATTGCGGTCGGCCTACAGTCTAACTGGATGCAGCTGAGAACCAGTATTTTATATGGATTAACTGCCTAACCTCCAAAACCCAGTAACTGGGTAACAAGATACCCCTTGGCAAGACTGTTGTAAGATTTTCTGGCATCTGACTAATCGTTTCGTTTTTCACACATGGGCTAAAAAGACCGTCAAAAGTTGCCCCACACTTAAAAAATCTCCTGTATTGTAAGTGCTTTTACAAACATTTAAACTCGCATACACAAACAGTCAAACCCGAAAAAAACTATCTCTACGCCGTACAAATATTTGACCCGTGCCGCTGTGGGCATCTAACCCACGACACGCAGCGCATCAGCCAATCACTCAATCGTCCGTTTCACCTTACTCGTCTCACTTTATTATCACTTCTCATTCTATATCACTCCAACGTTAGTATCCATTCCAATAGTACTTGAAGGTAGAAATTCAGCCCAAAAGCCAACAGTACCAGATGTGTCTAACTTGGGACAAACGTTTATTTTGGTACACTTTTTGCTAGAGCCAGCCTTGTTTGTGTTACTCATTAGAGGCACAAATAAGCGATGCTAGGGGATATTGAAGTTAGGAAGTAAGTAGAGGTAAGTGTGCATTAAGACTTAGGAAATGCGGGCAGAGACCTCCGGCTGAATTTCTTTAGTAAAAGACATAATTCTGCTGCTTCATAAGGTTTGACTCTCGCCAATTTCCTCCTCAAATATTGGACTGATCTTTAGATATTCCATAATTTGAATAAAAAAGATATTTGTGGTGCTTCTATGTTTTTATTTCTTCATTTATAGTAGTAAAATTTGTACACAAGGCGTCTGTTGACCGCGCAGTTATGAGCATTTTTTGAGGGTTCTAGTGCTTCTATAGATAATGTATCATCAAATACGAAAACATAAGGGCACAGTATTTATCTATTAAATTGATCCAATATTGGAGGAGGAAATAGGGAAGAGCCAATCCTCGAATTATGACTTTTTACTTAGGGTATTCAGTGGAATGTCTGCGACCGCATTTCCTCTTAAGGCGCCGATTCCCTTGAGTAGCTAATTTTTAAATGAGAATCACGTCTAAACGGCTAGTCGTAATGTTTTGGAAAAAATATATGTTATATTAAACTATTTTCTTATTAATTTGATCTAAGCAAATTTTGAGTTTAATTTGTATAACATAGTGTAATTAATTTGTAAAGTTATGTCTAAAACGGACAAAAATTCGACAACCACACCATAACCGCTGGGCGTATTTTAATAAAATCAACACCATCTCAAAGATAATTTAATTATCTACATTTTGATCTGAGGCTTTTTTTTTAAAGTCTTATAATAATAAGGAAAGTACAAAAAACTACTAAATTTTGGGTTGCGCGGTTGTGAAACGAGTGCGCGTTTTGTTCCCTGAAGGTCGTTGGCGTTAGTCGTCGTCTTAAACATAAAAATTCGGCTGTCCGAACGAGGAGACTGCCTTGTTGGTCCAGTGGTCGCTAGTGTTACTGCTGAGCATGAAGTCCTGGGTTCGAAACCCAGGTCGAGCAAACTTCAGGCAGGCAGAGTTTTTTCATCTGGAAATTAGCAGTACCATGCGGAGCGTGGACTTGTGCCCGATTGCTGGCAACAGGCGCGCCTCCATAGCGATGATGACAAAAAAAAACTATTTAGTCTGTCAGTTAGATTATCTGAAATTGGACACGTTGTATTCTTTTACCACGTAGATAAAAAAATACGACGATACAGTGCGTTTAAATATCGTGTGACGTCACGCCGTGCTACACTTTATACTGACAAAGTGACGTCACAAGCCCCCACTCCTAAACTTTGATGAGCTTTATCCGTGTCAATTTTTATTTCTATACTTATATACTAATACTAATAATTAATTAATCTATATCTTTTACCATAATATTATAAACAGGAATGATTTGTATTTTTGTATGTATCGAATAAACTTAAAACTACTGGACTGATTTCGAAAATTCTTTCACCTTTGGGAAGCTACATTATCCCCGGTTGACATAGGCTACTTTTGTCGCTGTATTTCCAAGGGAACGGGCACTACGCGGGTGAAACCGCGAGGCGTCCGCTAGTAATATTACAAAGAGGAAATGTTTGTGTTTGTTTTTTGTTTGTACCGAATAGGCTCCGAAACTACTAAACCGATTTAAAAAAATCTTTCACCAATAGAAAGCTAAATTATTCCTGAGTGACATAGGCTATTACTAAATTTTATCCTATAACTAAAATTAATTCAATCCAAAAACGGGTCCTGTGGGGTGGTCTACGGGAGTAAAGTCGCGGGGAACAGCCTGGATTTGATAAAGCAATAAATTGCAGTTCTAAAAACTAAAAACACTCTTATTACTTTCAAGCACTCAGTTGCAAAAAATAAACATAATAGGATTTCATTTTTTCTTCGTTATCTCGTTAGTAATTCGCCAGACATATTATTATTGGTAATGATCCTGTCAAAACAATATTCTGTTTTTAAACAATTTGTTTTTCAGATAATTGGATACTAAGTACGCAGTATATTGTGAAATAAATTCGAAATTATGAGATATAACTAATTTATTTAGGTATTTAAAAATATGTTTGTTATATCACACTAATATTATAAAGGCGAAAATTTGTGTGTGTGTTTTTGTATGTTTGTTTGTCTTCACGCTCAAACGGCTGGACGGATCTTCATTAAATTCTGATAGCACAGGGATAGATTATAGTCTGGATTAGCACACAGGATACTTTTTATTTCGGGAATACGTTTCCTCGGGTTGCTTTTCGACATTCACGCGGGTGAAGGCACTGGCAGAATCTAGTATTATAAAAAGGGGTGAAGTAAACTGCTCTTATCGCAGGTAGTCATCCTAGGCTAGTCTTTTCTAAGTGATAATGATTCATCATCATCATCATATCAGCCGATAGACGTCCACTGCTGGAATTAGGACTCCCCCAAGCGTTGTTGACATTGACCGGTCCCGTGCGTCTCGCAACCAGCAGATCCCCGCAACCTTCAACAGGTCATCGGTCCACCTGGTGGGAGGCGTTCCAACGCAACGCCTTCCGGTTTGCGGTCGCCAATCTAGAAACTGTCTGCCCATCGGCCATCCGTTCTGCGAGCAATATGCCCTGCCCACTGCAACTTAAGTTCGGATTTTCTTCGGGCTATGTCGGTAACCCTGGTTCTCTTGTGGATCGCCACATTTTTGATTCGTTCACGCAAGGAAGCTCCGAGCATAGCCCTCTCCATTGCCCTTTGAGTGACTGTAAGCTTTCTGATAAGACCTATTGGAGGCGACCACGTCTCAGAGCCATATGTCATCACTGCCAACATACACTAGTCATAGAGTTTCGTATTGAGACACTGTGGTAAGTTGGACGAGAAGATACCGCGCAACTTCCCGAACGCTGCCGAGTCGGATTCGACGGTTGACCTCTTTCTCAAAGAGAACCCTACCCAATTGGATCGTTTGGCCCAGGTAGACATAGTCGCCCACAACTTCGAGTGTAGAGTCTCCGACCTTGATAGGAGTGGGTGTAATATGGGCATTCAACATCACCTTGGTTTTGTCCATTTTCCTCCTAAGACACACTCTTTCGGAAGCTCTACTGAGATCATCGAGCATTGTACTGAGGTCCTCCATGGTCACAGCCATAACCACTATATCGTCGGCAAACCGAAGGTGAGTGATGTACTCGCCATTGACGTTGCTGCCTAGCTCTCTCCAGTCCAGAACCTTGAAGACATCCTCCAGTGTAGCGGTGAACAGTTTCGGAGATATGACGTCTCCCTGTCTCTCACCTCGCTGCAGAAGGACGGGTTCCGAGGTCTGATCCTGAAGTTGAACTGACATGGTGGCGTTTTTGTTTAAACACTTCAACACTTCTTCAATTTGACACATTAAAAACTTTATCGTTATTTGAGGAGTTCGGTAATTCATTATTATTTAAAAAAAAACACACTAGAAATTTATCTGTATTGTGGTTGCGTTTATGAACTCACTAGTTTCAGCCAGCGTGGATGTCGAAAATTATCCCAGGGAACATATTTCCGGGATAAAAAGTATCCTACGTACTATTACAGACTATAATCTGTCTCTGTGCCAAATTTCACCCAGATTCGTCCAGCCGTTTGAGCGTGAAGAAGTAACAAATATACACGCACGGGGTTTTTATTTTTATTATTGTTTAATTTTATGCTTTTTGTCTCGTCTCCAGTGCGGGTCACAAATAAATATTTTTCTTTCTTTCAAGCATACATACACATACACTCGTAAACTTTCACCATTATAATATTTGTGTTATACGAGCAAACAGCCAGACTTAGAACACCTATAGGCCATACAAATGCACGCGGCTTACAGATAGTTTCACGGTACATTTGTCGAGCGGGAATCGGACCCGTGAGCGCGACACGCAGCTCAACAGTAGCGATCGCTCAACCACTGCGCCAACCGTGTCGTCAACACAGTTGCAAATCCCGATTGTCATTATAAATAACTATTGCATATATTACTTTGTCAGATATCGATGGTTGGTATGTCTTAATTGCCCAAAAGCCTGACGATGGGTGTGATTTTTGTCCTGTGATTAGTATAAAAGAGTTTGGTCGATGACGGTGATGCGGCGGATGATTGAACATCGTCACCGAGTTGCCAGCTTGTCGGTTTTTTATCAGTGTGTGCACCTAGCCCGTTTTATCATCGAATGACAAGACGTTCGGCGATGCGCCATCGGTACATGGTGGACATTCCACCCATTCGCAACGTTTTGGAAATACTTTCATTGTGCGTACAGTTAAGGAGTGGAATTCTCTGCCAGAGTCTGTGTTTCCCAATAGCTATAACCTAGGACTCTTTAAGTTAAGAGCAAATAGGTTACTTCTAGGCAAGCGTGCTTCACCGTCGACCCCAGCATCGCTTACCATCAGGTGAGATAGAGTGGTCAAGCGCAAGCCAATTTATAAGTAAAAAAAATACGGTTGTGCAACTTATCTGTATCTAACATGAATTATTCATTAGTTAAAGCTATTACACAATTGACGAATATCTGACGGATAAATTCAATTAAAATAATGACAACTGTAATTAACTCGATACTTAAAATTACATTAATAAATAATTGACTCAAAATATAGGACATTTTAATTTTAATTTTGTATGAATTTTATTAAATATAAACTATGTTAATCAAATATACGTATTGTAATATAAAAATTAAAAGGAATAATTAATATTTAAGAACAACATAATTTGACATGGAAATAAAAAGGTATACGTATAAACCAAATAAAAACAAATAGTAAGAGAATAGATAACTAAAATTTAGAATGAATGAATGTATAGATTAGGAAAATATTGAGCGCTATTCCTCTCTCCTAGACACTAACTGTATCTAGAATGTTGATGTGCCCGACAGGGTCCATAATTGTTTCTGTAACTTATATTTACCACCTGTATGTACATTATGGATGCAATAAATTGAATTTGAATTTGACACCTATATTCCTCGACTAAAAAACTGTGGCTCCTCAAATACCCCCCTCCAACTGACTATGTTGAGCGTGCAGAAAAGCTCTCAGCGGGCCATAAACAGCCATGGCCCACCTGCTAATCCCTAAATCGGTTACGGAGGCCAAGTCAGATGGGGTACTCCAATCAGCCACAGTGTGACTGCGGAACCACCCCACAGAAGAGGCTCTATCTCCTGTCCCGCCCCTTATGTAAAAAAGTCTGCCAAAGCAAGACCTTTGTCAGGCTAGCGCTAAGGCTATTGACGTAGCTGAATGGTCGAAGAAAATTTTGTGATGGGAACCATCGACACGTAGAAGAAAGGCAAAGATGTACCTGTCTAGGTACACTTTTGCTACCACCATAGCTGGCGCAATGTGGTACATTCTTCTTCATAGACGTGCGCTAGTGCAAACGTTGGTTACGTCTTATGCGCGACTTCTCCAGCTCTATCTATGTATGCATCATATGTACGTACACCCAAATTTCACGAACTGAGTGTAACTTGGTAAGCTCATTGCCATCAACCGTAAAAAACTACACCAAAATAAAAATTGAAAACACAAGTGAATTCTCAAGAATGAATTCAAACCCATGATCACTACCCTGTCTATTTCCCCAGCTACTGATACTGTAACAAGGCACTGACAGATCAAGTCGTCGAGTAAGTACTGTACTTACCACTAGAACATGCAGTAGCACTGTGTGACGGCTCGCTCGCTCGAGGATGGTGTAGCAGCTTTACTTAATAGCCTGGATGCAGGCGATCAAGTTACTGGGCAGTTCTTGCTGGTTATATACTGCTTAGCACCTTTGGCTGTGAAAGAATGTGTAGTCGTCATTACGATTGTATGATTATTATCTTCTTTATTTATCTGTTTTCTTATTATTTACATATTTAAATATTTTTTTAAAATAAATTAAAAAACAAAAACATTTAAAAATATAAAAAATAGAGGCCCACCGGTATCGGGAACAGGGTCCAAGCTACCGGCGGTCAGGGCTCCAGAGAGAGGAACCTCCTAACTATACGAGCCGTGTCCAGCAGTACTGCTTTCTGGATCAGGCCCTTGACCCAGCTGCCTAACGAGAGCCTTCTAAGATGTTGTTCGAGGCTCGTGGCTATTAAGCCATTGGCTGACACGACTATCGGTACAATGATCGATGTGTCCACATCCCACATGTCGACAACCTCGCGAGACAAGTCAAGATACTTGATTTTTTATCTTTCTCGGCTTTCACGAGGTTCCCGTCATGCGGGACGATAACATCAACAATCATTGCACGCCTCTTGATTCGGTCCACCACCACTATATCAGGCTTGTTAGCGATAATAGTCCTGTCATGATGGACCGATCTCAGTACAATGTGATATTGCCATTTTCGAGAACTGGGTCGGGCACATACCTGTAGTACGGTACCTCCGATGCCACAACAGTGTATTTCAGAGCAAGTTGCTGGTGGATGATCCTGGCTACAAGGTTGTGCCTATGCAAATACTCTTCGTTAGCTAGACGAAAACATCCATGATTATTATTATTATTATATTGTAAGCATTGCCAAACTGCCCTTTTCTCAAAAAGTTTTACAGGAATTGCTTCAAAAATATTCAATAAACTACCCAAATTTATAAAAAACCCCAATAGACCTGAACACTTTCAAAAATTCTCCCCGTAACTTTTTAGTATATTAAAAATATTATTAAATGAAGATCTATTAGATAAATAGCGACCAAATATATCAAATACCCCGATTTACTTTAAAAACCCGACTGCTTAAAAAGCGAACTAAAAAGATATAAACAAGAAGAAAATCTTGCTGTGCAGTCGGAGGATACATATTCGCGAGCTAGCCGACCAAAACCAGATGTATAAAAATTGCAACTCCTACCAATACGGCGCCCAAAATACGCCATGTTTCTTTTTTTCAACGGCACTTATCTAAGAACACTTGGGCGGTCAAGACCTGTCTAACGATGTCCTAATTATAAAAATCCGTCAAGTGGTTTGAAAGATACGAGGTAATAAAGAATATTACATACATACAAACATACATACATGCAAGATACGCACGAAAAACATAACCCTTTCCTTGCAGCCGGGTAATAATTATTTACTGTAGGACTATCATTAGCTAAGAATTATATTGTGAAACACCTTAAATTATTATTAAATTGTCAACGCTCGTCCTATTATTTTATTATAAATGTGAAAGTCACAATAAAAATAAATGTATTCTTATCTTACCATGGCATATTACGATATAGGCCAATTTTTGACTTCCATGCAAATGTATTCACTGTTTGCCAGCGAATATTTCTAGCTAGTTCTTTTATAAAAGGCACTTTGCTCTGCAATGAAGCATCACATACTGGGACTTTCATTTAATTTTATTTAATTGGGCCTGCCAAACTATTCCCAATCACTGCAACTTCTGAAAGCCAGAATCAACAGTTCTGCCATATTATGCCCTATCTCAAAGACTTCAGAAGAAGCCAGAATTGACAGTGGCGACCACCAAAAAGCACCGAGTCCATAAAGTTTGACGAGACCCGGAAAAAAGATTTAACTGTCTTGAATTCCGCAACAACATTAATCAGAAAAGCAAAAACAGCAGAGAAGTATCAATCCAATCTGCCTAGCCTTTTTGACACCTGTGTGTTCTATATGGAGCGACTGCCTATCTGTCCTCCACAAACCAGTAACTGGGTAACACGAGTATAAAAAACTTAATATCCACTTGCTGGCATACACTCACAAAGACATAGCCAAAGACGTCCCATCCCGTTACCACGTAAACCAGTACCGACACATGATATATTACAGCATGTCACACAACACGACATGATGAAAACGATTCCTTAAACGTCGGATCTCAAGGATGACAGCCTAATCCACTGTTTGTACACCTACCAAATTACTAAGGAAACGGGAACACGACGTTCTAAGCTAGCTTTGCGTTTGTTGACATCAGTAACAATATAATTATACATAAACTATTTAGGAGACAATGGTGGTGCTGGTTAGGGTTATACTTAGAGTAAGAATGTCTCTATAATTTCTGTAGAAGCGCGTCTTTAGTTCCGAAAGTAATCATGTGTTTGCAATATACTACATATTGAAATTTGCCTGGCAATATATTTGATTCAGTTTTAAAAAGAGATATAGTTTTGCTCTTGAGAGCAAAACCCACGACGAAAGCATTACCCATCCTTTTCACACATCTGAAACAAAAATAACTTCAACATATACTAACAGACCTACAATCTCAGTTTTATCTTGGGCCAGCGCAGGTCTTGACAAAATGGTGGCGTTTTGAATACACATCTCTTTTTTTGCAAGAATAAGATAAAAAACCGGCCAAGTGCGAGTCGGAATCGCGCACGAAGGGTTCCGTACCATTATCGCAAAAACTGCAAAAAAAACACGGTTGTTGTATGGCAGCCCCACTTAAATATATATTTATTCTGTTTTTTGTTTTTGTTGTTATAGCGGCAACAGAAATACATAATCTGTGAAAATTTCAACTGTCTAGCTATCACGGTTCATGAGATATAGCTTGGAGACAGAAGGACAGACAGGCAAGTTCGTTTCCGTCAAGCTCGTTGCCTCACCTTTATGTCAGTGTTCTACGTCTGACTGCGAATATGTACAATCTGCACATCATATCTTATGGGAGTGTATTCTTTGGCAGAATGAGCGCAATTTTATGTTGAATAATGTACAGGCTGCATCTGGAGTTGTTTACTATACGGACCTTGTGGAAACTAGAACAAATTTCCGTGCGTTCAAGCATTTTTTCCATACCTATTATTGGAAACAAATATCTCTCAGCTCACAATGTAGGACCCCTTAATATTAATGCAAATTTTTATCTTATCCCAGTTGTAAACGACCCTTTGTGCCTATTGGCCTTGTTTGTTCTGTCTCCTGCTTGATATGGAGGGAACTGGAAATTTGTACTTTTTCCTACTCCTCCGTTATTATTTTCTGATTAATTTCGTTGCGGGATCCAAGTGTTCCAACAGTTAAATTCATTCACCGGGACTTCGTCGAGCTTCATTGCCTCGGCGCTTTTCTGGTGGTCGCCACTGTTGATTCTGGCTTTCAGGAGTTGCAGTGGTTTGGGAATAGTGCGGTGGGATTGTCCCAAAAAAAAGACAGACAGGCAGACGGATCGCGGAGTCTTAGTAATAGGGTCCCGTTTTTACCCTTTGGGTACGGAACCCTAATGAACACTTCGAAGTGAAATCAGAATACCTACATGAGTAATGCTTCCATTTTATTATTCTATGTCTGTACTTGCTCCTACCACTTCCCAGGAGATTACAATGCCTACTGATGGTTTAAGTACATCAATTAACATTGAATTAATTCTGGATTAGGCTGTTGATTTCTGAACAGATCTAGTGTTTACTTAGGTATGTGACGGGTATTTGATCTAGTTCTGTTTGTCTAAATGTTTTAACTTTTATGTTCTAACTATATATACCAAAATTGTAGAGATTTCTTTCAATACCCATTTTCTTTTTTGTTACTGTCACAAACTTGAGTAACCTTCAATTTAACCAAAAACAATTAAAAAGTTTGCTAATGTACTTTGATCCGTTTCACTATCATGTTAACCCCTCAACTACCTACTCTTCCTCATGATTCCATTTTTTTCTTGAGTATGCACAGCAAGTTTTATTTATCTTATTTACCATGATCCTAACAGTCACCTCCTTATTGGTCATTTCATCTTTCACAAAATCCATTCATGAATTTTTCCTTTTTAGCCTCGCACTGGTATTTTTAACCGACTTGGCAAAAAAGGAGGAGGTTATCAATTCGATTGTATATTTTTTTTTAATGTGTGTTACCTCAGAACTTTTTATTGGGTGAACTGATTTTGATGATTCCTTTTTATTCCAAAGCTGGTGTTTGTCATGTGGTCCCATTTAATTTTCATCAAGATTTGATGAAGAACTTCGGAGATATACATCAGAACTCTTCAATAAATGACGGCAAATCACTCGAGATAGCTGCAAATCTGTTTATTGTTTACACCATTTCATAACATCACACTGGCACGCTTTGAAGGAGTACGCAGATGTGAACAGTTCACCCGGGTATACTCTCATTCCACCGGTTTTGTTTATTTCATGTTATTGGGTTAATCTATTCTGGCTTCACTTTGGGCGTTATAGGTACCTAGCCTATAGAACTGGTCCATTATGTACCTACCACAACTAAAAAGTGAAAAATAAAAACTTTTTTACAAAAATTACAACCGACTTCCAAACAAAAACACTACAAAGTGAAAAATAACTTCAATTTCGGCAGTCGGTGTCACAAAACGAAGAAACGAAAACAGGAACACCGACTTCCGAAATTGAAGTTATTTTTCACTTTGTAGTGTTTTTGTTTGGAAGTCGGTTGTAATTTTTGTAAAAAAGTTTTTATATTGCTAGTTTTAATCATTTAACTATTTTATGTTATCGTTTGCCCTGTGGGAGTGCTAGTCATAAACGTATTTTTTTTTACTTTATTATCAACCAACCCTTTGATAGTGGACGTATAACCACATCGCAGTACAAATAGGTACAAACACACAAGTTTTGAAATGCCTATCAACGCTAACTCCATATAAAACTAACATAGTTGTAATGGCCCGAGCGGTAGCGTTGAAGTTAGGTGTGTGGGAGACACTTGATTGAGACACGGTTGTATGAGCAACTGAGGTTTATTCTATGTCAACGTTATTATTAGGTTATAACTAGAACATAACCAAATTGTGACTGACAGTTGACAACTGAGTGACGACTGACTAGATCTCGATGCTGACTTAATACTCTTATTACTGATTTATTACTGACTGTATGGAAGAGCAGTAGAGACTATTTATGCCACAATTATTACTTAACGAGGGGAAGATAGTAATGATTGTGGTTTAAATAGTCTCCACTGATCTTCTATGAAGTACATTCATCAACTATCAAACAACATTAACTACTTATCGATAATAACATCCTTATAATTAGTTCTTCTTTGAATAGATTTATATTTATAGACTTAAATTAATGCTATTAAACACACGGGAAACGTAAACAAAAAGATAGCTGAGTCCATAGATTTAGAATTTACTGAGTCCTCTACATTATCACCAAAATAAACGCAATAATAAATATAACACAAGTAATTAAAACTTTAAAATTAACATACACATGTCGCATCGAAACTCTGATGACGTTTTGCAACAAACCACTGGTTTAGCAGTTCAAAATAAAATTACCTACAGTTCAATTTAGCCGATTACAAACGGACCCAGAAGTCAAAGGAACTTGCATTCAACTTAATCCAAGTTAACTAATTAACGAATTCAATTTTGTGTGAAAGTTACATGTGTTTGATATTCAGTGAGTATGGAGTGCTCATTACTTTTAAAGTGATTTACTGCTTTGCAGTTCGTATTAGCTCGGCAGCTTGTGTTGTTAGAAAAAATCGACAATTTACCGCGAAGCTGGTCTATTTTAGTTACTTTTATAGTATAATGTCTTACGGTATCTTACTATGGGGAAGAGCTCCAGACATTGAGACAATTTTAATTCTGCAAAAACGAGCCATCAGAGCGATATACAATCTTCGCCGGCGCGATTTTTTAAGGGAACTGTTGAAGGACATTAACATCATGACGGTTCCTTGTCAATATAATTATGAGAACATCATGTACGTGAGAAAGAATTCACATCTTTTTAGTAAAAACGGCGACAGACATAATTGAATAACGCTTAAAGACTACAAAAAACACTCAATTGAATTTCACGATCACAAAATAGGTACGTATATCTAGGAACGGCCTTAAGCCTATCTAAGACAGTGGTGAGACGTAAGGATTTACAATAGTATAATTATGTTAAAGTCATAGCCTGCCGTGCCAAGTGTGTTCTCGAAGAGCTTTAAGCGACCCGATGTAAAAAGAATGACATTATAATTATAAACAATTGAATAGAAAAGGATGACTTTTTAGAGGTCCGTTCCCGAAGAATCCAAACGGAGCCCTATTGCTGTTACTCACGTGTCTGTCTGTCCGTCGTCTGTCACACAACTTTGTTCCGAAGAAATTTTTTAACTTCCAAATTATCGATCTACGGACTTTAAATTTGATAATAATGTTTATTATTACGTATACTTCACCAACAAATACCAAAGATCTAGACCTAAAAAAACATCTAGCCCTTAACTGAAGTTCCAGTGTATAAACTTGAACTACAACATAATTGTTTGCTTTCACGTTCTGTGTCAGTCAGGATTAGATTGGCTATTGACAGACTGTCTGTCTATCTAAATATATTTTTGTATTTACTATTTGAAAAATATCTAAATCATAGGCTGCTTTAGAAGACATTGTAAATGAATTTGACAGTGACAGCTTCAATTTAATGTGAAATTAGGCAACATAATACAATCTTTTATTTCAATCAAGTTTTTTATAATCTTTTTTTTACCTGTACCGGTGGCTTTAAACAAATCTTTCAAATTAAATTCAAGTATTTAGAATATTCTCTCGTATTCTAAAAAAGATTGTAAAAAAGTTGATTGAAATAAAAGATTGTATGTTTTTGTATTTAGTGGTATTTTTGCATTTTTTTGTAGTTTTCAGTTAGTTCTGCTTACATAAAAAAATATATTTGACACACTTCCCGGTTGGAGATCGAGTTTGTTTCTCGTGATAGTGCAAATTTTAGTATAGAAGCTTGTTTAATAAAAACATTTTAATTCGTCTTACTTTACAGATTTAATGAAATAATAATATTATGAGCCCTAGCATTCTAAAATAAATGCCACTGACGTGTGTAGCTAGTGTAGCTAGCATAAGGACATTTCTAAATAATGAAGACTGCGCAGAGCGAACGAGGCGCGCGGCAATTAGGTATTTGCTACAGCGCGCTAGTCGTGTGCGTCGTCACACACACAATCACACGTTCGCTCGAGTCCCGCTTGCAGTTGCACGACAAAAGTTGGTAACTTAGGATTTTTAAAATTTGAGGCGTTGTGTTGAGTGACTTGAAAAGGCGAATATTGATTATTTAGATGTTTATGTAGGTAAATAAAGGCCATAATTAAATCTAATAATCTATATTATATAGAAAATAATGTTTGTTTGTACTATAGTAATACATTATCCGTTCCGTTACTATTCATCCGATTGCGATGAAATATTGGCGTTGTGGATTGTACGCCCGGGAATTTTACTGGGTAAGTAGGTAGGCTAGGATAGTTGATAAGTAAGTTAGATGGGTAGGTGTATTGTATAGTAAAACCAGTCTGTAATAAAAAATATTTATTTACCTAATATGCGATACCTTGCGTGTTTTCTTTTTCCATTTTACAAAATCTTACACAAAACCCAGGGAAACGTGGTATATTTATTATACAGAGTGTAACAGAAACGTCACATTTTAAAAATTGCTTCTAACTCTGTAAATGAACAACCATCTCCAGGGAAGTCAAAGGCATTTCCTAAAAACTAATGGAAATGGAAAAGAGACAAGAAGGGTAATATCAATCTCATTTAAAACGTGATTGTTTTTTCAATCACTGGTGCATTATGGAAGAACGTGTTACGTGTTCATGCGATGTATTGCAGTTGTTTATAGAGGTATGCGAAATCCATTATTCTACTGCCATTTATTATGATCTCGGCTTTGTATTTAGTTTCTTCTTCTACCAAAATGTTTGAATATGAATCCGTATGTTTTGAAGAATCCTGAAATAAAATAAGATAATTGTAAGTAGTTCCTAAGCCACGGGCAGAAACTAGTACTAAGGCACATTTAAAAATGTATCTAAGAACAATTAACTTACATCGAGATTGTTGAATGGAATATCATCACTAACTAAAGGTTTTTCACCAACGTATGGGCAAGGATCTTTATTGGTCAGCATTTCCTAAAAACGTAATAAAATATAGTTATTGTAAGTTATTTAAGAAAATTGAGAGCAGCGGTGGCTCAGTGGTATCGGCCGCGACTTACAGGTTGTTGGTCGTTGGTTCGAGCCCAGACAGGCGCTTTACTTTGTGTAAATTATTTCATCACCGCTGCTCTCAAAACGGTGAAGGAAAACATCGTGAGGAAACCGGCATGTCCTAGAACCAAAAATTCGAAGACATGTGACATCCACCCATCCGCACTGGGCCCGCGTGGTGGATTACGGCCCATTCCCTCTCACAGAGAGGAGGCCTGTGTCCTAGCAGTGGGAACATTAATAGACTGATGATGATTTAATAAAATTATTAAATTGACGTAGTTATCAGATGTATTATCAACCTAACTCTTAAAATGTTGTGAACAGACTAAAAGAAATATAGTATACATAATACATAAATATTTTCCCATGTAAAAGACTTGCCAGCAAACACTAGCAACAAAATAAGTATAATGAATTTAAAATTTCGTGGTGACCCCTTGGCCTCACTTCTCGTGCTTGAGGTCCTGGGTTCAAATCCAGGCAATGCGTCTTTTTCAAACTAATTTTTACTTTCCATGTTTATCTTGGACATCGCTGACAACGGCGAAAAAAAATGTGTATTCTAAAATGAATGTCAGAATAGCAATCGGCACATTCGGCACCCCCAAATAACCATTACACGATACCCATATCGAATGTTTGAGAAAAAGATGCATCCGCCATCTTGGATTTTAAAAATAATGTCAGATTTGTAATCGGCATCCCTAAAAACCCATTACACGATACCCATATCGAATGTTTGAGAAAAAGATGCATCCGCCATCTTGGATTTTAAAAATAATGTCAGATTTGTAATCGGCATCCCCAAAAACCCATTACACGATACCCATATCGAATGTTTGCGAAAAAGTTGCATCCGCCATCTTGGATTTTAAAAATAATGTCAGATTTGTAATCGGCATCCCCAAAAACCCATTACACGATACCCATATCGAATGTTTGCGAAAAAGTTGCATCCGCCATCTTGGATTTTAAAAATAATGTCAGATTTGCAATCGGCATCCCCAAAAACCCATTACACGATACCCATATCGAATGTTTGCGAAAAAGTTGCATCCGCCATCTTGGATTTTAAAAATAATGTCAGATTTGCAATCGGCATCCCCAAAAACCCATTACACGATACCCATATCGAATGTTTGCGAAAAAGTTGCATCCGCCATCTTGGATTTTAAAAATAATGTCAGATTTGCAATCGGCATCCCCAAAAACCCATTACACGATACCCATATCGAATGTTTGCGAAAAAGTTGCATCCGCCATCTTGGATTTTAAAAATAATGTCAGATTTGCAATCGGCATCCCCAAAAACCCATTACACGATACCCATATCGAATGTTTGAGAAAAAGATGCATCCGCCATCATGGATTTTAAAAAGAATGTCAGATTTGCAATCGGCATCCCCAAAAACCCATTACACGATACCCATATCGAATGTTTGCGAAAAAGTTGCATCCGCCATCTTGGATTTTAAAAATAATGTCAGATTTGCAATCGGCATCCCCAAAAACCCATTACACGATACCCATATCGAATGTTTGAGAAAAAGATGCATCCGCCATCTTGGATTTTAAAAAGAATGTCAGATTTGAAATCGGCATCCCCAAAAACCCATTACACGATACCCATATCGAATGTTTGAGAACCAATTGAAAAAAGAACGATTACATGCGCCATTATGTTAGATTTTTTTTTTACAAAAAAATACAACCGACTTTCAAATAAAAATATTACAAAGTGAAAATAAATTCAATTTCGGAAGTCGGTGTTCCTGTTTTTGATTCTTCGTTTTTTGTCACTGACTGGCGAAATTAAATTTATTTTACATAATATTGTAGTGTTTTGATTTGGAAGTGGTTGTTTTTTTGGCAAAAAAGTTTTTATTTTACACTTTTTAGTTGTGTACACAATGGGCAAGTTCTATAGCCTGAATGAAATTAGAGTGAACCAGGGTTTACTGTATTCATCTGCCTACCCCTTTAGAGCTTACCGGCGTGATGTTATGTTATGCAAATATGGTGTAAACAATAAACAGACATGCGATTCCAGCAATCCCGAGAGATCTGCCGTATTTTTTGCATATCTCCAAAATTCTTTATCAGATCTTCACCAAATTTAAATGGAACGTAATCTTTCAAACAAAAAAATAATTTCTAAAATCTGTCCACAATTGATGTAATCGGTGAACATACACAAAAACAATCCTTCTTTTTGGAAAGTCGCTTAAAAAGGAAATAATGTCACAAAATAGAAATATGTACTTTTTATGAGAACAGATTCTTTTTCGGAAATGAGCGCCCACTTTCTTCTTATAATATGTTTCCTTACGCTTTCCCATTATAACTAAAATAAACATTTAAAAAAAAAATTACAGAAATATGCATTGAACAGTAAAAACATAAAAAGTAAATGTTAGTTATGCATAAACAGTCATACTCAAAAAACAAAATATATAACTTACCTTATTCAACTATTTGCAGCAAGGTATACGTACACAATAGATCGCGAATTATCGTTATCGGCGCGTCGCTCAACAAAGAGACGTGACCACTCTCCGAGCTCTCGTGGACGACTGAATTGGCGACCGGTTTACGTTTCGCATGATCCAAAACAGCGCAACAATTAAGAAAAAAAAATAAAACTAAAATAACCGAGTGTCTTTTCGAAAATGTTAAAACTATAAATTGTGGTATGACAATTAGAGATTAATATGAATTAAAGTTTGTGAAAAAATTCAACAGTTTACTATAAATATTCAATAAAACACGAGCATGCTATTTTAATATTTTTGTCCATCTTTACGTATTTTTGTTATTTAAACTAAACAATATTTTTTGTTTTTGCCAACATAGAATCGTTAACACATTCATTGTGGTGTTCATTACATATTTTTTATGGTAATTATGGTAATAATATTGATTAAATCCCTATAACTGTGACGATCGTTTTGGATTATTTTGCTCGGCGCAGTCTTAACATAATATTTGTTATGTTTTGATACAAAACTAAGACTCAAGGTGTATTGACACAGAGTCTAAGCAAAAATCTAAATCCTACGCTCCGTATTTATTGATTCATTTGCATAAAATAAATTCCAAATATATTTTGCAAATCCTCTTGCTTTAAGAATTTTCATTTGATAGTCCTCACGCGACCACACGACCTTTTAATAAGATGCTAGTAATTAAATTAAAATAAACATTCTCTATACGTTTGCCAAAATACAGACACAAAACAATCTACACCTATCAGAAAACTTTACCCACTAGGTACCTACTCAATAACTTAAACACAAGGAAATAACAGAGTCATACATAATAAACCATGAAAATAAACAAAAAGGAAAGGGCTATCACCATAAAGACGTTAGCACGCCGTTAGCAAAGTTTTTACAGCTCTCTGACTATAATACATGTTTTATATAGGCAGGGAGCTAGTCAACACGTATATTTACAAGGCTTATCTGTTGTTCTATGTGATTCGTATGCGACCGACATACAAAGCGTTAATGTTTGTGTGGGGGTAGGAGGCAGGTGAGTTGGATCATTGTACTAGATTTCTCCCAAACTTTCGTACCCGTGGTATATATTCCTCAGGAATAGTGCTGGTTGCGAGAAGCATAAGACCGGTTGATATGGCCAAGCTTGGGTGCTGCCTATGTCCAGCTGTAGACATCTTTCGCCTGTAATAATGATGATTGGTAAGTGTATTTTTAGACAGATCTTTACGTAATGTATCAGCGTTTATTATGGAGCAACTGCTTTTCTGGTATACAAAAGACACGATACACCCGATGCCCAAGTTAGACGAATAAGGTTATCTGCATAGCATAACTTTATTAAAATACCGACTGATATTTGGAAGTTCTTAAAATACCAAAGTCCCCTTCTAGTACTGATTCTCTTAATCTGCTCTCAAAATATTTATTTGGACACTTAGTGTTCAAATAAATATTTTTCAACGTCCGCTACACTTGCGCGGCTGACGTTAAAAATGAAACTTTCGCTGATATTACTTCCAAGCCAATGCTTTCTCCTGACTCTTTTTCTTTCTCCAACGTGATTAACCTTGAGGTCCATATTTTACCTCAATTAAGTCTAGGGCTGTAAGCTGTGATGGGGTCAGTTGAACTATGCTATCTTTTATGATTGAGAAATTAATTCCAATTATTGCTCACATCATCAATTCATCGCTGCAGACTGGTACGTTTCTTGCATTGTGGTGTAAGGCTTACATTATTCCTCTTCCTAAAATTCCCAACCCCGGTTTGGCGGTTCACTTCAGACCGATCTTCATTCTCCCTTTCCTTTCGAAGGTCCTAGAAGCAGTTGCTCTTAAAAAAAAATATCCTCCTACGTCTTCAAAAATAACCTGTTGTCAATACAGCACGGCCACAGTTATTCTTAAAGTTACTGAATACATTAGGGACGGTTTGGAGAATTCGAGGTTAACGGTGCTGGTTTTAATAGATTTTGCCAATGCTTTTAACACCGTTGATCGACATTCTCCTAACCATACTGTCTTAAATTGGGGTCTCTTTGTTGTCACGTGATTGGTTTGCATCATATCTTCGTGGTCGCCAGCAGCCTGTGCGTGCTGATCAGGATTGCTCGGACTGGTGCGGCCTGGTTACCGGCACAAAAGGCGGTATACTCTCTCTTCTTTTATTCTCTTTATTTATAAACTCCATTACTGTTATCCTCAAATGTTCTTACCATCTGTACGCTGATGACTTGCAACTTTGCGCTCAATCGGACATTGCCAACCTTGACAATTGCATTTCATTACTCAATGCTGATCTTCGAACTATCAGTGAATGGTCTGACAAATTTGGGGTTACTATTAACTTCGGGCAATGTCAAATCACCCTCATTGTTAGTTCGTACTATTTGAGAAAGGTGAACATTGGCCAACTTATGGCACTGATGTACGAGACCTTCATCATTTCTCTTTCACCTCATGTAAAATACTTAGTTAGACGTGGTTTCGAGCCCAGGCAGGCGCTTTACTTTGTGTAAATTATTTCATCACCACTGCTCTCAAAACGGTGAAGGAAAACATCGTGAGGAAACCGGCATGTCCTAGAACCAAAAATCGTAGACATGTGACATCCGCCAACCCGCACTGGGCCCGCGTGGTGGATCACGGCCCATTCCCTCTCACAGAGAGGAGGTCTGTGTCCCAGCAGTGGGAACATTAATAGGCTGATCATGATGATGATGATGATGAAAATACTTAGGTCTATTTGCGACAGTTTTAGTTGGAATAAACACGTGCCTGACCTAGACGGAAAGTCGCGTTCTCGCTGCGGTCTCTATATAGATTCAAGCTTTTGCTCAGTCACATGACAAAATCACTCTGGTTCAGTCACTTGTGCTGTCCATTATCAACTATGCTGATGTTTGTTATCCTGATCCATCCCAAGAACTTCTTCACATTTCTTCCTACCGTTCTCAGCTTAAGTGGCTGCCTATCCGACTCAGGAGGTCCCTCAAATCTCCCTGCTTGCTCTTCACTATAATGAACGATCCTTAATTGTGCTCCCGATTATCTAAAAAAATATTTTCAATGTGTTGGGCAGTTCTGACAGTCGTAACCTTTGAGCTTCCCAAAATCTACTCCTCCAAATTCCTTCACGTCGCACCAGTTTTATTTCCAATTCATACGCTGTCTCTAGAACAAAGCTCTAGAACGTGCTACCCTTTGGCATTAAAACAGCTGAAAGCAAATTCACTTTTAAAAGAAAAATCAGACTAAATAGCTCTCATCTAGACAGAAGTCTAGTCGTAGTAATTATTAACCGGTTTCTCGTTTTTTATTGGTATTTCTTGAAATATTTATTATTAGTAAATATATTGTTTTAAGATGTCTTTTTGAATTATTTTTATTTTAAAATAAAGTATATATAAAAAATAAAGAAATTTAAGTGAGTATATAAATTTTCGTATACAAGATATTATTTTTAGTTTTTTTTTCCTTTCTCAACGTTGTCCTATTTAACTCAACGGTTGACTGGTACAGAATACCTTGTAGTAGTTCACATATGTTCCACTATTGTACATAAAGTTTAAATAAATAAATAACTTTGAACCCAACCCAATAGCTCAACCAACCACCTATGTAATTAACTAGACTTGACCTATGAAAAAGTTCCAAAACATTTTCATAACTCAACATAAATCATAAGAACGTTTCCCCGAAATGCTCAAGTAAGAATCGACATTTCCTGTTCTCTAATCTTTCGTGGCCCAACGTTCAACTCACCTTACCCGGGGCTAAGGATAATCGCTGATTTATAGCTAATATCTTCAATGATTTACCTGTATTTCTCCCCCCATTTTTTTTCTTCCTACCTTTAGCGCATGTATTGAATTTTATTAGGACGGTTTTGTATGTTTTACTTGGCTATGACTCTTCAAAGTTCTTGGTTTTATGGTGATGTTGAAGAGAATCTTTGCCAAGTTGTGGAAAAGTCCTTTGAGTTTTTTGAGTTATTTTTGTTCTTGTTTAGATAAATATATATATTATTTGACTTCAGTATCTCTTTTGATTTCTGATTAGGCCTTTTTACCCGAATACGATATAAAGGATTATTAATGCAGCTGTATATAAAATATGTATTTACGAATGTTTCACAGAAGCGCCTAACCTACTGAGCCGATTTTGATGAATGAGGTGTCAATTGCTTAGTTATTATAGTCCAGGGGAAATGGGCAAAATTATAATAATCTGATTAATCAGATATATATTTTTTCTAAATAAAATAAAATATCAGAAGGCCGACCCAACCCCTTTTTTGGACATTACTTTCGTGTGACATAAAAAATGTGGAACTATCTTTTTATTTTACCTACATTGTCCTATTGCTGGGAAACCCATAGCTGCTGGCTCCCCAAGATAAACTGGAGATCGCAAAATTCAAGTCTCGGAATAAAAAATAACATTAAATTGATAGCGATATCAAATGAAAGAGGAGAAAATTCTGAGTACATAAGTATAAATTAGGACTGCTCTTAAATATACCATGTGAGAGAAAATAAATTTCAGCGTTTATGAATACTGCTGGCGTTTTAGTTTTTAACTAAACTTCCGCTTGTTGATCGGTAAGATTTGCATTTGTTCCAAACATCAATTTAGTTATTGAAATAACTTTTTATTTGTCTTCATATTCCAGTATTTGAATGTTTATGCTACCATTTTAATCATCATCATCACATCAACAGCCTATTGATTTTCCCACTGCTGGGACCAAGCCTCCTCTCTGTGAGGGGGAATGGGTCGTAATCTACCACGCGGGCACAGTGCGGTCTGGTGGATGTCACATGTCTTCGATTTTTTGGTTCTAGGACATGCCAGTTTCCTCACGATGTTTTCCTTCACCGTTTTGAGATCAGTGGTGATGAAATAATTTACACAAAGTAAAGTACAACTTGTAAGTCGCGGCCGATACCACTGGGCCACCACTACTCTTACCGTTTTAGTATTAAATAAAATTATTCTCGAATAAAATCCCATTTCGAAATGAATAATAATGCTAACATGAAAACACTGTGTTTGATTGTTATAACAATCTCTTTTGAAACCGAATGAAAACAATATTCGTTTGCAAAAGGAAAGTAAAGAGCTATTCGTACAAAATGCTATCTTCTGTAAAAGGTTTGCTTACAACAAACGTAGTTGGCTAGCTAGGTATTATTATAAAACTGATTGAGTACATTGCTTGCAACAATGCTGGAAGTTCAGAAAGCCACTTTTGTTGACTTTTTTAGTCACTTAGTTCATCCTATCGCAGTCAGTCTATTGCTGGACAATGGACATAGGGTAAAAGTGTACATAGCATATTAATCCCTGTCTCATTAGTATAATCCCATCAAAAATATAACATCTAAAAAAACAAGCCTCGAAAAGCAGTTCTTCTACTGAAAAGTATTGCGAAGCAAAACCAAGTTGGTTAAGTTATTGTTCATAATACTTCTGATAAATCATCACATCACACACACCACATCATCAGCCTAATAATTTTTCCACTGCTGGGACACAGGCCTCCTCTCTGTGGGAGGGAATGGGCCGTAATCCACCACGTGGGCCCAGTGCGGGTTGGTGGATGTCCCATATCTTCGAATTTTTGGTTCTAGGACGTGCCGGTTTCCTCACGATGTTTTCCTTCACCGTTTTGAGAGCAGTGGTGATAAAATAATTTCACACAAAGTAAAGCGCCTGCCTGGGCTCGAACCTACGACCTACAACTTGTAAGTCACGGCCGATACCACTGGGCCACCACTGCTCCCCAAACAATTAAATTCAGAAAAAAAAAAAAAAAATCAATCATTGATGATTTATCAAAAGTTCAAAGGACTTAACCGTTACGGCAGTCTAACTCATACGTTGCGAACCTGCGACAATATTAGGCCTTAGCCCTGCTCCCAACTGGCAAAACACAAACTTTAGAATATGACACACATGCTGGAGTGTCCCAAGTGCCCATGCACCTTCACTTTGAAAGGCATTATGCTCGCCACTATGGCCGCAATCGGCGTGGCGTGGCCATCTACTGGACCCAAAAAATATAAAAAGTTTTCCTAGACTCGAAAAGAAAACGAAGTGGTACAAGGCCGACGTGATCGCTTGAGGTAGAAATCTGGTGGTTGTAAGGCTCCTGCTCAAAGCGCGTTGACGCCCCCGTACCTATAGTTCACTTTCTTTATGAACCCTAGGTCTGTGGAGTCAACTGGTGGCTGCTATATGTTCATAGGTGAAGGCTTCATGTGCAGGAAATGTAAAACTTGATTCTTCATAAATATTTGCGATGTTTTTGCAGGTCTTCAGAACAACAAAGATGCGTGGATTAAGCTATTACATATCAATGGCTACAAAAGGTGGACGCGCATGCGTACTATTGTTCCACCCAACTTTATTGTAACGAGGACCGCGATTTCGAATGCAAATCAGTTTTTTATTTAGACAAATTTTCACTACAATTTTAGGCAATAAATCAACAGAACCTTCCCTATTCCTAGTGGGATCATGATGTGTCCCATATGGTTGGAAGCGCCCTAAAATGGCTTATCCAATAAACCCTCAACCAGGTCCTTAACTGTATCATTTGAAGAGATCCTCTATTTACAAGCTATTTTATCCTATAACTATACTTAACTAGTCTTGAAGCCCTTCTACTATATATCTATATCCTTGAGGCGCGTAACTGCCTGAAGGCGTCAATCGGAAGAAAAGGTACTAATTTTAAACATTAAAAGTTAATTAGTACTTCGGCTATCCCCAAGAACTCACCAAGCACCATACGGTAGCCATTTTGACAGGCTACTCTGGTGGGTGTACCTTTAACCCTCGAAGTAGTATTCACCCTGGAGTGGACGAAACCACGAGAAAACTATGGAATCGTGCAACATGGTAACGAGGTTGTCTACCCAACCACCACAGCTAGGCTCCTTACAGAAAAGTGGTTGAGAAGGCAGAGAAATGGGCCATCAAATGGTGGTACCATGATGGGTGTACCAAATCTTTCAGGTACCTGGGGTGCTGGGAAGCGGTGGCATAGAAAGAATTTTGCGCTGTTCCACAGCTTGATCATTTGTGTGTACTAGTGATGAACCCAGAGCGGGAGTGTACAGTGACTGAATCTGAGCGCCTGCCTGCAGGATCCCGAAGGTAATGCTTCAGAAAGCATATCTATAGCCCTTCAGGTACAAAAGGTATCTGAATGTGGTGAGCCCGCTGACAGGCGCACACAATCTCTATACTAGTTCATACAAAACACATTATCTCAAGTAAGTGGCGTTTATATACTAGAACTACATGAGTACTATCTAAATATAGGGACCAGGTTACCTAAAAGTGCTAAATCAAGAATAACAAGTTGTCTAACCACTTGTTTAAGAGAAATGTATGTGTATTCAGTGCTCCAGGGTGAAATTCCATTATCCCTAGCTATGTACAGTTATTATGTATTGCTTTTCAGTCATAGACATAGGGTACACCTAGACTGTGTTACCTAACAAATTTTGTGTAATAAATAAAGCAACGCTATTGGTGCGCGAGTTAGACGCACATACCACTACTTGTATCCCCGTTTTTCTAGGGGTCTAGAAGAAAATATATTTTTATTTACTTATGCTATTACATACATTTCTTAAAAACTATTTAGTATATAAGCTATGTGACGCCTCGTCGCGAATAGAAGTGTAAGGTTCAAAATGTACAAAAACCGGGCAAGTGCGTGTCGGACTTCGAACCCTAAGGTTCCGTAGCAAAGAAAAATCGCCGCGATATCGTATGGGTATGGGAGGCAAAAATTTGAACACATGTGATATCTACTAATCCACACTGGTCCTGCGTAGTTTATTATAGCCTACTACTACTCACTCTGTATACGAGAGGAGGCCTGTGTCCCAGCAGTTGGAACATTATAAGGATGAAATGCTATAACAAAAGAAACCTTATCAAGATAAAGTTATTGATTGTTTTTGCTAAGTCAAACCTAACTTATATCCTAACATAATATGACTAAAATAGTGTTACAATTTTGCATTTACTTTTATTAGCTGCGTCATCTAATTACCTTCTACGAAACTCAAAAATATTAACCTTCAGGATCTAAGTTCAATTTTCTAGACTTTAATTATCTCGGTGGTTTCGCAAGTTAGCATCAGCTGTATAATTTCATTAGAAATTGATATCTATTAAGGCAGCTTATAATTAGGTGACTTAGTTAATATTTTGTATAGGTCTGTTGAAGCTTGATTAAAAGTGTTAAGGTTCCGTACTAAAAAAGGGCTACCTCGTTGGTATATAGCCGGTCGGTTATTTTAGTCGCAAACGCTACTGCTGACCATGAAATTAGGGATTGCAATCCGGCAAAAACGGATCCGGCATCATTAAACGTTCACCGGATCCGGTACCAATATACTGGATCTGGCGACCGGATCCGGTTCTAGCAATTTTTGGCAAAATAATAGCTGTTGCATGAGTAGTTAAACTAAATAATTGTAATTATAGCACAAATTCATTATTATGATAATTGTGCCATTCATTAGACAGATTCAGCAAATCATGATGGTTTCTTTCATAAATAAACACATCAACACGGTCTAGGGATATTTCATACTCAATTAAATAACTCGAAAAGTACTGGCCGCATTGGAACCTTTTATACACCGATTTGTTTGTAATTTATCTCAGACTAATTCCAAATTCCAATTTTTGAAATTTCTTTTGTTTCGGTGGCATAAAAATATATTGATGTGTAGGAGAGGGAATTTTCATTTGTGCGAAATTTAGAAAACAATACGAATTACGTTTAGTTACAGTTTTTTTTCATTTTTAAACGAAAGATAAAGTTAAAATTGAGGTATTGTAGCCATGCAACGCCAACATTTGACGAAGGCGGAGATGTTACGAGCTGTGGGAATGCTGGAAGCTGGGTCTGTTCAGCGTAATGTTGCTGAGGCCATAGGGACCCACCAAAATGTAATTTCAAGATTGTGGACACGCTATCGTGCCACAGGTGAAGTAGCGGAGAGGCACCTGGGGCCAAGTCGCATCACTACCCCCAGACAAGACCGATTTTTGCAAATTACTACGCGAGCTCAACCAAATGCAACGGCGACTCAATTGGTCCAAATTTAAGGCTGCGAGTGGAACACCAAGTGCTTGTGAGTGACCAAACTGTAAGAAGGCGACTGCATGAAAACAATCTATGCTCTCGTAGACCACTCCGGGTCCCACCTTTACGGAGAGGCAATCGTGGACGACGATTAGAATGGGTTCGGAACCACGTGGACTGGGGCCGTGAGCAATGGTCCAATGTGCTGTTCACGGATGAATCCAGGTTCGGTTTCCATCCAGATTCACGAAGGACGCATGTTTGGCGAGTTCCTGGATGATGGAGCCGTCTTCAGAACACTCAGGAAGTTCACCCATACCAAGGTGGAACAATTATGGTTTGGGCAGGAATTCGTCTTGGAGGACGGACGGATCTCGTTTGGGTGCGGGGCAATATGACGGCAGAACGATACCCAACATCCGATGTCAACGATGTCCAACAGGTGCTGGGGCCCGAAATCTTGCCCCACAGAACACAAATGGGGCAAGATTTCCTGCTCATGCACGACAATGCCCGGGCACATACGGCGAGAACGGTAGCAGCTTGGTTACATACACACAATGTTAGGGCCTTAGACTGGCCTGCTCAATCGCCAGATCTAAATCCCATTGAGCATGCGTGGGATATGCTGCAAAGAAGAGCTCTGAAGGAAGTTCCTGAAAATCTGGCTACAGAAGATCAACTTTTTGCGCACCTCAGAAGGACATGGGACAATATTCCGCAGCAAGACATTGACAACCTTGTTCTGAGCATGCCGAATCGTTGCCGATGTGTTATGAACATCATGGGCGCTTTCTCAGATTACTAACTTCAAGTTTATAAACACAAATTAAATGATTTTTCTATTTTTTTCAGTTTTTACTCATAAATTAAAAGTTAATTCATATACGGTTTTCGTCTATGCTTAATTTTTTTTCCATAAAATCCTGAAATTTTAATCGAAGTACCTTAACCATTATTAAAAAATGGTAGAATATTAAATAACGTATCTTGTATATATATACTTGTCATATAAATAATTAACACATTGATAGTAATTCGCTTTTTTTAAAATATCCCTAGACCGTGTTGATGTGTGTATAAGACTTGTTTGTTAGCAATAGTTATCATTCTCAAATACTTTAATAATTATTGTGATCTCATTTCAGTTAAAGGTTAAGGTAAGGTTAATTATATTAGGTTTTATAAAGTTACTTACTAAAATAATTGATCTATCTGTGAAAGTGAAATCTAGGAAGACTGAGCTACTCATTACATCGTTAAAAATTTACTAGTTACCAACATACCTAAACTACTAGATTTTATTTGTTTGCTCGTTGTCTAATCTTAACATTGGATTGGATTCTTTTTTTTTTTTTCTTGACTATAAGCGAAAGGATGATTTTTTCAATCAGGATCGATGAATCCGGCTGGACTGAAAATAATTTTTATTTTCAGTCCAGCCGGATATTGGGTTTTTGCATCTAGTATTTCCAATCAGCAGTTTGAAATCTCATGGCAATGGGTCACCCCCTATAACATAGGACTTGAATAACTGGTGAAATGGGTGTACTTGGGTACAACTCTCCCTAATCCTCCGGGGAATAAATACAGCAGCCATGTTAAATATAATTCTAGCTTCTGCCAGCGACTTCACCCGCGTGAAAAGTGTTTTTTTATTCCATGGGAACATTATACCGGGATGTAAAGTAGCCTATCTGCAATTCCAGACTACAATCTATCTCTGTGCCAAATTATATCCAGATCCATTCAGCCATTTTAGTGTGATTGAGTAACAAACATACACATATCCATCCAAACTTTCCGCCCTGGTGGGTTCCCGCATTATCGAGGCGGGGGGGCTCAGTAGCCGTGGCTTGGTCACCCACGGGGAAGCAAAGAGAAACCCGAGGAGGGGCCGCTCGTCAGAGCTTTTGCGATAAGCCGACGACGTAGCGGCCAATAAGTTTGATTGAATGGTGTGGTGCCGCCTGGGCGACATCGCAACTGAGGCGGACCGCGCTGTCGTATGGGTATGGGAGGACCCATAAAGCCCAATATAATTAACCTTACGTAATTAACTGAGATGAGATCACAATAATTATTTGAGAATGCTAACTATTGCCAACAAACAAGTCTGACAAACACCATCATGATTTGATGAATCTGTCTAATGAATGGCACAATTATCACAATAATGAGTTTGTCTTATAATTACAATTCTTTAGTTTAACTACTCATGCAACAGCTCTATTATTTTGCGAAAAATTGATAGCACCGGATCCGCCGGATTACCGGATCTGTTATTCCGGATTGCAATCACTAATCTCATGGTCAGCAGTAGCGTTTGCGACTAAAATAGCCGACCGGCTAAATACCGACGAGGCAGACTTTCTTTATTACGGAACCTTCACACTTGTAATCAAGCTTCAACAAACCTATACAAAATATGAACAAAGTAATCTAATTATAAGCTACCTTAATAGATACCAATTTCTAATGAGATTATACAGCTGGTGCTAACTTGCGAAACTAAATCTCATTAGCACCGAGATAATTAAATTCTAGAAAATTGAACTTAGATCCTGAAGGTTAATATTTTTTGAGTTTCGTAAAAAGTAATTAGATGACGCAGCTAATAAAAGTAAATGCAAAAATGCAACATTATTTTACTCATATGTTAGGATATAAGTTAGGTTTGACTTAGCAAAAACAATCAATAACTTTATCCTGATAAGGTTTCTTTTGTTATAGCATTTCATCCTTTTAATGTTCCAACTGCTGGGACACAGGCCTCCTCTCATATACAGAGGGAGTAGTAGTAGGCTATAATAAACCACGCAGGACCAGTGTGGATTAGTAGATATCACATGTGTTCAAACTTTTGCCTCCCATACCCATACGATATCGCGGCTGAGGGAGGAGGCCGCGGCGGGAGAAGAGTGTCGGCATAGCGTAGGCCGCTCTCCCTATCCTCTGCGGCCGAAACATGGTAGATGGCGGGACCATTGACCTTAACCCGTCACAAGGCGACCAAGAGTGCCATACACGGGGTCGTGTGGCGCCCATGTGCTATGACACCGTGGCGTTTTAGTGGGTTGGAGTCCCACATAACTGCACTATCTCCCCGTGGTAGTGCGGTATGCATGAGCAATTTCACCACGCAAGAAAAAAGAAACCATCCAAACTTTCACATTAGTAATATTGAAAGAAAAACAGGCCAAGTGCGAGTCGAACTCGCGAACGAAGGGTTCCGCACCATTATCGCAAAAAAAAAACACGTTTGTTGTATGGGAGCCCCACATAAATATTTACTTTGTTCTGTTTTTAGTATTTGTTGTTATAGCAGCAACAGAGATACATCATCTGTGAGAATTTCAACTGTCTAGCTATCACGGTACATGAGATACAGCCTGGCGACAGACAGACAGACAGACAGACAGACGGACAGATGGACAGGCGGACAGACGGACAGACGGACAGACGGACAGACGGACAGACGGACAGACGGACAGACGGACAGACGGACAGACGGACAGACAGATGGACAGACAGACGGACAGACGTACAGACGGACAGGCGGACAGACGGACAGACGGACGGACGGACGTCTTAGTAATAGGGTCCCGTTTTTACCCTTTGGGTACTGGACCCTAAAAATTACAATTATGTAGGCAGAATAAAACCGTATTTACATAAAATTTAACATGTGACCTGGCTACCTAATAGTATACAACGTTAGCCGGTTATTTCTTAGCCCCAACCGAGCCCATACTCAGAATCAGGGCTGTGAAACACAGTTGGGGAAACCCAGTAACACCTTGGTCTACCTTGGAATCGAAACTGGCAGTAAAACCGTATTCATACTGCAATTCAACGGCTGTAAATTTGTTCAAGTAGTTCATAGGTGACCACTGAAAATCAGCGCCGTGTTGTGGTTCCCCCACGGCACAGCATTATGCTGAGTGGAAGCCTTCTTGTCACAATCACGACATGCATCTGCCTGGCTTTTTTTTTCACCCTATTTCTTTTCTGTTTTTTTTTTCAAAATATAGGCAGTATATTATGTTAGCTCGTGGCTAAATAATAACAGCCGCACGGGTCGATCATCAAGGTTAAGCAACGCTTGACGAGGTCGGTCCGTGGATGGGTGACCATTTCAACATACCGAGTTTCCTCCGTGCCTCGGAAAGCACGTTAAGCCGTTGGTCCCGGCTGTCATTTGAAGATCTTTGACAGTCGTTACGGGTAGTCAGAAGCTTGAGATCTGACACCAGTCTTGCCAAGAGGTACCGTGTTACCCAGTTACTGGGTTGTGGAGGTCAGATAGGCAGTCGCTCCATGTAACTTAGCTGAATCCGGTAAGACTGGAAGCCGACCCCAATATAGTTGGGAAAAGGCTAGGCAGATGATGATTATGTTATTAATATTTTATTTCTTTCTCGTCTTTACTAACTTAATTTAAGTACTACTAATACCATTGTTAAGGGTTTAGCATAAGCATGTACTTATATTGTCTATACTAATATTATAAAGAGGAAAGATTTGTAATTTTGTATGTAACGAATAAACTTAAAAACTACTGGACCGATTTCAAAAATTCTTTCACCGTTGGGAAGCTACACTGTCCCCGGGTGACATAGGCTACTTTGAATCCCTGTATTCCCACGGAAACGGAAACTACGCGGGTGAAACCGTGAAGCGTCCACTAGTAAACAATAAAAAAAAACACACACAAACACTTTTTAACCGACTTCCCAAAAAGGAGGAGGTTATCAATTCGACTGAATTTTTTTATGTGTGTTTCCTCAAAACTTTTTAAAGGCTGAACCGATTTTGATGATTCCTTTTTTTATTTGAAAGCTGGTGCTTGTCATGTGGTCCCATTTAAATTTCATCAAGATATGATGAAGAACTTCGGAGAAATACATCAGAAATCTTTAATAAATGACGTCAAGTCACTGGGGATAGCTGCAATCGCATGTCTGTTTATTGTTTACACCATTTCATAACATAATATCACTCCAGTACGCTCTAAGGGGTACGCAGGTGTGAACATTTCACTTTGGTATACTCTCAGTCCTCCGGTTTTGTTTAAGTTTCATGTTATTGGGTTAATCTATTCTGAAGTTGGTGTCCAAAAAAAAAGAAACGAAAACAGGAACACCGACTGCCGAAATTGAAGTTATTTTTCGGTTTGTGGTGTTTTTCTTGGAAGTCGTTTGTTTGTTTTTCTTTCTTTCTTTTCTTTCAAGTAATTGTCATTTAATATTATTACGTATTTCCACCAATGATGGTGTATATATACTGAGGTAGACACGTTTCATCAACGTCTGCGCGGCAATACAAACACAAGCTGACTAGCTTCTGTAAACTCAGTCCGTCTTGCGTCTGGGCGCAACACGAACGTACGTTTGAACAGTATGTTTATCTCTTTCTGAGGACGGGGTCCTATTTATATCTCTGTGATATTATAACCTACTCAGTGATAGAAATAAAGTTCCAAGTTCCATAGATACTATGTAGGTACCTAGCTAAAGTAAAATAAATTGTAGTTCTAAAAACTAAAAAACACGCTTTAATGGTAAATTGAACTAAAAAGTCGCTAATCCTGAAGATCTTGGTAAGGCAAAACAAACAACAAACAAACTATTTAAACGCGCCCGGTAGAATCAACTTTCATTATTTGTATATTTAATTTTTTGTTTGACGTTCAAAAGTGCCGCTTATTGGCCAAGTTGAATAAACATATTTGACTTTGACTAAATTATTGCATTGTCATCGGTCCTTGATAAGTGTGCAAAGTTTCAAATCAATCCCAAGTTTTGAAGGGGGTGAAAATCACATTCAAAGATTCCGTTACATTGATACATAGATACATACCAAGCTAATAAAAACGTGTTAATATCGAAATGTTTTTATTTTTTGATAATGAGTATGACGTCTCTATTGGTAAAATATCATAGATTTCTACCCTTTTATTAGAGCAGTCACGAACTAACAAAGATTTTTCTTTTGCCATGTCGTTGTAAAAGACTGCCTTATTTTTCCTCAATTCCTATGGGTATAGGTATGGTATGAACAACTCTTAAAAGTTCTGAAAGGTAACCAAAGCTAAGTAAATGAAAACACTACTTAAACCTGATCTGAAACAGCCAATAAAAACCCAGAATATGAATTACCTACTTTTCGCTAATCCCAGGCTACCAGACCAACGTCCTCCGGGTCACCACTCAAATTAACCAGAACCACCCAAGGGAAACCCACAAAGCTTTTTCAAATCTTTTGACTTAAGGAGTCCAATCCAATCTTGTTTAAGACCCTAATTCGTAATGTGATCGGGCGGGAGATTAGTTTTGTTTCTAAGTTAAATTGAAACTACTTCTAGTCATAATGTAAACTAATATTATGTAGAGGTGCAATTGTTTGTTTGTACATAATAGTTATAATCGTGACAATCTAAGAAGTCCGGTGATGTTTCTCATTTTACATGCAGCGATAACTTTTTATGAACGTCCACGAAAAATCATATTCATAATCCTAATTAATTACTATGTTTGTAACGGGTAAAAATTGCCAGTGCATATAATTAGCAACATCTGGCGTTGACATATGTATGACATAGGTGAAAGTTTAAATAAAATATGTATCTTATTTGTGTGAAATCATTTAATACAACAAACACACAAATTCAATACATACAATAATTAATTGTAAAGTCTTTTCACATTGGTCACAAAAAAAAATATAATTTAGTAAAAGGCCTATGGCTTAAAAGCAAAGTATTCAAAGTCGGTAGTTGCAATGACTTGAGCCTTTACTACGAGTGAACTTGCGTTGGGAGGACGGTGTCAAAAAATCCATAACCTCAAAGGCAAGGATCAAAAGAAAAGTTACATAATGCTATATGGGGCAAGGCTGGCTAGCGTCAAGATGAAAAGCTCATCATAATCAATGATCCAGTAGGCGCTGTGAGTATTGGTTTGAATTTGTCTGAATGCCCATTTTCTTGACACTTGTGCGTTTGATCTTAACATGCAATTTTCTTCTCCTTGGCAGGGCTCCAAATGCCTCTTTAGCTATAATTTAAATCTAAGTAAATAAGGCTAATGGTCAACTAGCTGTTCAAGCTACAGCAGTCTCCTCTTGCAAAAGGTTCCGAGCATAATTGTCATCATCTGATATACAGCAAGCTTACGGACAGCTACACAGAGAACGATGCTGTTTGAGGAATCATATCTCCAGCATTGAATATTGTGGGTAATCTATATCCCTTCAGAAAGTGAGTGGTTCATACTTTGTAACCTCAAGTTATTGTATTGATGGAATGTGTGCTTGAAGAATTAAATTAGTTGACCAAACTTAAGTGTGTTTTACTTCAGTCAGCTTCATGTGAGTTAATCCCTGCAATTGTCTCAAGCTACTTACTACCAAAGAGTTAGCCGGTTGGGTAAGGAAAAGCTGCCTTACAATTGGCGCCCAACGTGGGGCATGAAGTTTTACTGAAGTACTTAACTTTTAATTTTGTGTCTAGAATAACTTTAATACTTACTTAAGAACTTAACCAAACTATTGGTTAACTTCAATATTGTTTAATTTCAATCTTAAAATAACAAAACATTAACTTTATATAAGTTTCAAAGTGCGGTTATAGTCACATTTTTACTTAAAAACTAACCTTTTCACTAATGAATGTTTTGTTAGACTTGATATAGATTACTCTAATTTAACATAGTTATTATAACTGTTAATTAGATATATATTTAAGGAACAAACAATTGTTTTGTTCAACATACATAAAGCATTTCTTTAAATAAAAAAAATAAAAAAAAAACAAAACACCTGCATTATATAAAAGTTCAAAAGTGGGGTTATAGTCACATATTTTAGATTTAAACTATATACCTTTTCACTAATGAATGTTTTGTTTTGCTGATAATTAGTTTTGAATATTTAGAACAAAAAGTGTTTTTTGTTCAACATGCATAAAGCAACTTTGTTTGTCTATCTTCATAAAGAAGAACTTATTAAACATAAGATACTTAAATGTTTTATATTTCAACAGATCATAAATCAACTGGAGACATGGTTTGCAAGCAGTGTGGTTCCTGTGTAGTCTGTACGGGAATTGTACTATCAAGCTGATGGATTAACCCGTATATACGTTGTCTGATGAGGTACATATGTGTTCGGAAACCTGTTGCTGAGCTGTTTCATTTAAATAAAAGTAAATTCAGGAGGTACTTTTACAATTATACGTATCGTAGCTAGCTTTTAAAATCACTTTATGAGAATTTCTCAAATGATTATTTTTTCAAACTAAATCATTCAAACTAAAAATAAATAAAACTTAATTTCTAAATTCTCTTGGAAGATACTGATGCTAAGAGAAGTTGTGAGACATCTATATTTCTATTTAATGATGATCTCACTGGCGCCCAATCTTAAAATAAATAAAATAATTTTTTTCTAACAATTTGTAGTGACTTATTAGTTTAGGATGTTTATACTGTGTCAATTAATAGAAACACAATTAAATAGTAAATTCTGAGTATCATAGTAGCTATGTTATGTTGATTTCTTCCTATATGGAAGCAACAAGCACCTGCTATGGTTAAAATACTAGTGTTTATTGTACACAACATACCTAAATTTGTACATGTGAACAGTGCATAAGCTTATTGGGTTATTTTTTCCGGTGTCAACTAAAAGAAACACAATGTGGTATTATTATACTCTGATCATTATGGTAGATATGTTATGTTGTTTCCTATACGGAATGCAACAAACAATGCCATAATAAAAGATAAGTGTTTCTTGTACACGGAATGCCTAAAATTTTCCATGTCAACAATGGTCCTCAATTGATTTACATACATTAATTTAAAGTATGGAGACTTCTAGTTAATAATCATTGTTGTGTTAATGGTTTAATATTTGCACTAACTCAATAATGGAGGTGCAAATATTTAATTGAGAAAGGGATGAATGAATGCTGGTAGGGTATAAGGATTTTTTCAAAATTCATTCGTATATACAATCATTTATAGGTTATGTATGTATATGGAAGGATGAAAGGTAACACAATGATGCAAAAACTTAGTAGTATTCTCATTATAATCTTAAATTAAATAGACATTTACTGAAATCTATACAGCAAATAGGTGCTCAATGTAATGCTTTCCTTATTGTTATGGGGGCATTTACTTTCTGTTGCGAATCTTAACTTGATTAGGTATTGTCCTATCTATACAACGGATGGGTACTTAATGTAACATTTGCTATTTTAGAAAGCAATGTTACTTTTTGCTATGAATCTTAACTTGATTAGGTATTTGTCATATATGAGCATAAACTTGGTAGTTTTCTTTTTATGAAATTCAACTTAAATAGACATTTACCCACATCTATACAATGAATGGGTGCTCAATGTAATGCACTCCATATTGTTGTGGGGTGATTACTTTCTGTTGCGAATCTTAACTTGATTGGGTATGTTCCTATATCTATACAATGGATGGGTACTTAATGTGACGTTTGCTATTTTAAAAAGCAACGTTGCTCTTCATTATGAATCTTAACTTGATGTGGTACTTGCCTACATTTGTTTGTTTACATTTGATCAACAACTTGGTACTTAATATAGCACTTGCTTTGTTTTAATGGCAGTGTTCCCTGTTGTTGTAAAAATTTAACTTGATTAGACATTTGTCTACACTTAAATAAAATATGGGTTAATCGTTTGGATTATAACCCGACTCTTGAACATTTAAAATACTTATTTTCTGAATGAATCATACAGTGATTCTAATGAACTTGGACTTAGACTGCTTGGCAATTGTGTTGTGATAGATGTATTTTATACATTGCTATCTGTTTTGTGACAATTGCTGAGTATGTCAAATTTGCTTTGGAGGAGAACAATTAAGGTTTTTTTCTCTGTTAGTTTAACTGGACATAGTACATTGTCCTTTGTCTTAATGTTTAGTACATTTTGTACTTAAAAACTTTTAACTTTGATAAATAAGTTTAGAACTTATTTCCTTTTTTAGAAAACTTAATGTAGGTAGTTCTTATAATTTTTTTTTGACTGCCTCAATACCTGTCAATGAGTATGTTGGTTTCAAAGTGTGCATTGATGGTAACTATATTAAAAAAATTGTTTCTCAATTTTTTACCGGGAAAGGAGATACTGTAACGGGTAAAAATTGCCAGTGCATATATTAGCAACATCTGGCGTTGACATATGTATGACATAGGTGAAAGTTTAAATAAAATATGTATCTTATTTGTGTGAAATCATTTAATACAACAAACACACAAATTCAATACATACAATAATTAATTGTAAAGTCTTTTCACATTGGTCACAAAAAAAAATATAATTTAGTAAAAGGCCTATGGCTTAAAAGCAAAGTATTCAAAGTCGGTAGTTGCAATGACTTGAGCCTTTACTACGAGTGAACTTGCGTTGGGAGGACGGTGTCAAAAAATCCATAACCTCAAAGGCAAGGATCAAAAGAAAAGTTACATAATGCTATATGGGGCAAGGCTGGCTAGCGTCAAGATGAAAAGCTCATCATAATCAATGATCCAGTAGGCGCTGTGAGTATTGGTTTGAATTTGTCTGAATGCCCATTTTCTTGACACTTGTGCGTTTGATCTTAACATGCAATTTTCTTCTCCTTGGCAGGGCTCCAAATGCCTCTTTAGCTATAATTTAAATCTAAGTAAATAAGGCTAATGGTCAACTAGCTGTTCAAGCTACAGCAGTCTCCTCTTGCAAAAGGTTCCGAGCATAATTGTCATCATCTGATATACAGCAAGCTTACGGACAGCTACACAGAGAACGATGCTGTTTGAGGAATCATATCTCCAGCATTGAATATTGTGGGTAATCTATATCCCTTCAGAAAGTGAGTGGTTCATACTTTGTAACCTCAAGTTATTGTATTGATGGAATGTGTGCTTGAAGAATTAAATTAGTTGACCAAACTTAAGTGTGTTTTACTTCAGTCAGCTTCATGTGAGTTAATCCCTGCAATTGTCTCAAGCTACTTACTACCAAAGAGTTAGCCGGTTGGGTAAGGAAAAGCTGCCTTACATGTTACCCATACACTACAATGAATACCATTCGTAGGCATCAAGTTTTTTTTTAATTTATTTTTTTATTTAAAAAAAAAAAAAAAAAAAAGAAGGCCGCAAGTTTATGTGTCGCGGATAAATTTGAAAGAGAGTTATCGCGGCCCTGGCACAAGCAACTGAAGGAACACAGACGGGTTTTAGTCAGTAAATGTCTTACACGCCCTCCCGCTTCACCCAGAGCGGGAGAAGTCATTGGATGATTTCCCACCCAAAAAAAAAAAAGGAATCAAGTTTAACATCATCATCATCGTCATCATCATCATCAGCCTATTAATGTTCCCACTGCTGGGACACAGGCCTCCTCTCTGTGTGAGGGAGTTTAACATACGATTATATAACGTATCTTTATAGCGGTCAAATAAGACTTTTTAGATTCCGAGAGTTTAGTTAAAAACACACAAACAACACTTCTGACAACAGTCCTAAACAAAACTGGCAATAAGTGGGTGTAGCTGCACACCTTTTTTTTAGCTTGGAGAAATGCTTATGCATACTGCGCTACCAAGGGGAGATTAGTATTAGCGTCACCGGGCCCTCCTCAGGGGAGTACCCCCGATCACCGGCGCACCTGAACACACTTTGCGCCGTGACCACCCCAGGGACCAAACCAGCACATGGCTGCCAGACGACCCCGTGTATGGCACCCATGGTTCCTTTGTGATGGGTCAAGGTTAATGGCCCCACCATCTACCATTTTTCGGCCGCAGGGGATAGGGAGAGCGACCAACGCTATACCGACACTCCTACGGCCCCACTGCGTCCGCCATCAGGCTGTCGCGACCCCGTTCAGGCCACGGAAGGTAGGTAGAGCGGCGCACCACCATAGCGGCACTCCTCTCCCCCCGCGGCCCCATACGACATCGCGGCCCGCCTCAGTTGCGTTGTCGCCCAGGCAGCACCGCAACCTACATGTTGGCCGCTGCGTCATCGGCTTATCGGCAAAAGCCCTGACGAGCGGCTCTCCTCTTCGCTTCACCGTGGGTGACCAAGCCACGGTTATTGAGCCCCCCTCCCGCCTCGACAATGCGGGAACCCTCCGGGGGATTGTAGGTGCACCCCTGCCTTACTCTTCAGGGATTACCAATTATGTATGAAATAGTGCGTACCGACAGACGCAGCTTTGGAAGGCTGTTCAACAAGATGTTCGGATGACCTGATGAAGGCCGCGGGAATCCCCTGGATGCGTGACGCACAGAAACGGTCGATGTGGTGTCAATTGGGGAAGGCCTTCACAGACTTTCAGATTATGGCTGAAAAGATGATAATGAACGGTAATCTCAGAAAGCACTGATGTGATTATAAAATTATTTTACCGATTGAAAGCTAGTATTGGGAAACGATCCCACCAAGTTGCGCGCGAGCAGCACTCCCCGTCGGCACAACACAATGCAGCCGTGTGATCCAAGCGGCACCAGCGTATGAGTTCGCAGTGCGGCGGCGGCGGTGACACGGCGAGGCTCAGTTGGCACTCACATCCATGCGGACTGCACCGGTGCAGTCAAAATCTGTGATTCGAGACACCGACAGCCAATAGGCAATATCGATACCGTTTTGAGAACAATGGTGATGTAATAATTTACACAAAGTAAAGCGCCTTCCTGGTTTCGAAACTACGAACTACAACTTGTAAGTCGCTGCCGTTACCACTGGGCAACCACTGTTTTTATTTTTACTCAAAGTAAGTAATTTTTTTTTATTTCAATTAGGCGAATATCGGTACTTTTGAAAGTCAAAAACTTAAATTTAAAAGAAATAATAATTGATTCTACCGTCCATTCTCACATCCATTTAATTAAATTTTAATAAAAATCGAAACCTTTTAGTAATTACTAAGTCGATTCGCAACCTCTTGAGAGTAACTTATTATAAACTCTTGTTGAGTCTCAAATGGCAAAGCAAAATTTCGCTTGAGTAAATCGGTAAATAAATATAAGTAGGTATTCATTTACGAATTTACTCACGCAAATTTTTCTTACGTACATATTTAATGGCAAAAATAGTTTCAGTTATAAAAGTAATTTTCTACGCACCTCACTAATTGCACCACAGAACAAAAAAAAACCCTACTACAGAACTGTACCAATCCATCAACCAATCAATCTAGCTGTTCAGCCTTTATCCGATATTGTTGGGGTCGGCTGCCAGTCTAACCGGATACAACGCCCGATCCGACCTTCACAACCTAGAAACTGGGTTACACGATACTCCTCGGCAAGACTAGTGTCACATATGGCAAATATGTACAATTGACAACCGGGACCAACGGTTAATGTGCTTTCAGAGGCACAGAGGAGTTTCGGTTTGTTGTCAAACCGAAACTACGACGGACCTCGACGTAGAAACTACCATAGACGGACTTTGGCAAGCATTTTACTTTGTTTTTTTTTTGTTCCTTGATGGGATATCCTCATTCGATGTCTGGGTCTATCATGAGGGTTCTGTCAGACTCCTACTGACTAAAAACCACCCCGGTTATCCATCTCACACCTACGCCGGGGGTCGCGGGGTCGTACGATTCTTCCGCAACGCCCTGTGAGTTGGCCCGCAGGCCTCGACCTCAGTTTGGGGGGAAGTGAGGTGTTTGACGCCCCCCGTGACGTCTGAGAGGGGTGCGCGTGGAATACTACGTGCCACCACCTCAGGTCCAGAAGTGTGGGGGCTGACGGATGTCCCCTCGCTTTGCTTAACCCGTGAGATTGTTATTATTTAGACACTAACTCTACTCCGAAAAGTTCTTACATAGTAGGTACATTCCTAGTTAGGCTTAGCACGCATTGCGGTTTTTTAGCCGCGCGGATAAAAACCGTAAAAACTGCGACATATGAATTGTATGAAGCTGCACGCACTTGCGGTGTAAAAACCTTGCGGTAAAAATCCGCAACAAATCTGTGTCTTGCCACAGAATCCACCGCACCGCGTTGCTGTTTAAATAAGCACGAATTTTTTGAGCTCTATGAACAGGTAGTAAGAGACAAAAATCACGCGAAATTTTATCTACCGTGCGTGTTAGTTATGCTTCAGTACGCGGATAGAAATTCGCGTGAATAAAATCTGCGCGGCTAATAACCGCAATGCGTGCTAAAGCCTTAAAGCTGCGGGAATCCGCTGGATCCGAGATGCAGAAGACCAGTCGATGTGGCAACACTTGTAGAAGGCTTGTGTTCAGCAGTGGACATATTTTGGTTGACATGAAGATGATGGTAGTACCTACTATAAATATGCTTCATTTTTATATCTACTTTACAAACCAATATGAAAACAAAAAGTTTATTAAAAAAAACAAAAATACCCGACTGCTTGAGAAAATCATGCTGTGCAGTCGGAGGATACATATTCGCGAGCTGGCTGACCAAAACCAGATATATCCTCCGACTGCACAGCATAATTTTCTCCTTGTTTACGTCTTTTTAGTTCGCTTTTCAAGCAGTCGGGTTTTTTGATTTTTTTAATAAACTTTTTTTATTTATAACTTTTTAGTTTTTTTTTTCGAATTAGGTACATTTAAACATATAAGTGTTATATAGTTTTGAAATTACCTCTTAAAACATCACACGATAGGTTTGACAGAAAAAAATAAATTTGGGCCCCCACAACATGGCACCCAAAAACCGCCATTATCCTATTTTCTCATTTTAATGTAGCCAGTGACACTCGCAGGGTTAAGACGAATCGATTGACGTAAGGACTATCAAAATTGGTCCATGCGTTTGGTCTCTAGAACGCCACATAGGAACAAATATACATACATAGACTGATAAACACATTACACTCCTTCGGCAGTCGGGTAAAAATACTACAGGAAAGTCACAGAAAAAGCCGTACATTATTGCAAAATTACATTAAATTACATTTGTGCCTAAGTTTCCGACATAATAAAAGTTACAATGTATTTTGAGCACACGTCAGGCCACGTCTGGTGACGTCACGTGTATTAGATAATGTCACTCGTAACGTAGCCGTCATGTTGACAGTGCATATTTGCTCGCTTTGTACTTTATCCGACATTTTTGCTATCCGTAGCTACCTGTGGTTTAATATTAAAATTGTTCTTGTAATTCGTACCATATTATCTTTAGTTAGAGAAGTTTACTGCTGGGCTTATGCCCATGCGTATGCTTATTCAATCGCACACCGTTATGTTCGATTCTAGGCATCTTTATGGTAGGTGCCCTCTATCTATAATCGCAAAACATACAGTCGAATTAAGAAGTCGGTTGAAAATTGTTATTGTTTCTCCGGGACAAGTTGTAATTTAAATATAACGGCATCAAAACTATTTGTTTATTTATACAGTCCACTCTTATTTTCACCCACGAGCTAACAGCTACACTATCGTTGAGTCATCATTGTCGTAGTCATAGGCACGGTAATAATATCTAACAGTATTCTATCTTCATACAAACGATCAGAACGCGAGTCATACCTACGCGACTCGAGTTCAGCCAACACTCGATACACAACAGTCGCAAACATTCACGAGTGATGTGTTGGTTTTGTAAGCAGTAAGCGTGCGATTTATTAATGTTTGATTGAATTAAGTACAAGTACTTTAGACTATATTGTGCTGTTTTTGGTTGCTTGAATTCTTTTTTAACATACCCAGAGATAAGTTTTTTTTTAATTACTTGGATCCTCTGGAAGGAAAGACTAAAAAAATATGTACCTTAGGTTAGGTATATTTTTTGTTTTGGTCTTTTCTAGTACGTAATTTAATTCTTTTAAAAGAAGTTAGTTATTTCGCCTATTCCACCGAGTAAAATACCTGAATTAATAAATAAATAAATGGATACGGTAATAAAGTGACCTACCTACGCTCGCGTTAAAAAAAAAACTAGTAGGTAGTTTCCTAGGCTAGGCTGTCTACTTACTTATATACCTTAATATGTTATTGAATTAGACGAAATATCATTGTGAAATGATTACCTATGAGAGTAATAAATTGTAGGTACCTTTTTTTTGTACCTTCCTAGTAAGATTTAAAATAAAAATATAGAAAGAAACTCGAGTAAGAAGAGGCGGGCAGCCCTAACACGTGTTTACGTGACGCGCGCTTGTAGATAATTATTTCGAGGACAAGGCCGTGTCACAATACTGTAAGATATCATTACCGAGTCATAGGGTACTTTTTTCCCGATTTAAAAATACACGGTTGCTGAGGAAGAATGGCCGCGGGAGCGAAGTTTAGGGACAATGCTAGTTTTAATAATATATAATTGGTCCAGGCTGATTTAACTTAATAATCTAGTTCAATTAAAATCAGTAGATATACAATTACGATAATAGAATCAATTACTGTCTCGTTTGTCTAGTTGCTTCAAGCCGTTCTGCTGGGCATGACGTCTTGGATTTGATCCCCGGGTCGGCAAAGTGATATTGTGTATTTTCAACTGGAATTTTTTAACAATAGCCCGAAGTCTAGCTTTGTAGAAAGCCCCCTTAGCATGGAATCATAACTGGCAAATGTGGATGTAACAAAGGTAGACATTCCGCTAAGCGACCATGCGGTGGCTCGACGCGATTCGACTAATATCACACGGATAAGTTAATGTTAACCCGACTGCCGAAGGAGAGTAATGTGTTTATCAGTCTATGTATGTATGTTTGTTCCTATGTGGCGTTCTAGAGACCAAACGCTTTGGCCGATTTTGATGATTCTTACGTCAATCGATTCGTCTAAACCTTGCAAGTGTCACTGGCTACGTTAAAATTGGCAAATAAAAAAAACTGGCCAAGTGCGAGTCGGACTCGCGCACGAATGGTTCCGTATCATTATCGCAAAAAACGGAAAAAAAAACACGTTTGTGGGAGCCCAATAAAATATTTATTTTATTCTGTTTTTCAACTGTCTTGCTATCACGGTTCATGAGATACAGCCTGGTGACAAGACGGACAGACAGACAGACGGATCGTGGAGTCTTAGTAATAGGGTCCCGTTTTTACCCTTTGAGAACGGAACCCGAAAAATGGCGGATTTTGGGCGCCGTATTGTGGAAGTCTTAGTAATAGGGTCCCGTTTTTAACCTTTGGGTACGGGACCCGAAAAATGGCGGATTTTGGGCGCCATATTGTGGAAGCCAATATTTTCATTAATTTTTTTCTTCCCAACCCATCGTGTGGGGTATCAAAATAAAGGGTTTAAGAGGTGATTTATTTATTTATGAATAACCAACAGTTACACATTTAAAACTTATGACTAATACTACAAGAACATGATTTAAATGCGCAACTTACACCGTTATCCACATCATATAAACGATTACAAAAATATATAACACTTATATGTTTAAATGTACCAAATTCTAAAAAAAATAACTAAAAAGTTATATATAGGTAAAAAAAGTTTTTTAAAATAATCAAAAATCTCAACAGCTTGAAAAGCGAACTAAAAAGACGTAAACAAGAAGAAAATCATGCCGTGCAGTCGGAGGATACATCTGGTTTTGGTCAGCCAGCTCGCGAATATGTATCCTCCGACTGCACAGCATGATTATCTTCTTGTTTACGACTTTTAGTTCGCTTTTAAACAGTCGGTTTTTTATTTTGTTTATTATTTTACTAAGCAAAGTTGCAAACACATTCTCTAAATAACTTTTTGTGCAGTAAAGTGGTCACAAATTGTTTATGAGTGTCTGTGTCAGTCTGTCTCACTTTGAGTTGTCTTAAGTATCGGTGGACCATTCATCAAGCTATCCCTGAGACAAATGGTCCTGGACTATTTATTACATTTTAAGCAACATAAAAATCTAAAAAGGCGGAAATCATAATGTAAGAACCAAATGATTAGCCGAATCATTCAAAGTTACATCACTCAAAATTCCTGTAAAAATATCCTAAAATACTTATGAAGCTAAAACAAAACGCAATCCGATGCAATTTCACCGATTTGCACATACAATTTTCATAGATAAATACGTCTGCGATATATATGATTCCATACACAGAACAAAAAAAATGCCTATATCAAAAGGTCCTATTCGAAAAACGACATCTCTTTTGTCTATTTTTAAAATGACCTACTAGCGGAACGTCCTATAAACAAAAGAATGGGAATGGTACAGTCATAACACACAAATATGAGGTTTTTATAGGAATAGTTTTTTGAAGGATAGTGTGCACGACACCTTTAAATAACTGGGTGCATGTAGTGGGTGAGGCGACCTGACACCGAGCCAATCACAATCAAGTAGGATTTTTGAGTAAATGTATGGAGATGAACTTCTTTTATTTATATAGTTACCTTTGTTTACATACTTATAACCATTCCTTCACTGTGTTAAGATGTATTCGAGTCTATATTTTCATATTATAATATTGTTATTGTGAGATCTTACCTCTACGACGCATAAAATAAGAATAAGGTTTTCCGATGGTACCATTTGTTTTTATAGTAGTGAGGCGGGGGGCGGTGTCATATAAATATGCCCGTCACCTTTGACCGCGCGCCATTCCATGATGAAACGTCGTAGAGGGACGATCAATATGTTATTTTAAATTTAATTCAATAAACTATAATATTATTAAAGACTCGCCAGCTCAAGGCATTTGTAAAAGATTTTATAGTAAATAAACATAATCGGGGGTGAGGAAATGGTCCACTGGCCAGCATTTTCTATTTAGTATAAAAGAGGTGGCACTGTTTGCACAATGTGTATTCACCGCCAGCCGCCGCCCGGAGAGGTCGTCTCGCTGCCCGCTGCCGTCCCGCTCGCCGCTGCGAGCCCCCCACTCTCCGCCTCGTCTCGCTCCTGCGTGACGTCACTGCGGCCGACGCGCCCCCCGCTCGCCGCCTCACCGCCGCGCGCCCCGCGCCCCGCCCTCGCCCCGCTGCACCCCTGCGGGTCGTCGCCGCGGCCGACGCGTTTTCAAATCCACATCTTGTGGTCCTTGGCGGATACCTAACGGTGTTAACAAACCCAAGGGGGTGTCGACCCAAGCACCCGCCAAGCCCCTTCAGGGCACGGCAGTCATTGGATTCGGGAGCAGGATCGTTGGCCTTGGTAGATAGCCTAGTCAACCCCTGTCTTCGTTCCACAGCAATCACCTGGCACGGTCGGTGTTTCTACCCCGACGTGCCAGACTTTCGGTACACAGTGGTGGGTGGCCCACCTTCGGTGGGTTTACCGGTACCTCAGGGCCCCTGTCACACAATAAGATTGGTGCAGGGTTTACTAGCTTAGGGCTCACCAGGCACACACCTCCCAGTCTAACCCGGCTGGGAGGGTAGGACCACACACCCCGGGCCCACCTACCCGGGGACTCTCTCTATCCCCTTCAGATAGATAAGATAGGGTATTGTTTGCAATACCTTATCTTATCTTGATAATTCTTATTTTTCTCCTTGATTAAGTTACATTAGCAACTATGCATCCTGTAGAGTTGCTGATGTTCCTCATCGAGGATATGCTGTCGGATGACCCCAGTCCGCGCAGCGTAAATCAAGAAAGATACGCCACCATCCGGCAATCACTTGCCACCTGTTCAGCCTTAGGCACCCCGGCCCCCGATTCTGACGACGTAAGTCAAACACCTTTTGTTGCCGACGGCAACAAAATCAAATTTCCGATAGTGGAAACTGTCCGCTCGAAAACCGTGTTTTCGAATCCCGCCTCCCCTCATGTCGACGTTCCAATCGACGCTCCCATGTCAGATGATGAAAACTCTGACAACTATTATACCGACGCCTCCTCCGCCTCAGAAAGCCGTAAAGCTCCCTCTGAAGGTGCTAGAAAGAGGAGGAAAACCAAGACGCACCCCAAGGTCTCTAAGGCCAAAAAGGTAGCACCGTCCGCTTCCCCAGCTCGGCCGTCTACCTCCGCCGACGTGCAACCCACCCCCGCCACCGCTTCCCAGCGGTCCAGGCGTCCGGCTCGCTCCCCCACCCCCAGGAGCCGCTCCCGTAGCCCCCTGACTTTGGCCGACACTTCCCCAAAGTCGAGCCGCGCCCCCAGTCCTGCTCCTACTAAGAAGCAGAAAGTCCTACCCATCTTCGTCCACGAAAAATCTAAGTGGACCGACTTATCAAAAGTTTGCGTTGATCGCAAAATCAATTTTCTTAGTGCCACCTCCTGTCAGGCGGGCATTAAAATCACTCTCCAAACTCCTACTGATTTTAGGAACCTGACCAGGCTCCTGAAAACCCAGAGGATCCCTTTCCACACCTACACGCTCCCCTCGGAGGCTCCCGTACGTGTAGTGATCAGACGCATCCCGAAAGAGATCTCCGCTGAGGACATCTTCGAGGATCTCGTCGCTCAAAAGGTCCCAGTAACTGCTGTCCACCGCATGCGTAAAGCTAGAGGTGGACAAGAGTATGATATGGTTTCGGTCGAATGCGACCCAACCGAGTCCTTCAACCCGATTTTTAAAATAAAATCGTTGTGCTCTCTATCAGGGATCTCCATTGAGAAACCCTACCGTCCCACTGTTGTTGGTCAGTGTCATAACTGCCAACAATATGGACATAGTCAAAAGAATTGCTTTGGCCGCCCCAGGTGCGTTAAGTGCCGAGGCGACCATAGCACTAGAGAATGCCCCCGCCCCAAAAACCCGGCCGATTGCACGGAGCCTCCCAGCTGCGTGCTATGTGACCAGGTCGGTCACACGGCCAACTTCAAGGGTTGCCCGAAAGCCCCCAAGCTGGCGCCCAAAATGGCCAAGCGCCACGCTGAGCGCCAAGCTCACACAGCTCCCTCCGGACAACCCTTTGCCCGGCTAGTCCCTCAGAGGACTTCGCCATGGGGCAAACTAAACCACCAACAGGTGGCTCCCCAGACCGTCCAACAGCCAACCGCAGGCTTGCTGGAACAACCCACTCAGGCCCCCCCTCAGGCTCCTGCCGTCCCCAAGCCAGCTCAAAACCGGCAAGTGGCTCCCACCACTGTCGCCGCTGAGAGCCTGCCCCACCAAAACCCCGCTGACAGACGCTGCGTCGCTGATGTTATCATCAGCGCGTATGCCGTCTGGATGACGGATGAGGCCAGATCGTTGGCTGCTGAGATCAGAAGGATCGAAGCTGCCGGTGATATGCCCGCACCCGAGTCCAAAGACTTGTTTAAAAGGTACCCCAACATTACCGAGGTACTTGATAGCCTTGTCTTCAGAAACGGTCAATGGGTGCGCATATAAGTCGCATTCGATTACCATTTCCGTTAGGATTTCGCCAACTGAGGCTCATCCCCGACCCCCATGATCTCCACTCTGCTCCATAAGAGCCTAGGGAGTAGGAACAATGTAGCATACAGACCGATTCGTTCAGTCCTCGCCGCCGAGGCCCGTCGCGTACTCTTTCAATTAAAGCCCGCCAGCCCGCGAAGCTGAGCACTAGTTAAATTATTAGATCTCAAAAGGAGTTTCTTGTCCGTTCTTCTCCACGTAGGTAGTTTCCGAACGGATGGTAAAATCACTTGTCAGATCCAGCATTGCCTGCCCCCCCAGCGACGCCCTGAGCCGAGGTTCGACCCCAACTGGGGTAGCCCTCAGCGTTGTCGCTTAGTTTTAGAAATTTGTGCCCAGCTGGAGGCTATATAGCTTAGTCTCCACAGGGAAAGTCCGGTTAAGTAGTTGTCAGTCACTTTGACCGAACTACGAGACACCCCGCAGAAAAAAAAAAAAAAAAAAAAAAATGCACAATGTGTCAGTCAGTTTACAGTACTATACAAGTAAAGAAGTCTATGTACATAAAGAAAGCCAGCTCCCGAGTAATTTCCTTGCCGCCGTTTGCCTCCATAACAATTTTCTTCGCGTTTTATTGACGGAGTTAAGGCGATCCTTAATATTATTGGTCCTTCGAGAACCGGATGAAAAAGTAACTAGAAAATGGTACTAACGCGAAGTAAAGACGGAGAACAAGCGAAACGTCGACAGGAAGAGCTTAATGCACATAGGGCCGCTGAAGAGGCCGCGACTTCAAAATCGCCTAAAAGTGGCACGTCGAACACCGCTACCGAGACGTCGGGTACTAGCAGCGGAACTAGTGATTCAACGACCACCAAGACAAACACTTCGCCTGAAACTGAAGATACCAATGCTGCGTCCCAGAAGGATCAGACCTCGCAGCGCACTTTGAAACCTGCAGACGCGCGGTCACGTCGCTCCGTAGCCTCCCGCAAGAGACTCCTCGCGGAGTTAGAGGCGAAAGAGCGACTAGCCGAGCTCAAACTCAAGCAAGCGCAGATGCAAGCTCAAATAGAGCTACAGGAAATACGGGTTCAACGACTTCAAGCAGAAGCCGACGCCTCAGATGATGAAGAAGAAGAATTAGATGATGACCTGGCTTCAGTTCGCATCAGCACTTGGTTGAAAGACACCGAGACGGACTGCACACAGCCAGCAAACATAGAAACACATCAGGTAGAGGTCAAGAAAAAGAAAGAAGTGCCCGTTGAAATTAAGAAGATGCAAGAAGATACATCGAAATTGAACCAGTCATTGATAGATGTTTCAACCCTAGCCGCCGCGTTATCCCAAGCGGTGAGGAGCACGAAGGAACCACCGAGGTATATTCAAGAGCTGCCACTATTCAATGGAAGCAGCTCAGACTGGCTCAGTTTCAAGGCAGCATATGAAGAAACATACAAGTACTTCACGTCAAATGAAAACACAGCACGCATACGTCGAAGCCTGCGTGGTACAGCAAAGGAAGCTGTTGGTTGCCTACTATTAAGCCAACCAGATCCTGGAGTCGTCATAGAAGCACTAGCAAGAAGATTTGGAAGACCTGAAGCACTAATTCACGTCGAAATGGAGAAGCTGAAGTCATTGAGTCGAGTGACTGACAATCCACGTGACTTGTGCATATTCGCTGGGAGAATAGCAAACATAGTGGGCACAGTTGAAGCATTGAAGAGAATACAATACTTACACAATCCTGAGATGGCAAGAATAATCACTGAGAAGCTCACTCCTATTTTGAAGAACAAGTGGTACGACTACGCAGCCATTAAGAAAGAAGACGTCCCAGAATTAAAGAAGATTTCTACATTCCTGAATGAAGAAGCCGACAAGTGTGGCGCCTATGCCTTACCTGAACTGGCTAGCGATGTACCTTGGGAAAAAGAAAGAAGAAACGGGAAAGTGGAACGCATATTCACCACTGGGAAGAGAACAATGTCAGAAGATCAATGTCCTCAGTGCAAGCAAGACCATAAGCTAACAGACTGCAAGCAATTCTCCGCTCTCAACACTAATGCAAGATGGGATGTTGCTAAGAAGAAAAACATCTGCTATCGCTGTCTTCGAAGCAAACACCGACGACTTCAATGCAAGGCACCACCGTGTGGACGACATGGGTGTACCATGAGACATCATAAGCTGCTGCATCACGACAAGGAACAGATTAGCATAGATGACTCAGAAAAGAAAGAGATGACAACACCTGCAATAGAAGTCATATCAGCAACGAAACCAGGCGACCGTCGACGTGCGTACCTGAAGATAGCACCCGTCATATTAAGGGGGCCGCTCACCAGCATTGAAACATACGCACTACTAGATGAAGGAAGCACAGTCACCCTGCTGGATGCTTCAATAGCTGACGTCATCGGAGCAGACGGACCTGAAAACACAATGTGGATTCAAGGAATCGGCAACGAGATGAAGTATGAAAACAGCAAGCTCGTCAACCTCAGTATAAAGGGAAAATACGCGGAGGAAGAATACAACATAGAAGCCGCGCGGACTGTCAATCGAATGAGCTTCACACCTGCATCAATATACGATCGGCACTTAGAAGATTGCAAACATCTGATCGACATCATGGATCAGATTACATATCAGCACGCTTCACCGAAGTTGTTAATCGGACAAGACAACTGGCATCTCATCGTGTCAAGAAAGCTCCGCACCGGTCGTCGTAACCAACCAGTCGCTTCCTACACTCAACTCGGCTGGGTTCTTCATGGCTGTCATAGTTCGCTCACAGCCAAGATAAACTTCTGCGGGAAACTCCAGTGCAAAGATGAAGAACATTCTATTGAAGAGCTGGTCAAGAACAATTGCAAACTCGAGTCATTATGCATCGAGCCGCGAAGACCAAGAGAAGATCCCGAGCAACGAGCCCTTGAAATCCTAGAAGAGACAAGCCAGCGTCTGCCAGAAGGAAGATTCGTAACCGGTCTTCCATGGAAGGAGAAGAACTACCAGATTCAGAACAACTACAAAGAAGCCGAAAAACGCCTGTGTTCTCTAGAAAACAGACTGGACAGAAACGAAAACTTCAAATCAAAGTATGAAGGAAAAATGGAGAACCTGTTCCAGTCGGGGTACGCAGAAACAGCTGCCATACCAGATTCAAAGGGAAGAACATGGTACCTGCCACATTTTCCAGTTACCAATCCAGCGAAGCCGCATAAGCCACCTTGGTGGACTAATAAAACAGCAGCTACGCAATCCAGGAAAGATATGCCTCATAACGCTCGTCGCTACCTCGAACTGCCCACTTCACATATATTCAAAGCAGAACAACTGTGGGTTCGAGCCACCCGGAAGAAGAGCTTCAGAGCCGAAATACAACGCATCAAGAAGGTAGGCACACCCAGCAGCAACGATCGTCTCAGTCATCTCAGCGTATACCTCGATGCTGAATGGATCTCCAAGATACGTCCAGCAGTAAGATGTATTGTGAAGAACTGTCTACCGTGCCGAATCAGAAAAGCGAAGCCTGCAAGTCCACTTACAGGAGACTTGCGACCAGCGCGCCTCGCACATCACGCACGTCCCTTTACCTTTGACTACTTCGGCCCAATAGAAGTAACAGTTGCACGCCATCACGAGAAGAGATATGGGGCGCTCTTCACCTGCATGACTTCAAGAGCGATTCATAACGGAGTCGGGCGATGGGTGAAAGAGTATGTACCCTTACTCCAATACCGGCGGGAGCCTACAAACACCGGAACCCAGCCAAAGGTCGGTGACCTCGTCATCATCTGCGACAGCAACCTCCCCCGCAATACCTGGCCACGAGGAAGAGTAAGCCAGCTGTATCCAGGCGCCGACGGGGAAATACGAGTTGTGACCAGCAGCGGCCACGTCCTGCGTCGTCCGACCTGGAAGATCGTCGTGCTACCAACAGAGTCGCAGCGTGGCGACGGCGGGAGAATGTGCACGACACCTTTAAATAACTGGGTGCATGTAGTGGGTGAGGCGACCTGACACCGAGCCAATCACAATCAAGTAGGATTTTTGAGTAAATGTATGGAGATGAACTTCTTTTATTTATGTTACCTTTGTTTACATACTTATAACCATTCCTTCACTGTGTTAAGATGTATTCGAGTCTATATTTTCATATTATAATATTGTTATTGTGAGATCTTACCTCTACGACGCATAAAATAAGAATAAGGTTTTCCGATGGTACCATTTGTTTTTATAGTAGTGAGGCGGGGGGCGGTGTCATATAAATATGCCCGTCACCTTTGACCGCGCGCCATTGACCCCTGAATAAGTAGTACCAGTCTACACGCTACTTATTCACACAATAACACTGCCCATCCCACTCGACACCCGCGGCGTGAAGTTTGTTCTAAGTTAATATAGACTCACTTTGCGTCGCAAAAACAGACATTCATTACTACACACTCACGAGTACACTTGCACCGAATAGCGTCGCGAGCACCTTGCACGCTATTGGTACATGAGCGGTGTAACTCAGAACATTGCCGCTCCCACATACATAAACGGCGCCACTAGGCGCTAACATTATCAAACTGTAGGTTCGTCCAAAGTCGGCACTACTGACGCTGGTCACCTTCGCTAGGCCTCCCAGAGTACGCTCTGGGTCTCACCCGGCGGAGGTAGACCGCCAGAGTGTCGTGAAAAAGCGGCGTACCGTTCATAACGGGCGCCGCGGCGCGCCTACAGTCACACATACAACAATAACATAGCTAGCGTGGGTCATTGACTTACAAAAGTTACTGACCGCGCTAGCAACACGCTAGGTCCAGAGGACAACCCAAGGATGGGTTCGTCGCAACGAGCCTCGGTGCTGCACCCGCGGGAAGGGGACCACGTCTCGTGACCGCTCGCCTCGCCCCCTGACGGGGGCGACGCGACTTCCAGGAGTCGACCGCGCGCCATTCCATGATGAAACGTCGTAGAGGGACGATCAATATGTTATTTTAAATTTAATTCAATAAACTATAATATTATTAAAGACTCGCCAGCTCAAGGCATTTGTAAAAGATTTTATAGTAAATAAACATAATCGGGGGTGAGGAAATGGTCCACTGGCCAGCATTTTCTATTTAGTATAAAAGAGGTGGCACTGTTTGCACAATGTGTCAGTCAGTTTACAGTACTATACAAGTAAAGAAGTCTATGTACATAAAGAAAGCCAGCTCCCGAGTAATTTCCTCGCCGCCGTTTGCCTCCATAACAATTTTCTTCGCGTTTTATTGACGGAGTTAAGGCGATCCTTAATAGATAGTTTTATTCAACATTTTCTTGAGACCGTAAACTTTAAAATACTTTTTTTTTGTTGGTTCAGGTGATAATTACGAACGGTACAAAAAAAATTGTGTTGAAAGGTAATGATTTATTTCTCACCACAATATAGGTACATTTAGAAAGGTATTAGTATTTTATTAAGGTATTAGTTCAACTTTATACAAAGTAGGTACGTAACAGCAATAATTATACTGTGGCAGACTGGTGCCTAAACTAGACATGAGGTCTGTATTTCAGGACACCAAGCCTCCACCCCTTGGGTAATGCTTACATTTTAATGTTGTGTACAAAAATTGGTGCGGCAAGAATTGCTAAAAGCATAGACTTTCAAATTTAGAGGTAGGTATCAACGCAATTCAAATAACGTCGCATGGCGCGAAAGTCACACTCCACGGGGTTTCGTGATTTTATGGAGGAAAGTAATAAAACTTATTGGCTAAAAGAAAGAGCTAATATAACTTAAAGTTCAGATCTTAAGTTGCCAAGAGGTACTGAGCATTGATCATTACAATCATTTCGGCCGCAAACATCGCAAACATGCTGGCCATGAGCTTATAAAACTTTCAACTACATGAAATTGTTCTCTGCCAAACAAATCAAAGAAAACAAATAAATTCTGTTCATCATCAGATAAATTGACGTCACTTGAAACTCTGCCTACACTCAAACCGTGAGCGATATCCATAATTCATAAGACGTAATACTTTCTGATGCGTCGCGCGTCATAACATACGTGCTTTACTCTGATCTAAGAAAGATGGGTGATGCGGCTGTTTATCCGACTTCCGAAGGAGGGTAATGTGTTTATCAGTTTATGTATGTATGTTTAATCTTATGTGGCGTTCTAGAGACCAAACGCTTTGGCCGATTTTGATGATTCTTACGTCAATCGATTCGTCTTAACCCTGTGAGTGTCACTGGCTACATTAAAATTGGAAAAGAAAAAATGGCGGATATTGGACGCCATTTTGTGGGGTATTTTTTTATCTTCTTCCAAACCCATCGTGTATCAAAATAAAGAGGTGGATTCAAAAATATATAACACTTGTATGTTTAAATGTACCTTTTAATTAAAAAAAAATAACTAAAATTTTGTTAATAAAAAAAGTTAAGATTACACTAGTCGATCGTTCTTCCATACAAACGATGAGATGTAACGATGTGAAGTAATCGCCAGACTGATTACTTCACTGTTTGAAGACGTACGTTCAAAATGAAAACTGATATCAATTTTATTTGTCTCATCATTATCTAGCCCTGTATGGAAAGAAAAAGTAAAAAAGAAAAATATTTGAAAGTTATCAGCGTCGAAAGTTCCATATTTCAACACTAAATTTTACGCATCTTTGGGCGGAAATAAATACCATAAGAAGAAGGAAAATTTCAAAACGGCCACCACACAGTGATAGATTTGTAGTTCAACTCTTCAAATAATTTTATTTTGAAAATATACATTTAGTCGTTTTTTCATGATATCGAGACTCCCAAAGGTCTGTTTATAAAATTTCGCGCGCTCGTTTTCTACCTAAATCATCATCCATTTCCCTACAAACTTGCAAAGGTGCTAATTCATACGCGAACTAGCTTCTTTCTACTCATCACAGCATCTATCTCTTTCACACTTGTTGTCGGATGAGATAGCAGGCATTTTAACCCCGCGCTCAAAATAGTTCGTGCCGTCGACTAGTGTAACCTTAATTACAAAAAAACAAAAAACCCGACTGCTTAAAAAGCGAACTAAAAAGACGTAATATAGAAGAAAATCACGGTTTAGGTCAGCCAGCTCCGACTGCACAGCATGATTTTCTTCTTGTTTACGTCTTTTTAGTTCGCTTTTTAAGCAGTCGGGTTTTTAGATTTTTTTAAATTAACTTTTTTTACAACCTTTTATTTAACTTACTGTTTAGTAGGCACACTTGCGTCACCTTGAGTTAACTGACTCTGAGTTAGTAGCTTACTCAGCCTATAGGGATGTTTTCAGTCCGTCAGTGAGATTATCAAATAATATTGTACACGTATTTTTTGCTTTACATTAAATCACGTAATATTTGCTATTTAATCTCATGTTAATAACAAGAATATTGGAGAGTACTTTACTAATTTGATTTTGCAGAAAGACAAAAAACAAAAAAAAGGATGAGGTTAAAACCTCATCCTTTTTTGAATTCGGTTACAAAAAACAAGATCAAAACAGAACGTTTAATCATACATACACGAGATTCCAACTACTGTGTGCTTTTAAAGTCACCCCGCTCGTTTGTGCTTGTAAAGGTAAGGGTGGGTCATGAATCAAGTTTGCCGATAGTACCTGTAAACAAATACCTACAATCTTTTCATCGTCTTCAAAAGTTGGGCAGGTGGTGACAAGTTTTCTTGCAGGACCAAGAAAATTTAAATACTTAATACAAATACATAATGCAGACAGCATCTTTAAGGCGATATATACGCCCCAATGTTAACGCAGTACTGGCCGTGCGCCCGCTCGATGTCAAAATATCAATATTGAACCTCCTTTAAAACAGTTTTATTTTCAAAATATTATTTGATTTACATATGCTATGTTAGTTATGAAGAAATGCCCGCCTTCAATTTATCTGTGTAAAAATCACATTAAACATCCAAGTCGTTTTGGAGGAGTTTCCAAAAGTTGCGAAAAAATATCGTGTTGTTAATTATTTACTTACAGCAAATCTGACCCACGATAAAACCTTGTGTTAAAAATTATTTACATGAATGAATAATACATATATATTTCTTTCAAAGCTTTTATCCTAGCCGTTACTAAGAAATATGCTTTAGAAAGTAACCGTTTTACGTCACTAAAGCGGATGTAGGCCCTTAACTCTATGTTCAATATTGACATACACAAACGACACACACCCTCTCTTCAGTATACATATTCTTCTTCTTTCCACGATCTCTAATGACTATAGTCTCAAGATGAAATTCTTTTTGTTTCGACCTCCTGACCTAGAACAACACCAAGGTCACATTTACCTTCTAGAGAAGTGTAGATAGTAAAAGTTTCGATCAAGATCGTATTGTTGGGCTTGGGATTATATCGCGGCCCGTTGAGGACTTATATTTTCATTCTTAGCTTTTATTCTATTAGTTCGGTACCTAAGTAAAAGAAAATAATGTGTAGTTGATTGGTAATATTGTTCGCCAATTTCCACTTCTAAACTAGAGCGCCTTTTTAGCGAGTCTCTCTGAGGGATCCAATTCGAAACAAGATGACTTGGCAGATCAATTATATTATTGATATAATTCGCTGAATTTGCTATCTGTTGTAGCAATAGATCTGATATATTAGCCGTAGAACCGATTGCTAGATGAACTCCAACAGGTTATGGGCAAAAGTAAGGTAGACCGTAGGACGCCCGAGGGCTAATAAGGCAATTGGGACTCGAGGTGGCCTCGGACTTGTGCGAGGCCACCTCGAGTTTTCACCAGACCATGTGTTTTCACGGTCCTCGGAACGCGCCACCGCCGGGTTCCTAAATAACGGTAGGAGGGGTTCGGGTCGATGCCGAAGCCACCGCAGGAGACGCCCTGGGCGTCGGGAGTCGCAAGCCTATTCCCGGCCACCGTAGGCACGGCCTTGCGGACGGCGAGTAATGTGTTGCTCGCCGTCCGATAAGGACCAGGCCCGAGTCGACGGCGCGTAGTATTTCACGCGCGCCTCAAAGAGATGTCAGCAATGTTGACGGGGTCCGCTAGGGCCGATGCCTGTCTGGATCGGGGATACATTTGAAAAAGAGTTATCGAGGCCCTGACTCAAGCAACTGATGGAACATGTGTGGGTTTTAGTCAATAAATGTCTGACACGCCCTCCCGCTTCACCCAGAGCGTCGGAGTCATTGGATGATTTCCCACACAAAAAAAAAAGACGCCCGAGCAACGATCACGCAGGTGGAGCAACGATCTTAGCAGGATGCCTGGTAGCAGCTGGATGAGGTATAAATGACAAGCGAATAGAAAGGCCTGAGTCACAACATTCTCGGGCAGTATTGGACAGAGCTCAGTAGGCTGTCACGAGTGCTAGCGCGGGCGTTTGTCACGCCATCCAGTCTTTTGGAAGAAGTTCAAAATATTGTATTTAAAGAAAATGCGAATTTTCTACACATTGGAATACAATAATAGTGCATTTAATTAAACAAGGTCGCAATCGACGAACTTTAATTATAATCTACCAGTGGTCTTTTATTTTTTTTAAACACAACAGAGGTACATTTTTAACTAAAATAATACAAAAGACACTTGCTTGTTTTAAAAATAGTATCGAATATTTTAATTAATTTATATTTTGAGGTACCATAATCACTCGCCTCACTCATAATTATTTACCTAAACGAAAATCCTAAGTCCTACGGAACACTCCGAACGCGGGTCCGACTCATACTTGGCTGATTTTTTTTCTAGATAAACGTACTGACGTGTGTCTAGACTAAGCTGTCCATCCTTTGCCGACAATTATACAACCAAATAACCTAAATGGAAAAAAAATAATCTGCCAAGTATGAGTCGGACCCGCGTTCGGAGTGTTCCGTAGGTACAGCCAATGCATGTAATGAAGCCTGAAATTACATAAAGGTGCTTACTGTAGTTCTTAAGTTATAAAGGTGTTAGGTTATAATTAAAAGTAAAAAAAAATGACAAGTAAAAAATTCAATATCTAAGAAAAGAATAAATTACTTTAAGTCCATAGACGAAATTGTACATTGTAGCTTTGTTTAACGAAAGGCTATAAAACTTATTACCCTTCTAGATCTCAACTCTTCTTCGTCGAATTTGGCGCCTTTTTCATATTTATGTTTTTTTGGTGATATCATTATTACACCATTGTTACGTCTTGTTACCGATATTTGATCTCTGTCTACCCTCTAAGCTAAGGCCAGTAAGCGTGATATGTTGTATGTTTAGACGAATCGATGTATTTGTGTTTGTAAACTTATATTATCTACTCCCTTTTTATAATTCAGAATCAATTTAGTAGCAACACTAGTAAATCTGTCAAGTGAATAGGTTACTTCTAGGCAAGCGTACTACACCGTCGACCACATCGCATACCATCAGGTGAGATAGTGGTCAAGCGCGAGACTACCAATAATAAAAAAAAAAGTTTAGGTTACAATTTCGAGGGAGAGGTCCTTCTGTATACTTTCTATTTTGTGCCTGAGTCCAGCAATGCCCAGATGCAATTTGATAATGATAACAGGAAATTAATTACAAATTCCCAAAAAACTACATTCATTACAAAAACTACAGATTGCTACGGACAGCAAAAATGTCGGATAGTGTAAAAAGCAAGAGAATGTGCGCTGTCAACATGACGGGTACGACCATAGATATAGTATGTACAAGATACACAGAGTCAGATGGAAAACGAAACCGAAAATATAAAATCTATGTGTGAGGGAATTTGTCCATGTGTTAGTTAAAAAAGTGTTGATAAAAAGTCCATGTTCAATATCGATATCGATACTTGGTGAACACCTTAAGAAACACGATTGCTGGGCAAAAACCATGCTTTGCTTTAATTAAAATACAAATTACAAAATAATATCTCGCATGTATTTAAAATACGAAATACAAAATATTTTTAAGTCGTGTATTTAAAATGTAAAGTACAGTATTTTAACTATTTTTATTTAAAATACAAATAACAAAATATTCATTCATTGGTCATTCATCGTGACATTCGTACTAATAAACTTAATCAATACACAGAAGTTCGGTGAAAATAACCGTTTGAAATGAAAATGATAATTTACAAGGTACTTGAAAATTTGACGTACGCGGTCGCCATTTTGCTTATGAAAGCTATCAAGCGCTATTTTCTGCAGAACGCATCTATTAATAAAATCGCTGAATGTATTTTGAAGCCACAAGTATTTGAAGTACTAATAAAAAAATACCGCAGTCAGGTATTTGAAATTGACGACACGGTTGGCGTAGTGGTTGAGCGATCGGCTGCTGCGCTGCGTGTCGCGAGTTCGATTCCCGCACGGAACAAATATTTGTATGGCCTGCAGATAGTTCAATGATAAATGATATTATTTCTGTAAGTTGGTTTGTACAAACACGTTTACATATTTTATAAAAGTAGATGAGGTCTGTTAGAGGTATCTAGATGGTTTGAAAACTAACACTAGGTTGGCCACTAACTAACCATACGATAGGAAGCGTCATTCTTACAGGCACAATTAAAGTAGGTATAGATTATTTCATTAGAAGTCGTCGATGTTTTCTTTGTATGCAGTATTTCGATTCAAAATGTTTACTACATATTGTAGAGTTTTTATTTGGAAACCATCCATCTCTGTTTAAAATTCGAATCCATTTTTCTCTTAATACAGAATTATTTGGGAATCTGTAGGTACATAAATATTATATATTATTATTTACACAACAGAAAAAATTGCTGATGAGCAGAGCACTGATGTATTCTAGCCACTGTAAAACTAATAAATGCATACAATTATAATGACCCTAAATAGACTCCGCACTCGGGTTGGCCGCAGCAAGAACAACCTCAGGTGGGGGTTCTCTGATGGCATTAGTCTTCAGTGCTTATGCAGCATCTCTCCGCAGACCATGGCCCATCTCACGGAGAGCGCAGCATGCCCTGTCACCTGTACTTACGAAGACCTTATGACTGCGTCACCGAATGGTATTGCCGTGGCTGAATTCTGGGCCAAACACAATATTTAACTTTTTATATTTGCCATCGACACGTTAAGGAGAAGAATATAATGACATTCCTAAACCTACTCAAAGTAACAAAACATCAAAACACTCCGATTTTTTTTGAAAAATAAAGGCAACAATAAACATGCAACTTTAAGTACAGTTTCGATAAAAACATCTTCTCAATCGTAACTTTAATCTATTTTAACAAAACCTGACTAAATAAGTTTGTATTCATGTCATGATGTCACTAAAAACGATTAAGTTTTTATCGATACTCATGACGTCACCGCTTTGTCAAGCCCTAGCGTAAACAATCAATTTACTCTTTTACATAATATTTTCTCCAATTTTGTTTATATATACGAAATATACTTATATATAACATTGGAAATCAATATACTATTGTAAGAATCTTTTTCTGAGCCGATTACTAGCAGAAATTCGTCAAAATATGGTTCAAAACAATCCAAGGACAAAATTTGATTTACCTGTGAAACGTGTATTTATTGGGGTTATTTCGTCTTGTAACGTCACATTCACTCACAGAACAAGTCACCATAATTGTATAATTAATATTATCAATTTAAATCTAAAGATTATTATTTAAATGCAAGAAATTCACCGCGGCGTAAAACAGATTGTCCGCTAGGTTTACTTATTCGCGAAAAACATGACATATCGGTACGTCATTCACGCTCTCTTTTTCTCTTGGGTGGTTTGTACTTGATTAGGATTTCTCGCTCGCACGCTTCGTGTATCTTTTTGCGTAGCAAAAAAAATTCTAAATCTATGGGTACGACAGATATTATCTAGTACACTTGACGTCACCTGACGTCGCCTAACGTGCCCTGACGTGAGCTTAACATACATTCTAACGTATATTATGTATTAAACTTAGGCACAAATATATTTCGCAGCCATGAACGAAATTTTACTGTGATTTATTAAGGGAAAAATTCTTTAGCCGGGTTGAGCGATTTTTAGTTGGAACAAAACGGGTTCACGTCACCGGCAGGTTTAAGTAAACGCGTCATCGACATGCTAATTACTTAAAACTGGTGTTACTGGCCGTTAATAATAAACAGGACGCGCAGCATAAAAAAAATCGCCAGACATGGGTACTGCCGATTTTTTATTTTATTTTGGTTTGTACTATGTAAAAGCTAAATACTTTTCTAAGAAAAGTTCGTGGCTAATAGTAACACCCTCACGGGTCGATCTTCAAAGTTAAGCAATGCTTGCCGATATCGATTCGTGGTTGTGTGGCCATCCACTAAATACTGAGACTCTTCCGTGCATTGGAAAACACGTTAACAGTTAGTCTCGGCTGGCATTTGTAGATTTGTGACAGATTTTACCAGTAGTGGTAATAATCTTTCTTAGGATTATCGTGAGGCACTATTGCAACATACAAAATGAAATAAACACATGCACGCGCACGCACACTCACAAACACCCACCCACACACATACACACACACACACACTCAAACATACTGGTTATATCTAAGGTACTGAATGAATTGTATATTGCTGTGGAAGAGCGGAGTCTCCTAACACAGGAATTACTTACTTAAAAGGTGGCTCCAATCACCAACGAATGTAAAACTTTTTAGTTCAGAAGTAAAGCTTTTGTATTTTTTATTTGTTTGTATCGTGTAACCCACTTACTGGGGTTATGAAGGTCAGATAGGCAGTCATTCGAAGTAAAATACTGGAACTTAGATGCGTACGGTTAGACTGGAAGCCGGCCTAATAACATAGTTGGGCAAAGAGCAGGAATAGGATTATTATTGGACTAAATAAGTATCTACAGTACAACTATTTTCTTGATGTCCCTCGGCAATCATCGCATTTCCAAATACAAACAAATGCTAATTTCCATGTCCATCAATAATTAGTTTTATCCTGTATAATAATTTGAATTCAGAACTAAGTACTATATTAATGTTTTGTTTTGATTGACGTGTGAAATATACAAGGCTGTAAAAATAGCAGCATTGGCAGCTTTCCTCCCATTATTTAAAAATAAATTAAATTATGTTAAAAGAGTATTAACAACACTATATACTTCCAAGTTGATTGAGAGCGTCCGGTCTGCACCCAGTGCAAAGGGCAAGTGATAGAAAGCCGACGACTTATGAAGCACGAAGTTTGCCGAGGTGTTAAGAAAATGCTTTTACTGTAAGTATGTATTTACAAATTTGCTCAAGGGAATTTTACTCAACTGTATCTTTTAATCAGTTATTCTCAAAAGATTGCCAATCGACTCCTTGTGATTGCGTGTTCAAAATAAATAGGTAATAATAGATTAAATAAAATAAGTTAAAAACACCTTTCAGTACCAATCGTCCTCAAAACATCTCTTTCACTCATTTGCAGACTCTATGTACCAGTGCGTTAGGCTAAGCTGCATAATTATCTGACTCCTATAGTAGTTTTTAACCGGCTTTCCGAAAAGGTGTGGTTAGTCCCGCTACGCTCTAGGCGCGCTATGCTCGACTCGAAAAATACCTATTAAAAAGTTCAGCTATGCACGGAATCACATTCACGGGCAGTGATGAAGAAAATTGTTACATTGTTATATTTTATTTAACCATTTAAAAAGTAAATTAAGAAAACCTATTATGTAAATAAACAGGTCTCCCCCAGAAGTTGCAATTGCGTCTATACTTAATCTTTAGCTAAATCTATTCATCATCAGCCTTATTATGATCCCAATGTTGGGAAACAGGCATCCTCTTTGTGAGAGAGGGAATGGGCCCTAATCCACCACACGGGCCCAGTGCGGATGGATGTCACATGTCTTCGAATTTTTGGTTCTAGGACTCAGCCGGTTTCCTCACGATGTTTTCCATCACCGTTTTAAGAACAGTGATGATGAAAATAATTTACACAAACTAAAGCGCCTGTCTGGAGCTAAAACAATTAATATAGTTTTTACTACCATATACTATATTTTTTTTTTTATACTATATATTTGAGCCGTTTGGGGTTGAAACATTAGGTCCATGGGGTCCGAGTGCTCATCGAGTATTTCAAGATGTAAGCAAACGCTTAGTTGATTCTTCACGTGACCAGAGGGCTGGGCTTTTCCTTGGCCAGAGAATCAGCATTGCCATCCAACGTGGCAATGCTGCCAGCGTTCTGGGCACTTTTCACGTTGACAGCGATGTGGACGAATTTTTTGACGCCCTATGACCCCTGCGCTTTTATACTCGTCCGTAGTTTTTTTTATTTAAATGTATATATAGATAGTTATTGTTATAAAGTATTTAATCAATTTTTTTAATTTATTACATATAATATTATCCTTTATTAACGAGCTGTTGCCACACACTCAGATGAATCATGAATTAATCTAGTTTTAGTTATCCTGTTTGTGAAACAAACACAATACAAGCATTGAGGAAACAGCGGTACCTACTAGCACTAACTATATTGTGATCGGCTGCCAGTCTCTTCGGATGAAGTTGGATTTCAGTATTTTATATTTTTGAAGCATCTACCCTTACAACCCATTTGCTGGGTAACACGACACCCTTGATAAGACTTCAGTCAGATTTTCTGGTTAATCCCCACTATATGGCACCTAAAAACCGCAATATTGTTTTGTTTAATTTTAATGTAGCCAGTGAAACTCGCAAGACGAATCGACTGACGTAATAATCATCAAAGTCGGCCTTCTTGTTTTGGTCTCTAGAATGTCTCATAGGAACAAACATACATTACATAGACTGATAAACACATTACCCTCCTTCGGCAGTCGGGTAAAAATACGTGTTTGTTTATTCGGTTTATTATATGTTATGGACCAAGTGATTAATACGGATTTAATTCATAGAGCCTGGGCAATTTGAAAAATTCAAATACAAAGACAGATATTTAATTTCAAGTAAGCTACCAAGCGGCACTTTTGAACGTCACAATTAAAATTTACAAGGAATAAAAATTGAATCTACCGTGCATTCGGAAAAAAGATTGTTATGGAGAAGAACGCACACGAAACTCCATACTTATCTTATTATAAGGAGGGGCCGAGAAATAACTCGGACACTTCGACCCATTGGGATCCAATGTAGTAACTAACTAACTCCATACTTACTCTTAAAAAAAAAGTTTTTACAATATTTAGGAACATAAGTAAATACATGAATAAATTCATATATGTGAGGACAATAAACCCAGTACGAGTATAGCACTACACACTATACTACGTACAGGTATAAAGTATAAAAAGTACTCACACATGTACTGTGCAGTTATATATTAGGTACTAGAAAAACATTTACATCCGAAGCAGTTAAGTTATGACCAATCCTAACTGACGGCACCCGTTCACGAACATGACGCATGAATCAGCACCACCCAGCTCAACCACCATGAAGGGAACCGAATGATTCAACACACCGCGACCATCAGAGAGGCATTTGAGAGAGCATGACACACTCAACTGCCAGGGCACACACAAGTCAACGAACGATACATAGGTACGGCAAATGGTAGATTTACAGTAGTTGGGTACATAGTACTCACACACATGCTGTGCAGTTATATAATACTAAAATAAATTAAGTTTATATAATACAAATGTGCTCATACAGTCTTCAGCAGGTCCAACAATAATTCAAAACAATAATGTTCTGCATTTGTTCTGTTTTTGCGCCCTTGGTTGTGGATCAGGACTAGCGTTGAGCCAAGCATTTTTATCCGTGATGTAATTCCCCAACTTATAAAAAGCTGAGAGTAACGTAGAATCCGGAACTATTACTTGTCCTCTCTTACATAGCTCGGTCTTCGTCATAGTTATTTTGTTTAAATTTCTGTTTCATATAGAATATGATATTTAATATAATATTTATGTACTGCATAAGTTAGATAGTTTATGAATCTCCGACTTTAATTATTGTTTTTTTTTTTGTACTCCTACCATTGTGTCCTTTTAAACCCAAAGGTTGACTGGTAGAGAATGCCTTGCTTCATTCAGTCTGCCTATACATGTACGTGAAGTTTATATATATGTCGCATCAAGGCTGGCCGATAGATGTAAGCCATCGGGAAGTCAGGATGTATTCCCTTAGGTTAAGACATCGTGTGTGGGCAGGTCGGTGGGTACAATCGTGCAAATGAAATCACAAGTTATTCGATACACTGGGTTTATTCAAATAGACACAAGTTACATTCCTGCTTACTAATATTACGGATCGACACTGATTCTACGACGTCTTAGCTCTACGGCTGTCAGTACTCAACTGACTCAACTGCTCTATTCTGCACCGCGCTAGTGCTTATAAAAGCGCGCCAATGCGCAGTTGCTCTTGATTGCCGCTAGGGGCTTGCTTGTGATTTGTTTTGACGTCCGTACTATTGACTAAACCCGACACGGCCATCCTGCGAGACAGGCGTCCTCGTCTGTTCCTCATTGTCAGGTTTTAACAGTGTATCGAATCATGTGGAAATCCTCAATGGATGTCCTCAGCCCTTGGGGAAAGCTGAGGGGTCTGTCAGACTCCTACTGACTAAAACCACATGGTGTTCTCTAGGCCGTAATTTCTCTTGAGAGGCGAACGTGGAACACACACGTCGCCTTCTCGGGCCTCTCTCAGGTGACAGATCCCCAAATCTATCACCCGCAGGCATCATCTTCTTGTCCTTGCTCCATGCCATCTCATGGTCACCTCGTGTTACACCACACGCCGTCTTAGTCCACTCCATCCTGGCAATCTCCCATCATACAAGGGATGTTTTTCTGAAACATACAAAATTTCCAAACAGTATTCGCTCGTCCAATCCTGACTCAAACTCTAGAGTGAGGAAACATTTTTAAACAATCAAACATGATCATTTAAATCTCTCTGTTCACTATTGCAAGGAACGAGTAATTCTATTTCCAATTTAAAGAAAATAGCAACCTCATCGATTTGGTACCTAAAAGCACCCAATCTTCGTGATTACAAAGTTCAAGTACCACTGATAGTCATTAATGTCAAATGAAACGAGACAAAATAAACAAGACACCAGGTATCTTATTCACGATCTTTAACCATCACATAGCTCTACTAGCTATCTCATAGCTCTCTTAACTATCTCAAATTGCTCTACTCGCACATCTCCACGATGTCAAGTCGAGTCAACTCTACTCTCTGAACTCAGAACTTGTTCACACAGAGATTTAGTACTTACTACTTGTATCTACAATCTCAATTGGTACTTGAGCTCTGTGTGTCTTACCAACACGATCTACGCATGGTAATCAAAATTAGAAAACCAAAATAATTTTAATTTTCGTAATGAGGGCTTGACGATTCGAACGTCATCAACATTAACATGATCTCTCCACACGCGTGACTGCGAGCTTACTTTCCTTTAACCTCGTGACTCAATAGGAACTTTCTGTAAGGTTCCTAACACAATCATGAATTTTCACACCAGCCATAGTGTCACACAGACTTACAGGTGCTATACAGGCCTACCGTTGCCATAAAGGCCAACAGTTGCCACACAGGCCAACAGTTGCCACACAGGCTCATAGTTTCCACTCAGCCTCACAGTTGCCTCACAACGCTCGGCTACTCCTGACCAAACTAGATTATTGGGTTCGTGAAAATATGGAAATTTGAGAACTCTACTCTTTTACTAAAAGTTTACCCTGGGCCATGTACCACTAGTCGCTCCAAACAAACTTTAAAACTCTACTGCAGCAACAACTGCCAAGCTTATAGAAACCCTCGAGTAAAACCTCCAACGCCATGGCTCTCTAGCCGACCAGCAATTATATTGCTCTCACAACGGTCTCTCGGTCTCTCTCTAGACCCCGACCTCCACCAGAATCCACTGGTACGGTCAAACGTAATGCGTTCGATAGACTGAATTACTCGACACCTTAAGCTTGCTCATCATCATCAAATCCTTTTGACATCAACATCGACTGGTACATGACCCGCTGGCATCTGCCCTAACCTACCTTGTGCATACTTGTAGGTTCCAAGCGTACCTATTTAAAGCTTTCGGTGTATAACGATCACCGTCCTGTCATAATCACCTATCGTGGACCTAATACAGGGCCTATTTAGTTTCGTATCAGAGTTTCCCACAAAACACTCCATTATATAAAGGTCCGACGATCAACAAGTTCAACAACTAAACAAAGTACTTGTAACAATGCTGTTACGGTTTTTTACAATTCATAGGCAATGTGTACTCAACTCATGAAACTTTCATTGTGATTTGTGCACCAACACAAACCAGAATCGTATCTACCAACGATTCTTTACATATCTGCCGCCACATATGCTACAACACATGAGGGGCTCTGTGCACCAACACAGACAAGAATCGCACCAACGATTCTCAAAAATCTAGCGCAATATGTGCTACAACACATGAAGCGCTCTGTGCACCAACACAGACAGAAATCGTATAAACGATTCTCAAAAATCTAGCGCAAATGTGCTACAACACATAAGCGCTCTGTGCACCAACACAGACAGGAATCGCACCAACGATTCTCAGAAAACTAGCGAATATGTGCTACAACACATGAATCGCTCTGTGCACCAACACAGACAGAAATCGCACCAACGATTCCTGGTAGACCCATCGCCACATGTTACTCATGAGGTGCGGTCTAAAGTTTCGAGTATGAGTGTACAAGCCATGTTTCATTACCACTGTCATCAACTATGACGTCTAATTCTCAAGGAACTTGTTGATCGAGGATCCTTCTTACTAGATTCGCTCTTTTTACTCAAAGATATTGGAGCATACCGACTGTTAATATGAGGGTTACAATTAAGCCTCATAATATTTGCGTGTTAATAACTCCTGTGAAGGAGCTTCACGAATTAACTCAGATCAATATCGTTAAAATCAAATTATCAACAGTAACCCTTTACTATCGCACACTAACTTAGTTTTCATGTAAGGAAAACGATCGCGAGATCTACTGCTATCATAATATTACTTTGAAAGTAAGCAAGTGAATTCAGATCTAAAGACGGTGGTTGTAAATCGTTACGCAACATAAGATCTGTTCCGAATACACGCAAATGACCAGTACCGTTACAAACTCGATACAATTGCCTTCGCCCAACGACTTTACTAACTCGCTTTTACGGTTGACTAGTTGTTAAGTCACTTTGGATAGATCATCTTCTTCATCATCTGCCTAGCCTTTTCCCAAATATGTTGGGGACGGCTTCCAGTCTTACCGGATTCAGCTAAGTGCCAGTGTTTTACATGGAGCGACTGCCTATCTGACCTCCACAACCCAGTAACTGGGTAACACGATACCTCTTGGCTAGACTGGTGTCAGATCTCAAGCTTCTGACTACCCGTAACGACTGTCAAAGATCTTCAAATGACAGCCGGGACCAACGGCTTAACGTGCTTTCCGAGGCACGGAGGAAACTCGGTATGTTGAAATGGTCACCCATCCACGGACCGACCTCGTCAAGCGTTGCTTAACCTTGATGATCGACCCGTGCGGCTGTTATTATTTAGCCACGAGCTCATCTTCTTGGGATATTAAATCCTAAAGTTCGTACTGAACCAAATGATGAAATTTCCGCCAATAGGAAACTCATTAACTACTTGCTTACAAGTGTGTCTTAATTACCTAGTGATAGTGCTAGATGTAACCACGACCAACTCAGTGGTCAAACATGAACACTCTTAAAGCTCAAACTAGCATCTCTTCACTAGAGAACATTCGACCTCACTATCGAAATAAAATAGAAGCGACTCACCGAGTATTCCATTCGAAACTTGCGAGCTCCCGACTTCGTAGCTGTGGTCGTAATATTCGGCTACCACCTGCGAACTGCTAGCGTGCCGTCGGTCTCAACCTCTCAAATGTTGACAGTCCACCTTCGCATTCAGCATTTGAACCGCTAGCCTGCAGCAGAGGCTCCACTCCGACGCAATATGGTATCTGAAACGTGAAAAACATTACGAGAGTATATGTTCACAGTTATCTTAACTATACACAGCTTTGATGGAAATTAACCAGTGCAGCGGTGTAGTAAACTAAACCGGCAAAGCTAAATGGGCTATTGTGGACATGAACCACACATTACGGTGTCCCATGTAGGGGTAGGTAGATATATGGGCTTTATAGAATCCAATGAATGCCATAGCATTTTATGTCGCAATTTCTAGGCCTTGCAGGGTTTACCACCTTTTAGACAGTCTGGCCCTCCGACGACCACAAAAGAAGAATATCATGCTTCTTCTTAGTTAATTCTCACTACATAAAACTATCACACTACAAAAGTAATCAGAATATTTAATTTGGAATTATCATAATTTCCAGACTGAAATGTAAGGTAGGTACGTCACTGTCACCATATCGTTCTAACTTCCAAACAATAATAGTCTGAAAAGGCCAGTCAAGGGTTATTGCCTATTGCCAGTGATAGTAGAATAACTCTCCAATTAAACCAAAACTTGACCATCGCCATCGATTGTAACTAAAGTGAAATTATGACCAGACAGGGGCCCCCCCAACGATCCACTGAGCGCCATACCGTACACAAAATCAGAATTTTGAATAATGAACACTCTTGGCCACAGTCATAACAAAATGAAAACGACTCACCAGATTGGCATAAAGATCCGTGTGTATGGATCTTTCCACAAGTCCACACGCTCCTCCTTGACCTGTCCAGCTCCTGGGTTGTTGCTAGCTTCCTTGCTGCTCCGCTCCAGACTGGTTTTTCATTATTTTGTTTTCGAGGGTAGTCGCAACTGACATCACGTTTTTTTTTTTTGCAAGAATGTAACCGACATTTTCACTAGCTTTGTTTTTACGTGTGATCTCATTAGCACGATCGAATCCCAATTCTGATGTCGCATCAAGGCTGGCCGATAGATGTAAGCCATCGGGAAGTCAGGATGTATTCCCTTAGGTTAAGACATCGTGTGTGGGCAGGTCGGTGGGTACAATCGTGCAAATGAAATCACAAGTTATTCGATACACTGGGTTTATTCAAATAGACACAAGTTACATTCCTGCTTACTAATATTACGGATCGACACTGATTCTACGACGTCTTAGCTCTACGGCTGTCAGTACTCAACTGACTCAACTGCTCTATTCTGCACCGCGCTAGTGCTTATAAAAGCGCGCCAATGCGCAGTTGCTCTTGATTGCCGCTAGGGGCTTGCTTGTGATTTGTTTTGACGTCCGTACTATTGACTAAACCCGACATATATAAATAAATAATAAATAAGCCAGCCTGCATAGTGTGCGTTTTATACAAGTTTTAAATTTTGTCTCATTCAGTTCTAGAATGTGGCTAGGAATTTTATTGTAACATTTTGTACAGTACCCCATGAAAGATGAGGCTACTTTAGCCAGTCTGAAACCTGGTTGAACTAATTGGTCCCTATTTCTAGTAATGTAATTATGTCTGCCTCCGTTATTACTAAAAATATGTAAATTCTTTCTCATATACATGATGTTTTCATAAATATATTGACAAGGGACCGTCATGATGTCCTTAAACAGTTTCCTTACAGAATCGCGCCAGCGAAGATAGTATATCGCTCTGATGGTTCGTTTTTTGCAGAAAAAAATTGACTCAATGTCTGCAACCCTTCCCCATAGTAAGATAAAGTAAGACATTATACTATGACTGTGTGTCACTAAAAAAGACCAGCCTCACGGTATCTACATCAGCAAATTGTCGATTTTTTCTAACAGAACATGCTGCTCAACTTAGCCGCCCTGAAAATGATATTAAATGAGAACCCCATTGCAACCTTGTGTCTAGCGTGATCCCCAGGCAAACCGTTTTATCGACGAATTCTAGCTTCTCCTTGTTTAAATGTTGCAATCAATACTTTTGACATTCGGCAAGGAAAATTTTACGCACTTGGTTTTTTTACCATTTAAAACTAAATTATTGGCAGTGAACCAATCCTGAACCTCCCGTAGCGCGTTATTTACGTCGTCAACCTGACAAGTACGTCTATTTATTTAAAAAATCAAAGAAGTGTCATCGGCAAATAACACCATGTCTGGATTGTTTTTCAATAGATGGGGTGAATCTTTAATGTAGACTAGAAATAAGAAAGCACCCAAAATTGAACTCTGGGGTACCCTCATTTTCACGGTTAACCCGGCAGAATTTACACTGTTCATTTAAACTAAATGCTGTCTATTATTTAAATACGATTTAACTAAACTTAACGCTGATTGACCTACCCCGTAATGCTCAAGTTTCAGAAGTAATGTTTCATGATTAACGCATTAAACGCCTTCGACAGGTCGCAGAAGATACTTATGGCATCTTGTGCCTCTTCCCACGCATTAGAGATGTGTTTGAATAGGATGACACCAGCTTCAATTGTACAACGTTCTTTGATGAAACCATACTGTTTATCATGCAAGATGTTATTCGTATAAAAATTAATGAGCCTTTGAATTAGCACTTTCTTTTCAAATACCCTGCTGAAAACCGGCAACACGGATAATGGTCTATAATTATTTCTGCCTTTACTGTCCCCGGAATTAAAAAGTAGTACCTTAGTATATTTCATTAGATCAGGCAAGACTCCTGTTCCACACACAAATTGAAAATGAAAGCTAAGTACGGCGCTATAGTCTGAATAATGGAGGTACAAGCTTTGATGGACATTCTTCTTAGATCGTCGGTCGGTTTGATCTTGATTTGCTTAAAAGATTTTATTACTGTTATGGGATTTATATGTGAAAAGTAAAACTCATTCGAGCAGGCTGAAACGTACCTACGCGTATAATAATCCAAAAGCAAGCGAAGGCGAAGAATTTAAGGTTTCAGTAGTTTTAATTGGGATATTGGTAAAAAAAATACAAATTCTTGAGCAACTTTTTTGTTATATCTAATAAGTCCGTGTGTGTTCTCAAGCGTGTTATCAGTATTATTTCTTCTATTCCTGTTCGTTTCATTGTTTATAATTTTCCAAACCGTCTTGATTTTATTTTCTGCTAATTTAAACTTACTGCTAATGTACAAGGCCTAAGCTGACTTTCATGTATGAAATATGATTTTAAATAAAACAAATCTTGAGTAAGTAGCAACATACTTATTAAAAGTTTCAGTGTTAATACAAGGCTTAAGGCCATAGGGCTCGTTAAGCATTTCCCTACTTTTCCTAAATCCTGTAGTCACCCAGTCAAGGAATAAAAACTTTGGGCATATAGTTTTAGTTTTCTTCATAAAAGTGTTGACTCTTTTTGAACCACTAATAAAGTTCATCATACAAAATATTACCATCGTTTACTGTGAGGTCTTGCAGCCGAATTGCGTAAGTATATAATCCAAAGCAAAAGAATCGATTCTTTCCCAAAACCGACTTTACGTATTGCATATTGATACGAAAAGTCGTTTTTGGGAAGGAATCGATTCTTTTGCTTTGGATAATATACTTACGCAATTCGGCTGCTGATCGCTTAACTTACTGATTAAAGTGCTGTTAAATTTATTAATTTCCTCCTGGGCACACTCTGCCGTGGTCGACCTGGAAAACACCCTAAATAGACTCCGCACTCGGGTTGGCCGCAGCAAGGACAACCTCCTCGGGTGGGGGTTCTCTGATGGCGCTAGTCTTCAGTGCTTTTGCAGCATCTCTCCGCAGAGCATGCCCTGTCACCTGTACGTACGAAGACCTTATGACTGCGTCACCGAATGGTATTGCCGTGGCTGAATTCTGGGCCAAGCACAATATTTAACTTTTCATATTTGCCATCGACACGCTAAGAAGAAGAAGCTATTAATATTTATAAGTTATTCAAGGTATTGACCACCTCTAAATTAATACTATTACTAATATCAATAATAATTGGATACTTCGACATACTACTTATGTCTGAGTTTATTGTATAAGATAATTGCCGAGCTATTTGATGGTTTACCCTAAGAGGTAGATACAAATTATCGCCTGTCGACTTTAATTTATCAACATAAATGTTGATGTTAAAAAAACTGGTTTGTCACTATAGTGACTCACAAGAAAGTGCAGATGCTTATTAAGCATGTGAATATGAATATTTTGCCTTTTTGACAATTTATCTAAGTAAGGGACGGCACACAAAATAACTTTATTGCAATTTAACTATTACATCTCTTTTACACACTCAGTGATGTCATCTTTTTTAATTTTATACTTTTACCTACAAATACAGTTATATTCATATCTGGTTTATATATAGTCTTTGCCACAGATTTCATTATTTGCTTGTAAGATGACCCGGCCATGTAATAATTAAAAGTGGAATGGCTCTGATTGCCATTTATTAATTTACCTAAACCTCTGCCAATACCATCCTAAAACATAACTGAATGAAAACCTTCATTACTATGACTAAATGAAAAGCTATCACTCTCAGGCCGGTCTAGCTGAGGCAAATCCTGTGCTATATTAGATATGTCTTGTACGAAGACATATCTAATATAGCACAGAATGTCTAGGCTGGACTGCAATTAGGTTTGAGGCTGTCTAGCAGTTACACTAACAGATCATATAATAAATTGAATTTTTAATTTATATATTTATTGTAAAGAGAACTAAGACTGTTCTCAAGTACCTGGATTTCTGTCTGTAAGCGGGGTGTGTCAATCTCATAGATATTTTTGCTGTTATCTAATTTAATTTGGTAATTATTTAATTTATTGACTAGGTCAACACGTTCTTTCCTGAGTGGAATATTTTTCGTAAAGAACTTGTGTTGGTTCCTAAACTTGTTGCCCAATATGAGTAGGGAATATGATAGAAACTATTGAAGAAATTAAATTGAGCATTTTTTTAATAATGCCCATCACTTATTGCTAAAATATAGAGAGAGAGTAATAAAATATATGTTTTATTAAATAATTTTAAAGTTGACATTGATTTTAATACATTGATAGGTAAGTACGATTACTATTTAAGCAACAAAATGGATGAAACCCCGCTGTGCACAGCTCCTATTTCTGTCTGCAATGTCTAAAGTAACCTAACATGAAGGAGATGACGGGGGCTGAGTTCGCTCGCTTTGCTCGCTTACTTCAGTTCCCGTCATCCCTTTTGAACCTAATCTATGCGTGTCGGGGTGCCCTTAGCTCCCTAGCTTACTTCGGTCGGCCTTGGACTAATTCATTGACCGTAATTATCGAATTGCCCAACCATTACGTAGCAATATTCATAATGACCAGACAATGTGATAAATAGAAAAAGAAGTTTAAATCAGTATTCATTACATTGCCCGATTTGACTTGACTAGATTCTGTGCACTATGAATAATGCCCGGGCATTATACTTAGTGTAAATATTAATCACTTGGTCGATGACAAATACATACTAGGGAACAAGGTCTTTGCGATTGCGTAAAGGGATATATTTAAAATATTTTGTATGAGACAAATAAAGTCTTGACACCACTTAAAAATATGTTGAGCTAAGCTGTCAAATTGTTGTATGTATTTAATAGATACATGTATCTTTTAAATAAAGACTAGGAAGAATACTTATAACTAAAAAAGGCACTATGCTTGCACCGCTGGTATCGTAAGTAGTGACAAGAGCATAACGTTGAGAGGATGTGCAGCAGCGTCCTCCTGTCTGTACAACATACTGCGACGCCTCATTGTACAGATATTTTCAATGACTTCGTTGTACCTTCTCCAAAACAATAACGATGAATGCAACTTATAGAAATAGCAGTTAACAATATTATTATCGCTAGCGCTCAGCATTTGCAGTGATGTCACTTAAATTAGGAGGAAAATACTGAAAAACGAGGATTATAAAAGCGACGACGAACCAATTAAATTATGTTACTGATGTCAGTTTGGTTTTAACCTAACAGTTTCACGTTTATAATTTAAAAGCAGTGTTGTTTCATATTCATTTATAGTTTACTTGTATTGGTTAGTCTTTTTCAGTTTATAATAAAGTTCTTGTTTACAGTATAAATTTAATTTGTGTGCTAATATTACTTCACATACGGAAGGATGTACAGTTTAATGTGCTTGGCTATCATTCTTGCTACAAGTTTAACTGCGGACGTGACTGTTTATAATAATGATGATTGTAAGTAAGCTTGTTTCCGTTGCACTGATAACTGGCATTAATATCGCTTGACATAACGGATTTAAATACTGAGGAAATAAAAAACTACTACCACTATTTGTAAATTGTGTAAGGTTATTGTTTTATAAACAGAAATGTTATGAGTAACAATTCAAATCTTTTATAACTGCGCAAACATAGATAGACATAGGTAGAATGAGTAGATAGATGTTTTTATAGTATTTTTTTTACATTATAATAAAAAAATTGGGTCACAGCAATAAAATAAAATAAGTCAATGAGAGGATCACAATAATTTTGTCAATCAGAGTAACAGTATGTCAATCAGTTAGTGAATAATCACTAAGAAAATTGTCGATCGTGTAATAAGTTTTCATAATTAAAAGTTCTTTAAGCGCACTTTTAAATTTGAATATAGTCATATTTTTTATAATATTAGGTTATAATAGGAAACCGGCATGTCCTAGAACCAACAATTCGAAGACATGTGACATCCACCAACCCACACTGGGCCCGCGTGGTAGAATACGGCCAATTCCTCTCACAGAGAGGAGACCTGTTTCCCAGCAGTGAGAATATTAATAGGCTGATGATGTGATGTGATAGGTTATATATGAGTGTACGTACAATACCAAAAAAAAACTTTCTTTTCATAAGTGCGGTTTTACATTTTACTTGACATAGTTGATTGATAAATTGAGTCCTTGTTAGCTTTTTTCTGACCTCTGATAGTTTTTTAAATAGATGAGGATTACATTTCACAAACAAAGCCGTTTCCATTAGATATAAACAAGGCAAAGTAAAAAATATAACGTTTTAAAATAGAGAACACAGCTATCAGTAAAACGTAAAAAATAAAAACTATAAAGTAAATAAAAATAAATAGTGTAAAAATAATATTAATAAATAAATTGTATAAAGTAATAAATAAATAATTATGCTATCAGTTGTCTTAAGACCGCACATTGGCCTGATGCATCGCTTCTACAGCCTAAATACCAGCTCCCTATCAATGGACTGCTCCCAGAAAATAATGCCATAACGCAAAAGAGAGGCAACTAGTCCATCGCACGCAGTCAGAAGAGCTTGACTGTTAACTTTCTTTGAGAGTTGATAAAGAGCATATGCCGATTTGCTAAGTTTCTTAAATAGTTCTGCAACATGATGTTTCCATGTAAGTTGGCTATCAATTGTAATGCCTAAGAACGTAGCCTAATTAGCTTCTTCAATATCACAGCCCTCATAGGAAATAAAAAAAAGAAGTTTATTAAAATCATTAGGTAAAACATTAATTAAATTTTTTGCTTAAATCTATGTCAAGTTCACAAGTGTTATGTGCCTGAACTAGGTAATCCTGTGTTTCAGGCGAAAAGAGTACTTTTTTTTTATAATCACGGCAAAACATAAATGAAATTCTTATTTTCTTACATCTTATATACTTAAATATAAAAATACATAAAATACGCACAATACCATGCCCAAAACACAAATGCTAACATTTGGGTTTTCACGGCGTTGATAAAAATGCATGACTTGTTTTCGCTTAGGTTTATAACCAAGTTATTATTATCCAACCAATGTATAATGTCACTTAAGCAAGAAATAATGTTATTAATATAATTATTTGAGATAGTGGTCAAGCGCAAGCCTATTGATAATAATAATAAAAATAGTATATTTTATTATAGCTGTACTGTCATCTGCAAAAAGAACCATTTTGTTGGTTGTTGCTTTCGGGAGATCATTTATATATATCAAAAAAGTGGCGGACCCAATACCCTACCTTGTGGGACGCCATGTTTTACATGCCTTGGTTTTGATATATATGTAGTTTCAGATTTAATTAACTTTAAGATGTTCCCTCTTATACCGTAACTGTTTAATTTGTGCAATAGAATATTATGGTCTACATAGTAGAAATCCTTTGTCATGTCAGTGTAAATTGCACAGACTGGCTATCTTTTATTAACAGATGGCATGATGTTAGCTTGCAAGCCAAATAGTGCCATATTTATCGTAGTATTCTTACGGAAACCCTTGTGTGCAAAATTATTTATACTTTTCGAAATAGGCATATAAAGAGTTATAGATTCTTTGAAATGAGAATGAGACCTAGATTTTTTTTTAATTATTGGAATTTTTGCAATGGGTCTATAATTCTTAAAATCTGTTTTATCATCTTTTTTATACAGAAGTTTTATTATTACTTTTTTGAGCTTGTTCAGAAAAATGCCAGTTAATTATATGAACTAACGGAGGTGCTACTAGTTCTTTGGTAAATTTCAATACTTTTGTGGAAACTCTATCGTATCCAACCGTATTTGAGTATTTAAGGCTGCAAATTATTTGTATTATATCGTCAGTTGTTACAGATTGCATGAACAGTGAATTTAAAGTTTGATTGTTTATATTTGTATTATTTAATGTGATGTCAGCTTTAACATTATTCTCAATTGTGTCAGTAAAGTAATCGTTAAATTCGTTTGCAATGTCCACTGGGTCTGTAAATGTCAAATTATCTCTTTTCACGCATATTACAGGCTCCAAATATAATTTGCCAGGTAGCTTATGATATTTTTTGAGCGGTATTTATGAAATGATTATTCTGTGCTTTTTGTGCTAAGTTGATAATTTTTCTATATTTTTTATTTTTTTGAGTTTGGTATAGTTTTTAAAATCTGAATTTAATCGATATGAATTTATTTTTCTAATTTAAATTGAGCAGTTATCAAAAGTATGCAATGTACATTTTTTAGATAACTATGTGACGCAAGAAATGGCATTAAAAGATTTATCATATATCTTGTAGTTATTGAGAAATTTTCGCTGAAAAAGTAGCTGTTTTCTGTTTTTGGCTCGTGAAACTTGTAGAGACTCTTAAACAATTAAATTGTATTATAGGTTATTGTTTCACTTAGATTTAATGTTATTTGCACCACACTAGTTGTTTTATTGTTATTATAGTCAAACATTGATAGTTTTAAAAGTAAACAAAACCGTCTGAGCACTGTATTTTGAAGATGGTTATTGTACTTGCATATAACTCTCAGACAATACTAGTAGTTCTTTATTATGCTATTTTATTCACACTTATCCATCAATTTGCGGCTTAGCTGTGTTATAAGTACATATTTATGGTAAATAAAATGCGCGGAGCTAATGTTATGCCTAGCACTAGCGCCATCTGTGCATAGTATACTCTACTACTATTGATTTGATTTTATTTGATTTAAGGATATATAGGATTTTTGTTATATTTATTGTGTTAAGTGTTGAGAGAGAAGGGCTGTAAATCAGCGTTGACCCGCGTTGTTGCTATTCTTCAAAATGATCATCATTTGCTGAGCTCGCTTCTTTTACCACACTGAATGTATCTACCCTTATTGCTACATCTACATTTGATACTATTAGTATTAAGATTGTACACGTACAGTGTTTGGTCATAAATGATTTCTTTCTTTTTAAATAAGTAAAATTATAATGGTGGCCTGTCATTAGCCGCATGAGCAAAATTCTATTTATTTGAAATAAAATCCATTTAACTTAAAAAGCAGGGAGGCGAATAAGTTAAGTTTTCATAGAACATTTTGTTGAAGTCACACTTTAGTTGACAAGGTGCTTAACATTTCAGAATTACCACTATAATAACTGTTTCCACTTATAGATTCTCTATCTCGAATGCTTGCAATGCAATTTGAGCGTATTCATAGTTTTACTTTTCGCATCACTAAGATTGTTTTTGTTTTTAGACAATGGAAAACCAGACGCACTTGTGGAGTCTCCGTTCCCATGGAAGTTTAGTTACTCGATTAGTTTGATAGGTATTAATATTTATGTAAAGAACAAACCACCGAGTGTGTATATGGTCAGTGTAACTGTCGACACAGGTAAGCTTCAAATCAACTTTATTCCTAAGACAAAAAGACCCTTTTCTCTTTGAGTTTTGTATCGGACTTTTATATTGGACGAGAATATTACTCGCTGATGCTTCGAAAATTATTTATCGAAGCATGATTCCCAACTTATTTTGTACAATCGTAAAACCTTGTTACTTTGAATTGAGTTCTTTAACAGAATAATTCAATTCTGTACACTCATATTAAAATGCAACAATAATAATTTACTTTCGTAGTTTGGGAGCCAGGAGATAATACCATACATACATTATGTTGTATCATGTTACTGTTCCTGTAACCTTTGTTAAGTAATTATTGGAAATAAACATTATTATATTATATTAACTTTCACGTTATAGGTGACAAAAGTTTCAAAGCAGAGACGTATCATGGAGTACAAAATCATGAGAGAGCAAATGAAGAACGTTATTTTATACTTTGGTCAAAACTGGAAAACTCGGCTACGGTTAACATATCTCTTAACTTCCTCTCATTGAACATCTTGTGCAAGACACTCGTTATAGCAGAAGGGAGGCGTGTCCCGATGATGAAGAATCAGACAATGGACAGAGAATTTAAGTGTATGTTACAAGAATAAGTTCTATATCTGCTAATTGCTGCGAAGCTTTTAAGTAAATGGTATAATGAATTGTGACTAATACAATTATTTCCCAACCAACTACAATAATGAATTGAGAATGAATGTCATCAGTCAACTGATCATTATTTATCAGATGTTAAGGAGCAGATCTCATACTTATGTTATTGAAAAAAATTAACTATTCGTGTTATTTAACTTGCAGCTATTCATTGCAAAAACGGTCGCTGTATCCTAATGGTGGATTTAGAAAATATCTGTGAAGGTAAGCCTTTCTACCTTTTTATTATGCTGTTTTAGGGTTCCATATCCAAATGGAAAAACTTAACCATTGTATTGTTGTCATGTTGGTCTATCTGGATGTTTCACAAATATTTTACTCGAAGACTTTTTGCACTATATAGATGAAATTTGAATGAAATGAAGGATTACCTGCTCATTGCTAAACAATAATACAGGTTGTATGTTTATCAATAACAAAATTACGGAAACTTCACGGAAAGGCTAAACCTAACACCATTAACAAAATTATGAAAGTAATGTATTGATCGATTACAGAAATTTAATAATTTAATTTCGAGCTTGAAGAAGTAACAAACATACAAACCACACACACACACTTACAAACAATCATCTTTCTAATATTATTAGTGTGATGCATAAAAAATATTTCCTTAAACGGCATAATGTCTTGTTCGACACGTATTAGGTGGATCTATCAGTTTTAAAAGTATTATAATGAGATAATGTTAGTCAAACAAATGAATTAAGTCCAAGAGACGATTCTTAAAATACGCGATTTAATATAATTATAGGGAGGAGGGAGAAGAAGGGAGGAACTGGTTGTTAAATAATAACAGCCGCACGGGTCGATCTTCAAGGTTAAGCAGCGCTTGCTAAGGTCGGTCCGTGGATGGATGATTATCTTTACATAGCGAGATTCCTCCGCGACTCGGAAAGCGCGTGAAGCCGTTGGTCCCGGCTGTCATTTGAAGATCTTTGACAGTCGTTATGGGTAGTCAGAAGCCTGAGATCTGACACCAGTCTTGCCAAGGGGTATCATGTTACCCAGTCCCTGGGTTGTGGAGGTCAGAAAGACAGTCACTCCATGTAAAATACTGGTATTCAGTTGCATTCGGTAAGACTGACCCCAAAACAGTTGGGACAAGGCAGATTGGTTGATGTTATTGAATAACAATTTTGGCAAACTGACTGACCAAAAACATAAGTATCCATCGACTATATCTTATGATTTAAGTCCCGTTTACATCTTTTATTTGAATGCATTTTATTTTCTAGATTATCTCGTTTCTACCGTTTTAGGTCATTTGACGTGCAGTCAAGTTATTCTTCAACTGAATTAACAAGCGAAAATAAATTCAAATTAAAGGTGTAAAAAATACTGAATATGGCTTACTGAAATACTAAGTGAGCGATAAACAGTGGGCGAATACAAATGTTTGAAACAGTGACTTGAAATGACGGGAGCTAAGTTCGTTCGCTTTGCTCGCTCTCTTCAGCTCCCGTCATCGCTTTCGAACCTTACCTTTCCGTGTCGGGGTTCTCTAAGGTCCCGAGCTCGCTTCGCTCGCTCTTGGACTAATTCGTTGAAAACACGAACACACAAGAACTCCCGCGCTGCACAGCGATGTCGCCTCGATGTTTGTTCAGCTGTTTTCAAAAGAATAATATGCTAAAATATAATCCGAAATACAATTAAAGTATGTAACAATTTTATAACCGCAGCTCACAAAAACCTCCTAAGAGGTATTATTCAAACCGGATATATAGTTACTTACTTGGTATAATGGTCGCCCATTCAGTATATTTTTCGCCCGGTTAATAATTTCCCTCTTGTAAATTTATAGACTATGTTGTTTAACTTTGGTACGTCTAAAAAACAAAGAGTTAACCTACTGAATTATGTTTTGATATCATTCTTTAGTTAGGATGTTACGTTAAGTTGTACTGTTATCTAAAATTATAATATTTATGTTTTACAGATCCCCCTTCTGCTATTAACCCACAAATAAATACTTTATCGACGAACGTCTCAACATCGCGAGATGACAACTTCGATTTAACGACTAAAAGAAACATTGCAGCTGATGCTAGTAAGTATTGTCTTGGCAGTCATCCTCACTGAATAACTCGAGTTATTCTTATTTTCATAGTTTGCATTAATTTTAACAAATAGATGTGTACCGCAGCAGTACATTGTTCGTGTGTTATAAATTCATAATGTATGGTTATACTGAATTACCATAGAATACCACCAAAACGTACCTATTCAGCTTTAGGAAGGTGTGGTCAGAGTAACTGATTATAATATCTGTGAAAAATTATAATGTCAGCAATTACAGTCAAAGAGAGCAAAATTTGTGGAATTGACAGGCTTTATCTTAATATTTTCCTTGTGATACATTACAACCGAGCAAAATCAACACTAGCAGCAAACAAATGAATGCGCTGTCACAATTAATTGTAATCACAAACTTGTGATGGGCTGTACCTACTTAGGATAATCACAAAACTTAGATGTTTTCTATTATATCGAAAAATATGTTTATTACTTTTTCAGAAGATGCTGTGCCGACTCCGTCTAAAAACGTTGTGTTAATATACGCGATACCATCCGTGATAGTTTTGTGTTTCATAATATTGGTGATTTATTTAAGTGTCAAAAAATATTGCAATCGAAATTTGCAGTCATCAGAAACATTGGATGTGGATACTTATGTAAGTGTTATGTAAAGCGACAACCTTTATATATATCCATCGCCCCAGACCAGCTACACAGTTGGCGTAAATCTACTCCTATCACAGTCTTGTATTGACTTTAGTTTCAAAATCAAATATTTTTATTTTACATAGGCCTACATGGGCACTTATAAAACGTCGACAAAAGGTGCACGGTTCGGGTTAGTCGTTTCCTATGGAGAAGAACCGGCAAGAAACTCCATGGTTACTCTTTTAATTTTTTTTGTGTTTACAATATTTCCATGTTACAGCGTTAGTACTTGGATATGGGGGGACAACGCAGGCCCGACAATAAGTCGTACGAAATTGAAAAAAAAAAACCACAAACAAAAAAAATTATGTACGAAATAAAAAGTTAACAAATGTTAACATTCATCTAGAAATCTAGAAAGCCTGTTTCGGCCGTTCAGTCAAGACGAAGATAAGTTCGTTTAAGCAGATAGACAAACAAATACAACATAAAAACGTGTGCAGTCGGGGGACCTCGTCAGTAACGAAGTTCCTCACGTTTTTACTTCAAGTTCGATTAGATATGATGAGGAAATGTTGCTGTAAAAACCCCAAATTGTGGTAAATCCTAGCATTTACCGGTAAAATCTAGGATTTACAAAGGGACACTGTCAAAAGCCCGAAATGATCTATGATAATTGCAAATTTCCAGCTTTTACCAGGATTCACACGGTATATCTTAGGGTTTATGTCAGAGACTTATAAATGCTTTAACAATTATAATATTAACTTTAAAACTTTCGCGTTTCATAATTGTAAAACAATATATCACGGGAATTTAACGCGATGATTTCGATGGTCAGTATTGTGTGTAGGAGCCAGTACACCGAGACTCCAGTCTCCGTGTCACACGGCCGAAATGTCGGGTTAAATAGGTAAATAAATAATCGAAATCATCGCGTTAAATTCCCGTGATATAGGTTAAATAGGTAAATAAATAATCGAAATCATCGCGTTAAATTCCCGTGATATAGGTTAAATAGGTAAATAAATAATCGAAATCATCGCGTTAAATTCCCGTGATATAGGTTAAATAGGTAAATAAATAATCGAAATCATCGCGTTAAATTCCCGTGATATAGGTTAAATAGGTAAATAAATAATCGAAATCATCGCGTTAAATTCCCGTGATATAGGTTAAATAGGTAAATAAATAATCGAAATCATCGCGTTAAATTCCCGTGATATAGGTTAAATAGGTAAATAAATAATCGAAATCAACGCGTTAAATTCCCCTGATATAATGTTTTTCAGCAATTATAATGTCTATGACACGAAATAGGGAACATTACTATTAATTGCTCCCGCCAGATGGCGCTTGACGGAGTGGAGTAAATCAATTAACAACATGACGACTACTACTGTTTGTGGTTACCGAACTTTATTTACTGTTATTTCAGAATAATTAGCGTTCAAAAAACCAAATAATAATATTGCTAGCTGTTGGTCAAGAACGCATCAGTGTTTTGTTTTTCAGATATAAAACCGGCCTTATGATCCTTAAAAGCCGGCTTGACAGTCTGGTTTGTTTACTCTGATTCCCGTGGCGCCATCTGAGCTCAGCTTTGCGGATAGTTCCCTATTATAAGAACAATTGAGGGCCTGACTGATTAGCTTCACCAAAGTTGTAAAATTGTGTTGTTGATTTTTTTTGACAAATTCGACTATTCTTAGAATTATCGTGTGTGTGACATTAAAATGTATCAAGATTTACAAGTCTCTGAGATAAATCCTAACATTTACAGTGCAATTGCAGATAATAGTCTGCAATTATCATAGATGATTTCGGGTTTTTACCAGTATTACTTGGTAAATCCTAGAATTTACCGTACTTCGGGCTGTTACATTATCAGATAAATGTTGATTCCTGATGTTTATTTTACGAGACTTAAGGAAAAAGCGTTATGTCACCTCGATGCGACTTTTTCTCTCATCTCGTCTTTGTAATCCATATACATTTTTTTATGTCATTTATCCACTTGATATTTATTTAAGTTTAAAAAAATTGATATTTGAAAAAATAAAAAATTAACGGGAGTATACTCTACCCATGATAAAAAAGTTATATTTAATTAAAACATGATGTAAACAAGTATGGCAGCCAGTGCTTGACGATAATATTCGGACTACGCCGGTCGGAATCGAACTTCTCATAACGTTTTTTCGTTACGTGACGATTTCTACTATGCAACTCCTACCACAAGCCGCGTTAAGGAGTTTCGTTCCAAAATCAAAAACAGACTTTATTTTCAACAGTAATGAAGGCAGAAAATTCTTTATAAACTTTTTTTTTTTTTTTGTCAGGTCACCACAAATAAAGTTGTCTATGCGGATCTCAGCTTGGTGCACGGACACAGACAGCAACCTATACGTGATGAAGAGTCACCATATGCTGAAATAATTGGAGTGATGAAACCAGCTGATGTAAATTTGGCAAAGAAATAAATCGTATTATTATACATTGAGAACAAAACAATTGTTCGCAATGTTTAAGCTTTCGTTCATGTAAAGCTACTTCCAGAGGATTAGCCCAAGGACACGTACTCCCGAGATAAAAAAATATCATAATGATGTAATCAGCGACTAATGTTTTTTTTTTTTTTTATCTTATATAGGCTCGCGCTTGACCACCATCTCTCCTGATGGTATGCGATGATGTGGTCGATGATGGAGCACGCTTGCCTAGAAGTAACCTATTCACTCTTGACTGAAAGACCCCTAGGTTGTAGCTATCGGGAAACACAGACTCCGGCAGGGAATTCCACTCCTTAGCTGTACGCATAATAAAAGTATTCTCAAAACGTTTAGCGCGTATGGGTGGGATGTCCACCATGTACCGATGGCGCATCGCCGTACGTCTGGTAGTCCGATGATGAAACGGGCTGGGCGGAATTAGATTATGCAATTCCATCGCACATTCCCCGAAATGTAATCGTTAAAAAACCGTCAAGCTTGCAACTCGGCGACGATGTTTAAGGCTCTGGAGCTTTGACTAAATCAATGCCTCATCGCCGATGAGCTACTTGGCCCGCTTTTCGATCGACTCTAGTGCATCAAGTTGGTATTTGGCAGAGCCGTCCCAGAGATGAGAACAGTACTCCATGCATGATCGAACTTGCGCTTGATACAAGCTGAGCAGCTGTTCTGGCGTGAAGTACCTTCTCACCTTTGCAAGGATCCCCAGCTTCTTGGCAGCCAGCTGAGCCTTTGCCTCAATGTATTGGCCAAAATTGAGAGTCGATGTCAACGTAACGCCAAGCAGCTCAAGATGGTCAGTTATTGGCACGGTCACACTTCGGAAAGTTGGAGCCGGGTGAAATTGACTCTTTTTAGCGGAAAAAGACACGCCTGCGTTTTAGCAGCATTAAACCTGACCAGATTGGCATCGCCCCTAATGTAGGAGTCAAACTATCCGTGTGATAAGTATCATCTAATATCGCTTGTCAATCCGTAAGGGATTTTGCCTTTTGCCTTTTTGACAATCGCTATCGCTATCGCCATGCTTTCGGTGATAGAACGTCACTTGTCTAGACCAGAGCCGGACTTCAGTGGTTATGTACGCGCCCCGGCTTCGTACGGGTGCAATACAGATACTAAATATACTACAGAATGTCTTTATAAACAACGTTCACAGTTTTTTTGACATTAGACAATACAAACATGTTTTCTTTAGAGGTTACTTTTGAAAGAGCGACATATAATTGGCCAAGTGAAAAACACTCAACGCTCAAATCTAAGGCATAGTCCGCACTGCGATTTTTATTCGCGCGAATTTTTTCCGCCCATTCTGTGACCTATGGAAATGTATGAAGCCGCACGCACTGCGGAAAAAAAATCGCGCTCAAATTGTACTAATAAATTGTACAAAAAAATTGTAAAAATCGCTGTGCGTGTTAAGCCTAAGCCTGCAAAGTTGAAAGTTTGACCCTGCGATTTATTAGTAGTCATTGCAAAAGATATCTTTACCGGAAATTGTAGGCGTTTAAATTGGAACAGTAAATCCGATTGTATCAGATGAATTCGGGGATTCAATACATCTTCTCTGGTACCACAGATTCTCTAGCTCTCTGTATTTGATGTCTATCTCTATCCTGTCTGAGACGACCCTCAAGCTCTACAGACGATTCTCTGGCTCTCTGAACTCTATGTCTATCCCGATCCTATATACTCCTATAGTACCAGCGTTACTATTGATTTGCGATTGATATTATTTAGTTTACGTCGGTCTTTATTAACAATTGAGAAGGACACGTTAGAAAGTCTGTAATTAATAGACTTAAGTAATTAAACAGTCGTTAGGAGGTCACTGATACTTGTTAATTTTCCATCGGGAATTTCTCAGTAGCAGCCTGGAGTCTAGATTTGTAGCCGGTTAATGGCTTACGAAAGGCGTTCGACAGAGTCAACAATGACGTCTTGCTGTCGAAGCTTAATGCAATAGGTGTTTATCCGGGGCTACTGCGGCTTCTTACAGATTATTTTCAATCGACAGCAATTTGTCAGACTGGGACTATACGAGTCACATCCGTATCACACTCGATCAGGAGTGAGCCAAGGTTCAGTGCTCGGTCCTCTTCTTTTCAATCTGGTTATCAATGACCTCTCTGACGTTATTAATGCGCCATGAAAGACTTGGGAGTCACATTCGACCAGAAACTCACATTTTTCAATCAAATTTATATACTGCATTAAAAAGAAAAATGGTTCATCCCCAATTATTGTTGACTTCGTGAGTGTCTCCACTAAGGATAAAATACTTCAAAAGCTTCGGATCTTTAACCAAAAGAACAATGTAAACAGGCTAAATACATACCATTTAAACCTAGCGGGAGCTGCAAAACCTATCTATCTCTCAGAAAGCCTGACTCCAAAATCACAACGGCTTTTTATCTGGTACGGAAATTTGCCACAGGGAATGACTTCAACTTCTCCAGCAGAAGTTGAAGTCATTCTCTGTGGCAAATTATTCACTTGGCAGAGTATTTATTCGTCAAGCTCAGGGTAAAAAACATTTTTTGATTAAGAACGAAGCGGATCTCAATAAACTTGAGCTAGATAAATGACTGGATATTGTATTGATGAGGGATGTCCACCATGTACCGATGGCGAATGGCCGTACGTCTTGTAGTCCGATGATGGAAGGGGCTAGTTGGAATCAAATTGTGCAGTTCCGTCGCACACTCCCCGAAATGTAACCGATAAAAAACCGACAGGCTGGCAAATCAGTGTCGATGTTCGAGGCTCTGGAGCTTTGAGGCGACCAGTCTATCGTTGCCAATAAGCCTTTTAGCCCGTCTGTCAATCGACTGAAGTGCACCAAGCTAGTATTTAGCAGATCTATCCCAGAGGTGAGAGCAGTACTCCATGCGTGACCGAACTTGTGCTTTATACAAGTTGAGCAGCTGTTCAGGCAAGAAGTACCGTCTCACCTTTGCAAGAATCCCCAACTTTTTTGCAGCTAACTGAGCTTTCGCCTCAATAAATGAACCGAAGTTGAGGGTCGATGTCAACGTAACACCGAGAAGATCGAGACGGTCCGTTAACGGCACGGTTACACCATGGAAAGATGGAGCCGGGTGGAATTGGCTCTTTTTAGCGGAAAAAGACATGCCTGGGCCTTAGCAGCATTGAAACTGACCAGATTGGCATCACCTCATTCGGAGACCGCCTTCAAGGACAGGTTCAAGCGTTCAACCATGGCCTCCTGGAGAGACCGAACCTGAGGCCCAGTAGCCTGTGCGCTGGACACGGATCTCACAGCAACAGTGCTGTCATCTGCGTTCCCAAAGGTTCCGGGTTTTAGCAGATCATTAATGTGCAGCAAGAATAATGTTGCCGAGAGCACTGACCCCTGAGGGACTCCGGCATTGATATCTAACTGGCTGGACGAGCAGCCGTCGATAACCACTCGGATGGATCGACCCCTCAGGAAGTCCGCAATCAAATCACACAGACCACTAGGCAGACCGAAGGAAGGAAGTTTACCAATGAGGCGAAAGCCTGAAAATGCCAGACCCTGTCGAAAGCCTTCGAGATGTCGAGGCAGACGGCTAGCGCTTCCCCGTGTCTCTCGATGGCCTCACTCCAGATGTGAATGGCATACGCTAGAAGATCCCCAGTGGACCGATTTCGGCGGAAGCCGTATTGGCGGTCACTGAGGATGTCGTTCGCCGAGGTATGCCAGGAGCTTACCATTGAGCACACGTTCCGTACTCTTATAGAGGATGGACGTTACAGATATGGGTCTGTAGTTGGCCGGGTCAGCTCGACTGCCCTTCTTGGGCACGGGCTGTATGTTGGCTTGCTTCCAAGCCTTCGGCACTTTTCCAGTCTCTATCGAAAGGCGATATAGGCGTGTCAAGATTGGAGACAATTCAGCCGCACAGGTTTTAAGTACAATTGCTGGTATCCCGTCGGGGTCACTCGCTTTGTTCACATCAAGGCTACGCAGAACCCTACGGACGTCCTTTTGATGGATGCGAATGTCCGACATACTCGTCACACATCCATCAGAAGAAGGAGGAGGCTGCGCGCCATCAGAATTCAGATGCGAAGATGCCGCAAAAAGGGAGGCAAACAAGTTTGCCTTCTCCTCAGCGGTGTGAGCCAGTGACCCATCGGGTTTCAGCAGGTAGTGAGTGATGGCAGAAATTCGACTCGACCGACTTAGCCAGGGACCAGAACGCTTGGTAAGAAGCAAGTTTGGCCCCTATTCGGCCAATGTGGTCGAATCGAGCCCCACGCAACACCCTCTTGCAGGACTTGGCAGCCCTTTTGTAGGCTTTCTTCTTCTGACCCACGTCACTCGCTTTACGCGATAGAGCGTCGACCCATGCCAGGTACGCCTCATGTTTAAGCGCGTCGGCGCGATGACATTCGGCGCCAAACCATGGCCGGCCAACGCTGGAAATCGTTATGTCAGAGAACGGAATGTAGTACTCCATTCCCTGACGCAACACATCAGTAACGGCGTCCGCGCACGACGAAGGATCAGCCGAAGAAAAGCAAGTAGGCTGCCAAGGATAGCAAGCGAAGAAAGAACGCATGCCATCCCAATCTGCTGACCTGTACCGCCAAACCCGCCGGGTGCCTCTTGGGCTGGGATCGGGCGGGGAATAGACGGACACAGACTTCACCAGACAGTGGTCGGAACTACCCAAGGGTGAACTTATCGACACAGAGTATCTGTCTGGATCTGTTGTCAGCAGAAGGTCCAAGCAATTCGCTGTGTGCGAATCAACATCCGGTACCCTCGTTGCCCCCTGGACCAGCTGGGTGAGGTTAAGCGTTAGCGAAAGCTTACCCGTCAGGTTTCAGCAGTGGTGGTCGTGAGGGGCGACAGAAATTTGATTCGACCGACTTAGCCAGGGACCAAAACGCTTTCCTACCCGCTGGGTATGAAGCAAGTTTGTTCCCGATTCTGCTTATGTGGTCAAACCGAGCTCTTCGCATCACCTTTTTGCAGGACTTGGCAGCCGTGTTGAAGGCTCTCTTCTTCTGACTCACGTCATTAGCCTTGCGCGTTCGAGCGTCAACCCATGCCTGGCAAGCCTTGTGTTTTACCGCGTTTGCGTAGTTACACTCGGCTCCAAACCATGGTCGGTCGACGTTAGACATTGCTACGTCAGAGAATGGAATATAGTACTCCATCCTCCGACGCAACACATCAGTTACAGCGTCAGCGCATGACGTGGATCATCCGAAGAGAAGCGAGTGGGCTGCCAAGGATAGCCTGCGATAAAAGATCGCATCCCATCCCAATCTGCTGACATGTACCGCCATACCCGCCGGGTGCCTCTTGTGCTGGGATTGGGTGGGGAGTAGATACAGACATCACCAGACAGTGGTCGGAACTACCCAAAGGTGAAGATATCGACACTGAGTATCGGTCTGGATCTGTTGTCAGCAGAACGTCCAAGCATTTGGCTGTGTGCGAATCAACATCTGGCACCCTCGTTGCCCCTGATTGATTATATTTATCGTCGCTAGCTCCCTGGACCAGCTGGGTGAGATTTAGCGCAAGCGCAAGTTTGCGCGTCTCTCGGCCAGCATGATCAGTGCACTGGTATGGGAAGAACCACTCCTGGTGATGGGCATTAAAGGCCCCCAGTAGCACTAATTGGGCGGAATGGTACCGCTGCTGTACCGCATCAGCCGCCTTACTGAGGTACTCTGCGAGCCTGGTTGTCTCCTGATCTCCGCTGTGCGAGCGGTAGACACAGGCGTAGATAATGTTATCCAGCCCTGTGTCTACCAGAGCCCACAGCACTGAGAACCCAAGTTCTCCACCGCCGACGCCGAAAGCAAGTGTCGTCTCGGGCATACATGCATACACCCGCGCGTGGTTTGAAATTCTGCTCCAGTTTAAACCCTGGGCAAGATAAGTACGACACGTCTGACGGACTTCCTATCTGCGTCTTCGTAAGGAAAAACAGTACAGCCAGTACTGTTTTTTTTTATTCGAGATGGGTTTGCTCTTGACTCTAGTCTAGGTCAGAGGTGACAGAGACAAAGTCGACGATGACGCAGATTTTAGTCTCCAGGTGATGGTGGACTGGGGTGAGATTGGAGTGCAGACCTCTAATATTAGTGAGGTACACTTTGTGGGGGAGGGGATGCGGCGCACCGTGTCTCGGATCCCGCTACCCTCCGCAACTAGTCTCCCGATACGTCCAAAACAGTGCGAGTTAGATTGGTCAGCATGAAATTATTCTATTTTACTTTATTTAATTGTAATTTTAGAAATAGTTAATTAATTGTACTCTGATTTCATTTAATTTTACCTTATTTAATTGTAATTTTGAATTAATTTTATTTTGATTTAATTGCAGTTTAGCATTTATTTTGACTTTATTTTAATCTGATTTTATCATTGTTTTACTTTATTTAATTGTAATTTTATTTTAATTTAAATTAATAGCACATTGACCTAATTTTATTCTGATTTTAATTTTTTAAGCATTTAATTTTAATCTTATTTTTAAGCATGTTTTAAATGTTTTTATTTGTTTTTAATTTCTAATGTATCCAAGGGTCAACAAGGGGAGAGGACACTGACTTCTGTAACACAGGTTTTTACTTAGCTCAGAAGTCAGGGTTTCAATTATGTTGTAAATACTTATTTGTCAATTAAAATATTTGATTTGATTTGACATTACATTCACTGCCATGGAGTCTTTTAGTCGTCTAGGCTTTGTTTTACGATAGTGTCGTGATTTCCACAGTCCCCAGTCCCCGTCATCAGGCTTGTTTTCAGTGCATTGGTCCGTAGTAGGTACGCTTGGATCAAGTTTGTGCGTTTGGAATCCTTTTGAAAAGCAATAAACGCTAGCTATAGAAAAAGTTCAAAAATCGTTCCTAAGGTATTTGTATAAACTTTTTTATGGCTATTACCCTTTTCTGTATCCTACAAATTTGCAAAATTCCTGCTGGGATCCTGCTCCATTTCTCTAGAAGTTACGACCAGATGATTGTGGCATTCAAGATATTCAAGGTAATTATCGGTGCTCCTAACCTACAGAACCATATGTGTAGCTTGTATGTACAGGACGATTGCATTCGTGGCAGGAAACACCGGCTCTTGGCAGTTCTTACATGTCGGACGGTTGCGCGGTCCAAATCACCCATACCACGGACACTCTCTGCACTTAATGCTCTCCTGGACTAAAACATGACGGATTTTGATATGTTTGCGGAAGAGTGGAAGATGATGCTGTCTGAGTGTATGAAGTTTTATGAGATTAGCAGAAAGTGTCTGTTTTTGTTTCTATTTCTGATTACGTGTACTTTTAATAATTTTCATGGTTGTATGTTTAGTGTGTATTATGTGAATATTTGTATTTGATTTATTTATTACCTTTTTTTTCGTTTTTGATTTGTACTTGTTGATATTTAATATTAAAGTTTAATTTAATTGTTTTCCTTTTTAGACACCTGAATTTTTATTTTTTGACCTTTCTTAAATTCGAGGAGCTCGTGGCTAAATAATAACAGCCGCACGCGTCGATCATCCAGGTTAAGCAACGCTTGACGAGGTCGGTCCGTGGATGGGTGACCATTTCAACATACCGAGTTTCCTCCGTGCCTCGGAAAGCACGTTAAGCCGTTGGTCCCGGCTGTCATTTGAAGATCTTTGACAGTCGTTACGGGTAGTCAGAAGCTTGAGATCTGACACCAGTCTTGCCAAGGGGTACCGTGTTACCCAGTTACTGGGTTGTGGAGGTCAGATAGGCAGTCGCTCCATGTAAAACACTGGTACTTAGCTGGATCCGGTAAGACTGGAAGCCGACCCCAATATAGTTGGGAAAAAGGCTAGGCAGATGATGATGATGACCTTTCTTAAATTCATTTTGTCATTTTTAGTAAAAATTATTTGAAATTTTCATATTTTGGTTTTTATTTGTATTGATTTTATTTTTCTTGTTTTACTTACGCTATTTATTTTGAATTGTTTGTTAATTGTATTTTATTTTATTACATGAATTATTAGAGTTATTGATAATGAACATATTGTGTTTGAACTACTAATATTGTGTTGGTTGCAATACTGTAATAGGCTCCGGCCCAGTATTTCAATTTCAATATTATTATTTTTTCTTTCAAACTCTTCGTGTAGAGTATCAAAATAAAGGGTTTTAAGAGGTGATTTACAAAATATAAAACACTTATATATTTAAATGTACAATACGAAAAAAGTGGTTATGGCTGAGACCATGGAGGACCTCAGTACAATGCTCGATGATCTCAGTAGAGTTTCCGAAAGAGTGGGTCTTAGGATGAACATGGACAAAACCAAGGTGATGTTGAATGCCTATGTTACACCCACTCCTATCAAGGTCGGAGACTCTACACTCGAAGTTGTGGGCGACTATGTCTACCTGGGACAAACGATCCAATTGGGAGGGCTAACTTCGAGAAAAAGGTCAACTGTCGAATCCGACTCGGCTGGGCAGCGTTCGGGCAGTTGCGCGGTATCTTCTCGTCCAATTTACCACAGTGTCTCAAGACGAAAGTGTGTGTTGCCAGTGATGACATATGGCTCTGAGACGTGGTCGATTACAATGGGCCTTATCAGAAAGCTTACAGTCACTCAAAGGACAATGGAGAGGGCTATGCTCGGAGTTTGCTTGCGTGATCGAATCAGAAATGTAGAGATCCGCAAGAGAACCAGAGTTACCGACATAGCCCGAAGAATTGCCAAAGTTAAGTGGCAGTGGGCAGGGCACATTGCTCGCAGAACGGATGGCCGATGGGGCAGAAAAGTTCTGGAGTGGCGACCGCGAACCGGAAGACGTTGCGTTGGAAGGCCTCCCACTAGGTGGACCGATGACCTGGTGAAGGTTACGGGGATCCGCTGGTTGCGAGACGCACGGGGCCGGTCAATGTGGCGACGCTTGGGGGAGGCCTATGTCCAGCAGTGGACGTCTTTCGGCTGATATGATGATGGTGATGAATACCAATAAAAAAAATATAACTAAAAAGTTATAAATTATTATTATTTACAGCCTGTATTATCCCACTGCTGGGCAAAAGCCTCACTTTCCTCTTTCCATTTAAAGTTAAAATTTATGCGACTTAAAGATTACTGGAAAAATGTGCTTGTGCTATAGGTGCAACTCAGCCAAACCCTTCGGGGAATATTAATTATAAATGTGAAAGGCTGTTGCGTTTTTTGGCTGTGTGTATGTATGTTACTCAATCACGCCAGATTGGCTGAACGGACATGGATGAAATTTGGCACAGAGATTAATAATTATAGTCAGGCATCGCACACAGGATTCTTTTCATCCCTTGAATATGTTATGGCAGAAGCTAGTCTATACTTCTATACTAATCCTAAAACTAATGTACTAATACTAATCCATACTTAATATTATAAATGGGAAAGTAACTCTGTCTGTCTGTTACCTTTTCACGCTTAAACCACTGAACCGATTTAGATGAAAGTTGGTATGGAGGTAGTTTGAGACCCGGGCAAGGACATAGGCTACTTTTTTTTTCCATAAAACTCTAAGGGGGAGACATGGAGGTGGGGTAGTTTTGTCTGAAACTTCTTATTATGGCTTAAACCGCTGAACCGATTTAAATGAAATTTGGTATGGAGATAGTACAGCTTCCTTTAATTCAAAAGACTCCAGTTTCCAATAAAACTTAGTTTTGCTATTGCTCAAGGGTAGCAGAGCAGAGGTGCATTTGGGAAAGCCATACTTTACCCACGGCCAGCTACATGTAGCTGCTGATGTTCGCGTATGTCTAGGGACCAGAATGAGTATGTATTAGCACCAAACGAAAAGAAAATACAACATAGTACTCGTAGATAGCAGCGTCGTAAAATGTTGTACCCGTGATTAACGGCATAATTAAAGAATGTCAATTAACTGTAGATAAAATTTATGATAGAGTGGTATCTTCAATTCGCAGCAAAGCAGAACCTATGACTCTGCAGTTTATTTGTTTTATTTTGTTACCATTTAACCTATACCTGTATTGACCAACGTCTTCAATTTGTGGGCGTCGATGGCCAAATTATCACTATGAAGAATAGCACAAAACAATCAAAGGATTCAAGGGGACCATTTTGATTAAAATAAAACTGCAACATTGGATTTTTCTCATTCTGTATGTCGACAACCAGAATTGATTAACAAAATCTATATTAACGCGGTCGAAGCAAGTTTGTTATAAATGCGAGAGTTTAGATGTGTAAATGTCACTCAATCACGCGAAAATGGCTGAACGGATCTGAATGAAATTTGGAACAGAGAAAATTTTTTGTCAGGAATAGCACAAAGGATACGTTGTATACCGGGAAGACATTCTCTCGGGATAAAAGATGAGATTTTCAACCTTCAAGCAGGCGAAGCTGCTGGCAGAAGCTAGTGTTATTATAATAAAGTCTTGTCTTGTTCCAGATGTTTCGGTAAACAAGTTTGATGTGTGCTGTTTACTTTGAGTCGAGTAAGATGTATCTAACATCTTAGGTAATGTTTAATTTAGTAGGTTTCCAAAATTGAGGAATACTATCTAAACGTTTAATATTGAAACGAGGTAAAATTGCTTGTCAGAGGTATTCCCTGGATGTATTGAGTCGATAAAAAATTTGGTCAGTGATAGAAATCTAAGTTACACTAAATATACGGTTCCTGTAGATAGGCCTTAGGACCAATCCCGTGGAAAAAAGGTCGTTGTGTAGATAATAATTGTTCAGTTACAGCTTTGAAATGGAGGTGAGTATAAGATTTGGTTTTAACATTTTATTTACTGACAAATAATAAGTATGTGGGTGTCCTTTTGATGCACATCTTCTCCTAAGGCTTAACACCCATCGCGATTTTTAGCCGCGCGGATTTTATTTGTGCGAATTTTTATCCGCGTACTGAATCGTAACTAACAGGCACTGCGGATAAAATGCCGCACAATTTTTGTCTGTTTCTAACTGTTCATAGAGCTCAAAATATTCGCGCGATTTTAAACCGCGCCGGTGCGGTGGATTTTGTGGCAAAACATGGATTTCTTGTGATATTATGTTCTCGTGATTTTTTTACCGCAATGCGTGCAGTTTTATACAATCCTGTGTCGCAGAATGTGCGGGCAAAATCGTGTGAATAAAACCACAGTGCATGCTAAACCTTACCCTTCGCTGAAATCAGTCGCGATTATATGTACTACTACTACTACTGTCTTCTCTGTTCTGTGGTGGGAACCATAATGCAGTAACGTTCTTACAGTAGGCTGCAGGCCAGGTACACAATATACTTTGATCTTACGCTGGCCTAACTGGGTACGGAGTTACAATAGAATTCGAGGCCAGTTCATGCTGGTTTTGTTTCCGCTAGCGTGCGACCGTACCAGAGGCATCACAGGAGTGTTCGTCCAACCAGATAGTATATGGTCACTGTTGTTTGTGAATATCTGTAGTATACATACCTAGGCTACGAAAGCATCGCAGATGTGTTAATATCCCAGAGAAAAGATGAAAGGAATCTCGTGCCCGTAAAACACTGGCACCTAGATTCTGTACACAGCAACATGGCTTGGCGACAGAAATAGGAAGTCCTTCCACGAATGGGGTCAAATAAGTAGTTACATTAAGGGTCAAAAGTGCAGTCACACTTTACAATTAATAAAAAAATACAAAAATCCCGACTGCTTAAAAAGCGAACTAAAAAGAGATAAACAAGAAGAATACGGAATATCTTTCAAATTGGTCCCATATTGGAGGAGAAAAGAGATGAGAACCAAACCTCGAATGATGACTTTTTACTAAGGAAATTCAGTCGGCGCTCTCTGCTCCCGTTTCCTCTTAACTGTACATATATATGATAAATCTTTCTGTCACTGAATTAAACTAAAAACTGAATTGGTTAATGTAGAAAAATATATTAGTATCAATTTTTTTTCAATTATTCTTTTTTATTAATACGGATAATTATATTAGAAGGAAAGAAGATTCTTTACTAGAGGCCTTCCAGGAAATATAGCACTTAAGTACTTTTGTTTTGCTATTTCTACAGCTACTAGCAGCGGCTTCGTCTGCATGAATGTCGAAAATTAACCCAAAGCAAGGTTCTAATGGAATAAAGAGAGATAGAGACAGTGGTGGCCCAGTGGTATTGGCTGCGACTTACAAGTTGTAGGTCGTGGGTTCGAACCCAGGCAGGCGCTTTACTTTGTGTAAATTATTTCATCACCACTGCTCTCAAAAACGGTGAAGAAAAACATCGTGGGGAAACCGGCATGTCCTAGAATCAAAATTCGAAGACATGTGACATCCACCAATCCGCAATGGGCCCGCGTGGTGGATTACGGCCCATCCCCTCTCACAGAGAGGAGGCCTGTGTCCCAGCAGTGGGAACTTTAATAGGCTGATGATGAGATGTGTGCTGTGAATGGAATAAAAGTATGATATGCCCTTATACATAGTCTACGTGTATGCCAAGTTTTATCTAAATCCATTCAGCATTTGACACATGATTCACAAACATTCAAACATTGATACTTTTATAATTCCTATAGTAATATTTCCACGAAAATAATACTTACATAGACAGCTGAACATTCAATAAAAGACTACACCGAATGAATTTAAAAACAGATTTGAGAAACTCATAAATCCAATGCGAACCTGAAATAAGATTTTATAAAACTGGTTCATAAAATAGATTTCCATGTCAAGAGCTTACTTTTTTAATTTCCTTAACATCCAAAAAGAATGTCTCGAGCTGTGGTAGGGTTGTACCTAGATATAATCCGGTGGACTGCTTGTAAATAAATGTGGGACAGGGTTGGATAGCTGGTGGAAAATAGGTAGGAGTCATTATTAGTTTTGATGCCTTAAGAGGTTGGTTTAGGCGGAAAGTATGCGGTTTTTCTGCATAATAATATTATTGGCTTGTACCACAGAGAAACTTATATATACGCTTGTACAGGAATATACTCCCTCCGTCGAATTTACGGGCCCCGTCCAAAAGTAGAGAGCAGTGGTGGCCCAGTGGTATCGGCCGCGACTTACAAGTTGTAGGTCGTGGGTTCGAGCCCAGGCAGGCGCTTTACTTTGTGTAAATTATTTCATCACCACTGCACTCAAAACGGCAAAGGAAAACATCGTGAGGAAATCGGCATGTTCTAGAACCAAAAATTCGAAGACATGTGACATCCACCAACCCGCACTGGGCCCGCGTGGTGGATAATGGCCCATTCCCTCTCAAAGAGAGGAGGCCTCTGTCCCAGCAGTGGGAACATTAATAGGCTGGTGATGATGTGATGTGATGTCCAAAAGTACTCCGAAACTTCGAAGTTAAAAAAACAAGTGCTAAGTCCAAATTTTTCGGACGGCTTAAAACACATCGGGAGTAGGTACATACAGCTGCAGAGAAACTTCACCCCCTAGAAGTATATAAAAAGCGACATCTATGGGCCCACAATGAAGTTTGTTTTCTGTTGTTATTGACATCGATTCCACAAGTAAGCGTGTAAGATACCCATTTAATAATAATTGTTTATGTTATTGATACAATATTAAAATCCTGTTGTGAGTTTTCAGAAAAAGTGTAATGTTTATTAAACACATTTTAAGTTTAAAAATAGCATTAGGTAGGATGCGATGGATATTACCTAGCGGTCGCTTGCATGAGCGCCGTCAGTTTTTTTTATTTCTAGTTCGAATATCTTAGCAGTTTAATTGATATCACAGAGATGGCGCTCACGCGGCGCACGTAAACATCGTAGTTTATCCTCCTGTCCTTAGATGTCGCTTTTGATAAATTTCTAGGGGTGAGGATTCTCTGCTGCTGTATGTACAATTGGCAAATTGTGTTGTCATTAATTAGTAGTTCGGGCCTCGAACGAATCATGCGTCCGTTTGTAATACGGAGTAGGAAACGCCCGTAGCGAAGGCAGAAACTACGAACTATGTGCTTAGGAAGTAGACCCTCAGGTTTTCAGTCCAACTTAGCTTCATCATGATAACTTAATAAGGTGAAGCGACGATCTTCATAGTGGCTAGTAGAGGCTGGATAACTGTTGCCGAGAATCGAAATGGATAGAATGCAATAGAATAAGATAGAATTTATCAAGAAAATCATTGTCGTTGCAATGCAAATCATTTTGGTTCAACATACTCAAACAGAGGTTCTCATTAAATTGTTGTTTATCATTTAATTGAACTTTGGTTTTAGACGTAATTTATTGTGCAGCTTTTACAATATACCTACCTAGCTACCTAAAATCTCTTCAAGCATCGTTTTACTTTTCTTCACAACGTCGGAGCATACAAACCCATCTGAAATAGTACATTGTGATACAAGGGTGGGAAGTAGGTTATTGCAAACGAGCTGTCATTAACAAGCCCGAGCCGAAGGTGAGGGTTTTTAATGACACGAGTTTGCAATAACCTACACACCCGTGTATCACACGACGTTTTTCAATACAGTTGTGAGAAACAGTAAAAACAAATCAAAGAATTAGATTTGTTTATTAACAAAAAATAAAATTTTCAATATGGCGCGTTTTTGCAACTGGACATATTTTTTTACAAAGAAAACAGCCTATACAGCCTATTCGATTTTTGACAAACGTTAATGTGAAAATAATTAACTTAAAACTGTTAATTAAACATATTAAAAAACTTTTAAAAAAAAATGAGAATTCAATGCTAAAACGTACGGAATCATTAATTTTTCCTCGTATAAAATCGTATCCCATTTTATTCTATGTATGAAAACTCCTTGCTACTAAACTTTTATAATAGACTTTTTTAAATTGACGTTTTTGCAACTGGACTTATTTTTTTACAACGATATCATCCTATACAGCTATACAGCCTATTCGATTTTTGACAAATGTTGATGTGAAAATAATTAAATTAAAACTGGTAATTAAATATATTAAACAACCATTTATAAGACTTTTGAGAATTCAATGCTAAAACGTACGGAATCGTTCATTTTTCCTCTTAGAAAATCTATCCCATTTTATTCTATGTTTGAAAACTCCTTGCTCCTAAACTTTTTTAAATTGACTTATAAATTTAAAACTAAACTGCAAACATAATGATCGAGCTCGTAAACAAAAGTCACGACCGCGTAACAGAAAGATGCCTATGCGTAAGATTTAACTTTCGAATCATAATTATAGCCTCTGAAAGTACGCCATGTTTAACAACTGTATTGAAAAATATATTTTAATAAAAGCGCATGATGCAGCGGTCGTGAGCACCATAAAATCTTGCTAATAACCGAATAGTGTAAGCTTAGTTGTGGAAACCTGAACTGGCACGTTATAACATCGTGTTTATTTAAAAGAATTTAGATGATGAATATAAGAGGTTTTTTTTACTAAATCCTTGACCAAATATTAATTAACCTTATTTTACACTATGTATTAAGTCATTAGAAAGTAAATTAGACTTATTTACCCCCTAAGTAGTCAAGCGCGAGCCTATCAATAATGTAAAAAAACCAGCCAAGTGCGAGTTGGACTCGCGCACCGAGGGTTCCGTACGCACCTCAGCTTAAAAGTATTATAGATTTGAGTATTTGATATGAATTTCAATTTAATACCTCTACGCGTTAAAATAAAATTATTAAAAATATTTTTATTATATTTTTATTTTATCTGTGCTATAAGACGTTGCTTCGTACCAAATTTCAAAATTCTGAGTTCACGGGAAGTTCCCTGTAGGTTTTGATTCCCTTACGAGTGTCGAAAAGTTGCGGAAATTTGTGGCGTAAACGGCTGTATCTTTTGATTGCGTTGGCTTAGAAGTTTGATGTTCACAGCTTTAAGGGACAGTAGACCTGAGTATTTGATATGAATTTCAGCTTGATACCTCCACAAGTGCCTGAGAAAAAGGGTCTTGACAGACAGACAGACGGACGGACGGACGGACAACAAAGTGATCCTATAAGGGTTCGGTTTTTTTCCTTTCGAGGTACGGAACCCTAAAAAGAAAAAAAAAATGATCTTATTTTTCTCCGCGGCTTTGCTCCCGTAGTCCCATGTCCTAAATACCACAGCAACTGTGCATTTTTCGGGATAAAAAGTCTATGGCACTCAACATTTAAGTGTTGCCTTTAATCAAAGACAAAAAAAACGAAGAGGTATATTTCAGAGACATGTGGATAAAAAGTCCAGATTGTCAACAGTTTGGGCCGCCAGCAGCCTTGAAAAGCTGTTCATTATTGGCAAACTAGACGGAAAGAAAGCACGAGGCCAGTCGATAATACGATGGTTTGGCCAAGTGGAAGAAGCTAAATATAATACAAGCCAGGATGTTGTGATGGCAACTTTGGACCGGATTCGATGGAACCAAATTTTCCACTTTAAGGGGTCCAGTGACCAAGATTCTCAGTAATGAGGAATCCATTTAAGAATAAAACACCTTCTTATAAATGGTAACTTATTTTATATTTGTTTCTTTTTCCTAAAAAATAATGAACAATTTAAAAATATCGTTAATTCGTAGAAAACAAAAATGTTCTTGTGGTATTTGGACTTAAATAAAAACCGGCTTAGTGCGAGTCGGACTCGCGCAAGAAGGGTTCCGTACTTGATTCTTCGTATTAAACAAAACTACTAACTAGATCTCGTTTAAACCAATTTTCGGTGGCAGTTTATATGGTAATGTACATAAAATATTTTTTTTAGTTTTATCATTCTCTTTTTTTAGATGTTACAGAGGGGGGACACAGTTTACCACTTTGGAAGTGTCTCTCGCGCAAACTATTCAGTTTAGAAAAAAAATATACTAGAATCCTCAATATCATTTTTGAAGACCTATCTATAAATACCCCACGGGTATGGGTTTGATGAAAAAAACATTTTGAGTTTCAGTTCTAAGTATGGGAAACCCCCAAAATGTATTGTTATTTTTCAATTTTTGTGTGAAAATCTTAATACGGTTCACAGAATGCTACGTACATAGTTCTTATAGTTTCGGGCAAAAGTGGCTGTGACATATGAACGGACAGACATGAAAAATCCATAAAGGTTCAGTTTTTTGCCATTTGGCTACGGAACCCTAAAAAAAGAAAAGAGAATAATTATTTACCTATAAAAGACTCAAATAGCATAGAATGCACCTAATATAATCTAAGCTATTTTACAAACAAATGCAAGATTTCTTAAAAGATCTCGCGGCGTGAAGAGGTTTTGCATAAAAAATAAAACGAATAAGCTCAACTGGCTCTTGGAATCCTTTTCAAGAGCTATTGTGTCTAGCAAGATTTAATGCCTGCCTGGGCAAGATGAAATATATTTTTATAAGTAGTAAGTATGGAAGAAGAGTAACAATAAAATTATACTGAGTTACAGGTGTTATTATTCCTTGTATGGGGCTAAGCTCGGCTGAAAAACAAGAGACAATCTCTAGTTTTCCAGCCGAGCGTTTGAATCTCCTTAAAGGAGTATTGCTGTGAAAGACTCCTTTTTTGCGAGGTAATTCTTCGCTTTTGGTAAAAAACCGGCCAAGTGCGAGTCGGACTCGCTCACGAAGGGTTCCGTACCATTATCGCATAAAACGGCAAAAAAACGTGTTTGTTGGATAGGAGCCCGTCTTAAATATTTATTTTATTCTGTGTTGTTATAGCGGCAACACATCATCTGTGAAAATTTCAACTGTGTAGCTATCACGGTTTATGAGATACAGCCTGGTGACAGATAGACAGACGGGTCGCAGAGTCTTAGTAATAGGGTCCCGTTTTTACCCTTTGGGTACGGAACCCAAAAAAGGGTTATTAGTTTACGCTTGAATTAATGTCCTATGTCTCCTAGATGGGGCAGAGGGCATCCACAAAAGTCCTTCATCGCAAATGGTCTTGAGCTTCACGCTTCACCTTGGTCTTCAATTATTTTACGCAGATACAAAGAGCAAATTGAAACGAGAATAAATAAAATTGAAGATTTCTTATGCAATGACGATACTTGTTTAGCCATGAATGAACTTAGGACAATTAGCATGCTTGTAACAAGCCAACTAGATAAAATTTTTTGTTCATCGCGTAAATTCATAAAATATGCTACAAAGAAATTGCGTATTCCTATTTCGAATTGTGTGCTCAAACATTAGTACTAATATATTCTAAATACCACTACATAAGTTGCGATTTCCTACAGTAGAAACAATTAAATGTTATATCCAAATTTACTCAGTAAATCATTAACTGAATGGTGCATTCAGATTGCTTATACTGCAACTTGCGACTTCATTATTGTGAAACTTTGGGAAACTTCTACCACGCAAACAATTTCTAAAACAATCGAAAATCATCTCTAGTTTGATAGAGCTAAAGTTCACTAAGACGGCAAAGATATCTTTGTACATATCTATGCACGCTTCAAGAAATTTACAAGACCCTGTTGTATCGAAGATATTGCCATTCAATTATACATTCTATTCAGGCGTGATAAAGTCCAGATTTTTAATAGCAAGCAAAGTTTGTATGTAAGTCTGACAATGCACATATTTAGAAGTAATAAGGGGAGTAAAAGTCAGAAGAATTTATTTTTATTAAATTGTCTTTTTATATTTTCCAATTTCCATACTTTGCTTGGTATTAAGGAAAACAGGTTTAATAAGATCCTTATCTATTTGAATTTATGAATATACAATGCTGGAAGTGTGTTTTTGTCGAGGCAAGCAAAATTTTCTGAGTTAATAACTGGTTAAACCAATGCATGCGTGATTACTTTTTACAGGCTATTATTTTATCAAGAGTTAAAACTAAAATTTATTCATTGTTTAATGGCCTATTATTTTTCACTGCTGGGCCATATTTGTCCGGCAGCCTAATTGCGTAAGTATATTATCCAAAGCAAAAGAATCGATTCCTTCCCAAAAACGACTTTACGTATCAATATGCAATACGTAAAGTCGGTTTTGGGAAAGAATCAATTCTTTTGCTTTGGATAATATACTTACGCAATTCGGCTGCGGGTCTCTGTATCTCTTGCTTTCTCCAGCCAATATGTAAGAAATGAGCCCAAATTAAATTGGCGAAACCGGCATGTCCTTGAACCAAAAATTCGAAGACATGTGACATCCATCAACCCGCACTGGGCCCGCGTGGTTGATTACGGCCCATTGCCTCTCACAGAGAGTAGGTCTGTGTCCCAGCAGTGAGTACATTAATAGGCTGATGATGTGGTCCCAAAATCATTGCGATATCGTGTTTTAGGCCAGCCTCGGTGACAACGCCCGTCTTCAGGTACCAATTATGTAACGATGACTATCCTGGTCCATTCGTCCTTATGCATCCAAAAAGTGAAACTACGAGTATGTACTATAAATTAAATTATAATATAGGCAACTAGCAATATACATGTGGCAAGGATAACTGTAAAATTCTGCAACCAACCAAATTGTTCCTATAAATAGAAGTTAAAGTCAACGAAAGAACAACGGGCACAGTTCAAACACCCGAATTCACGATCTTGATTTGTCGAGTCCGAAGCCCTATTCGTTAGGCAATTGTCGCTAAATCTTTCTAAAGCCTTGGTAAATCTGATGGGGTGCTAACCACGAGGTTTTAGACTACGTCACATTCCACCAGCGACAATCAAAAATTTATGACGTGCAGTACTGGGACTAAACGGCAACATCCCGCTGTAGATACTGTGGTAGTGGTAGTGGTAGGGACTCCCTTTTCTCCCATTTGGTCCGTTGTGCGTGGGGACTGTACTGACTAACATAGCCAGCCTAGCTCCGTCCAAAAGCATAGAAGCTTCTTGGGAGCTTCACAGGCTTCTCGGAGCGACGTAACTGTGCCGAGGATTTCTTCGCGTTGAGATGCCACGGCCTCGCATTCCAGGATTACGTGGGCGGCTGATTGTTCGGCGTTAAAACAGCCCCTGCAAAGTGGGCTGTCCGTGGCACCTATGTTGTATAAATGTTTGTTAAGAAGGGTGTGGCCCGTTATTGTCTCTATTATTATTTGAGGTCATTTCTACTCAGGCTGAGGAGTTTTTTAGTTAGACGCGGGTGTACATTTGGCAAAGCCATTTTCGACTGTCTACAGTCTGTTGCCCGTGACCATCTGTTATTGTGTAGTTCTGTTGATCTTTGGCGAATCCACGCACGAAATTGCGAGAAGGGCAAGGGGATAAGCGGCTACGGGCCTAGCACTACCATCTCGGAGCCCCTCTTCGCAAGCTCGTCTGTGGCATCATTGCCTAGGGATCCAAAATGCCCCCTGATCCACTGAAGGGTGATACTCTCCAGGGCGAGGTGGCATTCAAAGATAAGTTTATTGTCGGTAAGTTTATTTTCTAAAGCCTTGAGCACGGCCAGACTATCAGATAGGAAACTGATACCGTGGTTCTGGATGCCTAAGCGCTTTACGGTTTTTGCAGCTTGTGTTAAGGCGACACATTCACATTGCAAAATCGAACTATGATGCCGAGCGGTATGTGAAAGTTAATATTGAGGTCAAGGGAGTGTACGCCAGCACCTGAGCCGTTATTTGTTTTCGAGCCATCTGTATAAATTCGTACTTCTTGGCTCCAGACTGATCCCTTTCTTCCTGTATTGTTTGTATGTTATAGGTTTTGTTGAACATAGGTTGTTTTTGAATTCTGTCTCACGGGGCAGCGATGAGAGGCTGATACTCAATCGCCCGGTCCAGGATTTTAGCGTGTGGACTGGTGAGGTTTTTGCCCCATATGCCTAGATGCATTAGATGCGATCTCAGTAGAGCTTCCGAAAGAGTGGGTCTTAGGATGAACATGGACAAAACCAAGGTGATGTTGAATGCCCATGTTACACCCACTCCTATCAAGGTCGGAGACTCTACACTCGAAGTTGTGGGCGACTGCTGGGCTGGGCAAAGGCCACACTTTCCTCTTTCCATTTAAAGTTAAAATTTATGCGACTTAAAGATTACTGGAAAAATGTGCTTGTGCTATAGGTGCAACTCTGCCAAACCCTGCGGGGAATATTAATTATAAATGTGAAAGGCTGTTGCGTTTTTTGGCTGTGTGTATGTTTGTTACTCAATCACGCCAGAATGGCTGAACGGACATGGATGAAATTTGGCACAGAGATTAATAATTATAGTCAGGTATAGCACACAGGATTCTTTTTATCCCTTGAATATGTTATGGCAGAAGCTAGTCTATACTTCTATACTAAAACTAATATAAGTACTAGTACTAATCCATACTTAATATTATAAATAGGAAAGTAACTCTGTCTGTCTGTTACCTTTTCACGCTTAAACCACTAAACCGATTTAGATGCAAGTTGGTATGGAGGTAGTTTGAGACCCGGGACATAGGCTACTTTTTTTTCATAAAACTCTAAGGAGGGGACCATGGAGGTGGGGTAGTTTTGTCTGAAACCTCTTATTATGGCTTAAACCGCTGAACCGATTTAAATAACATTTGGTATGGAGATAGTTTCAGATCCTAGGAAGGGCAAAGTTTTTTTTTTCATAAAACACGACTGGGGAGACATGGGGGATGGGGCGTTAGTTTTGTATGAAACTTCTTAATAAGGCTTAAACCGATGAATCGATTTGGATGGAATTTGGTATGGAGATAGTACAGCTTCCTTTACTTCAAAAGACTCCAGTTTCCAACCAAACTTAGTTTTGCTTTTGCTCAAGGGTAGCAGAGTAGAGGTTTTTTTTTATTTTTTTTGTTTGTAATGGGTTTGCTCTTGACTCTAGTCTAGGTCATAGGTGACAGAGACAGAGTCTACGATGGAGTGAGCTTACCCAGAAGAAGCCTGTTCACTCTAACTTTGAAGAGATTCGGGTTGACTGCGTTCGGAAACACAGACGCAGGTAGTGAGTTCCATTCATTCGCTGTGCGCATTATAAAGGATGTTTGGAAGCGCTTGGTTCGAATTTGTGGAATGGCAACAAGGTAAGGATGATAACTTGCAGTGCGTCTAGATGTCCGATGGAAGAAGGGGGCTGGTGGGATGAGGTCGTGGAGTTCTTGAGCACACTCACCGAAGTACAGTCTGTAGAAGACCGACAAGCAGGCAACTTTGCGGCGATGAGCCAAGCTGTGAAGCTTGGCGTCCACCAGTTCAACGTCGCCAATGAGCCTCTTGGCTCTGCGTTCCACTGAGTCAAGCGCGGCAAGCTGATACTTAGCTGAACCATCCCAAAGGTGGCTGCAATACTCCATGCAGGATCGGACTTGTGCTTTGTATAGGGTTAAAAGCTGTCCAGGCGTAATGTATCGCTTCACTTTATTTAGGATGCCTAGTTTTTTTGCCGCGATTTGGGCTTTGTTCTCAATGGAGGAGCCGAAGTTGAGACTGGATGTCAACTCCATGCCTAGGAGCTCGAGCCGATCAGTCACAGGAACAGACGTACCGTACTCGAAAATACTCCTTTTTGCGGTAAAAAGACACGCCTGTGTTTTGGTGGCGTTAAAGGAGACCAGATTGTCATCACCCCACTGGGAGACAAGGCTTCAGGTCAAATCTGTCCGCTCCACCATAGCCTCTCTCAAGGAAAGAACTTCATCCACGCTGGTTTTTGCGCTGGACAAGTAACTCTCTGAAACAGTACTGTCATCTGCGTACCCAACAATACCAGGCTGAAGTAGGTCATTGATGTGCAGTAGGAAAAGAGTTGCAGAGAGAACAGACCCCTGAGGAATTCCGGCATCAATAGCCATAAGGTCTGAGGAGCAGCCGTCAATGACTACTCGGATCGAGGTGCATTTGGGAAAGCCATGCTTTACCCACGGCCAGCTAAATGTAGCTGCTGATGTTCGCGTATGTCCAGGGACCAGAATGAGTATGTATTAGCACCAAACGAAAAGAAAATACAACATAGTACTCGTATATAGCAGCGTCGTAAAATGTTGTACCCGTGATTAACGGCATAATTAAAGAATGTCAATTAACTGTAGATAAAATTTATGATAGAGTGGTATCTTCAATTCGCAGCAAAGCAGAACCTATGACTCTGCAGTTTATTTGTTTTATTTTGTTACCATTTAACCTATACCTGTATTGACCAACGTCTTCAATTTGTGGGCGTCGATGGCCAAATTATCACTATGAAGAATAGCACAAAACAATCAAAGGATTCAAGGGGACCATTTTGATTAAAATAAAACTGCAACATTGGATTTTTCTCATTCTGTATGTCGACAACCAGAATTGATTAACAAAATCTATATTAACGCGGTCGAAGCAAGTTTGTTATAAATGCGAGAGTTTAGATGTGTAAATGTCACTCAATCACGCGAAAATGGCTGAACGGATCTGAATGAAATTTGGAACAGAGAAAATTTTTTGTCAGGAATAGCACAAAGGATACGTTGTATACCGGGAAGACATTCTCTCGGGATAAAAGATGAGATTTTCAACCTTCAAGCAGGCGAAGCTGCTGGCAGAAGCTAGTGTTATTATAATAAAGTCTTGTCTTGTTCCAGATGTTTCGGTAAACAAGTTTGATGTGTGCTGTTTACTTTGAGTCGAGTAAGATGTATCTAACATCTTAGGTAATGTTTAATTTAGTAGGTTTCCAAAATTGAGGAATACTATCTAAACGTTTAATATTGAAACGAGGTAAAATTGCTTGTCAGAGGTATTCCCTGGATGTATTGAGTCGATAAAAAATTTGGTCAGTGATAGAAATCTAAGTTACACTAAATATACGGTTCCTGTAGATAGGCCTTAGGACCAATCCCGTGGAAAAAAGGTCGTTGTGTAGATAATAATTGTTCAGTTACAGCTTTGAAATGGAGGTGAGTATAAGATTTGGTTTTAACATTTTATTTACTGACAAATAATAAGTATGTGGGTGTCCTTTTGATGCACATCTTCTCCTAAGGCTTAACACCCATCGCGATTTTTAGCCGCGCGGATTTTATTTGTGCGAATTTTTATCCGCGTACTGAATCGTAACTAACAGGCACTGCGGATAAAATGCCGCACAATTTTTGTCTGTTTCTAACTGTTCATAGAGCTCAAAATATTCGCGCGATTTTAAACCGCGCCGGTGCGGTGGATTTTGTGGCAAAACATGGATTTCTTGTGATATTATGTTCTCGTGATTTTTTTACCGCAATGCGTGCAGTTTTATACAATCCTGTGTCGCAGAATGTGCGGGCAAAATCGTGTGAATAAAACCACAGTGCATGCTAAACCTTACCCTTCGCTGAAATCAGTCGCGATTATATGTACTACTACTACTACTGTCTTCTCTGTTCTGTGGTGGGAACCATAATGCAGTAACGTTCTTACAGTAGGCTGCAGGCCAGGTACACAATATACTTTGATCTTACGCTGGCCTAACTGGGTACGGAGTTACAATAGAATTCGAGGCCAGTTCATGCTGGTTTTGTTTCCGCTAGCGTGCGACCGTACCAGAGGCATCACAGGAGTGTTCGTCCAACCAGATAGTATATGGTCACTGTTGTTTGTGAATATCTGTAGTATACATAGGCTACGAAAGCATCGCAGATGTGTTAATATCCCAGAGAAAAGATGAAAGGAATCTCGTGCCCGTAAAACACTGGCACCTAGATTCTGTACACAGCAACATGGCTTGGCGACAGAAATAGGAAGTCCTTCCACGAATGGGGTCAAATAAGTAGTTACATTAAGGGTCAAAAGTGCAGTCACACTTTACAATTAATAAAAAAATACAAAAATCCCGACTGCTTAAAAAGCGAACTAAAAAGAGATAAACAAGAAGAATACGGAATATCTTTCAAATTGGTCCCATATTGGAGGAGAAAAGAGATGAGAACCAAACCTCGAATGATGACTTTTTACTAAGGAAATTCAGTCGGCGCTCTCTGCTCCCGTTTCCTCTTAACTGTACATATATATGATAAATCTTTCTGTCACTGAATTAAACTAAAAACTGAATTGGTTAATGTAGAAAAATATATTAGTATCAATTTTTTTTCAATTATTCTTTTTTATTAATACGGATAATTATATTAGAAGGAAAGAAGATTCTTTACTAGAGGCCTTCCAGGAAATATAGCACTTAAGTACTTTTGTTTTGCTATTTCTACAGCTACTAGCAGCGGCTTCGTCTGCATGAATGTCGAAAATTAACCCAAAGCAAGGTTCTAATGGAATAAAGAGAGATAGAGACAGTGGTGGCCCAGTGGTATTGGCTGCGACTTACAAGTTGTAGGTCGTGGGTTCGAACCCAGGCAGGCGCTTTACTTTGTGTAAATTATTTCATCACCACTGCTCTCAAAAACGGTGAAGAAAAACATCGTGGGGAAACCGGCATGTCCTAGAATCAAAATTCGAAGACATGTGACATCCACCAATCCGCAATGGGCCCGCGTGGTGGATTACGGCCCATCCCCTCTCACAGAGAGGAGGCCTGTGTCCCAGCAGTGGGAACTTTAATAGGCTGATGATGAGATGTGTGCTGTGAATGGAATAAAAGTATGATATGCCCTTATACATAGTCTACGTGTATGCCAAGTTTTATCTAAATCCATTCAGCATTTGACACATGATTCACAAACATTCAAACATTGATACTTTTATAATTCCTATAGTAATATTTCCACGAAAATAATACTTACATAGACAGCTGAACATTCAATAAAAGACTACACCGAATGAATTTAAAAACAGATTTGAGAAACTCATAAATCCAATGCGAACCTGAAATAAGATTTTATAAAACTGGTTCATAAAATAGATTTCCATGTCAAGAGCTTACTTTTTTAATTTCCTTAACATCCAAAAAGAATGTCTCGAGCTGTGGTAGGGTTGTACCTAGATATAATCCGGTGGACTGCTTGTAAATAAATGTGGGACAGGGTTGGATAGCTGGTGGAAAATAGGTAGGAGTCATTATTAGTTTTGATGCCTTAAGAGGTTGGTTTAGGCGGAAAGTATGCGGTTTTTCTGCATAATAATATTATTGGCTTGTACCACAGAGAAACTTATATATACGCTTGTACAGGAATATACTCCCTCCGTCGAATTTACGGGCCCCGTCCAAAAGTAGAGAGCAGTGGTGGCCCAGTGGTATCGGCCGCGACTTACAAGTTGTAGGTCGTGGGTTCGAGCCCAGGCAGGCGCTTTACTTTGTGTAAATTATTTCATCACCACTGCACTCAAAACGGCAAAGGAAAACATCGTGAGGAAATCGGCATGTTCTAGAACCAAAAATTCGAAGACATGTGACATCCACCAACCCGCACTGGGCCCGCGTGGTGGATAATGGCCCATTCCCTCTCAAAGAGAGGAGGCCTCTGTCCCAGCAGTGGGAACATTAATAGGCTGGTGATGATGTGATGTGATGTCCAAAAGTACTCCGAAACTTCGAAGTTAAAAAAACAAGTGCTAAGTCCAAATTTTTCGGACGGCTTAAAACACATCGGGAGTAGGTACATACAGCTGCAGAGAAACTTCACCCCCTAGAAGTATATAAAAAGCGACATCTATGGGCCCACAATGAAGTTTGTTTTCTGTTGTTATTGACATCGATTCCACAAGTAAGCGTGTAAGATACCCATTTAATAATAATTGTTTATGTTATTGATACAATATTAAAATCCTGTTGTGAGTTTTCAGAAAAAGTGTAATGTTTATTAAACACATTTTAAGTTTAAAAATAGCATTAGGTAGGATGCGATGGATATTACCTAGCGGTCGCTTGCATGAGCGCCGTCAGTTTTTTTTATTTCTAGTTCGAATATCTTAGCAGTTTAATTGATATCACAGAGATGGCGCTCACGCGGCGCACGTAAACATCGTAGTTTATCCTCCTGTCCTTAGATGTCGCTTTTGATAAATTTCTAGGGGTGAGGATTCTCTGCTGCTGTATGTACAATTGGCAAATTGTGTTGTCATTAATTAGTAGTTCGGGCCTCGAACGAATCATGCGTCCGTTTGTAATACGGAGTAGGAAACGCCCGTAGCGAAGGCAGAAACTACGAACTATGTGCTTAGGAAGTAGACCCTCAGGTTTTCAGTCCAACTTAGCTTCATCATGATAACTTAATAAGGTGAAGCGACGATCTTCATAGTGGCTAGTAGAGGCTGGATAACTGTTGCCGAGAATCGAAATGGATAGAATGCAATAGAATAAGATAGAATTTATCAAGAAAATCATTGTCGTTGCAATGCAAATCATTTTGGTTCAACATACTCAAACAGAGGTTCTCATTAAATTGTTGTTTATCATTTAATTGAACTTTGGTTTTAGACGTAATTTATTGTGCAGCTTTTACAATATACCTACCTAGCTACCTAAAATCTCTTCAAGCATCGTTTTACTTTTCTTCACAACGTCGGAGCATACAAACCCATCTGAAATAGTACATTGTGATACAAGGGTGGGAAGTAGGTTATTGCAAACGAGCTGTCATTAACAAGCCCGAGCCGAAGGTGAGGGTTTTTAATGACACGAGTTTGCAATAACCTACACACCCGTGTATCACACGACGTTTTTCAATACAGTTGTGAGAAACAGTAAAAACAAATCAAAGAATTAGATTTGTTTATTAACAAAAAATAAAATTTTCAATATGGCGCGTTTTTGCAACTGGACATATTTTTTTACAAAGAAAACAGCCTATACAGCCTATTCGATTTTTGACAAACGTTAATGTGAAAATAATTAACTTAAAACTGTTAATTAAACATATTAAAAAACTTTTAAAAAAAAATGAGAATTCAATGCTAAAACGTACGGAATCATTAATTTTTCCTCGTATAAAATCGTATCCCATTTTATTCTATGTATGAAAACTCCTTGCTACTAAACTTTTATAATAGACTTTTTTAAATTGACGTTTTTGCAACTGGACTTATTTTTTTACAACGATATCATCCTATACAGCTATACAGCCTATTCGATTTTTGACAAATGTTGATGTGAAAATAATTAAATTAAAACTGGTAATTAAATATATTAAACAACCATTTATAAGACTTTTGAGAATTCAATGCTAAAACGTACGGAATCGTTCATTTTTCCTCTTAGAAAATCTATCCCATTTTATTCTATGTTTGAAAACTCCTTGCTCCTAAACTTTTTTAAATTGACTTATAAATTTAAAACTAAACTGCAAACATAATGATCGAGCTCGTAAACAAAAGTCACGACCGCGTAACAGAAAGATGCCTATGCGTAAGATTTAACTTTCGAATCATAATTATAGCCTCTGAAAGTACGCCATGTTTAACAACTGTATTGAAAAATATATTTTAATAAAAGCGCATGATGCAGCGGTCGTGAGCACCATAAAATCTTGCTAATAACCGAATAGTGTAAGCTTAGTTGTGGAAACCTGAACTGGCACGTTATAACATCGTGTTTATTTAAAAGAATTTAGATGATGAATATAAGAGGTTTTTTTTACTAAATCCTTGACCAAATATTAATTAACCTTATTTTACACTATGTATTAAGTCATTAGAAAGTAAATTAGACTTATTTACCCCCTAAGTAGTCAAGCGCGAGCCTATCAATAATGTAAAAAAACCAGCCAAGTGCGAGTTGGACTCGCGCACCGAGGGTTCCGTACGCACCTCAGCTTAAAAGTATTATAGATTTGAGTATTTGATATGAATTTCAATTTAATACCTCTACGCGTTAAAATAAAATTATTAAAAATATTTTTATTATATTTTTATTTTATCTGTGCTATAAGACGTTGCTTCGTACCAAATTTCAAAATTCTGAGTTCACGGGAAGTTCCCTGTAGGTTTTGATTCCCTTACGAGTGTCGAAAAGTTGCGGAAATTTGTGGCGTAAACGGCTGTATCTTTTGATTGCGTTGGCTTAGAAGTTTGATGTTCACAGCTTTAAGGGACAGTAGACCTGAGTATTTGATATGAATTTCAGCTTGATACCTCCACAAGTGCCTGAGAAAAAGGGTCTTGACAGACAGACAGACGGACGGACGGACGGACAACAAAGTGATCCTATAAGGGTTCGGTTTTTTTCCTTTCGAGGTACGGAACCCTAAAAAGAAAAAAAAAATGATCTTATTTTTCTCCGCGGCTTTGCTCCCGTAGTCCCATGTCCTAAATACCACAGCAACTGTGCATTTTTCGGGATAAAAAGTCTATGGCACTCAACATTTAAGTGTTGCCTTTAATCAAAGACAAAAAAAACGAAGAGGTATATTTCAGAGACATGTGGATAAAAAGTCCAGATTGTCAACAGTTTGGGCCGCCAGCAGCCTTGAAAAGCTGTTCATTATTGGCAAACTAGACGGAAAGAAAGCACGAGGCCAGTCGATAATACGATGGTTTGGCCAAGTGGAAGAAGCTAAATATAATACGATATAATAAATATATATAAAAATATATATACGATATAATAAAATATAATACGATAGAATTGCGCCTTGTATTCAAGGAAGAGTTGCGGACAGAGTTGCAAATCATGCAAAATCGTTTCCAGTCTGAATTTCAGAGTCTTCGCACAGATTTGGCTCAGCTCAAAGCGGACAGGGATCATATGAAGGGGTCCTTTGAGCAGTACGATAAGCGTATGGATAGCATGGACTGCAGAATGGGCTTACTTGAGCAGAAAGTGGCAGTCATTGATATATCGGGTGCAAGTGAGGAGTTTGCTAATTTAAAGCGAGAGATAAATGACCGGGATCAACAGCTTCTGGGCAATGACTTGGAGATCTCCAATTTACCGGAAGCCCAGTCGGAAAACCTCACGCACACAGTGAAGCTCATAGCCACAAAGTTAGGCGTGCATATTGAAGAACGAGACATAGTGTGCGTGGATCGCATGGGCGGCAGGCGGGTGAGCGCTGTGAAGGCTGCGGGCCCGGTGGAGACGCGCCCTCGCACCGTGGTCGTGCGACTCGTCCGCCGCGACCTACGTGATGAGCTAATGCGCGCCGCGAGAGTTCGGCGGGGAACCAACACCGCGGATCTCGAGATGCCCGGTCCTCCAAGTAGGTTCTACCTTAATGAACGCCTAACCAAAATCAACCGGCAGTTATTTCGGCGAGCTCGAGATGCGGGCCAACGTCTTGGCTGGCAATTCGTGTGGACCAAACAGGGCCGCATATTTGCCCGACGCAGTCCCGGTGAGAAGTCCAAGCTCATACGCAATGAGACAGAGTTACGGGATGTCTTTGGACCGGATGTTGATGGGCTCACTCAAAACTAGTGCTAATGTCTATTTTTGTTGCTTTGTTGTGTTTGGATTTCTTGTTTTCATTGAGTTGTCATGTTACTTACACATTGTTTTAAGAGGTACCTTGCTTGGCGCTGCATGTAGTGGCTGGGAGAGGAAAGAGTGTGCCTCAGTGATTATGACGTACGTGGATCGGTTTGATCCTATGGTATATTATTTATTTGCACCATCATACCATAATATTGACATGTTTTACTGTCACTTGCTTATTTTTGCATTTATACCTACCCACTATTATTGTTACATTTTTATTTTTTTGTCTACCCACTGCTTCTGTCACTGCTGCTTGTTGTATCGCACTGTGCATAATTTGCTTATTTTTGCATTTATACCTACCCACTATTATTGTTACATTTTTATTTTTTTATCTACCCACTGCTTCTGTCACTGCTGCTTGTTGTATCGCACTGTGCATAATTTGAATGTATATGGCTGTATCTCTATTTCATATGCCGCGAAATAAGCATATTAAGTTTGGACTTCTGAACGCGGGTTCATTATCGACGAAGCATGACGAGTTTATTGTCGCTATGGATCACCATTCAGTCGATGTTATGGCGATCAATGAGACATGGTTGAGGGAGGGGGAGGAGGGCAGGGCGCCAGTGGTTCCTGGATATCAGTTACGACACAGACCGCGCCCGGTGGGAATACGTGGGGGACGCGGGGGAGGAGTCGCGTTTTATATTAAAGCTGGGACCAGCACCCAAATAAGGGCCCATCCAGATCATCCCCAGGTGGAACAAATGTGGATGAATATGACAGCCAAAAAGAAAAAGCTACTTATAGGAACAGCATACCGGCCTCCCTGGTTAGACATCAATATTTTCTTGGACGCGATCACGGACAGCATGTGTGCATTGGCTCCGTATGACAATGTTATTTTATTAGGCGATTTTAACGTTAATATGCTTGACACAAACAATGGTAAAGCAAAAGGTCTAAAAGAATTCCTTGATTACTGTAATATGGACCAGATCGTACCCGCGCCTACGCATTTTGTGGGCGACAGTGCCACATTAATTGACGTTATCTGTACGGATGCACGGTATCGGAATGCTTCTGTGGAACACGTCGTGGAGCTTGGTCATCACTCGTTCGTCTCATGCGAAATAGTCTTTAAAAAAGAGAAACCATCGCGTAAACGGATTGTTTATCGCGCGTTTAGGGACATTAAGGCTGAGGATTTCAGGAGAGACCTGGAGGCGGTCCCGTGGGACTCAATCCGCGAACTACAGGATGTGAATGACATGGTGCATTCATTTAATTCCCACATCATTAGCCTTTTTGACGCACACGCACCTATTAAAACCAGAATTTTCAAAACCCAACCAACGCCTTGGATAACAGACATTATAAAATTAATTTTTAAACTTAGGAATGATGCGCGCCTTCAATATCGTCGAACAAAACTGGAGGCACACAAACGGTACTACTTAGACCTTAAACATCAAGCAGTAGTAGGTTTACTTAATGAGAAAAAAGCCTTTTATACTAAATATATAAATGACAACATTAACGACTCTAAATCATTATGGTACAATTTGAAAAAACATGTGCTTCCAGTAAGTGCGGACGATGGTGTGCTCACTGAACAATTTGACGACCCAGATGGTATAAATTCAGCATTTCTAGATGTACCGGGCGACCCTAAAGTGAGCACTTCCCAACAAACCTTCTTTCAAGATAATAAATTCGGTTCCGCGAATTTCACCTTAATGCCAACTGACACAAAAACAGTATTTGATATCTTGAAAGACATATCCACAAATGCACAAGGAATAGACGGTATATCGAAGGATATGTTAACTCTTACACTGCCACAATCTTTAACTACAATAACCGAGATAGTAAACAGATCACTTATGTCGAACGCATTTCCTGATTTGTGGCGTAATGCGATAGTGAGGCCTCTTCCAAAAAATAATAACCCACAAAGTTACAAAGATCTTCGTCCAATAAGTATTTTACCATGTTTGTCCAAGGTGTTGGAGAGAGTAGTGTATCTGCAGGTCACCGATTTTCTCGAGGGGCATGGTATGCTGCCTGAACTGCAGTCAGGTTTCAGGAAGGGACGTGGAACAGCGACTGCTTTAGCGGATGTCGTGGGTAATCTCCTTGAAGCACGTGACCGTGGTGAGGGTTCTATTATGGTGCTGCTCGACTACTCGCGTGCATTTGACTCAATTAATATAGATTTGTTATTGGCCAAATTAACATATTACGGTTTTGACAGTCGAACAACGGCTTGGTTTAAGAGTTACTTAACGGGTAGGTCGCAGCGGGTAGAGTTGCGCAAGAAAGACGGTTCCACGGTATCTTCTGCCCCGAAATTAATCACAAGGGGAGTTCCTCAGGGATCGTTGCTCGGGCCGTTACTATACATACTTTACAGTGCCGATCTAACTGCATGTATTAAAAACTGCAAGTTCCATGTATACGCGGATGATACTCAGTTGTATCTCTCGTTTAACACTAGTAACACAGTAGCCGGCGTACGTACCCTAAATGAAGAGCTAGACAAAATCGCGTCGTGGTCTATGGAAAACTCACTTGTACTGAATCCAAAAAAGTCTAAGTTTATGGTCATGGGGAGCAGAAATCAAATAAATTTAATTCTTTCTGCGAAGCCTGAAGTTAAAATCATGGGAGAAAACATTCAAAGGGTGGAAAGCGCTTGCAACCTGGGTCTAGTCACGGATCCAGAACTTCGTTTTGAGGCACATATCGCTAGTGTAGTGAGAAATTGTTTTTATAGATTAAAGGTTCTGTACCGGGTGAAAGACCTCCTTAGTATTGCAATTAGGAAGAGATTGGTGGACAGCCTGGTACTGTCCAAACTGAATTATTGTGACACTGTATACGGGCCGTGTCTCCTATCCCGCACAGAGCGTCTAATACAGCGGGTACAGAATGCGTGTGCGCGTTACTGCTTCAGTATACCCCGGAGGCATCATATCACACCGTACTTAAATAAACACAACATGTTAAAAATGGCTGCACGACGGAAATTACATTTGGCAGTCTTAATGTTCGGCGTCATACAAACACACAAACCGGAATACCTTTTTAAAAAGCTTAGCTGGAGACACGAGCACTACAGCTACTCGGCCCGTTCCACCTCCAAACCGCTCTCGTTGCCTCGTCGTGGGACCGCAGCCTTCAGAGGATGCTTTAAGTATGCCGCCACTCGCTGCTGGAACGATTTACCACCTCCCATAAGATCGCTGAAAACAAAACAAAGTTTTAAATTTCATTTAAAAAAAATCCTTTTAGAAGAACAGAAGGTTGGGCAAAGTATATTTTATAAATGAAGTTTTTTAACCTTTACTGTTACTCACCTAAGGTTTGTAATTCATGGGCATCATATCCAAGCGGTTCGAGGCGGCGGCATCACAGTCCTTTCACGGGTAACGACGCGGGCCCCTCTTCCCTGAGCACTGCACCTACACTTTTTCTTCTTCCTTGGTTGTTGTCAACCATCGTCATCACAATCGCGTACCACACAAGCTATACCAACCTCCTGACGTCATAACGAACCAGCTAATGCGCCTCTGAGTGGCGCGCGCTGACTCACGTGCGATAAGCAGAGCGCGCGCGTGTGCACGACGTCACATAGGCTCTCATTAAGGCTTTTTAAGATCGAGCGCCACGCCGCCGCGCCGCCGCGCCGGTGTGGGTGTGAGAGCGAGACAGAGCAATAATACCCGCACTTTATGTTTTGTTAATTTTATCTTGATACCTATTTTCGTTTTAGTCGCAACATATATTATTTACGTAGTGGTTTATATTATCTTTCTATATTTGTTTTATGTTTTTGTATTATATTAGACACAACATGCTTTGGTTTCCGTACGTCACGTCCTAGGCGACCACTGAAAATCAGCGCCGTGCTGTGGGTCTCCCACGGCACAGCAATATGCTGAGTGGAAGCCTTCTTGTCACAGTCACGACATGCATCTGCTTGTACTTACTCGTCATCCTAGTACTGTACTCAAGTTTGGTTTTTAATTTTAATCTTACTTTTCTTTACTAACATAATTTAAATACTTACTAATATTGGATACCGTTAAGGGTTTAATTTAAGATGTAAAAAATTTTTGTATGTCGTTTTTGTGGCGAATAAACACTTTTTCTTTCTTTCTTTCTTTCTTTCTTCTTTCTAATACAAGCCAGGATGTTGTGATGGCAACTTTGGACCGGATTCGATGGAACCAAATTTTCCACTTTAAGGGGTCCAGTGACCAAGATTCTCAGTAATGAGGAATCCATTTAAGAATAAAACACCTTCTTATAAATGGTAACTTATTTTATATTTGTTTCTTTTTCCTAAAAAATAATGAACAATTTAAAAATATCGTTAATTCGTAGAAAACAAAAATGTTCTTGTGGTATTTGGACTTAAATAAAAACCGGCTTAGTGCGAGTCGGACTCGCGCAAGAAGGGTTCCGTACTTGATTCTTCGTATTAAACAAAACTACTAACTAGATCTCGTTTAAACCAATTTTCGGTGGCAGTTTATATGGTAATGTACATAAAATATTTTTTTTAGTTTTATCATTCTCTTTTTTTAGATGTTACAGAGGGGGGACACAGTTTACCACTTTGGAAGTGTCTCTCGCGCAAACTATTCAGTTTAGAAAAAAAATATACTAGAATCCTCAATATCATTTTTGAAGACCTATCTATAAATACCCCACGGGTATGGGTTTGATGAAAAAAACATTTTGAGTTTCAGTTCTAAGTATGGGAAACCCCCAAAATGTATTGTTATTTTTCAATTTTTGTGTGAAAATCTTAATACGGTTCACAGAATGCTACGTACATAGTTCTTATAGTTTCGGGCAAAAGTGGCTGTGACATATGAACGGACAGACATGAAAAATCCATAAAGGTTCAGTTTTTTGCCATTTGGCTACGGAACCCTAAAAAAAGAAAAGAGAATAATTATTTACCTATAAAAGACTCAAATAGCATAGAATGCACCTAATATAATCTAAGCTATTTTACAAACAAATGCAAGATTTCTTAAAAGATCTCGCGGCGTGAAGAGGTTTTGCATAAAAAATAAAACGAATAAGCTCAACTGGCTCTTGGAATCCTTTTCAAGAGCTATTGTGTCTAGCAAGATTTAATGCCTGCCTGGGCAAGATGAAATATATTTTTATAAGTAGTAAGTATGGAAGAAGAGTAACAATAAAATTATACTGAGTTACAGGTGTTATTATTCCTTGTATGGGGCTAAGCTCGGCTGAAAAACAAGAGACAATCTCTAGTTTTCCAGCCGAGCGTTTGAATCTCCTTAAAGGAGTATTGCTGTGAAAGACTCCTTTTTTGCGAGGTAATTCTTCGCTTTTGGTAAAAAACCGGCCAAGTGCGAGTCGGACTCGCTCACGAAGGGTTCCGTACCATTATCGCATAAAACGGCAAAAAAACGTGTTTGTTGGATAGGAGCCCGTCTTAAATATTTATTTTATTCTGTGTTGTTATAGCGGCAACACATCATCTGTGAAAATTTCAACTGTGTAGCTATCACGGTTTATGAGATACAGCCTGGTGACAGATAGACAGACGGGTCGCAGAGTCTTAGTAATAGGGTCCCGTTTTTACCCTTTGGGTACGGAACCCAAAAAAGGGTTATTAGTTTACGCTTGAATTAATGTCCTATGTCTCCTAGATGGGGCAGAGGGCATCCACAAAAGTCCTTCATCGCAAATGGTCTTGAGCTTCACGCTTCACCTTGGTCTTCAATTATTTTACGCAGATACAAAGAGCAAATTGAAACGAGAATAAATAAAATTGAAGATTTCTTATGCAATGACGATACTTGTTTAGCCATGAATGAACTTAGGACAATTAGCATGCTTGTAACAAGCCAACTAGATAAAATTTTTTGTTCATCGCGTAAATTCATAAAATATGCTACAAAGAAATTGCGTATTCCTATTTCGAATTGTGTGCTCAAACATTAGTACTAATATATTCTAAATACCACTACATAAGTTGCGATTTCCTACAGTAGAAACAATTAAATGTTATATCCAAATTTACTCAGTAAATCATTAACTGAATGGTGCATTCAGATTGCTTATACTGCAACTTGCGACTTCATTATTGTGAAACTTTGGGAAACTTCTACCACGCAAACAATTTCTAAAACAATCGAAAATCATCTCTAGTTTGATAGAGCTAAAGTTCACTAAGACGGCAAAGATATCTTTGTACATATCTATGCACGCTTCAAGAAATTTACAAGACCCTGTTGTATCGAAGATATTGCCATTCAATTATACATTCTATTCAGGCGTGATAAAGTCCAGATTTTTAATAGCAAGCAAAGTTTGTATGTAAGTCTGACAATGCACATATTTAGAAGTAATAAGGGGAGTAAAAGTCAGAAGAATTTATTTTTATTAAATTGTCTTTTTATATTTTCCAATTTCCATACTTTGCTTGGTATTAAGGAAAACAGGTTTAATAAGATCCTTATCTATTTGAATTTATGAATATACAATGCTGGAAGTGTGTTTTTGTCGAGGCAAGCAAAATTTTCTGAGTTAATAACTGGTTAAACCAATGCATGCGTGATTACTTTTTACAGGCTATTATTTTATCAAGAGTTAAAACTAAAATTTATTCATTGTTTAATGGCCTATTATTTTTCACTGCTGGGCCATATTTGTCCGGCAGCCTAATTGCGTAAGTATATTATCCAAAGCAAAAGAATCGATTCCTTCCCAAAAACGACTTTACGTATCAATATGCAATACGTAAAGTCGGTTTTGGGAAAGAATCAATTCTTTTGCTTTGGATAATATACTTACGCAATTCGGCTGCGGGTCTCTGTATCTCTTGCTTTCTCCAGCCAATATGTAAGAAATGAGCCCAAATTAAATTGGCGAAACCGGCATGTCCTTGAACCAAAAATTCGAAGACATGTGACATCCATCAACCCGCACTGGGCCCGCGTGGTTGATTACGGCCCATTGCCTCTCACAGAGAGTAGGTCTGTGTCCCAGCAGTGAGTACATTAATAGGCTGATGATGTGGTCCCAAAATCATTGCGATATCGTGTTTTAGGCCAGCCTCGGTGACAACGCCCGTCTTCAGGTACCAATTATGTAACGATGACTATCCTGGTCCATTCGTCCTTATGCATCCAAAAAGTGAAACTACGAGTATGTACTATAAATTAAATTATAATATAGGCAACTAGCAATATACATGTGGCAAGGATAACTGTAAAATTCTGCAACCAACCAAATTGTTCCTATAAATAGAAGTTAAAGTCAACGAAAGAACAACGGGCACAGTTCAAACACCCGAATTCACGATCTTGATTTGTCGAGTCCGAAGCCCTATTCGTTAGGCAATTGTCGCTAAATCTTTCTAAAGCCTTGGTAAATCTGATGGGGTGCTAACCACGAGGTTTTAGACTACGTCACATTCCACCAGCGACAATCAAAAATTTATGACGTGCAGTACTGGGACTAAACGGCAACATCCCGCTGTAGATACTGTGGTAGTGGTAGTGGTAGGGACTCCCTTTTCTCCCATTTGGTCCGTTGTGCGTGGGGACTGTACTGACTAACATAGCCAGCCTAGCTCCGTCCAAAAGCATAGAAGCTTCTTGGGAGCTTCACAGGCTTCTCGGAGCGACGTAACTGTGCCGAGGATTTCTTCGCGTTGAGATGCCACGGCCTCGCATTCCAGGATTACGTGGGCGGCTGATTGTTCGGCGTTAAAACAGCCCCTGCAAAGTGGGCTGTCCGTGGCACCTATGTTGTATAAATGTTTGTTAAGAAGGGTGTGGCCCGTTATTGTCTCTATTATTATTTGAGGTCATTTCTACTCAGGCTGAGGAGTTTTTTAGTTAGACGCGGGTGTACATTTGGCAAAGCCATTTTCGACTGTCTACAGTCTGTTGCCCGTGACCATCTGTTATTGTGTAGTTCTGTTGATCTTTGGCGAATCCACGCACGAAATTGCGAGAAGGGCAAGGGGATAAGCGGCTACGGGCCTAGCACTACCATCTCGGAGCCCCTCTTCGCAAGCTCGTCTGTGGCATCATTGCCTAGGGATCCAAAATGCCCCCTGATCCACTGAAGGGTGATACTCTCCAGGGCGAGGTGGCATTCAAAGATAAGTTTATTGTCGGTAAGTTTATTTTCTAAAGCCTTGAGCACGGCCAGACTATCAGATAGGAAACTGATACCGTGGTTCTGGATGCCTAAGCGCTTTACGGTTTTTGCAGCTTGTGTTAAGGCGACACATTCACATTGCAAAATCGAACTATGATGCCGAGCGGTATGTGAAAGTTAATATTGAGGTCAAGGGAGTGTACGCCAGCACCTGAGCCGTTATTTGTTTTCGAGCCATCTGTATAAATTCGTACTTCTTGGCTCCAGACTGATCCCTTTCTTCCTGTATTGTTTGTATGTTATAGGTTTTGTTGAACATAGGTTGTTTTTGAATTCTGTCTCACGGGGCAGCGATGAGAGGCTGATACTCAATCGCCCGGTCCAGGATTTTAGCGTGTGGACTGGTGAGGTTTTTGCCCCATATGCCTAGATGCATTAGATGCGATCTCAGTAGAGCTTCCGAAAGAGTGGGTCTTAGGATGAACATGGACAAAACCAAGGTGATGTTGAATGCCCATGTTACACCCACTCCTATCAAGGTCGGAGACTCTACACTCGAAGTTGTGGGCGACTGCTGGGCTGGGCAAAGGCCACACTTTCCTCTTTCCATTTAAAGTTAAAATTTATGCGACTTAAAGATTACTGGAAAAATGTGCTTGTGCTATAGGTGCAACTCTGCCAAACCCTGCGGGGAATATTAATTATAAATGTGAAAGGCTGTTGCGTTTTTTGGCTGTGTGTATGTTTGTTACTCAATCACGCCAGAATGGCTGAACGGACATGGATGAAATTTGGCACAGAGATTAATAATTATAGTCAGGTATAGCACACAGGATTCTTTTTATCCCTTGAATATGTTATGGCAGAAGCTAGTCTATACTTCTATACTAAAACTAATATAAGTACTAGTACTAATCCATACTTAATATTATAAATAGGAAAGTAACTCTGTCTGTCTGTTACCTTTTCACGCTTAAACCACTAAACCGATTTAGATGCAAGTTGGTATGGAGGTAGTTTGAGACCCGGGACATAGGCTACTTTTTTTTCATAAAACTCTAAGGAGGGGACCATGGAGGTGGGGTAGTTTTGTCTGAAACCTCTTATTATGGCTTAAACCGCTGAACCGATTTAAATAACATTTGGTATGGAGATAGTTTCAGATCCTAGGAAGGGCAAAGTTTTTTTTTTCATAAAACACGACTGGGGAGACATGGGGGATGGGGCGTTAGTTTTGTATGAAACTTCTTAATAAGGCTTAAACCGATGAATCGATTTGGATGGAATTTGGTATGGAGATAGTACAGCTTCCTTTACTTCAAAAGACTCCAGTTTCCAACCAAACTTAGTTTTGCTTTTGCTCAAGGGTAGCAGAGTAGAGGTTTTTTTTTATTTTTTTTGTTTGTAATGGGTTTGCTCTTGACTCTAGTCTAGGTCATAGGTGACAGAGACAGAGTCTACGATGGAGTGAGCTTACCCAGAAGAAGCCTGTTCACTCTAACTTTGAAGAGATTCGGGTTGACTGCGTTCGGAAACACAGACGCAGGTAGTGAGTTCCATTCATTCGCTGTGCGCATTATAAAGGATGTTTGGAAGCGCTTGGTTCGAATTTGTGGAATGGCAACAAGGTAAGGATGATAACTTGCAGTGCGTCTAGATGTCCGATGGAAGAAGGGGGCTGGTGGGATGAGGTCGTGGAGTTCTTGAGCACACTCACCGAAGTACAGTCTGTAGAAGACCGACAAGCAGGCAACTTTGCGGCGATGAGCCAAGCTGTGAAGCTTGGCGTCCACCAGTTCAACGTCGCCAATGAGCCTCTTGGCTCTGCGTTCCACTGAGTCAAGCGCGGCAAGCTGATACTTAGCTGAACCATCCCAAAGGTGGCTGCAATACTCCATGCAGGATCGGACTTGTGCTTTGTATAGGGTTAAAAGCTGTCCAGGCGTAATGTATCGCTTCACTTTATTTAGGATGCCTAGTTTTTTTGCCGCGATTTGGGCTTTGTTCTCAATGGAGGAGCCGAAGTTGAGACTGGATGTCAACTCCATGCCTAGGAGCTCGAGCCGATCAGTCACAGGAACAGACGTACCGTACTCGAAAATACTCCTTTTTGCGGTAAAAAGACACGCCTGTGTTTTGGTGGCGTTAAAGGAGACCAGATTGTCATCACCCCACTGGGAGACAAGGCTTCAGGTCAAATCTGTCCGCTCCACCATAGCCTCTCTCAAGGAAAGAACTTCATCCACGCTGGTTTTTGCGCTGGACAAGTAACTCTCTGAAACAGTACTGTCATCTGCGTACCCAACAATACCAGGCTGAAGTAGGTCATTGATGTGCAGTAGGAAAAGAGTTGCAGAGAGAACAGACCCCTGAGGAATTCCGGCATCAATAGCCATAAGGTCTGAGGAGCAGCCGTCAATGACTACTCGGATCGAGGTGCATTTGGGAAAGCCATGCTTTACCCACGGCCAGCTAAATGTAGCTGCTGATGTTCGCGTATGTCCAGGGACCAGAATGAGTATGTATTAGCACCAAACGAAAAGAAAATACAACATAGTACTCGTATATAGCAGCGTCGTAAAATGTTGTACCCGTGATTAACGGCATAATTAAAGAATGTCAATTAACTGTAGATAAAATTTATGATAGAGTGGTATCTTCAATTCGCAGCAAAGCAGAACCTATGACTCTGCAGTTTATTTGTTTTATTTTGTTACCATTTAACCTATACCTGTATTGACCAACGTCTTCAATTTGTGGGCGTCGATGGCCAAATTATCACTATGAAGAATAGCACAAAACAATCAAAGGATTCAAGGGGACCATTTTGATTAAAATAAAACTGCAACATTGGATTTTTCTCATTCTGTATGTCGACAACCAGAATTGATTAACAAAATCTATATTAACGCGGTCGAAGCAAGTTTGTTATAAATGCGAGAGTTTAGATGTGTAAATGTCACTCAATCACGCGAAAATGGCTGAACGGATCTGAATGAAATTTGGAACAGAGAAAATTTTTTGTCAGGAATAGCACAAAGGATACGTTGTATACCGGGAAGACATTCTCTCGGGATAAAAGATGAGATTTTCAACCTTCAAGCAGGCGAAGCTGCTGGCAGAAGCTAGTGTTATTATAATAAAGTCTTGTCTTGTTCCAGATGTTTCGGTAAACAAGTTTGATGTGTGCTGTTTACTTTGAGTCGAGTAAGATGTATCTAACATCTTAGGTAATGTTTAATTTAGTAGGTTTCCAAAATTGAGGAATACTATCTAAACGTTTAATATTGAAACGAGGTAAAATTGCTTGTCAGAGGTATTCCCTGGATGTATTGAGTCGATAAAAAATTTGGTCAGTGATAGAAATCTAAGTTACACTAAATATACGGTTCCTGTAGATAGGCCTTAGGACCAATCCCGTGGAAAAAAGGTCGTTGTGTAGATAATAATTGTTCAGTTACAGCTTTGAAATGGAGGTGAGTATAAGATTTGGTTTTAACATTTTATTTACTGACAAATAATAAGTATGTGGGTGTCCTTTTGATGCACATCTTCTCCTAAGGCTTAACACCCATCGCGATTTTTAGCCGCGCGGATTTTATTTGTGCGAATTTTTATCCGCGTACTGAATCGTAACTAACAGGCACTGCGGATAAAATGCCGCACAATTTTTGTCTGTTTCTAACTGTTCATAGAGCTCAAAATATTCGCGCGATTTTAAACCGCGCCGGTGCGGTGGATTTTGTGGCAAAACATGGATTTCTTGTGATATTATGTTCTCGTGATTTTTTTACCGCAATGCGTGCAGTTTTATACAATCCTGTGTCGCAGAATGTGCGGGCAAAATCGTGTGAATAAAACCACAGTGCATGCTAAACCTTACCCTTCGCTGAAATCAGTCGCGATTATATGTACTACTACTACTACTGTCTTCTCTGTTCTGTGGTGGGAACCATAATGCAGTAACGTTCTTACAGTAGGCTGCAGGCCAGGTACACAATATACTTTGATCTTACGCTGGCCTAACTGGGTACGGAGTTACAATAGAATTCGAGGCCAGTTCATGCTGGTTTTGTTTCCGCTAGCGTGCGACCGTACCAGAGGCATCACAGGAGTGTTCGTCCAACCAGATAGTATATGGTCACTGTTGTTTGTGAATATCTGTAGTATACATAGGCTACGAAAGCATCGCAGATGTGTTAATATCCCAGAGAAAAGATGAAAGGAATCTCGTGCCCGTAAAACACTGGCACCTAGATTCTGTACACAGCAACATGGCTTGGCGACAGAAATAGGAAGTCCTTCCACGAATGGGGTCAAATAAGTAGTTACATTAAGGGTCAAAAGTGCAGTCACACTTTACAATTAATAAAAAAATACAAAAATCCCGACTGCTTAAAAAGCGAACTAAAAAGAGATAAACAAGAAGAATACGGAATATCTTTCAAATTGGTCCCATATTGGAGGAGAAAAGAGATGAGAACCAAACCTCGAATGATGACTTTTTACTAAGGAAATTCAGTCGGCGCTCTCTGCTCCCGTTTCCTCTTAACTGTACATATATATGATAAATCTTTCTGTCACTGAATTAAACTAAAAACTGAATTGGTTAATGTAGAAAAATATATTAGTATCAATTTTTTTTCAATTATTCTTTTTTATTAATACGGATAATTATATTAGAAGGAAAGAAGATTCTTTACTAGAGGCCTTCCAGGAAATATAGCACTTAAGTACTTTTGTTTTGCTATTTCTACAGCTACTAGCAGCGGCTTCGTCTGCATGAATGTCGAAAATTAACCCAAAGCAAGGTTCTAATGGAATAAAGAGAGATAGAGACAGTGGTGGCCCAGTGGTATTGGCTGCGACTTACAAGTTGTAGGTCGTGGGTTCGAACCCAGGCAGGCGCTTTACTTTGTGTAAATTATTTCATCACCACTGCTCTCAAAAACGGTGAAGAAAAACATCGTGGGGAAACCGGCATGTCCTAGAATCAAAATTCGAAGACATGTGACATCCACCAATCCGCAATGGGCCCGCGTGGTGGATTACGGCCCATCCCCTCTCACAGAGAGGAGGCCTGTGTCCCAGCAGTGGGAACTTTAATAGGCTGATGATGAGATGTGTGCTGTGAATGGAATAAAAGTATGATATGCCCTTATACATAGTCTACGTGTATGCCAAGTTTTATCTAAATCCATTCAGCATTTGACACATGATTCACAAACATTCAAACATTGATACTTTTATAATTCCTATAGTAATATTTCCACGAAAATAATACTTACATAGACAGCTGAACATTCAATAAAAGACTACACCGAATGAATTTAAAAACAGATTTGAGAAACTCATAAATCCAATGCGAACCTGAAATAAGATTTTATAAAACTGGTTCATAAAATAGATTTCCATGTCAAGAGCTTACTTTTTTAATTTCCTTAACATCCAAAAAGAATGTCTCGAGCTGTGGTAGGGTTGTACCTAGATATAATCCGGTGGACTGCTTGTAAATAAATGTGGGACAGGGTTGGATAGCTGGTGGAAAATAGGTAGGAGTCATTATTAGTTTTGATGCCTTAAGAGGTTGGTTTAGGCGGAAAGTATGCGGTTTTTCTGCATAATAATATTATTGGCTTGTACCACAGAGAAACTTATATATACGCTTGTACAGGAATATACTCCCTCCGTCGAATTTACGGGCCCCGTCCAAAAGTAGAGAGCAGTGGTGGCCCAGTGGTATCGGCCGCGACTTACAAGTTGTAGGTCGTGGGTTCGAGCCCAGGCAGGCGCTTTACTTTGTGTAAATTATTTCATCACCACTGCACTCAAAACGGCAAAGGAAAACATCGTGAGGAAATCGGCATGTTCTAGAACCAAAAATTCGAAGACATGTGACATCCACCAACCCGCACTGGGCCCGCGTGGTGGATAATGGCCCATTCCCTCTCAAAGAGAGGAGGCCTCTGTCCCAGCAGTGGGAACATTAATAGGCTGGTGATGATGTGATGTGATGTCCAAAAGTACTCCGAAACTTCGAAGTTAAAAAAACAAGTGCTAAGTCCAAATTTTTCGGACGGCTTAAAACACATCGGGAGTAGGTACATACAGCTGCAGAGAAACTTCACCCCCTAGAAGTATATAAAAAGCGACATCTATGGGCCCACAATGAAGTTTGTTTTCTGTTGTTATTGACATCGATTCCACAAGTAAGCGTGTAAGATACCCATTTAATAATAATTGTTTATGTTATTGATACAATATTAAAATCCTGTTGTGAGTTTTCAGAAAAAGTGTAATGTTTATTAAACACATTTTAAGTTTAAAAATAGCATTAGGTAGGATGCGATGGATATTACCTAGCGGTCGCTTGCATGAGCGCCGTCAGTTTTTTTTATTTCTAGTTCGAATATCTTAGCAGTTTAATTGATATCACAGAGATGGCGCTCACGCGGCGCACGTAAACATCGTAGTTTATCCTCCTGTCCTTAGATGTCGCTTTTGATAAATTTCTAGGGGTGAGGATTCTCTGCTGCTGTATGTACAATTGGCAAATTGTGTTGTCATTAATTAGTAGTTCGGGCCTCGAACGAATCATGCGTCCGTTTGTAATACGGAGTAGGAAACGCCCGTAGCGAAGGCAGAAACTACGAACTATGTGCTTAGGAAGTAGACCCTCAGGTTTTCAGTCCAACTTAGCTTCATCATGATAACTTAATAAGGTGAAGCGACGATCTTCATAGTGGCTAGTAGAGGCTGGATAACTGTTGCCGAGAATCGAAATGGATAGAATGCAATAGAATAAGATAGAATTTATCAAGAAAATCATTGTCGTTGCAATGCAAATCATTTTGGTTCAACATACTCAAACAGAGGTTCTCATTAAATTGTTGTTTATCATTTAATTGAACTTTGGTTTTAGACGTAATTTATTGTGCAGCTTTTACAATATACCTACCTAGCTACCTAAAATCTCTTCAAGCATCGTTTTACTTTTCTTCACAACGTCGGAGCATACAAACCCATCTGAAATAGTACATTGTGATACAAGGGTGGGAAGTAGGTTATTGCAAACGAGCTGTCATTAACAAGCCCGAGCCGAAGGTGAGGGTTTTTAATGACACGAGTTTGCAATAACCTACACACCCGTGTATCACACGACGTTTTTCAATACAGTTGTGAGAAACAGTAAAAACAAATCAAAGAATTAGATTTGTTTATTAACAAAAAATAAAATTTTCAATATGGCGCGTTTTTGCAACTGGACATATTTTTTTACAAAGAAAACAGCCTATACAGCCTATTCGATTTTTGACAAACGTTAATGTGAAAATAATTAACTTAAAACTGTTAATTAAACATATTAAAAAACTTTTAAAAAAAAATGAGAATTCAATGCTAAAACGTACGGAATCATTAATTTTTCCTCGTATAAAATCGTATCCCATTTTATTCTATGTATGAAAACTCCTTGCTACTAAACTTTTATAATAGACTTTTTTAAATTGACGTTTTTGCAACTGGACTTATTTTTTTACAACGATATCATCCTATACAGCTATACAGCCTATTCGATTTTTGACAAATGTTGATGTGAAAATAATTAAATTAAAACTGGTAATTAAATATATTAAACAACCATTTATAAGACTTTTGAGAATTCAATGCTAAAACGTACGGAATCGTTCATTTTTCCTCTTAGAAAATCTATCCCATTTTATTCTATGTTTGAAAACTCCTTGCTCCTAAACTTTTTTAAATTGACTTATAAATTTAAAACTAAACTGCAAACATAATGATCGAGCTCGTAAACAAAAGTCACGACCGCGTAACAGAAAGATGCCTATGCGTAAGATTTAACTTTCGAATCATAATTATAGCCTCTGAAAGTACGCCATGTTTAACAACTGTATTGAAAAATATATTTTAATAAAAGCGCATGATGCAGCGGTCGTGAGCACCATAAAATCTTGCTAATAACCGAATAGTGTAAGCTTAGTTGTGGAAACCTGAACTGGCACGTTATAACATCGTGTTTATTTAAAAGAATTTAGATGATGAATATAAGAGGTTTTTTTTACTAAATCCTTGACCAAATATTAATTAACCTTATTTTACACTATGTATTAAGTCATTAGAAAGTAAATTAGACTTATTTACCCCCTAAGTAGTCAAGCGCGAGCCTATCAATAATGTAAAAAAACCAGCCAAGTGCGAGTTGGACTCGCGCACCGAGGGTTCCGTACGCACCTCAGCTTAAAAGTATTATAGATTTGAGTATTTGATATGAATTTCAATTTAATACCTCTACGCGTTAAAATAAAATTATTAAAAATATTTTTATTATATTTTTATTTTATCTGTGCTATAAGACGTTGCTTCGTACCAAATTTCAAAATTCTGAGTTCACGGGAAGTTCCCTGTAGGTTTTGATTCCCTTACGAGTGTCGAAAAGTTGCGGAAATTTGTGGCGTAAACGGCTGTATCTTTTGATTGCGTTGGCTTAGAAGTTTGATGTTCACAGCTTTAAGGGACAGTAGACCTGAGTATTTGATATGAATTTCAGCTTGATACCTCCACAAGTGCCTGAGAAAAAGGGTCTTGACAGACAGACAGACGGACGGACGGACGGACAACAAAGTGATCCTATAAGGGTTCGGTTTTTTTCCTTTCGAGGTACGGAACCCTAAAAAGAAAAAAAAAATGATCTTATTTTTCTCCGCGGCTTTGCTCCCGTAGTCCCATGTCCTAAATACCACAGCAACTGTGCATTTTTCGGGATAAAAAGTCTATGGCACTCAACATTTAAGTGTTGCCTTTAATCAAAGACAAAAAAAACGAAGAGGTATATTTCAGAGACATGTGGATAAAAAGTCCAGATTGTCAACAGTTTGGGCCGCCAGCAGCCTTGAAAAGCTGTTCATTATTGGCAAACTAGACGGAAAGAAAGCACGAGGCCAGTCGATAATACGATGGTTTGGCCAAGTGGAAGAAGCTAAATATAATACAAGCCAGGATGTTGTGATGGCAACTTTGGACCGGATTCGATGGAACCAAATTTTCCACTTTAAGGGGTCCAGTGACCAAGATTCTCAGTAATGAGGAATCCATTTAAGAATAAAACACCTTCTTATAAATGGTAACTTATTTTATATTTGTTTCTTTTTCCTAAAAAATAATGAACAATTTAAAAATATCGTTAATTCGTAGAAAACAAAAATGTTCTTGTGGTATTTGGACTTAAATAAAAACCGGCTTAGTGCGAGTCGGACTCGCGCAAGAAGGGTTCCGTACTTGATTCTTCGTATTAAACAAAACTACTAACTAGATCTCGTTTAAACCAATTTTCGGTGGCAGTTTATATGGTAATGTACATAAAATATTTTTTTTAGTTTTATCATTCTCTTTTTTTAGATGTTACAGAGGGGGGACACAGTTTACCACTTTGGAAGTGTCTCTCGCGCAAACTATTCAGTTTAGAAAAAAAATATACTAGAATCCTCAATATCATTTTTGAAGACCTATCTATAAATACCCCACGGGTATGGGTTTGATGAAAAAAACATTTTGAGTTTCAGTTCTAAGTATGGGAAACCCCCAAAATGTATTGTTATTTTTCAATTTTTGTGTGAAAATCTTAATACGGTTCACAGAATGCTACGTACATAGTTCTTATAGTTTCGGGCAAAAGTGGCTGTGACATATGAACGGACAGACATGAAAAATCCATAAAGGTTCAGTTTTTTGCCATTTGGCTACGGAACCCTAAAAAAAGAAAAGAGAATAATTATTTACCTATAAAAGACTCAAATAGCATAGAATGCACCTAATATAATCTAAGCTATTTTACAAACAAATGCAAGATTTCTTAAAAGATCTCGCGGCGTGAAGAGGTTTTGCATAAAAAATAAAACGAATAAGCTCAACTGGCTCTTGGAATCCTTTTCAAGAGCTATTGTGTCTAGCAAGATTTAATGCCTGCCTGGGCAAGATGAAATATATTTTTATAAGTAGTAAGTATGGAAGAAGAGTAACAATAAAATTATACTGAGTTACAGGTGTTATTATTCCTTGTATGGGGCTAAGCTCGGCTGAAAAACAAGAGACAATCTCTAGTTTTCCAGCCGAGCGTTTGAATCTCCTTAAAGGAGTATTGCTGTGAAAGACTCCTTTTTTGCGAGGTAATTCTTCGCTTTTGGTAAAAAACCGGCCAAGTGCGAGTCGGACTCGCTCACGAAGGGTTCCGTACCATTATCGCATAAAACGGCAAAAAAACGTGTTTGTTGGATAGGAGCCCGTCTTAAATATTTATTTTATTCTGTGTTGTTATAGCGGCAACACATCATCTGTGAAAATTTCAACTGTGTAGCTATCACGGTTTATGAGATACAGCCTGGTGACAGATAGACAGACGGGTCGCAGAGTCTTAGTAATAGGGTCCCGTTTTTACCCTTTGGGTACGGAACCCAAAAAAGGGTTATTAGTTTACGCTTGAATTAATGTCCTATGTCTCCTAGATGGGGCAGAGGGCATCCACAAAAGTCCTTCATCGCAAATGGTCTTGAGCTTCACGCTTCACCTTGGTCTTCAATTATTTTACGCAGATACAAAGAGCAAATTGAAACGAGAATAAATAAAATTGAAGATTTCTTATGCAATGACGATACTTGTTTAGCCATGAATGAACTTAGGACAATTAGCATGCTTGTAACAAGCCAACTAGATAAAATTTTTTGTTCATCGCGTAAATTCATAAAATATGCTACAAAGAAATTGCGTATTCCTATTTCGAATTGTGTGCTCAAACATTAGTACTAATATATTCTAAATACCACTACATAAGTTGCGATTTCCTACAGTAGAAACAATTAAATGTTATATCCAAATTTACTCAGTAAATCATTAACTGAATGGTGCATTCAGATTGCTTATACTGCAACTTGCGACTTCATTATTGTGAAACTTTGGGAAACTTCTACCACGCAAACAATTTCTAAAACAATCGAAAATCATCTCTAGTTTGATAGAGCTAAAGTTCACTAAGACGGCAAAGATATCTTTGTACATATCTATGCACGCTTCAAGAAATTTACAAGACCCTGTTGTATCGAAGATATTGCCATTCAATTATACATTCTATTCAGGCGTGATAAAGTCCAGATTTTTAATAGCAAGCAAAGTTTGTATGTAAGTCTGACAATGCACATATTTAGAAGTAATAAGGGGAGTAAAAGTCAGAAGAATTTATTTTTATTAAATTGTCTTTTTATATTTTCCAATTTCCATACTTTGCTTGGTATTAAGGAAAACAGGTTTAATAAGATCCTTATCTATTTGAATTTATGAATATACAATGCTGGAAGTGTGTTTTTGTCGAGGCAAGCAAAATTTTCTGAGTTAATAACTGGTTAAACCAATGCATGCGTGATTACTTTTTACAGGCTATTATTTTATCAAGAGTTAAAACTAAAATTTATTCATTGTTTAATGGCCTATTATTTTTCACTGCTGGGCCATATTTGTCCGGCAGCCTAATTGCGTAAGTATATTATCCAAAGCAAAAGAATCGATTCCTTCCCAAAAACGACTTTACGTATCAATATGCAATACGTAAAGTCGGTTTTGGGAAAGAATCAATTCTTTTGCTTTGGATAATATACTTACGCAATTCGGCTGCGGGTCTCTGTATCTCTTGCTTTCTCCAGCCAATATGTAAGAAATGAGCCCAAATTAAATTGGCGAAACCGGCATGTCCTTGAACCAAAAATTCGAAGACATGTGACATCCATCAACCCGCACTGGGCCCGCGTGGTTGATTACGGCCCATTGCCTCTCACAGAGAGTAGGTCTGTGTCCCAGCAGTGAGTACATTAATAGGCTGATGATGTGGTCCCAAAATCATTGCGATATCGTGTTTTAGGCCAGCCTCGGTGACAACGCCCGTCTTCAGGTACCAATTATGTAACGATGACTATCCTGGTCCATTCGTCCTTATGCATCCAAAAAGTGAAACTACGAGTATGTACTATAAATTAAATTATAATATAGGCAACTAGCAATATACATGTGGCAAGGATAACTGTAAAATTCTGCAACCAACCAAATTGTTCCTATAAATAGAAGTTAAAGTCAACGAAAGAACAACGGGCACAGTTCAAACACCCGAATTCACGATCTTGATTTGTCGAGTCCGAAGCCCTATTCGTTAGGCAATTGTCGCTAAATCTTTCTAAAGCCTTGGTAAATCTGATGGGGTGCTAACCACGAGGTTTTAGACTACGTCACATTCCACCAGCGACAATCAAAAATTTATGACGTGCAGTACTGGGACTAAACGGCAACATCCCGCTGTAGATACTGTGGTAGTGGTAGTGGTAGGGACTCCCTTTTCTCCCATTTGGTCCGTTGTGCGTGGGGACTGTACTGACTAACATAGCCAGCCTAGCTCCGTCCAAAAGCATAGAAGCTTCTTGGGAGCTTCACAGGCTTCTCGGAGCGACGTAACTGTGCCGAGGATTTCTTCGCGTTGAGATGCCACGGCCTCGCATTCCAGGATTACGTGGGCGGCTGATTGTTCGGCGTTAAAACAGCCCCTGCAAAGTGGGCTGTCCGTGGCACCTATGTTGTATAAATGTTTGTTAAGAAGGGTGTGGCCCGTTATTGTCTCTATTATTATTTGAGGTCATTTCTACTCAGGCTGAGGAGTTTTTTAGTTAGACGCGGGTGTACATTTGGCAAAGCCATTTTCGACTGTCTACAGTCTGTTGCCCGTGACCATCTGTTATTGTGTAGTTCTGTTGATCTTTGGCGAATCCACGCACGAAATTGCGAGAAGGGCAAGGGGATAAGCGGCTACGGGCCTAGCACTACCATCTCGGAGCCCCTCTTCGCAAGCTCGTCTGTGGCATCATTGCCTAGGGATCCAAAATGCCCCCTGATCCACTGAAGGGTGATACTCTCCAGGGCGAGGTGGCATTCAAAGATAAGTTTATTGTCGGTAAGTTTATTTTCTAAAGCCTTGAGCACGGCCAGACTATCAGATAGGAAACTGATACCGTGGTTCTGGATGCCTAAGCGCTTTACGGTTTTTGCAGCTTGTGTTAAGGCGACACATTCACATTGCAAAATCGAACTATGATGCCGAGCGGTATGTGAAAGTTAATATTGAGGTCAAGGGAGTGTACGCCAGCACCTGAGCCGTTATTTGTTTTCGAGCCATCTGTATAAATTCGTACTTCTTGGCTCCAGACTGATCCCTTTCTTCCTGTATTGTTTGTATGTTATAGGTTTTGTTGAACATAGGTTGTTTTTGAATTCTGTCTCACGGGGCAGCGATGAGAGGCTGATACTCAATCGCCCGGTCCAGGATTTTAGCGTGTGGACTGGTGAGGTTTTTGCCCCATATGCCTAGATGCATTAGCCTGATGGCGGCTAGCGCCGCCTCTTGCTGTATATACAGGTCCAGGGGTGTTAATTGTAGGGCTATCTCCATGGCTGCTGTTGGGGTGGTTCTCATGCAGCCAGTGATAGCTGAACAGGCCTGTCGTTAGAACCGTTGGAGTCGGGCGATGGTGGTCGAGAGTTCTGTTCTCATCCACCAAACCAGAGCGCCATAAGCCAACATCGGCCTGATCACCGCTGTGTATAGCCACAGAGTAATCTTTGGAGAGAGCCACCAAGTTTTTCCTAACATTTTTTTACACTGGAAGAGTGCAATTTTGCATTTGTTGAGTTTGTAGTCAAGATGCTTGTTCCAGAGTAATTTGCTATCAAGGATCACCCCCAAGTACTTGACCTCTTCTTTTAGTGTTAAATTTGTGTTAAAAAGTTTTGGGAGCCTATGTGGTCCAAAACTTCGTTTGTTAGTGAACATTATTAGTTCCATTTTTGAGAGGTTAACCGATAGATCATGCTTTGTGCACCAGTTCTAAATTATTTTGAAGGCTCTTTTCATGAGATCACATAAGATGCCCTCAAATTGCCCCGAAATTAGAATTGCTATGTCATCTGCATAACCTACCGAGAAAAGACTGCTGGCGTTGAGCTCTGCAATGAGCTCATTTACGACCAAATTCCACAGAAGTGGTGACAGCACCCCACCTTGTGGGCAGCCCCTACTCACGATTCCTCGTGTGGTAGTGTTCACAGTGAATTGAATAGCACGGTTTTTTGCATTGTTAATCCATTCAACGAGCGTCGGTGCAACACCGTGCATGACGAGTGCTTGCCCGATGCTGGTGAAATTAGTTTTATCAAAAGCGCCTTCAATATCAATGAAAGCGGCTAAGGTTGGATTTTTGTTTTTGAAAGCGCTTCCCACGCGTGAGACTACAAATACTGTAGATACTGTAAATATCACCTAGTTTAATGCCGTGGGATGGGTGATCCCAGCAGCATTTTAGTAAAAAAACCGTTACAAAACGTTTTTTTACAATGCCGTGTGAACGCAGTTCTCGTTTTCGGTAGCTCGTCTTGTAAATTTTTTACAACTTGGACTTTTTGACCAAGGTTATTGCTGTTAGAACATCACTTCATTTACACTCTAGAAAAAGTGACATTCTGAGCCTCATTCTAGCAACCCCCAAAGTGGGGGTGTGGCAATCAGTGTTCTAGAGCCTCTCCATGCTTTAGCGGTAGCGCTTTCGACCACAACAAAGAGTCAATTAAAATAATAATAATCTTGTTACCATTACGCACTGAAAAAAACAAAAACTACATAAAACAAAAACATAACTTCTTGGAACTAGATTTTTCTTCAAACCATTTTATTATAAGTAGGCAGATAGTTATGAAACTAATATTCTAAGTCGTTCAAATAAGTATAATTAAATAACATAATATTTACTAGCTTCTACCAGCGGCTTCGCCCGCGTGAAAAGTGTTTTATCATCCGATGGGAACATTATACCGGGATTATAAAAGTTAATTTAAAAATCAAAAACCCTACTGCTTAATAAGTGAACTAAAAAGATGTAAACAAGTAGAAAATCATGCTGTGCAGTTGGATGATCAGGTGGTCAGCCAGCTCGCGAATATGTATCCTCCGACTTCACTTATTAAGCAGTCGGGTTTTTGATTTTTAAATTAACTTTTTCTATTTACAACTTTTTAGTTATAACTTTTTGCCGAATATATTTTAAACATATAAGTGGTATATATTTTTGTAACCACCTCTTAAAACCCTTTATTTTGATACCCCACTCGATGGGTATGGAAGAAAAAAAAAATTGAGATCCTTTTTTTTAACATCTGTTATTTAAGAATACTCGGGCGGTGAATACGTATTTAACAATGTCTTAGTTATATAAATCCGTCCAGCGGTTTTCAAGATATGAGGAAATAAAGAATATTACATACATACATACATACCAACAAACAAGATACGCGCGAAAAACATAACCTTTTCCTTGCAGTCGGGTAAAAAGTAGCCTTGTAGTATTCCAGACTACAATCTATCTCTGTTCCAAATTTCATGCAGATCCGTTCAGTTGTTCTGGGTAACAAACACACATCCACATATCCAACCAAACTTTCTCAGTTATAATATCACTAAGATTATTAAGATTTAAATATTACCGAGAACTTTAGTATTATCTTGATCATTCTCATATGGTATATTTTGGGAGAAAGCTATTAAGAGGCAATTTTGCTATTAACATTGAGTCTTGTCAGTATAATTATGATGTAAAAATCTCATGGTGAAAACTTAGATACAGTGAGCAGCTGTCATTCCACCATCCCATCGAATGTGGAAACCTCTTACCGTAAATGCTTAGGGAAGTTAGCTTGAAGTGAGCTGTCATTGGACCAGCCCATCAATTGTGGAAACCTCTTACCGTAAAAGCTTAGGTGAAGTGCGGTTGAAGTGAGCTGTCATTCCATCGGTCGGTCGATTGTGGAAACCTCTTACCGTAAAAGCTTAGGTGAAGTGAGCTTGAAGTGGGCTGTCATTCCACCCTAGCTTATCGATTGTGGAAACCTCTTACCGTAAAAGCTTAGGTGAAGTGAGCTTGAAGTGAGCCGTCATTCCACTGGTCCGTCGATTGTGGAAACCTCTTACCGTAAAAACTTAGGCGAAGTGAGCTTGAAGTGAGCTGTCATTCCACTAGTCCGTCGATTGTGGAAACCTCTTACCGTATGAACTTAGGTGAAGTGAGCTTGAAGTGAGCCGTCATTCCACTGGTCCGTCGATTGTGGAAACCTCTTACCGTAAAAACTTAGGCGAAGTGAGCTTGAAGTGAGCTGTCATTCCACTAGTCCGTCGATTGTGGAAACCTCTTACCGTAAAAACTTAGGTGAAGTGAGGTTGAAGTAAGCTGTCATTCCACCAGCCCATTGATCGTTTTTTTTAAATTGAATTTTTCTAGTGACATTTGATTGCTTCATTTGTTGTTTCATTGTTATTTGCCACGCGGTGAAATTGAAAAGGCAAAATAGATTGTGTTGTTAATTATAAATTATATTTACAAGTAAATGTGTGTTATCAAGCTTGTGATTTGCATGCCTTAAGGTGTAATATGGTTGGACTGGGCTATATTTTTAACAACTCTATGTAATTACCCATATTAGCAAATAAATGATTATGAATTATTGTGAAAACCTCTTACCGTATGAACTTAGGTGAAGTGAGCTTGAAGTGAGCTGTCATTCCACCAGCTCATCGTTTGTGGAAACCTCTTACATCTCTTAAATGATTGAAAAAGTTCTCGCATTGATTATTCATTTCTAATCATGTCCTTAGTTATATGACTATACGGATATCAATCCCTAAATTTGAAAAATAATCTAAAATTAATTACTGTTGATTATTTGATTATTTTAAGAGAGCAGTGGTGGCCCAGTGGTGCAGCCTGAGATCTGACACCAATCTTGCCAAGAGGTATCGTGTTACCCAGTTACTGGGTTGTGGAGGTCGGATAGGCCGTCGCACCGTGTAAAAACAATGGTACTCAGCTGAATCCGGTAAGTCTGGAAGCTGACCCCAATATTGACCCCAGTTGGAAAAAGGCTAGGCAGATTGATTGAGTGGTGGCCCAGTGGTATCGGCCGCGACTTACAAGTTGTAGGTCGTGGGTCCGAGCCCAGGTAGGCGCTTTACTTTGTGTAAATTATTTCATCACCACTGCTCTCAAAACGGTGAAGGGAAACATCGTGAGGAAACCAGCATGTCCTAGAACCAAAAATTCGAAGACATGTGACACCCACCAACCCGCACTTGGCCCGCGTGGTGGATTACGGCCCATTCCCTCTAACAGAGACGAGGCCTGTGTCCCAGCAGTGGAAACATTAATACGCTGATGATTATGCGATGATTTGATGTGAATATTTGACAGATACTCGATGGTGCGGTATAGTTTTTATGGACCAAGTGATTAATACGGCATTGACGAGAGAATTTTATTTCACATTCAATTAAAATTTACATAGTATAAAATACTTAATTAATAATAACTATATATACACTTAAATAAAAATACAATAAAGCAACAAACGCGTATAAAAGGGCAGGGGTCATAGGGCGTTATTCAGAATGCCCAAAAAAATTTAGTAATGTTCACATGACTAGGCAATATGCTAAAATCTATTGGAATAATTAAATTGACCGGACTTTCTAAATCCCATCACGTATTGGGTCGGGTAATAATAATATGTGTTGTTATAAATTATTTTAATGTTGACATTGATTTTAATATAGAATAGGTAAGTGCGATTATTAGTTAAGGAACAAAGTTGACGGATTCTCTTATTTCTGTCTGCAGGGTCTAAAGTAACCTAACATGAAGGAGATGACGTCATCCCCTTCGAACCTAACCAATTCGAGTCGGGGCCCCCCGACTAGCTCTTCGCTTGCTCTTGGACTAATTCATTGACCATAATTATGGAATTGCCCAACCGTTACGTAGCAATATTTATAACGACCAGACAATATGATGAATATAGAAATTTAAATCAGTATTCATTACGTCAACAATAATCAAACTTATCGAAGTAAATACCTTTCCTTGCCAAAAGATACACGATCTAGCCACAAGGCCCACAAGACATTGGATAGCACACTCAGAACGTTTAGCTTACACATCCAATTCACACACATCCGATTTCTAGTCCTGAATCGAGGCACATCACCGCAAAACAACCGTGCTGTGAAAGCGTTCAATGGATGTTGGTATACACCCTCAGATTCTCTTAGAACTACAGGAATTCTGGAGGCCATATTAGCCGTAGAACCGCTGACCGTTGGAGTAGACGGGTTCTTGAATGGAGACCGCGATCTAGTAAACGTAAGGTAGGAAGCGCTCGGGGCCCGAGTGCCGCCTGTAGGTGGCTCTACGTAGGGATCGTGCGATCGATGGCCCTGTATGGGCCCCGATCTGGGCGACTGACCTGACGGCCAGCAGCATAGCTGTTTTGCGGAAGCCGCAGAGAGCGATGGCCGTCAGAGTCATCAGGTGGTGTCGCAAGATCTTCTACGAGGCGGCTTGTGTACTGGCCGGATCCCCGCCCTGGGACCTGGAGGCGAAGGTACTCGCGTCACTGTATCGGTGGCGCGAGGAAGCGAGTGGCGAAGCGCCGATGCAGCGACTTATGGAGTTGCGTCGGTCACAGCTTCGCGAGGTCCTGGGGGCGGTATGGCGGGACAGGCTTTCACGCCCTACCTTAGGTCTCATTACCATCGAGGTGGTCCGGCCAGTGCTCGAGCGCTGGCTCGGGAGGAGACACGGCACCCTGTCGTTTGCGCGTTTCGCAGCAGACGCGCCGGGCGTTGGCCGAGGGCGGACAAAACCTTCTTCCAGCCCCCCTAAATGGGTCCAGGGGCGACGGACCCTGGGACGTCCGTCGCCCCCAACACACATCAGGACCCGAGGTGGCGGCGCGTAGTGTTCCACGCGCGCCCCTCTTAGACGTTGCGGGGGGAGGCTAACACCTCACTTCCCCCCAACCCGAGATAGAGGCCCGCGGAGGCGGGCCGGCACTAGCCAGGAGTTGCGGAAGTATCGTTATTCCCGCGACACCCAGTATAGGTGTGAGATGGAACACCGGGGTGGTTTTTAGTCAGTACGAGTATGACATCCAATGACGATTTTCCACCCCGGCACAAAAATATAAAAAAAGGTAGGAAGCCTTCAGGCTAGGTGCTGCGACGATCTTCACAGGGTGGCGGTTAGCAGGTAGATGAGAGTTGCCGTAAAACAAAACAAATGTCGTGCGAGATACAAGTGGAGAGGCCTATGTCCAGCTGGGGACTACTGTAGGCTGATGATGATGATGATTTAAGTCGGCATTCAGTCTAACCGGATGAAGCTAAATATCAGTATTTAATATGGAGTAACTTTCTATCTGTGCTCGGTAACACAGTACCTGGCAGTACTGATCCGATTATAAAAAATATTTCAGTGGTAAAAATCTACATTATACAAGATAATACAATGTTCCAAAGGCTGTTAAATTACATATTGCTACATCGACAAGCTATAAGTGTTACCAACGACCTTGAATCGCTGTTAAACCATGATAGAAAAAGTAATGTTGCAAAGATTCGCCATATTTCTTATTTATACTGAAACAAAAACTAGTCGAAAAGCAGCAAAACTTCGATAGCCCAATGAGCCATTTTAAAAAACGTAAATGATAACAAAACACCCATAATTAAAGCAAAGATTCTGAATTTTGTTTTCATGGGTCCAAAAATACTCCTCACGCCTAACGAAGCGTCAATATTAACAACAGAACATCATTTTAGGATGTAACATTCCAAAATTAACAAACATATTATAAGAAAACCGGCCAAGTGCGGATCGCGCACGAAGGGTTCTGTACCATTATCGCAAAAAAACGGCCAAAAAATCACGTTTGTTGTATAAGAGCCCTTCTTAAATATTTATTTTATTCTGTTTTTAGTACTTGTTTTTATAGCGGCAACAGAAAAACATCATCTGTGAAAATTTTAACTGGCTATCTATCACGGTTCACGAGATACAGCCTGATGATAGGCGGACAGACAGACAGACAGTCGGATTGCGGAGTTTGGGTACGGAACCCTAAAAAAACAATTATCTATTGTTCATCTAGATAATAATAGTTTTAGATTAAGCTTTGCCCAATAACTTTGATTCGATATTAAAATGTAACACTGCAAAATATCACTTTGTTTCGAAAACCACTACAATGTAACCATTTTTAACAATACAAAACAACGTAAAACGTCCTTAATTAAATTAAATACTCTGACTTTAATTTTTATGGGACCCAAATACCCCACCCACCCAACGAAGCGTCATTATTAACAACAGAGCATCATTTTAGGATGTTACGTCCTAAAATTATGAAAATCAAAACGCGGTACACGCACGACTACCTAATTAATAAATGGGGATCAAACGAATCGCTAAAAAGCAAACGAGCGGAAAAAGGGGTAATTTGAAACAAACGCGTTAGGCTGTCAACATACACGCGACTTGTCGGGATTTCTCGCGATTTCATAGGTGATTTCCTAAGGATTTGCAAGACGGATGCACGCTTTTATCCTGGGGTAAATTGACTGGGTCTAATGTGTGATGTGAAGGGGTTACGGTGTATTGTGGGCAATTTGTTATTTGGATTTTACTTTTGAAATTGTCAAGGCTGTTTTTAGGGTCTCTGAGGATAATTTACAATCGTTGGCATCAAAGGATCTGTAAACCTAAATGGTGCTAGTCGTAATTAATCTTGCATGACCTTGCGTCTCAAGATGTTCTTCCCATCTCGAAAATCACGTTACTTTTGGTGGTAATGTTAAAGAGATAATTGGAGGCCACTCCAATTACCTCATAGCAGGATAAAATCTTCTTCTCATACTGAAAAATCATGAGTATTAACCATCGTCTGTTGATAAGCGATTTCAAAATTAGATAAGCATAACTATAAGTCCAAGTTTACTCATCGTGTTATCATTTCCCGATGATAGTGATTTTATGCAGATGCAAAATCCTGCTTTTATGCCAATTTATTTTATACTAGCTGGCTTTGCTCCCGTCATCTGTCTGCCAACCCTACACTACATACGCTACTGCCTACCCTACCTACCTAACTAACTTTTTTTTTGTCTATGGTCATCATTCTTTCGCGGAGAATCTTAACACCGCCATTCAGAAAATGACTTCAAATGCACAATGCCATCTATCGAATATCGAGTTCAACTGTCCGATTATCTGAATTGCGTGTGTTGTGATCATTTTACTTCTTGAACACTTTAAATTCATCTAACTTTTGATAGAGTGAACCGATTGCGATGAAACAAAAACTACACTAGTAATTCTTCAACTTACGCACAAATGTTTATGTGTAAAAGTTATCTACATTGGTTTCGTACATTTCACGCGATGCGTGCACAAATAAACAGACAAACAGACAAAAATGTCAAAAATGCTGGAGATAGGTTTTGTTGGTTATCCTTTAACCCTGGCTATTTTTTTTTTTAATATTTTGATGTACAAAAATTACTTTTCTACAGATTTATTATATGTATTGATGCTATTGATTAGCGACCCGCCCTGGCTTCGCACTGGTAGCAGAGGGTATACTCGTATAGTTATACATATGCCATCGTGGACTTCTCTGTAGACCTATAAAATCGGAATAATTCCAACATACATTATTTTATTAAATCTCAAAGGGCAGCGTTTTCGATGAAATCTTCCAGGCGGCTTGACTTTGGTCGACATTTTTAACAATTATCGTCATATTATAACAAATTTACACAATATTGAACCTTCTTTTGGACAGTTTTGTTTGCAAAATATTCTTTGATTTACATATTATGCCATTTCATTAAGGAAATTTAATTAAATTAAATAATTTAATTGAATTCTAGCGTATTATTCCGTGTAAAAATATTTTAGAAACATCCAAGTCGTTTTAGAGGAGTATCCAATAGTAGCAAAAAAAATATCTTCTTGTTAATTATTTTTTTAAAGCAAAACTATTAGTAGCTCGAAAAAACCATGTTTCACAAATAATGTACTTACATGAATCAATAATATTTTATTATTTCTCAAACCTTTTAACCTAGCCGTTACTAAGAAGTATGCTTTAGAATGTAACCGTTTTACGGCATTTAAGCAGTGGAAGGTCCTTAAGAAGTACAATACACATTGGTACTTGCCCGGTTGTGAACCCACAACGTGGATGAGAGACGAAGCCTTAAGGTTACACTAGTCGAAAATTCTTAAATACAAACGTAGTCTAGGGATTATTCCACTGTTTGACGATGTACATTCAAAATAAAAAGCAATATCAATTTGTCTCATCATTATCTAGCCTTGTATGGAAGCAAAAAAGTAAAAAAAGAAAATATTTGTAAGTTATGAGCGTCGATAGTTCCACATTTCGACACTAATTTTAACGCATTTTTGGGCGCGAATAAATACCATAAGAAGACAGAAAATTTCAAAACGGCCTCCATACAGGGATCGATTAGTAGTTCAACAATGCAAATAATTATATTTTGAACAGATAGATTTAGTCGTTTTTTCATGATATCTAGACTGCCAAAGTTCTGTTTATAACATTTCGCGCGCTCGGTTTCGTCCTAAATGATTATCCATTCACACACTCACAGCATCTATCTCTTCCGCTCATGTTTTCGGTTGATATAAAATGCATTTTAACCCTGCGCACAAAATAGTTCGTGCGTCCTTAGTATAAAGTCATAATTCGAGGATTAGCTCTCGTCTCTTTCCTCCTCCAATAATGGACCAATATAAAAGATATTCCATAAACTGCTAAAGTAAGATGTATACTGTCTCTATGTTTTCCATTTTTCATTTATATTTGTCAAATTTGTACACTAAGCCTCTGTTGACAGCGCAATTTTGAGCCTAGCCGAGTCTAAAGATAATAATGTATCATCAAAAAAAAAAACACATGAACATAGTATATATCTTTAATTTTCAGTTTACGGAATATCGTTAAAATTGGTCCAATATTGGAGGAGGAAAGAGACGAGAGCCAAACCAAGGAAATTCAGTCGGCGTTCTCTGCCCCCGTTGCCTCTTAACTATCACGAACATTCAGGTTCTCACTCATGCAATTACAAGTACATTTCTTAATTAGATACCTACTAGTCGTATCGTGTAGTCTGAAATCTAAAAGTCGTAAAACTGGCCTAATCTTTAAATGTCCTGGAACGAAGTTACGTTGTTAGTGGTCATCGCCCTTTATAAATATCTACTCAGTCACACATGGTTATTTTACTAAAACAAGTTGGTAAGATAAAAAGTATGTCACAAAAAAAAATTGAGTACGTCTTTGGTACCTATTCTTTTTTCACCGACACTGACTTCGGAAAACTTAGTTATTTTTCGCTTTGTAGTAGAAGTTTGTTAATGTTTTTAGTTTACTCTTTTTAGTGTTGGTACCTCATATTACCAAGAAAATCATTTATTCCAGTAAGCCCAAACACGACTAGGATATTTATTGGTTTATTACGGAGTTCCAGAATTTACCTTCCGGCTTCATCATCAGCTTAGTTCGATTGTACTATTTTCATACCTATTTTGTAGTTATTTAGTATATTTTGTTTGTTTTGTATTGTGTTATTTTGTTTTTTTTTTACCGCGCTGCAGGTTACTGCAGCGCGGTAAAAAAAATACAACATAACACAATACAAAACAAACAAAATTATCATTAGATAACCTTCTTACCGTCTATTTATTGTTGTGTCTACCTACTTAGATGTTTATAATTGATACCAAATGTTCTTAAGACGAGCGCTAATCCTGACGACAAACTGTCACGCGGTTTGGCAGTAAAAACAAGGCAAAATCTATTTTTGTGCTAATTATTCTTAGACGGATAATTCAATAGCTACATAATGAAAAAATCGATAATTAGCAACAGCAAAATGATCTGAAAATAAAGGCAAAGATTCGCATTAGGAACAAAGAATGTATTTTTAGATACCTTGTATTTATTCGTATATATTTCTGGGCCTCCAAGATACAGAGAAAACGAGAAGAGATAAAGAGATGTGTAACTAAATTTTTTGGTGTACTATAATAGTAGTTTATGATACTGTTGCATAGTAACGGGTATTAAAACATGAGCGTGTGTTTAAAAACCGAGCCGTAGGCGAGGTTTTTAATAGTATTCACACGAATGTTTTAATACCTTGTTATGTGCAGTTTCATATACCTACCTAATATCTTATTTTTTTGCATTTTCCATGCCATAAAATCGTGAGAAATGCATCATATAATAATCTCGACTTTGCTGGAAAGAGATTATGATTAACTTCCTTCGCCGCATATAAAATGTTTGGCGGAGTCAAATTTTCTTCACATTCACCAATATCAGACATTTTAAGCAAGAATTTAAAAAACTCATGAAATTCAGTACAGTGAAACCTGCAAAACGTATGAATGGCGCCAAAATCCAGCACATCACCGCATTATCTGCGCATGTGCTAAGGCTTAGCACACGCACTGCGATATTTATTCGCGCGATTTTTTTTGGCCCATTCTGGGATCGATGGAATTGTATGAAGCTGCTCGCATTGCGGTAAAAAAATCGTGCGGCAATAATACCGCATGAAATCCGTGTTTTGCAACAGAATCCACCGCACCGCGGCGCGAATTTAAGTCGCGCGAATATTTTGAGCTCTATGAACAGGTAGAAAGAGACAAAATTCGCGTGAATAAAAATCGCAGTGCGTGCTAAGCCTAAAGCGGGCATTGTCACAGACAATTTAAAATTGGAAACAATTTTTTTTATAATAGGTACTAAAATGGCCTTACAAAAAAATATTGATGGAAACTCCTTAGTGATTAACTTCTTGGATTTGTCCTGTATCGTAATAGAAAAAAAATTGTTTTATAAAATTATTTTTCAACACACTTGCTCATAAAGTGGCTCTAATTTCACCGCAATTAGGCACATAATGATACCTGTTATTAAACTGTGACTTTTTCATTGCTATTATTCACAAGTGAGTTATAGAGTTTTTTTTTTAATTTACTGGTTGAGTTGCTTTGTTCTTAAAAAAGTTTCGATACAAAAAAGATCGTGCTCAATAGTACAAATAAATTAACGAACCTATTGATTGCTCATTTCATGCAACTTCGTATTTAAATAGATAATTTCAACTTGTACGTGCTTAATAAATAAAAGTTTCACTCAAATATAAATTTTATTTGCTCTGTAATTAAGAAAAAATTAAATTCCCTATTTTGTACGTGGCTAAACCACTATCCTAGGAAAGCCAATAAAAAAGAAACCTCATTATTTTAGTCTATGGCCGATCGCCATTGTTAAATGCGCGCGCATAGGAAAACTGATTAATTTTGCCCGCCATTGTGAAATATTTTCACAACTCGTTTTTACTGATGAAAATGATTTTTTTGTGTTATTTTCTTCACAAGTGTGTTGAAAAACGACGTATGATACACGTGTGTATTGATGATTACCGTCCTCGGCTCTCTTAAGACCCTCACCTACGGCTCGGGTCTCAATGACGCCTCAGCGGTAATCACCAACATTGCACACTTGTACCATAATGTACTATTGTTAGTGAAATAGTGTTATAAAGAGATTCTATTTTTAAATTTCGGTATTGTGTTTATAAAGTATGTCAATATAAACTCGTTTTGAAGTTTATAATTCGAATATTACGATATGAGAGTAGATAAAGTATATTCTATTCTATACAGGCTGTGCCTAGTTTGGGGCCCATTGGCACTTACATTTTGTAACAAGTTTATCATAATTATCTCGTTGCGCAAAATGTTTATTTGTTGTAACTTGTGTGTGTGTCAATAAATAAATTATTAAAATAATTAAATTATATCTCAATCAATCTGCTCAGATTTTTTTCGAAAGCCTATCTTGGGGTAGACTTTAAGTTAGCTGAGTTCCAGTATTTTTATATTGAACTGGCGACCCGCCCCGGCTTTGCACGGGCACAGATATTATAATACTAGCATATACAGATGCCTCATCCCATACAAAGAAACCGTGCCGACGTAACTAGCGTTTTTCATCTGATTATACCGATTATTTTTTTGTAGATCGATTGCGTTCGGTTCCCTTCCACGGCGATAGATAGATAACCATCTATATCCGTGGAACGGAACGGAACGGGACCGAATGGGATTGATGTACAAAAAATAATCAGAATAAACAGTATAGAACGTCGCGTCGGCACGGTTTCTTTGTATGGGATGAGACACCACTGGCACGAGTAATATTTAGAGCATATTATACCTATCTCGTTTTTCTTTCGTAAGATCCCGTCATCGGTGTGAGGCCCGCCCGTTTGAATTTATTTTTCCGCGTGTTAGTTTTTTTAGGGTTCCGTACCCAAAGGGTAAAAACGGGACCCTATTACTAAGACTCTGCGATCCGTCTGCCTGTCTGTTACCAGGCTGTATCTCATGAACCGTGATAGCTAGACAGCTGAAATTTCCACAGATGATGTATTTCTGTTGCCGCTATAAAAACAAATAAAAAAACAAAATGAAATAATTATTTAAGTGGAGCTCCCATACAACAAATGTGTTTTGTTTGCCGTTTTTTGCGATAATGGTACGGAACCCTGCGTGCGCGAGTCCGACTCGCACTTGGCCGGTTTTTAGTTTGCAATAACTTCTAAGATATTCATTTAAATTAAAACTACACTAAACCACAAATAGACACACACTACACACAATCATAAACATGTTTACACACATCACAAACCTTTCGTAAATATTTTAATTTTGCATGTTTCCTTTAGTTATTAAGTTAAGTTTAAATATTGTTTAGTGTTGTAACCATATATTCATGAACTACCTCCAGGTGCTCTTATAATATTGTGTAATTCATTAACAACGAAAATACTAGATCCCACGACACAGGGTATCCTAGTGTGGGGTCTAGGGCTACTTTAATGCACGTAATGTTGGTATTTTCTTGTACATACTATTTATTTGTTTTATTTTTGTTGTGCTTTATGTATGTATGGAATGGTGTCTCAATAAAAATTATCTTATCTAAAATTAGATGGTGTAAAGGATTGTCATAATGTGCATGAAATGTTCAAGGTAACTAACGTAGAAGTTGATATTTCCATATTGTTATATCTTAAAGGCATTCGATCAGCGTTTTCGATAAAAGCTCCCAGGCGGCTTGATTTTTTCCCAATTTTTTTACAATTATCGTCTTAATTCAACCAATTTACAAAAAATCTTAACAAAAACACACACCTACACAATTTACACATTACCTCTTAAATACTACTAGGGACCCCCTCTGTGCAACGCACGTCCCTGGGGAGAATGAAAGGTGTCTCCCCTGAGCCTCGCTGTGCACGACAGCACGTGATCGCTGTACCACCGTCTTACCTGTCACTCACTTGGTGGGCGTTCAGAGACCCCAGTCTGAGCGCCAGCGGCTCCGGAGTCCCGCCTGGGTTTTGGCGTTTTAGGCATCAAGGCGGTTGCCTCTCCGATGAGGATCCTTTCTCCGAGAGGGATCGGCCCTCACGATCCCGCTCGGTGGCCTCCTTCTGGGTCATCACGGTCTCGCAGCCAGAGGCCATTTCCCTCCAGTTTTCTGTCTCAGCCAGCATTGCCTTCACAACTGCTGGACTGGTAGGATATGCACTCCCTTATTTTCACCCAGGCTTCGAAGTGCGGTAGAACGGCTTCGACAACGCGCTTGCGCAAGAATTGCGGCTGTTGTAGCCATTCGAGCCGTTCCTGCCGCCTCAGCCTAACTGCAGCGATTCCTGGCACGCTATTGCTACTTTGACGGATGGCACGAATCCGGTCATGGCGGTCATATACCCTTGCGTCCATCTCCGCCAGGATATCCAGTGGTGGAAAGCGTGCCAGGAGTGTCGCCGCCTCAAAAGATACCGTTCAGTATCCACGTGCGATTTGGAAGGCCATTTTCCGCTGTAGGCTGTTGATTGAGCAAAGAGTCCTAGGACTATGACTTGTCAAAGTCATCATTATTACATTGCGAGATAGAGACGTAGCTATAGGTACACTGTCACTTTTTTTTTCGCAACAAAACAATGATGGCAATAACACGTGTGTCACCGGTGCTGGATTCCTGGAATAAACAAAGTGTTTTTGGGATTTGATTTTAGGATATTCTCAGTAACAGCCTATTTTATTTTTTTCCATTCAGTCCCTTATTTCGTTGGTTAAATTTTTCGTTAAAAAGGTTTTTTTTTCGCTTGTCAGTTTTCACAATTAAAAATTTTGTGGAAAAATTATCAAATACATCCTTTTTTTCTACCTTTAGGGGTGTCCACCCCAAAGGTAGAAAAAAAGGATGTATTTTACTTTTAAAATGATGACTTTACTTTTAAAATTGAAATGGGACCAACTTTGAGGTATACTCTTTCCAATAAAAAATATTTTTGTAATCAAACCACTCTATAAAAAGTTATGCGTGGTCAGTTACATCAGTACTTGTTTTTCTCTTTTCAGTTAATTCATATTCAGCACTTTTATTTATTCATAGTAATTTTTATTAAAAAAGAACATTGCACCACACTAGGAATCTCTCCCATATGCAAATATTGGAGAAATTGGTGGATTTAGAAATATTTAAACTCACATACACAAAATCCCAGATCTGGAACAACTAACTATCTGTAGGCCATACAAATATTTATTCCAAGTGGGAATTGAACCCGCGACACACAGCAGCCGATTGCTCAACCACTAAGCAAAACGTCGTTATGTTATTACGCAAAAAAAGATGAGTCTTCTCGGAAAGAGCTGAAATGCTACACGAATAGAGTAGTTCCAAGTAAAGCTCCTTGTGAAATACTTCGTTTAGGGAAGTACCTCAGTTATTCGTATGTTTGTCGCCAAGATGTTACTTTGTTTTGTTCTTTGAGTGACAGGCAAGCTGTTAAAGAAGATTAAGAAAAAAATAAAAATAAAATTTGGTGTGTAAAGTATTTTTCAGGTATATTTTTGATATTTTTAGTTTATAGATTTAGTTATTTTAAGCAACTAATCTCAATATTAAGTTTTACCAAGCTGTAGTTATTTTGATATATTTTTTAAAGTTTTTTTCGTGTTGACGTCATAAAGTAGTCTGAATGGCATAGGACTTGACGTTGACATTGACGCTTGACACGTACAAAACAATGAGGCCACGGCCCACTTGCACGAAAGAGTTAACTCGGAGTTGGTTGCTAGCGCGAGGTTAAATTGACAATACTGTATAACTGTCAGTTTAACCTCGTGTTGGCGACTAGCTCTGAGTTGGGTTTTTCGTGCAAGTGGGCCTTAATTATTTCATTACAAGAGGCACTGAAAAGTTTTATTAATGCCGCCTCCACACGCTTGCTGTTTGCCACAAACAGCAAACACGTGCCGAACACTGACCACAAACACCCAACACAAACACGGCATCCACACGCTTGGCGAACATGCTAGTCTATTCCGGATTGGCAAACATGGCGGACGACGAGCTTGTTGTGGCAGCGATTACTTTCGGGTTAAACTCCTCATATTTCCTTACAATTTAGCTTAGGATACATAAAATGTCACGATTCGTAAATTTGACTACCACTATTAACTCTTTTTTTTATTTATCGATAGGCTCGCGTTTGACCACTATCTCGCCTGATGGTAAGCGATGATGTGGTGAACTCTGTCTGCCACCCGAAAACTCGCACGTACGGCTAAACTGAACAAGCGTACATCGCAAACACTTTTGTCGAACATGCTTTGATTTGAGCAAGGTTCGGGGAGTACTGTGGATGTCTTAGACATTCCAATTGATGCTCCTCTAATTTGATAGCAGTCTGTTGTGCAGTGTGTGGTCTAACGTTGTCCTGAAGCAGCAGCGGTCTAGCCTCTAGAGCGATTGACCAGCTTCGGCTGTTTAGCAGCTAGCTTTTCCATCATGGTTTGCAGTTGTTGACAAAGAAAGCTGTAGTGAACGACACCGGCACTAGTCCACCAAACGCTCACAAGTAATTTTATTTGAGTAAATTTTAAAAATCGCTTGGGGCAGGATTTGACTGGTTCGCCAGGGTGCAGCCATTGCGATGAGCGTTTCCGATTATTGTACAGGATTCACTTTTCATCACAGTTAATGATTCGATTTAAAATTCCTTCTTTATTGTGCCGTAAACGCACGTCAACTGCTGCGTAACATTACTCAAATAATGTTACGCAGCAGTTGACGTGCGTTTGTCGGTTTTCTGCACTCAATCCATGAGGTACCCACCTTTCAAGCTTTTTTACCTTCCCATTTTGCTTCAAGTGGATTAAAACAGTTTTATCACTAACACCGCAGCCTGCAGCTAACTCGGACGTGGTATGTGATGGATCCACTTCCACAATAGCCTTCAATTCTTCATTATCAACTTTGGTCTCCGTCCGTCCACGGGATTTGATCTGCAGGTCGAAATTTCCAGAACGAAAACGTTGGAACCAAAAACGCACTGTGTTTTCTTTTGCGACACCGTCGCCATACACATCATTAATTCTTCGAGCCTTTTCTGCAGCACTGGTGCCACAATGGAACTCGTACTCGTAAATGACGCGATATTTCAAGTTTTCCATTTTGTAAACTGACTGGCGTATAGAAACAACCAAAAGAGGAAAAAAACAAAGAATTACGGTTTTCCAAACACAAAGGCATAAGTAAATAGCTGTATAAATTTAAAATTGGAATTCCAAACCAAAGAGGAGATATTTGAGATCAAAGTGGCCAGTACGACTAAACGCCAATTTAATAGGTAAGGACCTAACTAGACAATATTACAAAATTCCTCCATAGTAATTTAAAAAAAAACATATTTTACGATCATCATTTCAGAAACTGCCTACCCTCGAAACTCATTATTACTGTCATCAAAAAACTAATTTAAACCGAAATAAATATCACGAATCTCACCGAGACAAATAGCTTTCGTCTCGTAACAAGGGCAAAATTATTTTCACTCAGAAATCTAGATATAATAATTTTTCCAGATGTCTCGTGATTCAGCCTAGTAATGCCGAAAACTCTGAAAGTCTCTTAAATATCGTAAAATCCGTCTGTTTTAATGGTTCCTTTAATAGGTTCGCTCGTTGGAAGTTTATCGCGCATTAATTATACTTGCTGAAGTCGGTTAGTGACGATTGTTTTATGTTTTTATACTGTTCTTAGGTTACACAGTGTATTAGAGGTCCTTGAGCATCTCATCAGCAATTTATTTGTGTCCGGCTCAGTATTTCTTTTTCTTCCATACATATCTAAATTTTTTCAACACGCAGCGCAGCAGCCGTTCGCTCAATCCCTGCGTCAACTGTGTCGTCAATATCATATTTGCCGCCGTCATAACGTTGATTTGGTCACAGTCGAGTTCAATTTTCTGATAATTTTTGAGTGCCATTAGAGAGCATTCTCTCTGGCACACGTTGCCGTTGTTGATCTGGAAACCTTTAAATATACCCTGGCCTCAGGTCGCACCTTTCAACTTACACCCTGTTGGCTGATTGCGTCAGCGGATGGTATTACCGTGACGGAAAACTATGTCAGGCAATGGATTTAACTAAGAGACTAATGAGATTTTACCAATAGAGACGTCATGCTCATTATAAAGAAATAAAAACATGGCGATATTTTACTTTAGGGCCTATGGAACTTGGAACTTAATTTCTATCACTGAGTATGTTAAAAGATCACAGAGATATAAATAGGACCCTGTTGTCAAAAAGAGATAAACATACAATTCAAACGTACGTTCGTGTCGCGGCCAGGCGCATGACGGACTGAGTTCATTCAAGCTGGTCAGCTTGTGTTTGTATTGCCGCGCAGACGTCGGTAAAACTTATTTACTTCAGTATGTATATAACATCATTGTAAGAGCTTATTGTTATCGTTCTGTGGTAAATTGATTTTAGTTTCCATATATGGTTCTTAAAGATGGAAGGCGCCGTCGAGGCCGACCCAGAAAGAGATGGCGAAATGATGATTTTGGACGCGTACCATGGGGGATGGTTCCAGACGACGCGGGAGAAGAATATCTGGAAGAACTTTGGGAAGGCCTTTACTGAGCAGTGGGACAAAAAGATTAGGCAAAAATAAATACTAGCTTATAATTAATTTCGCTTACTGAATTAAGGATGATTTTTCAGTTCTTACCTTCTGGCTTTGCAATAATGTTGAGATTAGCATCAGTTTTCTGCGTAGCCAGCTTTCTTTACAGTAGGTACATAAATATATGAATTACTTGTATTTTTTCTATGCAGTGTGTATCATACATTATTATCCTAAACGTTTATCTAAAAGATTAATCATGGCGAGCGAAATTTCGGCAGTCATTTGTCATATCCGGGTTTATTGTAACTTTTTACGGCGCATGGAAATATCTTCAAGTTATTCTAATTAAGAATGGCTGTAAGAGAAGATAAAGACACGATGGATGGATTGTGTGAACGATGAAATGTAGAAATTCTCAGTAATAAGTCGGAGTTTGTATTTGTTCCAGGTTTAGGAAAATATGTTTGGCCCCGAATAAAGATTTGATAATACTTGGATATGTATGTAAAAATGCATTGTCTTTTTTTGCAGGATACTCAATTATAGCCCAGAGTCTTGATTTGTGCTCGGTTGACCACAGTACATGTGCTTAAACATAACTGGCGAAGTGTGCGTGTACTAATGCACCTCTTTTTTAGGGTTCCATACCCAAAGGGTAAAAACGGGACCCTATTACTAAGACTCCACGGTCCGTCTGTCTGTCTGTCACCAGGCAGGCGAATTTCACAGTCAATTTTCACAGATGATGTGTTTCTGTTGCCGCTATAACAACAAATACTAAAAACAGAATAAAATAAATATTTTAATGGGGCTCCCATACAACAAACGTGATTTTTTTGCCGATTTCTGCGATAATGGTACGGAACCCTTCGTGTGCGAGTCCGACTCGCTCTTGGCCGGTATTTTTTTCCTTTTTGTGTGTGAAATCATCCAATGACTTCTCCCGCTCTGGGTGAAGCGAGAGGGCGTGTCAAACTTTACTGACTAAAACCCACCCGTGTTCCTTCAGATGCTTGAGCTAGGGCTGTGGTAAATCTTTTTCATATTTAACCGCGATCCAGACAGGCATCGGTCCTAGCGGACCGCTTAAGTTTTTGCTGACAAATCTTTGAGGCGCGCTAGGAACACTACGCGCCTTCGACTCGGGCCTGGTTCTTGTCATGGGAAGGGAAGGGATGGGAAGCTACCTGTTACTCGCCGTCCGCAAGCCCGCGCCTACGGTGGCCGGGAATCGGCTTGTGACTCCCGATGCCCAGGGCGTCTCCTGCGGTGGCTTGGGGCGTGAGGGCGTCTCCGTTGCGTCTCCCTCACGCGTTCCGCATCCTTCTCCGCGAGCATTACTGCTTCGCAGAAGGAGTAGACAGCTTCCCATGCCCTCTCGCCCCGTACCATGGCCTGAGCCACCGCCGATCGCCTCCACGAGGACACGGCGTTGCTCCGCCTAAGCAGGGCAGACCTACACCGTATGCTCTACCGTGTCCTCCGGGCGATCCACACATTGGTTGCACCCGGTCGTTTCCTCCCGAGGACCTGCGTCAGGCGGAAGGCGCTGTGACGCCTTTCATACTAATGCACCCCTGCATAACCTTTCGAGGAATACAGGCGAGATACCATGTTATATTTTTTAGGGGTGAAAGTAACGAAAATACAGCTTTTATTTACCTATTTTTTGTCGATATATAAAATCGTAAATGTAACAGCAATTTTTTTTAATATTTATAAGTCCATCCTACACTAAAAGTGCTAGTGTTTTCATGAGCAGATTACTCAAAATAGCCAGGTTTCCTGGAAGTGATCGTGGAATGTGCTAAGGCCACCCATTGAATATGTTTTATATTAAAGTTCCCTTTTCTTCTTCTTAGCGTGTCGATGACAAACACTCTTTTTAGTTAAATGCCTTGCCTGGCCCAGAATTCAGCCACGGCAACGCCCTCCGCTGACGAAGTCATAAGGTCCTCAGGTGAACAGACAACAGGACATGCGACACAAGACGAAAGGTGGGCCATGGACTGCGGGGAGACGCCGCACAAGCACCGAAGATCGGAACCATCCGAGAACCCCCACCTATGGAGATTGTCTTTGCTGCGGCCGATCTGAGTGCGGCGCCTGTTCAGAGTTTTCCAGGTCGGCCAAGACAATGCGTGCCCAGGCGAAAGGGTCTCCGATGGCTCTAGGAAATGATCAGGGAGTTTAAATTTCTCTCGCCAAAGATCGCATCTTTCCGTGGTGATGTTTCCAGTAGATGGACTCACGCAACCAAGAAAACTTTTTCAACTTTTAAGCCTCTGGGGCACCGAAGTTTCCTTTTGAATGTATCTTATGTATGGCGTACAAACAAGTATAAAAATTAATAAATCAATAGCCAATAAATCAAAAATAATCTTGTATAATCTAAGCAGTAAAATGATGTGTCTATTTATGAATATCATCGTGTATCTGCAAGCCTGCTTACCCCGCCGCAGCATACCAGCCTGGCGTTATGCAATGTCATTTACAGTTCGTGAAAAGCATTTTATTTCCAATATTTATATTTAGTTTAAAATCGCCTGGCTTATGTTAGTACAGCCGAAGTTTAAAAACAAATTAAACTGCTAGTGCTTAAATGAATGAAACTTAAATATAAATATAAAAGCGATTAATCAGTAAAATTATACCTTTTGTTCATTTATATTTAATTTAATGGCAAACCATTATCATAGTTCAATACTTATATTTAACTGTGACAGATTTTCAATCGGGATGTCGGTTACAAATTATCCGCGGCGTAGAAACCAGTGATTCAAAAAACATTACCTCGTTTTGTGCAGTCGGCGAACTTACAGAATAAGGACACGGTCTGTGTTGTGTGTAGAAATGTGAGGGTAGAGGAAGAATTTTCTGCCCCAACAGAGCCAGTACACCGAGACACCAGTCTACCCTCTCAATCTTTTATATATTAGTCTTTAATCTAAATCATCGCGTTAAATTCCCGTGTTATATTGTTTTTCAATTATGAAACGCGAAAGTTTTAAAGTTAAGATTTTAATCAGGTTCTGTCATTTATGTTTGTTATATTTTCGTTTGTTATTTAACGATGTTGGTATTTGGTTTTTAAATACACAATCACACTTACAATCACTACATATTATAAAACAAAGTCCCCCGCCCGTCTGTGTGTCTGTTCGCGATAAACTCAAAAACTACTGATCGAATTTTCATGCGGTTTTCACCAATAGACAGAATGATTCATGAGGAAGGTTAAGTGTAGTGTGTGTATATTGTTTGTTAAGGTATTGTAATCATTAAAATTATTGGTGGTAATTGGTAGAAATATAACGATAAAATTATTGAAAATGTCGGTAAAAGTCAAGCCGCCTGGGAGATTTCATCGTAAACGCTGCCTAATCCCTTTGAATTATGTTCCTCTTTGCTACAAAGTGACACTTTTTCAACACATAAAAAAAAATGAAAAAGTAAAGTAAAGTATTTATTCGCAGAAAAAAAATTGTTACAATTTAAATATTACCTCTGCTAAACTGCAAAGCAGTTTGTTGGCAGACGTAGCTCCTTTATTTGTATATACCTGAGTATTTTATTTTTAAAGGATGCTTTTGTGATACAACTGTTTATATCTAAAGGAAGGTCATTAAAAATAGTTGCGACTAAAAACATTCTACACCTTCATCCATAATAATTATTAAAAGTGGCACTACATATCGTCCCATATTAGATCTTGTGTTTCTAATATTGGTTTTAAATTCATTGCTACAATACTGTTCTAAAGCTACTGGAAACACTACCCTCTCATGAACCGGCAGCATTTTACACTCCAAAAATAAGTCTTAGTAATCATTACTTTTACAACGGTTTTTTGTGTTATTATCTACTAATAATGTCATGAATCTGATTTGCAATTTTTTTTATTAACCGACTTCGCAAAAAGGAGGAGGTTATCAATTCGATTGTATTTTTTTTTCATGTGTTTTAGCTCAGAAGTTTTTATTGGGTGAACCGATTTTGATGATTCTTTTTTTATTCGAAAGCTGGTGTTTGTCATGTGGTCCCATTTAATTTTCATCAAAATTTGATGAAGAACTTCGGAGATATACATCAGAACTCTTCAATAAATGAGGGCAAATCACTGCTCACACACACACAGCTGAAATCGCATGTCTGTTTTTTACCATTTTATAACATAACATCACACTGGTACGCTTTAAAGGGGTACGCAGGTATGAACAGTTTACCCTGGTATACTCTCAGTCCACCGGTTTTTATGTTTATTTAAGTTTCATGTTATTGGGTTAATCTATTCTGGCTTGACTTTGGGCGTTATAGGTACCTAGCCTATAAAACTGGTCCATTAAGTACCACAACTAAAAATTTAAAAATAAAAATCTTTTTTACAAAAATTACAACCGATTTCCAAACAAAAACACTACAAGGTGAAAAATAACTTCAATTTCGGAAGTCGGTGTCAAAAAACGAAGAAATGAAAACAGGAACACCGACTTCCGAAATTGAAGTTATTTTTCAATTTGTAGTGTTTTTGTTTGGAAGTCGGTTGTAATTTTTTTTTGTCTAAATACGTTTTAAAAGTGTTACCATAGCACGCCAGCCCATAAGAAAGTAATAAGTCACCAGCGCATAGTAGACCATGTACAATGTTGCCCTATCCAGCACAAAACTAAGGTGGTGGAATTTTACAATCACATACCTGAGTTTGTCGCACAAGTGTATAATGTGTGTTTTCCAAGAGAAGCTCACTATACACTTATTCTTCTATTATTTCATAGTCATTATTTATTTACGAATTGTACACATCCTTAAATCGTATCACTCATATCAAATTATTTATAGATTCGATTTTATTTATATTGTGTTACACACGTCCGTAACCCTTTCGTTGGTAACCCTTCGGTGTGGGCACGTTCAGCGCAATTTGTCTTTGCACTTCTTTTTTGTCTTTTACTCCATGTTTGTTGATGTTGTGTTGTGTCTGTGTCGAATAAATATATTTATATTCTATTCTTTTCTACTCTACAGAAAAGTCTGCCATGACATGTCTATCTTTTAATGATAGCTTACTATACCCATTCTAACATCTAAAGACCGGCCTATGTTACTACTTATAACATCAGCTATGTACCAGTGAAATTCCGGTCAAAATCGGTCCAGCCATTTCGTCGATTACCCGGAACAAACGTAAAATTTGCGTATTTGCTATTGGTACCGTATATACTTTCTTTCCGCACTGAGCCCGCGTAGTGGATTACGGCCCATTTCCTCTCACAGAGAATGCCTGTGTCCCAGCAGAGGGAACTTTCAAAAGCTGATGATGATGATACTGTTCGCGACGAAGCGTCATCAACCATACTAAATGGTTCATAGAAATTGAAGTTTGTATGTGTAGACATGTCTGCTTACCACGGCGCGCCACCTGATACTAAAATGAATTTTAGAGGCACGTTTATATTTATACTAAAATTTTACCTACATTTTTTGAAATAGTAGTATAATGTTTTTAGTGTTTGTCAGTATGTTATAGGGTTCAATAGTTCACCCTTAACAGAGTAAAATCATTAGAAAGCATACTGATAAGAGTTATCATAGTAAAAAACATAAATTTCTGTCATACGATACGTCTGTGCTCGACGACGGATTAGTTCCGAATGACCCGTGAGAGGGAACCACACGATATATATAGTTTTGGTGGTTATTGAAAATATTATAGTAATTAAAATCATGTTTTTAAGGGCTTATCCTATGTACTGGACATGAAATCAGTACATAATGATGAAACTATGTGAAGACCACATAGTTTCTGCTATGTAAATAGGAATATTGACTTGATATCTCAAACACCAAATATATGGTTTTAGGTCATTTTAGGGTATATGGGGGACCTAGACCGAGACAGGAAGCCTATATACACCTCATAGTTAGCGTAGTCTTTTATATAAAGCCCATTTACTTGAGATATCAAGTCAGTATATAATAGAAAAACTGCTGTTTATCTGGTTTTTGGCAATCGCTTACGGTTTTAGGTGCCCTAAGTGCCTGGAAACATATAGGTGTACTGGTAAAAGTACTACCATTGGAAAGCTTGCTAAAAGGGCTTCCAGGCGGTTTCTAGATGGGAAGAATCGCTTGGATAGTCAACGAGATAAGCAGTCGTGAAAAATGTAAACAACGTAAAACGTTGAAATTTGTAGACCCTTCAGGTGGAATAACTCCATGAAGGGAATAGATGTACTCATGGTGTAAGTACTTTCGGATGGCTTGCTGGACTAGCTACCAAGCCATCACTTTGGAGCGAAAATCGCTCAAGTAGTTTAAGTACAATTCCAGAAAATAGGTTTCTGGAAATGTAATTTTTAGTCAGTTTTTGGCATTCCCCGGGACTATACACCCCTGGGAATTCCGAAAATAAGGAATTTTTGGGGACCTCCCGATGGCCCGTTAAACGCACCATCGTGTCGTCCCAATCTTATTAGTGTTTTTATATCTAATTTCTCTGATAGCTGGGCGCAAAGAAAGTGACCAGCTATCAAATTTGTACATATCAAGGCACCTTATGTGCATATGACCTAGATAGACTTACATAAACACTAGAAATGTAAAGTGTGGTCTATTGGCTACCAGAATCCCCATAATAGGCGGTGATTGTCTGGTTAGCCTAAGTAGGAAGTCCTAAAGTCGGTGAAATGACTTAGGAATTTATAGATTCGTTACATAAGGGATGATATCCCATAGAAGATTCCCGAAAATAAGCTTTTTCTAGACGTCAACAGACAGCCTGCTATTGGCACCAGCAGGTCAACCCAACCTATAGATATCCTTAGGCTAGGTTAAAAGCTATTAAGGTTTTAACTGGGAAATAAAGGGAATTGTCCTTTTATTTCATGGAAATAGTCTAGGGAAGCTATCAATACCTGGAAATTAGGTATATTGATTAGATACATAGATAGGGGGCGTTACTGTGTTACAGTACGAAGGAATCCAGCTATTGATAGCACCATGGAAGGGGTGCGGTAACCCTATTTACCAAATATGTATAAGGGTTTTTTACATAAATAAAAATTATTTTCGGCGAGAATTTGCGGGGCTCTCAATAATGGCACGATGCGAGGGTATAAAGAACCCCCGGGCCCAAAATAGAATTTGTAGTCATCCAAAGCTAGTCGCTTGTACTTGTCTTAGTAAATAAGAAGTAATTCTTATATAGAATCAAGTCTCAGAAATTGTTGAGAGCCCTAGAATCGTGCCGTGTACTGAATAACTTAGTGTTTCATTTAATTCATCAACTTCAACCCTTATGAAGACATCCCTTTTCGATCCTTTCGAGCTGAACCTCGGAACCTGGACACCAGGAGTGCTGATCCAGAAGTAGGCAACCCGGAATCTGGAAATAACTCAAGTACAGCCAACACATCGTTGAATCGTTAGAGTCGATTTGCAACCCTACGTCACTGCTGCAGCTAGGCATCCAAGAACCTTTGTTTTCGTGGTGTGGATGGGGCGTTCAGCGGCAATGGCCAGAAGGTTTACGCCCTTCTTTTCTCGGGGCCAGTGAACACGCTACGTCCTGCACAGATACTTTCACATGCATTCAATAAAACTTTGTTATTTGGATATTACATACAAACACATCAATTTTATTTATTAGTATTGATGTTCTCTGTCTCTGTCACCCAATGATATTCTAGTAAGCAGATATATTATGAGCGCGCGCATTGTGAAGACTCGAATACGTCCTAATTGGAACGTATAGTCTTTAGTCTATGTCACGCATGGCAAAGAGCGATACGCTTTGTTGAAACAAAAACAAAATAAAAAAATGCCATCGTGTGTATTTATAAAGTGTACCAATTATGATACCAAAGTACATAAAACAGAAGGGATCTCATACCAGATGTCAATACGCAATACACCTCAATTTACATTTTTTTTTTCATAATATTCAGATATTTGGAGGTTAGAATAAGAAAAAAACATTGGTGCTCAGAATAATGTTTGTTTACATTCACACGCAAGTGACAAACACTAGCTGTCTCTTTTTCTTGTTGGTTTTATCATGCCATCCCTTTCGAAATGTCAGATGAATTAAAAGTGTGTACCTATGTGTGCAGCCGCTGCTATGCGGAACACTTTTTTCGGTTGTTTTGTGAGAGTATAACGTATCTGTTTACTAGAATATCATTGCTGTCACCTCTGACCTATACTCCATCACAAAAAAAAACCCATCATCATCATCATCATATCAGCCGAAAGTCGTCCACTGCTGGACTTAGGCCTCCCCCAAGCGTCGCCACATTGACCGATCTCGTGCGTCCCGCAACCAGCGGATCCCCGCAACCTTCACCAGGTCATCGGTCCACCTGGTGGGAGGCCTTCCAACGCAACGTCTTCCGGTTCGCGGTCGCCACTCCAGAACCTTTCTGCCCCATCGGCCATCCGATCTGCGAGCAATGTGCCCTGCCCACTGCCACTTAAGTTTGGCAATTCTTCGGGCTATGTCGGTTACCCTGGTTCTCTTGCGGATCTCTAAATTTCTGATTCGATCACGCAAGGAAACTCCGAGCATAGCCCTCTCCATTGCCCTTTGGGTGACTTTAAGCTTTCTGATGATGCCCATTGTAAGCGACCACGTCTCAGAGCCATATGTCATCACTGGCAACACACACTGGTCATAGACTTTCGTCTTGAGACACTGTGGTAAGTTGGACGAGAAGATACCGCGCAACTTCCCCAAAAAAACCCATCACAAATAAAATAAAAAATGTTGTTGGAATGAGATTTGTTTATCAAACTCATTTAAGTCCTGGCTGAACAGAATATTTCATGTTTGTTCTTTATTTTAAATCAAGTGCACTTGTTAAATTCAAAGTTGTTGACTGGTCATTTCAGTTGTCTTCAGCTTCAGTACAATCGAGTGTTCAGTTTCACAGCATAAAGTTGATTTTATATAAGTATTTTGTGAGATTACCATACAGTATTGTTACATCAATATATGTCTGCCAGAGCCCACTCTGCTTTCCTTTAATAGATAATCATCTTCCTAGCCTTTTCCCAACTATATTGGGGTCGGCTTCCAGTCTTACCGGATTCAGCTAAGTACCAGTGTTTTACATGAAGCAACTGCCTATCTGACCTCCACAACCCGGTAACTGGGTAACACGGTACCTCTTGGCAAGACTGGTGTCAGATCTCAAGCTTCTGACTACCCGTAACGACTGCCAAAGATCTTCAAATAACAGCCGGGACCAACGGCTTAACGTGCTTTCCGAGGCACGAAGGAAACTCGGTATGTTGAATTGGTCACCCATCCACGGACCGACCTCGTCATGCGTTGCTTAACCTTGATGATCGACCCGTGCGGCTGTTATTATTTAGCCACGAGCTCCTTTAATAGATGTAGATGTATAAAATATAACTCTCTAGAGTGCCTGACCACTAAAGAATTGTATGCATTTTTATTGGTCATGGAATTCTTTGTTAGATCCTCCGGACTTATTACTTACTTTCAAATATACTGCTCAGTCGTCCCCAGAAAAAAATATTAAAAAAACTTATTTAACAATATTTTACAATGGAGAATAAATGCTTTTTCAGGCGCATTTGCAATACTCTACACATAGCAAGATAAGAAGTACCTGTCATGAGCTTGATCTATCGCCTCTACGTGCATTCGTTGAGTGCTAATATTTTAGAGCTCACTGTTAGCTAAATATTGTTGTTTTAAACGAATATTTATTTATTATTAAGCTTTCCAAAAATGAGTACACTGTTATTTTATAAATTTGTACATTGCAAACTAAAAGAAAAGCACAGCATGCACAGCATGCTACATTAAGGGTACACTAGTCGACGGGACGAACTATTTTGTGCGCGGGGTTAAAATCCATTTTATATCAACCGACAACACGTGCGGAAGAGATAGATGCTGTGATGAGCAGTAGGAAGTTAGTTCGCGTACGAATACACACTTTTGCAAATTTATAGCGAAATGGATAATGATTTAGGACTAAACCGAGCGCGCGAAATTTTATAAACAAACCTTTGGCAGACTAGATATCATGAAAAAACGACTAAATCTATCTGTTCAAAATAAAATTATTTGCATTGTTGAACTACTAATCTAACCCTGTAAGGAGGCCGTTTTGCAATTTTTTGTCTTCTTATGGTATTTATTTGCGCCCAAAACCGCGTTAAAATTAATGTCGAAATGTGGAACTTTCGACGCTCATAACTTTCAAATATTTTCTTTTTTTACTTTTTTGCTTCCACACAAGGGCTAGACATTCATGCAAATTTATAGCGAAATGGATAATGATTTAGGACTAAACCGAGCGCGCGAAATTTTATAAACAAACCTTTGGCAGACTAGATATCATGAAAAAACGACTAAATCTATCTGTTCAAAATAAAATTATTTGCATTGTTGAACTACTAATCTATCCCTGTAAGGAGGCCGTTTTGCAATTTTTTGTCTTCTTATGGTATTTATTTGCGCCCAAAACCGCGTTAAAATTAATGTCGAAATGTGGAACTTTCGACGCTCATAACTTTCAAATATTTTCTTTTTTCACTTTTTTGCTTCCACACATGAGACAAATTGATATCACTTTTTATTTTGAACGTACATCGTCAAACAGTGGAATAATCCCTAGACTACGTTTGTATGGAAGAATTTTTGACTAGTGTAACCTTAAGCGCAGTTAATTACGACGACGATTATTTAACGTTCTTTGTAGTGTTAACCGGTTGTGTAATTAACGAAATAATGAAAAACCATTGAGTCTCGCGTAGAGACACGTTTATGGCACTCAAGGGGTTAATGCCAACGCTGAACAATCTTAACATTAATAACAAAACAAAGAATCATTACTAGTGATGTTCTTCAGAAAAGTTACGTGCGTAGTACACACAACTGGTTTGCTTGTATAACCACGTGTATTTATGAATAGCATTCAGTGTAAACAAAGCAAACATAGCATCATCTAAAGATTGAATTTTCAACTTAGAACTGAAATAAATAAATTACTAAAAGTGTATGTTTACATCTTTTTTATGAAAAATTATTGTGGCTCATGGAATAAAAGGCCTTTTTATTTTTATTTATAACGATGGAAGAAGCATGCAGTGGACGTTCTGTAGTATCCCTCTACCCCGCTCCAGCCGGGCGAGCACGGCCTACTGTGATACACAACATTTTTTATCACAATTTTGGAGCAAAAACCGTGATAAATTGCGTGACTCTCGTGACACAGTGACCGTGCTCGCCCGGCAGCATAGGCGCCCCCGTTTGGGACGCCAGTGCTCGCACGCTTCTACATAAGTAGAACTATTTTGTGTAAAGATTTTACAGGGATGATAAAAATATTTAAAAATACTAATATCGTATGAAAATAAACTTTATTAAGAAACTAAAACAAACAAACTTATTATAAGGAATTATCAGACTTCTAGAAAATTTTGAGAAAAATCAATTATTTTTTAGCATCAAACCATCTAAGTGTTCTTTTTTTACTCGCTCATATCCTCCACTCGGTATTCATAATTTTTACAACAGTCGGGCCATTGAACAACTTGATGTTGAGGTCAAATCCACTTGTTACAGGTGATATTTCTTCTGGTGGACTTGTTGCGAAGGGAAACTTCCGACAAAAATGTCACGTGACTTACGAGTGCTTGCGCGTTCTAATATTATAGAATGTTAGGTTTGACGCGAAATTTACCACACGTGTGGTCGCGCAGGTTGCTACAAGGACACTAATAGTGATCATCAATTAGTAATAAAAATACTATTAGTGTGTGAATTAGGTTAGGTACCCACAAAACATGTTGTTCTACAATAGTAGAACGCGCGACTAATGGAGTAATTTGTTAAAATATATTTAAAAAAAAATCATGATGTAAGTATAAAATCTAACGTCCACTATTACGTAGAATATGCATGGAGAGGTTTGAACCGTTAGCAGCGCGGTTCATTTGTTTGCCAGCCACGCATTCGTGCGAAGCGTAGCCGAGGCGAGCAGAGGACGATCTCGCCAAAATCATGCAAAGCAAAACTAAGTAAAGATAGAATCAAACCTAATGCCGGCTCAGAACACTGAATGAGTCGCTGCATATTAAGAATATTCATATGGGTTTGCGTATGGGGTGACGAAGGGTTAATGCGTGGCGAAAAACAAGCTTCAACGACATCATTAACTTTGAATCGACTTTTTCACGTGAGTAGCTTAGTCGTGGGTTGCTGTCGAGTGGTGCCTTTAGAAAAATGTTAGACGCATGCGAAGTAATTAAAAACTCACTTCTACACAATGGTTTGGTAACTAGCTGCTGTGCTAAGTGTCACGGGTTTTCGCACTCTTCAATATAAACTCTAGATTCAACCTTGAAGCTAACACAATAGTTATTTATGCTACAAATGCGGAAAGTAGGTGATTTCCGATGAGTGGATAAGTCGACACGAGTCGGAAGTCATCTTACGCACGTGTATCATACAACATTTTACTACGCATTGTGCGAGGAAATAAAAAATATATCTGAACCAAGCAAGAAATTTATAAAATGGCGCTTATTCAATGGCGCACAGCATATCCACAGATTAACTAATAGTTCATAGTACATCGGGCATATCTACTGCGCATGTGCAAATAGCTGTCACGTCGTAACGCAAAAAGGCACGAGCAAAATATTCATTCTGCCAAACATATTTAATAAATATTTAAAATTAATTTATTGATCAAAATCTAAATCTAGAGTAAATAAAAACGCCTTAAATGAAGTATTAGTTTTGTTTTACTTATTTATTATTTATTTAATACTTCATGCACAGAAACGTACAGAGGCGGACTTAATGCCTTAGGCATTTTCTACCAGTCGACCTTTGGGTGATGCAGAGACCAATAGTGGTAGGTGCAATATTTAAAGTTAAACGTGATACCTAAGGTAGGTTTATTCAAATACAAAGCTATACATACATACTATAAATACATACAATAGATACTCAAACATATAAATAAATACACGAACATATAAATAAATACACGAATATACTTACACAATTAGTGGTAGCAGATAATTGGAGAAAATTATCGCTGTGACGATACTACCGCCAACTTCTTACGAACATGCTCGCGAGCTTTCACTTTGAAAGTCAATCGGTTGGTTGCCATCCTGATTTTTTGAGGGAGCGCATTCCACAGGGAAATAGACTGAACGAAGAAAGAACAGTGAATGAAGTCAGTGCGGTGAGTGGGACACTGAAGAAGACGGTTATGTGAAGAGCGAAGATTTTTGTTGTGGTTGGCGCAAATGTATTGAAAGTGAGGAGCCAGATAACTAGGGGAGTTGGAAGAGTCAAGAAATGAAAACAAGGTAGTCAGTGCCCTTAGCTCTCTGCGCTGGCGTATGGGTAACCACTTTAGAAGTGACCGATGCGCAGAGACATGATCATATTTACGCAAATTGAAAACAAATCGAATGCAGTAATTTAGAAGACGGTCAAGTTTGTTGAGGAGATCTGCATTCAGGTCATAATAGCACACGTCACCATAATCGATGATAGGAAAAATTAGGGTCTGCACAAGCATTGCCTTCGTGTTCGAAGGTAATAATTTTTTTAAACGATACAGAGCCCGCAACGTTCCAGTGACCTTCTGACTGACACTAGCAACTTGAGTACGCCAGTTAAGAGTGCTATCGATGCGCAAGCCAAGATCCTTCACGTCAGTACTAAACGGAACAATCGTACCATTAAACAGAACAGGTGGCAAAGTTGCATAATCCACCTTAGCGATGCTGCGAGGACTCCCAATGATGATAGCTTGGCACTTATTGGGATTTACAGCAACGCCAAACCTATCAGACCAGGCTTTTATCGCTATTAAATCGCCATTTAACTTTTCGATAACGTCAGGTACTTCGTCGACACTCCCTTGATAATACAATTGAAGGTCATCTGCATACAGATGATACGCACACTGAAGTTCGGAAGTAATGAGATTAATAAAAATAGAAAACAGAAGAGGAGAAAGAATGCCGCCTTGAGGAACGCCAGCTATCAAATCACACCAACGAGATGAAGAATATCCAACGTGAACCGACTGCTGACGCTCCCGAAGGTAAGAGGTGAACCATTCCAGTGCTTTGGGGGAGACCATCAAATAGGAAAGAATGGCTAAAAGGATTTCGTGACTGACGGTATTGAAGGCGTTCGAGAAATCAACCAACACTAGTACAGTGACTTTAGTATCTACCAGTCCCGCCCTTATATCACCAGTCACTTTAAGGAGGGCGGACACGGTGCTGTGCCCAGGCCTGAATCCAGATTGTAGAGGACTAATGAGAGAATTACTCTGCACAAAGTTTGAAAATTGTTTGTGAACGCAGGGCTCGAGGACTTTGGATGGGAAGGGAAGGATAGAAATGGGGCGGAAGTGAGTTGGAAGAGTGGGATTGGAAACTTTGGGAAGTGGACGAACATAGACTTTACGCCACAAGGAAGGGAATATTCCGGTATACAAGGAAAAATTTACGATATGGGTGATAGGAGATAGGAGGTGATCCAAAACAGTGATTACCATACCACGGGTGATATTATCACATCCCACCGCTTTGGATTTGATGGCGAGAATGATCTTTTTGATCTCCCCTGGTTCAACTGGAATGAATCGAAAAGGAGTAATGTCAGGACGCGTGAGACCAGAAAGAAGAGACAGAGTTTGTTGCTTAGTTAGACGATCCATTGTAGGCACAGTGGAGAAATGATGGTTTAGATCATCTAAGTCAATAGAGTTTTACCTTTTATATGAATGATAATCTGTACTTAACTAATTTTTAAAACGTTTCTCAAATAATAAAAACTCTATGCGGCGGGCTGACGTTGGATTTAAAAATTAAAAAAATACAGGAAAGTAAAAAGCACTAGTAAAAAAAAGTGACACTTTCCGGACAGTTTGGCTGCTTGGAAAACGCTCTTTTCGAGGACATGCATTGTAAAATCCTTTCCAACCCTGGCATGTCTCAACTCTCAAGGGAAACCAATTCAGTTCAATTGATAGGTCAATAACCCAAAATTGTTATTTGGCTTCCCGTTTTAGACAATTCCTGGTAAAAGCTGTCGGTTTATCGGGAATCGGTTGGTATTTAGAGAATTTCATTCCGAAATAGATAATAAACAAGATAATATCACGCCTGTGTTTTCCGAAGGTCTAGGCAGAGTTGTACATAGTTCACCCACGCTAGTAATATTCAAGTTCCATCTAAAAGGGGTCGAGCGCGGTTGATAGGGCAAGAATTCAGACTTCGAGATGCGACTGACGGGCGCACGGTTGGCGCAGAGGTTGAGCGATTGACTGCTGCGCTGCGTGTCGCGGGTTCGATTCCCGCACGTAACAATTATTTGTATGATCTACAAATAGTTGTTCCGGCTCTGGGTGTTTGTGTATGTGAGTTTATATGTTTGTAAACGCACCCACGATACAGGAGAAATGCCTAGTGCGGGGCAACGTTTTTATAAAAAAAAAAAAACAAAACTATATTTTCAGATGGTAACCACCAATAATGCTTTGCCCGATTCGGGAGTTGCACCTAAATTATTATCATGAATATTGTTTCTAGCTTTTTCACATGTGATTATATGTCGTGGTGGCCCAGTGGCTCACCTCTCGTGCTTGAGTTCAAATTGTTTACATTAGTTTTAATTTTACCCTGTTAATTTGCATAAGAATAAATTTTAATTCCTCCTCGGAAGAGGGCACTGGCTCCTGTAACACAGGTCAATCACCTTGCACAGGAGTCAGGGCATCCATGTATTTGTATGTTTTCTAATATAAATAAAGTTATTATTATTATTTAAATCCTGGCAAGTACCAATGTGGTTTTTTCAAATTCATATGTACTTTCTGAGTTTATCTTGGACACTACAGGCAATGGTGAAGGAAAACATCGTGAGGAAACCTGGACTTACATGGTTAATGTAAGTCTGAAATAGCCAAGTCAGAGGCCTGTGGCGTTCCCAGAGGCGGCTTAATTAACTCTGACAGCAGAGGTGGCCACATACTCACACGAAAAGAAAAAGAAGCTGCTTTCACTCGCTTTTTAGGGTTCCGTACCCAAAGGGTAAAAACGGGACCCTATTACTAAGACTCCGCGGTCCGTCTGTCTGTCTGTCCGTCTGTCACCAGGCTGTATCTCATGATCCGTGATAGCTAGACAGTTTGGGCGCACGGTTGGCGCAGTGGTTGAGCGATTGACTGCTACGCTGCGTGTCGCGGGTTCGATTCCCGCACGGAACAAATATATGCATGACCTACAGATAGTTGTTCCGGCTCTGGGTGTTTGTGTATGTAAATTTATATGTTTGTAAACGCACCCACGACGCAGGAAGAAATTCCTAGTGTGGGGCAACGTTTTTTTTAAAGGAAAGAAAAGAAAGAAAGAAAGTTGAAATTTTCACAGATGATGTATTCTGTTGCCGCTATAACAACAAATACTAAAATCGGAATAAAATAAACATTTAAATGGGGCTCCCATACAACTAAAGTGATTTTTTTCGCCGTTTTTTGCGGTAATGGTACGGAACCCTTCGTGCAAGAGTTCGACTCTCTCTTGGCCGGGTTTTTTAGAAGGACTTCTCATTTTAACCTACCTGGGTAAAACTGTCTTACGTATATGATGAAAACTGTATAAAAGTTTGCAACCCACAAATCATTCTGTTCAGCCGTTTAAAGTATCAAACATATTCACAAAACTTTTACATTCACAATACGTAACAATGAGATTTAATTTTAACCCTAGAACGGTCTATGGGGACACTTACATTCAGCACTGGACGTCAGTAGAACTCATGAATAAAACAGTCAACAGAATTCAAAATAGAAAATTATGTACGAACGCGCAAAGAAGAGTACATTTTTCATTTTTATTTTTAACAGTATCGCCACGTTTGTATTTCCTCTGGGAATAAACACAAATACCTAATCAAGCGAGAAAAGCTTGACATTCATATTCATTGAAAACTTCAATGTTTTAACAACAGATGGCACTGCTAACTTAGAGAAATAAACGAAGAGCTTTAGTACAAAATTCATTCGGTTTATAAGCTATGAAAATTGATTTGGTAATCCACACCGCTCTAAAGCCATATTTACTCAGTCAAGCGCCAAAAACGTATTATTATTATGGAAAGAAAATCGTGTTTCGTTCCCCGGGAGTTCGGGAGCGACGCTAGCGCCAACACGCGGTTTCGCCGCAGTCAGTACCCGCCCGCCCTAGCGACGCACGCCGCCCGCTCAAAGCGCGCCGAAAAAAATAGAACATCGATTTTTAGTGCTTGTGTTGTGTGTGTGTGTGTTAGTGTGTGTGAAAAAAATATTGGATGACAATCATGTAAGTTACAAGTGTTTTTTTTTACGTATTATTTTTTTTAGGTTTTTCTGACGTGCCGGATTTTTCTGTCATTGCGTGCCATTTATATTTCAAATTAAATGTGCAGTTTGAAAACAAGTGAATACAAAACCACATTCAGCCAGTGATTTAAAATTCGAACCCAAAAAAAAACCAGTGTCAATATGTGTTGACAAATCAAATACGCGGAAAAAAATATTCGAATAATTTTATAATCTGTTCGAACTTTAAACTTTCAAATAACGAGTTGTTTTCACAGCTGTAATCGTGAACGAGGGAGATATCAAAATATTATTGGAGATATAAAACCGAGTGTGAAAATAATCATGTATGATCATCTGCTGAAATTCACGATCGTTATAACTTTTAATCGGCAATTTCTCACGATTTTATTGCCTTAATCAAACCGTACTCGGTGTATAATTGAAAGGCGTTTAACTATTGAAGTGCGTGGATAGCCGTTTAACCAATTAATGTTTTTTTACTTTAAACATAATATGTTTACGCAAATGCTAGACTTTAAAATTATTCTACGCAATTTTTACGTTAGTAAATATTCGTAAACACTCAAAGATAATTTCAGTATACATATTTAAATAACTGAACTAATTGGACTAAATAGTTCATAATTGGACTAAATATTTTGTAAGCCGATGAAAATATTCCACTTCAATCATATGAACCAATTACTAAATTAATTTAACTATATTTAACCAATGAATAAAATATAAGCTCTCTAAAATTTAATGCGTTTACAATATTGAAGTAAATACGTAAAAATTTTTGTTATTTTCAATTTGAATGGTTCTGTGGAAACTATGATATTTATTCAATAATATCGAAGTATTTTATGTTCTATTAAATTTCAAAGTTAATATATTGATTTGTGTTTGTTTCGAATTCGAATCTTGTTGATTTGTGTTTTGGGTATACTTTCCAATATTTCGTATGATTTAAATACTAAATATAGTGATCAAATTTAATGATAATCTACATAATTATATTATTTTAATACTCGTAGTTTATAGTTGATGATTAATTTATTCCGAATATTCTGTGCAATATTGAAATTATTCGAAGAATCGCACATAATGGTGTTATTTTATTACTTTTCCTTATCCGTAAGTTGGTTTTCTATTAATCCATCTCGGATTGTTGTCAGTATCAACTTATAGAAAGATAATGTGACAAATTGGCATACATGCGTTAAGTGTGGTGCTTGGTTGAATACATTAGCAACAGCTATTCACATAACTTGAGAAGCGTTGATATTTTCTCCAGTTCGTGGCTAAATAATAACAGTTGCATGGATCGCTATTTGATGGTAAGCAACGCTTGCAGAGTTTAGTTCAGATGGGAGAACATTTTTAACTTACCGATACTCTTCCGTGCCTCGCAAGGCACGCTAAGCCGTTGGTCTCGGCGGTGTTTGATAAATCTTCGACAGTCGTTTCGGGTAGTCAGAAGTCAGGAAATTAAACACCAGTCATGCCCAGGGATATTGTGTTACCCAGTTACTGTGCTGTAGAGGTCGGATTAGCAGTCGCTTCATGTAAAATTCCTACTGGTAGTCAGCTGCCTCATGTTACAATAAAAGCTGACTTCAAAAACATTGTCTTGCGTTGAATTTGTGATGCGTCGATATTTTATTTGAAAACGGGTTGGGAATTTTATCAGTTATTTCATTCGTTTACAAAACTCTCCTGCTTAACATTCAAGTTACCAAAAATAGCTTACAAAATGTTCTTAATACAATATTTATCGGGTCTAAGGCAGTAAGCCAGGGGTATTAAGTAAATATTTAACGATGGATTTGATACCGATGTTAGCATTATCTCATTGATCTTAGGGATTTACGATTACTGCTTATAGCAGAACCTGTATCAATCGCTAAGAAATTCGGCTGCTTTTCGATACTTTGATTCGGTTGAGTTGAAGAAAGTATGATATGAAGTGATTTTTATATGTGGGTAGCTTTGCAGTACTTGTGAATGTTCTGGTTCGAAAAACGTCTCAATTTCTTTCGATCTAGAGCGCTTATAACTATAAATGGTAGGTATATGATTTAGGTACCTGATTGGGTGGTGTTGTTCTGAAGAACAGACAGCAGTGCTTACTTAAGTTTTAATGGTGAGATGGTTACCATTCGGTAACCGATTTGGTTAAGTGAAGTGAGCTGTGCGAGTGCTACTACTACTCGAACTGTGGCTAAGGTTTTAGTTTAAACATTTTTTTTAGGGGCGCTCTAGAAAGACATACATAGACCTTATAGGTGATGTTCTTCAGAAAGGCCAGATGCGCAGTACTCATAACCGGCGTGTGTGTATGACTAAATGTATGAATGTGAGTGAAGCAAAAGAAGTGTGTAAGGATCGTAGCAGGTGGCGTTCTGTAGTTTCTGCCTACCCCCATAGGAAAAAGGCGTTAGTTTATGTATGTATGTGTGTTATAAATAGATTTCGTCACAAGTCCTTTAATAGGTTCATTGGAAAAATAGCGTCAGACAGCACCAACATGTCTGTCATATCACTGATATTAACCTTTTTAGCGCAGCCGTTAGACACACAACTTTGTTTTTTACCCGAATGCGCGACGCAAAGGAGGGTAATGTGTTTATCAGTCTATGTCTCATGAATGTTTGTGCCTGTGTGGCGTTTTAGAGACCAAACGCTTAAGCCAGTTTTGATGATTGTTTCATCAATCGAAACATTTTAACCTTGCGAGTGTAGTGACACTGGTTGGCTTGGCTATATTAAAATTTAAAAAAAAGAAAAGTGGCGAGTTTTTTTGCAAATATTTTTTTTTTCTTTCTTTTTTTGCGCTATATTGTGGAGAGCCCAATTTATTTTTTCTTCTAAAACCATCGCGTAGGTCCCCCTACGCGATGGTTTTAGTATTCACCATGGTATCAAAATGAAGGATTTTAAGAGGTGATCACAAACATGTATAACACTTACATGTTTAAGACTAATTCGAAAAAAAAAAATCTAAAACAATTATAAATAAAAAAAGTGATTGTCAAAATCAAAAACCCGATTGCTTAAGAGGCGAAATAAAAAGACGTTGACAAGAAGAAAATCAAGCTGTGCATTCGGAGCATACAATCATAATCGCAAGCTGACTGACCAAAACCATATATGCATCCTCCGATTGCAGTTGCACAGCATGACTTTCTTCTTGTTTACGTTTTTTAAGTTCGCTTCTTAAGCAGCCGGGTTTTAATTTTTTTTTACATAAACTTTCTTTAGCAAGCATACCAATTTCACCGTGTGTTACCATGCAAGTTTCATGTACTTTTAAAGAATTTTAATTATTTCTTTCTTTCCTGTTATTCTTCGTTTTTTATTTACATATTCTACAAATCTATCTATCTTTTGATTGCCAATTTATCTTTGAATAGTTTAAATGTTCTTTCCTAGGGTTTAGGTTTGTCTTTTGCAATATAGTTTCGCACCTGATACGAGACTGCATCTTATTCTAGTTATCAACGCTTCTAATGGGTTAAATCCGCTAAGCCATTATTGCACACAGATAAGTTTCACATTTACACATTCTACAAGACAATTAAACATCATCCTTACCAAGATCTCTCAGTCTAAAGTAATAAGACATTAGCAGACGACACTAATCTAAGTTAATCGTTTGCAAGACGATGTGTGATGGCTTCATTAGGAGACTATGAATTGATAAACGTTTCTAAGTTATTCATACACACATTACTATTCTGAGTTCTGTAGGACACAACATTATGTTGGTTCTAAGTTCTGTAGGACACACCATTATGTCTGCTTAGATTGGGTGAGTCGTTTATTTTGGGTAAGAAGATTTTATATGTAAGAATAAGAATAAGAATAAGAATAAGAAGTTTTTTATTTGTATAGAATGTAGGTATTACAATAAGATGTTAACAAAAGTTCAAGAGTCCTTGTACATTCTGCCTTTCGGCATACAAACATTTATGGGTAGACACCGGTTCATACATAAGACATTGCAGGTTATCAGCTCAGAAAAAAATACGAAAATATGTTCCTATATACTATCACAAATCATCATTCAAAAAATCGGATATAGAATAGTAACATTTTTGTAACAATAATGTAGGTGAATGGTAATTTTTGCGTAGGTTGGCTGGCAATACAGAGGGTTTTGTTGACGCATGTTGCTTGCTAGCTATAAAGACTAACACTCTTTTTCATAAAAACCTCGACGCTGTTTAGCAATTGGTTAGTAGATTTTTGATGCAATCTGTCATCTTAATTATATACAACCGAAAGACGTCTACTGCTGGACATAGGCCTCCTCCAAGCATCAAGCAAATTTAAGTATGTTCACATGGACGCAATGCAATGCAGTTCGATCGATATGCACTAAATTTTTCTTAGAAAATACGACGCTATATCGCCTATCGACGCAATTTAAATTGCTTCGTGTAATTAATAAAGGGCCTACGTTTACAAAGATCTACAATTTGGAACGTGCAACTAGATTCATATTTTTGACTGTCCGAACTTGACGATTTAAAAGTGGTATAAGCTTTAATTGAAATTAATGCATTGAGTTTTAGTTGAAATATCTATAAACTAGCAATTTCACCGGTACGCGTAACGTGCAAATTGGAATACAGCAAGCAGGAGTGTTATTTAAACAGGTTATATTGACTTGAATGACTCCGGTGGTTGAGTATTGACTTGAATGACTCCGGTGGTTGAGAGTATGTCATGCCCACTCAAATGTCTCGCCGATGGTGGCGCGTGTGTCGGATCATTTAGCTCCCTTCAAAATGGTTGAGCTGAATGGTGCTGATACATGTGTCATGTTCGTGAACGGGCGCTGTCGGTTGGGACTGGTCATCTCTTAGCTGCCATGGTATATTTTAATTGATTTTAATTTTATTTATGAATTGTCTTTTTATATTAACTATGGACACTTTTAACTTTCTACATCGTTCTCACATAATGTGTAATCTCAACATGAATGATGTAACAAATGATTTGTAATAATTACCTAATTGAAAAAGAGTGTCCATGGAGTTTCTTGCTCGTTCTTCTCCATAGAGATCTATGCCTTGGAATGGGCATCTACGGTACTTTCACAGTTATTATGTCTTGTGACTGGGACTGTAGCACCATAATTTTGTAATATTTTATTTTGTCTTTTGACAATTCAAAAGTGCCTGTAACTGGCCTACTTGAAATAAAGTGCTATGACTTTTGACTTTGACTTTTGGTGTTCTAGAGATTATTTCAACTTGGTTCCTTTGTGAAGGACTAATATTATGTAGTTTAGTAATTATATGTTTTAAAGTGCAGTTTTTAGTCTTGATTTTCCAAGAATATATTTAAATTAGAAATAATGACTCTAATTTATAAAAAAATATTTAACCATATGATTAGGTAAACCACTAACTTTAGCAGAATCTTGATTAAAATTTTCTACGGAGAATTTTAATTAGAAACTTGTAATCAGTGTTGATTCTAATCATCGATTTTCTTAAATAGATTTCAAGTTATGCATGCTACTCCAGTTGTTATTAGGTATGTAGGTACTACGGTAGGTAATTTTTTCAACAGAATTCATTCAACTTATTAATTCATCCCTCAGGCATTTACGTAAGTAAAGTAGATATCTGAAACAGCCCTTGAAGAAATTATTACGAGTACCTTCTGAAAACTCTCGTTCATATAATTTTTTTTTTTTAATTTTTAGTTTCTTACGACTTATTGTCGGGCCTACGTTGTCCACCCATAACTAAGTACTAATGCTGTAACATGGAAATGTTGTAAAACCAAACCATTTCTTAAAAGAGTAACCGTGGAGTTTCTTGCATCTTGCTACATAGGAAACGACCAACCCGAACCGTGCACCTTTTGTCGACGTTTTATAAGTGCCCATGAAGGCCTATGTGAAATAAAACAAATGTATTTTGATTTTGATTTTTAAAACCTCAAGTTTCACTTACCGACGAAACCTCAAGTTTGACGTAGACGGCTCATTTACCCCATCGAATGTATGTCTCACTAAACCGTATGTATTCAGAACTGAACTAATGAGTTCGAGTCCTCCAAGATTATACGGATTTGCACACAAGCATCGAAATTCCCTAGTCCCATTATAAATGATGCGAGAGACACCTACAATCTCACGTTTTTCTCCCTAATGCGTATAACTGTTTTCCTCGACATTTAGCAGATTGATGGTTCTTTTTTATGGGATTTTCAATGCGATTAAGATCTTTGGAAGCGTACGCGAATTTGTGGGACTCTGGTGTATAATTTTATTTTACTCCATGGCTCATATTTGTGTTCGGTAAATGGTTTCGTTTCGATAATACTTTGGTTTTGGAGACAAATAACAGTTTTAAAAATAAATTCAGGTGTTATTTTTTTGTTGTTGACTGCCGGGTCGGGCAAATTATTACTGGATTCTTTCATCGGTAGTGGACTTTGTTCTCATTTGACAGCACTTAATATTAAACTCACCCCCTATTAACTGGAAAATGGCTAAATAATAACAGCCGCATGGGTCGACCTTCAAGGTTAAGCAACGCTTGCCGAGGTTGGTCTGTGGATGGGTGACCATCGTTACATAGCGAGTTTCTTCCGTGCCTCGGAAAGCACTTTAAGCCATTGGTCGCGGCTGTCATTTGAAGATTATTGACAGTCTTTACGGGTAGTCAGAAGCCTAAGATCTGACACCAGTCTAGCCAGTGTTACCCAGTTCCTGGGTTGTGGAGATCAGAAAGGCAGTCGCTCCATGTAATACACTGGTACTCAGATTCTTAAGACTTATTGTCGGGCCTACGTTGTCCCCCCATAACTAAGTACTAATGCTGTAACATGGAAATATTGTAAAACCAAACCATTTTTTAAAAGAGTTACCGTGGAGTTTCTTGCCGGTTCTTCTTCATAGGAAACGACTAACCCAAACCGTGCACCTTATGTCGACGTTTTATAAGTGCCCATGTAGGGCTATGTGAAATAAAAAAATATATTTTGATTTTTAAAACCTCAAGTTTCATTTGATGAAACATAACTAGCGAAATGTGGCTCTCTGCCTAAACCACCGGCGAACACAGGCGTGATATTATATTATTATTCGCTGGGCGGCTTATTTTTGGTTCCGATTATAATATTATTTTCCTGGATGATTAGGTATTCAAGATTAAATTAGGTAGTCTAGTCTCGCTCCGGATTAAGTCAGGCTAAGTTTCAGGAGTCCGACGTAAAATTAGATTCTTGGAGTTATGTAGGTAGGTTTGCATCTTGATTATTCAGGAAGAGATCGAAAATATTATAATGGGTTAATAGACATTCGAAAATTTTAATAATATTTAAGTTTTAATAATATAACTTGACATTTTGCTTTTTCTCTTACAATTTAGTATAGTATAGTAGTTTTTAGGGTAAATATCAACCCCCGACAACTTCAACTTCTGTTGAATTCTAGTTTAATCAATGACATATATATTATCATCACACATCATCAGCCTATTAATGTTCCCACTGCTGGGACACAGGCCTCCTCTCTGAGAGGGAATGGGCCGTAATCCACCACGCGGGTCCAGTGCGGGTTGGTGGATGTCACATGTCTTCGAATTTTTGGTTCTAGGACATGCCGGTTTCCTCACGATGTTTTCCTTCACCGTTTTGAGAGCAGTGGTGATGAAATAATTTACACAAAGTAATGCGCCTACTTTAACTTTTACTACTGGTACTTGTAAGTCGCGGCCGATACATAATTATATATAATATAGATATATATATATAATTTTTAAATTTTTTAATAATTTGTATATAAGATAAGATATATATACTTTATATATCTTTTAGACCTGACGAGTACATTAGTGCCATTAAGGACCTTAACGATGATCTTCAAAGAATCGCCGCCTGGTCAGAGGAGAACTGCCTTTCGTTAAATCCAATTAAAACGAAATATATGGTGTTTGGCACAAGACAGCAGTTGGCTCGTTTACCTTTGACATTTGACTTGGAAATTATGGGCGAACCAATTGAGCGAGTGTATAAAGCGCGGAATCTAGGTGTCATTATGGATAAAGACCTCCGTTTTGAGAAACATGTAGCAGACTCGGTTAGAAACTGTTTTTATCGCCTAAAGGTTTTATACAAAATGAGACCTTATTTATCCGAAAGGCTACGAGAACAGCTAGTGGAAACCCTGGTTCTGTCCAGGTTGAACTACGCTGACACGGTTTACGGCCCACGCCTATTAGCTCGTACAGACCGTCTCATCCAAAGGGTACAAAACGCTTGTGCTCGGTTTTGTTATAATATTCCTTACAGAAGTCATGTAACACCTTTTCTGAACAGGCACTTTATACTAAAGATGAAGTCCAGACGCAAACTACACTTGGCTTGCCTTCTATTCGGTGTGGTAAAATATCAAAAGCCGGATACGAACCTTTATGACAAGCTAAGTTGGGTCGCGAGTAGACGGGAATGCGGTAGAAGACAATGCTCACAACAACTCTCGACTCAGTCTCAGGGTACAGCCGCTTTTAGAGGCAGGTTTCGTTATGCGGCTTCCAAAATATGGAATAACTTGCCACCACCGATTAGAGTAATTAACACAATGCATGTTTTTAGACGACGCTTACGGCAGTATCTCGTAGAAGCACAAAGGAAGCTAGATATGGTCGCACTAAATGTCTCAATTATATGATGTATTTATCTACCCACATAATTAGTAGTTTTTATTCTTGCAATGTTACTACTCATTTTCACACTATTTATGTACGTATTCTCATGTTCCTTACTATTTTAAACGGATACAAATTTATTTTATTTAAGTGTACATACACACGTCACTTTGCAGTATAAAACTGATTTACATCCGTCACCTCAAACACCAGGTTCTGTTGAAAATCAGCGTCAGGCACTAGTTGTCTGGCATTATTGCTGAACAGGGCCTTTTTGGTGCAGCCGTGAGGCACACTTTCCTGCTAATTTCTTACGTCAGACTTTTTTTATTTTAATTTTAATTGTTTTATGTTGATGTATAATATTATGTTGTGTGTCTTTTAGTCTGTGCTAAATAAATTTATTTTCTTTCTTTCTTTCTATATTGTTGTATTCATTTTTAAAATTCATGCGACTTAGGGCGCGTACACATAGAACATCCGTTTTACAGGTCCGTTTAAACGTATATGTTATTAGCGTATGTAGTTGTATGAGTGAGTTCATACAGAATACAGTATTCCGGATCCAGTAAAAAATACTGATCCGACAAAATAAGCAGCAATCCGTTTTACAGGTCCGTTTAAACGTATATGTTATTAGCGTATGTAGTTGTATGAGCCAGTTCACACAGTATTCCGGATCCAGTAATACTATACTAATCCGTTTTATCGGATTGAAACCGCACGAGGCTTTGCACGGGGGTGCGCGGGGTGCGATGTGCTACACACAGCCGCCATTTGTAGTACCAATACAACACGACAACGTCCATTCTCGTAGAAAGTAGGCGATACACTGAAGAACGAAAGTCCAGTAGCGTCGGATCTGTTAAAATCGGTCCTGTAAATGCTGTGTGAATATTACCTCCAGTAGCGTCGGATCTGTTAAAATCGGTCCTGTAAATGCTGTGTGAATATTACCTCCAGTAGCGACGGATCAGTTAAAAAGGATCCTGTAAAACGGATGTTCTATGTGTACGCGCCCTTACGCTGTAAATGATGTGCATACCTGTAAGTGACTTGCTTACACAGGATCGTTTCTAGATGATTCTTTGTAATGTTGATGTGTAATTGAGTCGTTGGTGTGCCTTGTTAATAAATAAATAAATAAAAGGCTTGGGGGAGGCCTATGTCCAGCTGTGGACGTCTTTCGGCTGATATGATGATGATGATGAATAGAAATTGGGGTTTGTGTGTTGATTGTTTAATACTAGTCTTTTTGAATATTTTTGTGGAATGCTTAGCAGAACTAAGATTAATTTCATGAACACCTTATTTTTACCCGGCTGCAAGGAAAGGGTTATGTTTTTCGGGCGTATCTGGTATGTATGTATGTAATATTCTTTATTACCTCGTATCTTTCAAACCGATTGACGGGTTAACACATTTTGGAGGCACATATTTTGGTACAATCAAACTGTAAAAACGTGTAAAAAATACTATAAAACAAATCGTCACTGTAATTAAAGAAAAAATAGTCACGAGAAAACCCATATACTTGCATGTCGCTGCTAACACCATCTACAGCTGTGGAACGGAACCGAACGCGTTCGAAGTACATATAAAAATAATCACCTTAATCAGCCGAAAAACGCCAGTTACGTCGGCACGTTTTCTTTGTATGGGATGAGGCATCGGTATGCAAGTATTATATTATCTGTGGTTGAGCAATGACAATGATCATGCTTAAGAGATTACGTTGACGATTGTACAGTTAAAACTGTGTCACAGTCGACAGGGTCTTCCTCCCAGTGTACTTCATTATTATAATATATTGTTTTTTAAGACCACATACATAATTTGCAAGAATATCCAAAAAAATTGGTTCTAATACAAACCAATTCTGGTATATTGATACAAAACCAACTTAAAACTGTATCTATTTGGACTCTATTTATGAACGAATAGAATAAAAAAATATGATGATGATACATGCAAAAGTATATAAAAAAATCCGGCCAAGTGCGAGTCGTATTCGCGCACGAAGGGTTCCGTATCACTATCGCAAAAAACGGCAAAAACAATCACGTTTGATGTATGGAAGCCCCACTTTAATATTTATTTATTCTGTTTTTAGTATTTGTTGTTATAGCGGCAACAGAAATACATCATCTGTGAAAATTTCAACTGCCTAGCTATCACGTTTGAGATACAGCCTGGTGACTGACGGGCAGATAGACGGACCGCAGATTCTCAGTTAGGGTTCGTTTTTACCCTTTGGGTACAGAACTCTAAGAACCATCCTTCCTCGTTTATCGCTGTTTGTATTAGAGAAAACCGTATTGTTTAGAACAAGTTAGCGGTGAAACTAGAGATTGGATATCTCAACAATTATTAAGAACTTGTTACAATACGTAATAGGTAAATATGTTTTTATTCCAATCGATTACCACAGACATACTTGCCAAGGTCGATCCACGTGCCAATAAAATATGTATCTGGCCTACATTAGACCTGTTCCTAGGCAATAACTTAGACCCAAATACAGGCAATAATTGTGTCTACCGAGAGATTATTATTATTGAGGTTATTACATAACCAAGCCTAGAGGTCGTGGCGAGTTCCTGTGTTCGATTCCCGTGTCGGGCAGTTTTATTCGGTTTGCCCGTTTTCTCACAGGACAGTATACAGCAGTCTGGAGTCTAGATTTCTGCCCGGTTGATGGCAATAAGCTCACCCCCTGTTCAATTCAATTCAATTTATTCAATTCGAATTTTAACATCATAAAATATAAACAATCAATCTGCCTAGCCTTTTTCCCAATTATGCTGGGGTCGGCTTCCAGTCTTACCGGATTCAGCTGAGTATCAGTGTTTTTACATGGAGCGGCTGCCTATCTGACCAACACAACCCAGTAACTGGGTAATACAATACCCCTTGGCAAGACTGGTGTCAGATCTCAAGCTTCTGACTACCAGTAACGACAGTCAAATATCTTCAAATGACAGCCGGGACGCGAGGCACGGAGGAAACTCGGTATGTTGAAATGGTCACCCATCACGGACCGACCTCGTCAAGCGTTGCTTAACCTTGAAAATCTTCCCATATGGTTGTTATTATTTAGCCAGCTCCTCTTCATCAGCATCATAAAACAAAGCTTAAATTAAATTCATTAAATTGTCATAATAAATAACTTGCAAGCGTAAGTACAATAATAATACCATTATAATTAATTAATTGGTAATTGACATCACAAAAATAACACCATCCTATACTTCATCTATTGAGAATAGACATTTTTCCAAAAGAAATAAATGCCTTGAGCCTTGCTTTGAAAGAGCCTGTGTATAAAATGATTTTCAAGTCAAGAGCTAATCTATTAAACGTTTTAACGGTCTGATATTGTGGACTATGTTTCATCATCATCATCATAATCATCATCTTATCAGCCGAAAGACGTCCACTGCTGGACATAGGCCTCCCCCAAGCGTCGCCACATTGACCGGTCTCGTGCGTCCCGCAACCAGCGGATCCCCGCAACCTTCACCAGGTCATCGGACCACCTGGTGGGAGGCCTTCCAACGCAACGTCTTCCGGTTCGCGGTCGCCACTCCAGAACCTTTCTGCCCCATCGGCCATCCGTTCTGCGAGCAATGTGCCCTGCCCACTGCCACTTAAGTTTGGCAATTCTTCGGGCTATGTCGGTTACCCTGGTTCTCTTGCGGATCTCTAAATTTCTGATTCGATCACGCAAGGAAACGCCGAGCATAGCCCTCTCCATTGCCCTTTGGGTGACTTTGAGCTTTCTGATGAGGCCCATTGTAAGCGACCACGTCTCAGAGCCATATGTCATCACTGGCAACACACACTGGTCATAGACTTTCGTCTTGAGACACAGTAATTGTGTCTACCGAGAGATTATTATTATCATAACCAAACCTAGAGGTGGCGAGTTCCTGTGTTGGCAGTGTTATTTGGTGTACCTGTTTTATCAGAGTACAGTAGCAGTCTGGAGTCTTTTGTGCCCGGTTGATAGCAATAAGCTCACCCCCTGTTCAATTCAATTCAATTTATTCAATATAACAACCTTATTGTAAGTTATATGTTTGAGCCGTTTGGGGTTGAAACTTTAGGTCCATGGAGTCCGAATGCGCATCGACTTTTTCGAGAAATTAGCACAAAGCTCGTCGACTCTTCACGTGACCGTATTGAAAATATTGGCTGGCCTTTTCTTCGGCCAGAGAATCAGCATTGCCATCCAACGTGGCAATGCTGCCAGCGTTCTGGGCACTTTTCCCGTTGACATCGATGTGGACGAATTTTTTGATGCACAATGAGCTCTTTTCCGTCTCCCTTTTCTATTTGTATATAGGTTTTTTTTTTTTTTAGAATAATCAATTGTATATATGTCAATAAATAATTTATTCAATTTGAATTTTAACATCATAAAATATAAACAATCAATCTGCCTAGCCTTTTTCCCAATTATGCTGGGGTCAGCTTCCAGTCTAACTGGATTCAGCTGAGCACCAGTGTTTTACATGGAGCGACTGCCTATCTGACTGCTTTTATTCAGTTTCACAGCCATTTTGAGTGGCTATTGAATAATATTGGGATTCATTTATATTTCGTACACTTTCCAAAATCTGAAATGAAATCGAGAAAAAATACAAATAGGCCACCTGTTTTTATCTAGATACACGGTGGCGTGTCAAGCCAGGTTCAAGCAAAAAAGTAACTGGTGACGCAGCATACCATAATTATGTTTTCATACGTATTGCGTACATACCTATACTTATTATAAGTTATACAAGAAAGCGATAAAATTGTTATTTGTGTTTTTTTTCTCTGTAAGTAAATCCGATTATGCCTAGTGCTATTATTGCCTGAAAAATATACGGTTATTGTGGCACCGGTCATAGGACTGAAACATGTGGAAAAAGAAAGTCCTCCTTATGTTAAAAATGTTAAATATGTGAGGAAGGGAGTTTGTTTCTCTTTTACGCCAAAATGTTAACGGATTTTTATGAAACTTAACAGTACTATAGCTTACACATCAGAATAATACAAAGCAAGATATAAGGTACATTAACTACGCGTTGCAGCGGGTAGCAGCCAGTATCGAATTAAAAAAAACATTTTATGGAATGGAGGAATAACCTATTGGTTCTATTAAATTTAATAAGCAAAAAAAAAATCCTTTATAATACAAGCTTTTTTTCGTATTTTCTCAGCAAACTCTATCATGATACAAATAACATGGCAGTGCACAAAAAATAACTAGTCCGCCATCTTCGGCCGTCCGCCATATTGGATTTAGAATGACGTCACTTAGCTAATCATGTATTGTCATACAAACTAAATGTGTATGCAAAATTTCATCTTAATCGGTGCAGGATAACTGCTATAAAATTCAGTTGCAAGATTTGACCTGAACACACTTACATACATACATACATTGCAAGCAGGTAAATAAAAGCTTGCAATAAAAGCCTTCTATTTAGTATCGTTAACTAATTCGTTAGCAATTTTAATAATGAGGAAAACAGAACCATTGAAAGAGTAATAATTGTGAAAGCTTCGAAAGGCTGACCACTTTAATTTTAAATACGAAGACTGTAGCAACTCATCCCTTAATGCAAATGAGGGGTGAATAAATATTCAAAATCTTATCAGAATCAATGTCCCGGTATGATTTATTGCAGAATCCCTTCAGTAGGAAAACTTTATTAATTTCTTTTGAATAGAAAGATTAATTTTCTTACAATAACTAACTATGTTGAAATTAGTTTTTTTGAAGCCATTTTTCTTTTCTTTTATAAGTAGTTTGTTTTTCGGGTATCGTCTTGGGATTAGATTGTAATTTGGTAGAGAAAACAATATTTAGGTTTAATCTTCTTAATCTTTTTCTAAGAATACCGATTAATTTTTCGGTTCTTCTTATTATTTGATTTCTTCTTTGCTAAAGGTTATGCCCATCTTACAAGTTGTATGTCGTGGGCTCGAGCCCAGGCAGGCGCTTTACTTTGTGTAAATTATTTCATCACCACTGCTCTCAAAACGGTGAAGAAAAACATCGTGAGGAAACCGGCATGCCCTAGAACCAAAAATTCAAAGACATGTGACATCCACCAACCCGCACTGGGTCCACGTGGTGGATAACGGCCCATTCCCTCTCACAGAGAGGAGGCCTGTGTTCCAGCAGTAGGAACATTAATCGGCTGATGATGTGATGTGATGTGATACCCATCTTGAAAAGGTTTGACGCATTCACTGACGATCTGCTTCCAAGCCATTCTGTCTTCGGCTCTTCTCAGGTCTTCACCGTGAGTTCTGTCATTGCATTGATCTGACCAGCAAAAGTGTCCGCGTGTCTTTCTCCGTCCACTTTTCCCACTACAACCAGTTTTTCTAGGTTTTCTGGTTGTCTCCGGGTGCGGTGGACTCGTTGTTAGATTGTGGAGAGTCTGGTTTTGATGATGACTTGGAGAGACTGGTTTTTTGAAAGTGTATGTAATAACAAATTTGGCCTTAGGCAATTATGAAGGTACATTTTGAGTTCGCGGCTTCGCCCGCGTGGTAGTCGAACATTATCTAAAGGGAATGTTCTTCCAGGACAAAAGAATCCTGTGTCCTTCTCACTATGCAATCTAGTTTTACACCAAAATGGACAGATATTGTTTAGCGGTTATATCTGAAACGTTAGAAACAAAAAAAACAGGCATATAGAGTTACTTTCGCATTTACATATGAATTACCTGCTTCTGCCCACGATATAGCCCGAGTAAAATGAGTTTTATTATCACAAGTTATCATTATTCCGAGTTTACAAACAAAAATATACAAATAAAAATATCGTGTTTTTTCGAGGTTATGAACTGTCCGTGATTAAAACATTAAAATCCGTTCAGTCGTGTTTGCGTGATTGAAACTCAAAAATACAAACATTCACATCTAAAATAGTAGTCAAATATTATATATTGGCAGTTTGGAATGAGTAAGTGTATCATGTTAGAATTGACCCTAATTACAAATTAAATACCTCTCTGACCAATAAATACTTTATATTTCCTATTCCATTTCAATTACAGTCCACTTCAAAATATTCAACTATTCGTATCATAATATTCTACTGAAACCAAATCGAAATTGACGTCGACAACATTTCATAATCATTATGAAATGTTTAGTTATCAACGTCATATCGTAACAATGATTTGCAAAGTTTTGAATTTCCAATTAGTAGGCGTTGTTTTGAAACATATTCAATCAATATCAAAACCTACTCTGTGTATTTCTGTAACCCTAGTACCATTATGTGTAAAACTGTCGGTATAGACATCGATGTTATACCACCATCGACAATTTTCCCATGGAAATAATTTTTAATTTTCTCATTTAAATAAAAAAACAGTATTCAGGAACTAAATAAGTGTATTTATTTTAAACTAACTTTTTCTAGAAAAACGATTACTAGAAAAGCTAGTTTAGTGAATTTTTTGAGATCAATAATAATGTTTTATTGAAAGTACGTATTAACGACAAGATTAATTCATGACCCATCACAGTGTAATAAATTTACCCACTTTTATGTAATTTTAATGCCGTTTACCATTTTAATATCTACTTGACGTATTATTACTTGCCATTTTCTTTTGATTTAAAAATAAGCTTTTGTTACCGAAATAGTTGGTATATGTTTTTGTTATTAAATATTGTTCTGTACTTCTTTCTACAAGCAAACAAAGCTGGGCGCCAGTTAATTCCAAATTTTAAATAAATTTCTGCTTTATTAATTTATAATCTATTGCAATGACCACAATGGTCAAAATTGCACGACACTTTGCCCGTATAGATGTCGCAGCCATATCGTATCGCACGCCGTTTTACATATAGGCGCGCCCGATTGAAAAACGTCGCTGTTTTGAAATGCGGCTCCTAACCTTTCGTTCAACCGGATTGTAGTGGCGATACGTTCTACAAAGCGGCGTTCAACGTTTAGCTTTATTGTCAGCAAAAAGCAATGTAGGGTGACTATAAATTTATGAACAATGAATTAGTCCAAGAGCAAGCGAAGCGAGCTCGGGAACTTAGGGCACCCCGTCACGGATAGGTCGAAAGTAGGTTCGATGGGGATGACGGGAGCTGAAGTGGTGAGCAAAGCGAGCGAACTTAGCTCCCGTCATCTCCTTCATGTTATGTTACTTTAGACCCTGCATACAGACAAAGGAGCCCCGTCGACAAACTTTTATTTTCAAGTCGCTGTTATAACCATTTGTATTCGCCCACTGTTTGTCGCCCATTTAGTATTTCAGTAAGCCATATTCAGTATTTTACACCTTTAATTTGAATTTATTTTCGCTGGTTTAAATACTATCCAAAATAAAAGAGTCAAGTACAATTTTGAATCAACGTTTGCACTTCTAAATTCAATATTATTTTCACTTTGTTGTGACAACGTTGTCGATTTCGACGCCATTTTTGTTGTTATGATCATGCAGCGCGTATCAGATTACAAAGTGGCGGCAGCGTATAGAAGATGCGCCCGTTTGTATGGGTGCCATGTTACTAAGCCGCTTTGACGAACGCGAAGTGCTCATACAATGCGGCGTACTTTATTTAACAGCTGAATTGAAATCCGGCTGAACGAAAATAGCCGCATTACAATTTAGCAACGTTTTTCAATTGGCCTCGCTTTTTTGTAATACGGTGTGTTATACGATATTTGACACAGCTTTTATATTATTTTAAACATTCTAAGTGCACCATGAGGGTATATCAAGAAAACTTAAATGTTTTGAAGTTTTCAAACGAATTGGGGTCATAAATCAACTTGCTTGACTGTACCTACAATTAGTAGGGTTTTCACTCATCTCGATAGCTTTGGTTCCGTGGGTTAATCAACAGTAACTTTTTTTTTTGTCGCAATAAAAAGTAGTCTAAAACTCAGCGATAGCGTAACTTTGCATCGGTAAAAGATTTACCGTAATCAGTAGAGTAATTCCAAACGTTACCTCCTTACAAACAAAAAAATGGCCAAGTGCGAGTCAGACTCGCGCACGAAGGGTTCCGTACCATTATCGCAAAAAACGGCAAAAATTCAAGCGTCTACCTGTTGCCGTTATTAATATCGAGCAAAAAACGGCAAAAAAAACATGTTTGTAGTATGGGAGCCCCCCTTTAATATTAATTTTATTCTGTTTTTAGTATTTGTTGTTATAGCGGCAATAGAAATACATCATTTGTGAAAATTTCAACTGTCTAGCTGTCAAGGTTTATGAGATACAGCCTGGTGACAGACGGAAAGACAGACAGACCGACAGACAGATAGACAGACAGACGGATCGTGAAGTCTTAGTAATAGGGTCCCGTTTTTACCCTTTGGGTACGGAACCCTAAAAATGATACCATTTAACTATATTAGTTCCGAAGTTTGGAGTCAGACTAAACAAGTCGATCCATCGACATTACAAAGGCTACCAAGAAACACTACGTAAACCCAAAAATTCGTGCAAAGGGTTCCAACTAAACTTTTTAGGCGGAATTCGGCCTAAATCCGTCAAGTTAAGCATGCACAGCCTATTTAGTTCAAACAATTTAACAGTAATGCGACAGTATTTGGCAAGTAGCTCGAATAAAAGAGGGGTTCCAGCCAAGCTAGATAACAGCTATTCGTGCTATTCGAGCTGTTAGCAAAGAACTAGGATAGAATACGGAATTGAGCTGGAAATGTGAAGGTGTTCGGTATGGGGCGTCGGATAAGTGGGGATGAAATTTTTTGGTATTTGGTTTTTTGATCCGCCGTTTTTGTAATATTTATACTGGTGCTTTGAGTAGATAAATAGGTACCCTGAAAAAAAGATTTCTCAACGAATTAGAGCGGTTACGCACTACACCTGATCCTGTTCCGTGATATTTCGGTTCCGAAGTAGCCGTAGTACTTCTTGTAGGGAAGCTTACGCACTACAACCGAACTCTATCCGTCATAATCTGTCATAATTCAGAACATTTCGAATTCGGAACTCAAATAATGGACACGGATCACGGACACGGACGTGTAGTTCGCAACCGCCCTTAGTATCTAGGTATTTTTAGGGTTCCGTACCCAAAGGGTAAAAACGGGATCCTATTACTAAGACTCCACGATAATTTTCACAGATGATGTATTTCTGTTGCCGCTATAACAACACATACTAAAAACAGAATAAAATAAACGTTTAAGTGGGGCTCCCATACAACAAACGTGATTTTTTTGCGATAATGGTACGGAACCCTTCATGCGCGAGTCCGACTCGCACTTGGCCAGTTTTTTATGTGTGTCCCGCGGTACTCATCAGCTACATTGCCTTAGCGTTATTCAGGTGGTTGCCTGTGTTGTTGATTCTGGAAAATTCTTCCATACAACCGTAGTCTAGGGATTATTCCACTGTTTGACGATGTAAGTTCAAAATAAAAAGTGATATCAATTTGTCCCATCATTATCTAGCCCTGTATGGAAGCGAAAAAGTAACAAAAAGTAAATTATTGAAAGTTATGAGCGTCGAAAGTTCCACATTTCGGCACTAATTTTAACGCATTTTTGAGCGCAAATAAATACCATAAGAAGACGGAAAATTGCAAAACGGCCTCCACACAAGGATAGATTAGTAGTTCAACAATGCATATAATTTTATTTTGAACAGATAGATTTAGTCGTTTTTTCATGATATCTAGACTGCCAAAGGTCTGTTTATAAATTTCGCGCGCTCGGTTTCGTCCCAAATCATTATCCATTTCGCTACAAATTTGCAAAAGTGTGTATTCGTACGCGAACTAGCTGCCTACTGCTCATCACAGCATCTATCTCTTCTGCACGTGTTGTCGGTTGATATAAAATGCATTTTAACCCCGCGCACAAAATAGTTCGTGCCGTTGATTAGTGCACCCTTAAGGAGTTACAGGGCTTGGATTCTAGACAGTGATAAACGTATTCGCAAGTAGAATTTTATTTAGACAAGAGCCTTTAAAATAATAAGATTTTTCGTAAATTCATATTTGGCTGTCTTTACCGTAGAGTTATCGTAAACTGCAAAACAACGTAGTGTGTAAATCTATCCTACTCAACATTGAAGTTCCAAGACCATCATTATATTTGTAACTCTTGTCTAAGCCCACAGTATACAAGCGTGAAGCTTTTCATCCTGTTTCCAATGATTTAGGTACCCACCAACATTAATTCAACTTTGAATATCAAACTTTTGTTCAGTAATTAGATCGTTTCTGACACTTGCGTATTTTTTCAGCCACCAGACGGTTCAGGGCGTTTCGCAGAAAAACTTAGAAATTAAATCTTTTTGGATCTCTCATAATTTTAGTAGAATTGAAGTTAGGCTACAATTTTGTTATAGTACTTATAGACTTTTCACAGGATGTATATCACAATTTTTCTTGCAATGGAGCTAATTGTCAAGCCTTATCCCATTATTTGGGGTAGGCTCTTGTCGACATAAAAAAGTAAATAATATATGTAAGTAATACCGCTTTTTAGGGTTCCGTACCCAAAGGGTAAAAACGGGACCCTATTACTAAGACTCCGCGATCCGTCTGTATGTCTGTCTGTCTGTCCGTCTGTCACCAGGCTGTATCTCGTGAACCGTTATAGCTAGACAGTTGAAATTTTCAGAGATGATGTATTTCTGTTGCCGCTATAACATCAAATACTAAAAACAGAGGAAAATACATATTTAAGGGGGGCTCCCATACAACAAACGTGATTTTCTTGCCGTTTTTTGCTCGATATTAATAACGGCAACAGGAAGACGCTAGAAATATTCGCGGCATATTTAGTTGTATATTCACTTAAAAAAAAAAAAAAAAAAAAATTATAATAAAGTAAATTGAGGGGGGCTCCCATACAACAAACGTGTTTTTTTTGCTGTTTTTTGCTCGATATTAATAACGGAAACAGGTAGACGCTTGAAATATTCACAGAATATTTAGTTGTATATTCACTTCAAAAAATAGTAATGATTAAATAAAATTAAAATGACTTAAGGGGACTTTCCCATACAACAAACGTGTTTTTTTGCCGTTTTTTGTGATAATGGTACGGAACCCTTCGTGCGCGAGTCCGACTCGCACTTGGCCGGGTTTTTTTTATTATTGTTTGTGTTTTGCTTATCTCGTATCTCCTGTGCGGGTCACAAATAAATATTGTTTCCTTCTTTCTTTAATAAATAGGCACAAACAGCCCAAATAAGACAATACTTTAACATCTTCTGTGGAAACTGTGTAGAATTATGAATGCGCTAACCACAAACAAACTACGGTCAAATTAAGAATTTCAAGTCATGTTTAAACAAATATTTTAAATAGGCAAATGAAATGAAATTATTCAATGTTAGTTTTAAACCCAAATAAATATATAAAATACATAGATAACATAAATGATAAATAATTAATAGGTAAAATACAAAAACATTTATGATGATAAAGTTTGACTTTGAGCTTTTAAGAATAATAATAATAATTTCCGAAGCTAAAAATCCGACTGTCATAGATATATTTTTATCACAATCACTGACTGAAACGTCAAAAAATCAAATATAAAATTAAAAGCATAAATATATATCCCAAACCTACATTAAAAGTAACCACAATGAAAGTACCTATCTACTTATTCTTATATAAAACAAAATGAGGTTTTCGCGTAACGAGGCAAAAATTTAGAAGCATCAGCTCTTTTCAGCAGCTGTACGCCTGAAAATTTTCCATTTCATTATAAGCATTATGTTCGAGATTACTTCGGTGTAAGCACAAATAGGTATTTGAGTATCAATTACTGGCGTACTTACCAGGCTGTGGCATTGGCAATCGATTTGTTAGAAGTGCTGATGTTTGAGAATGTTGTTTACAAGTTTGTAAGCAGAATACTTTGTAGTTGAAGTTTTTTGCTTAAACGTACTACGTGATCTATATGTAACGCATGTTACTAAAAAAGTTATGGATGGAGAGGGAGGGGACGGCCAAAAAAAAGATGGATGGACTGTGTGAGTAGTGATATGAAAGAAAAGGGAGTCAGTGATAGCGTGACGGTGGACAGGACGGCATGGAAGAAGAAAACGTGTTGCGCTGACCCCAAGTAACATGGGACAAGGGCAGGAAGATGATGATGTACTACGTGACCGATAATTTTTGCTCTTAATCTTTTGAACTTGCATCTCTGATTATCATGTTTCTATCACTTAAATATAAGCTGGAAGAATGTGGCAGTTTCAGTTTTAAAGCTCGTCTTTGCTTTGACATTATTGTTCTCGTCAAACTTCTGGGCCGTCCTGAAGTTGGCTTTCCGATGCGCAAGGCACGAAACTGTGCTGTTGTTGTATGAGATTTACTACTGCACAGCCATTGTAGCCAACTTCAGGGCAGCCAAAGAAGTTTGGCGAGAACTATACTTATAAATGTATTAATGATTTGTACGGTGTAGACACAGATAAGATAATACTAGCCTCAACCCAAACAAAGAAACCATGCCGACATAACTAGCGGTTTTCGTCTGATTAAGCTGATTATTTTTATAAGTACTTTGTTTGGGATCTTGATAGAAACCACTATATTTCACTGTTAATCGTTTATTATAACACTGCTTACACTTTCATCTATTACTAGGATTCTTAATTACTTCTAAACTATATAATATTTATAAAGCTCTAAAGAGACAGAGACGTGTGCGCGCTGTTCATTGTGACAGTAGAAGACCACAGACAACATCTGTCAAGCTCGTATTTATTTTGACAATGACATTACTAATTTACTAAACATTCTCGGGCCTCCAAAGAAAGGAAAGCCCTCGGTACATATCTAAGTTTGCACAATAATAGATAAAATTATTGGACTTAAATACAACATAAACAGTTATATAATAATATAAAGTAAGTATAGTTAGGGCATATAGCAATAATTATATTATAGCATAGCATCACCTAGGTAGTAGTTTAATTTCTTACCTATCAGATAAGTTACATGGGTAAACAATATTAATTAGGTACCTTCTAGATTGGTTTAGTAAAATTATAAGTTTAGATAAGCAAAAGAAGTTAAAGAATGTAGCATTCTTGAGAACATAGAAATTAAATGAACAACATGGCTAGGTAATCTTAATCTAGGTTAAATCTAAGTCTTAGGAACCATTATATACACACACTTATGTGTATAATATAGAAAGTTACACATAGGTATATGTGAACACAAGTAAAAAATACACAATATTAAGATACTTATTAGTTTTAATATTTGCTTGGTAGCAATATTATTTTATTAACAGGTCTAGTAAATTCTCCTTTACTAGTTTGAATCTTTACAGATCTACATAGGCCATCTGTCTTATTAATGTTTACAGAGGTAATTCGACCTAAAGCCCATGAAGTGGGTGGACAAGCTTCATCTTTAATTAAAACTAAGTCGCCTATACTTAAGTTATCTTGTGGTTGTACCCACTTATTTCTAGTTTGCAATTCGGATAAATAACTAAAATAGAATTGTTTCCAAAATCTTTGTTTAAATTGTATTATTTTTTGGTACACATTCAGTCTAGATTCACTGACATCTAGTACATTAGGTTCAGGTAGGTCAGTTATTGCAGCACCTATAATAAAATGAGCAGGTGTCAGGCAGGTTAAATCATTAGGTAAATCAGTAACAGGACACAATGGTCTGGAATTAAGTATGCCCTCAATCTGAACCAGAATAGTATATAACAACTCATATGTTAATTTAGTGTTAAATAAGTGTCTCTTGAGGAGAGATTTCACAGATTTAATCCCTGCTTCATATATGCCTCCCATGTGGCTTGCAAGAGGACAGGTAAACTTGTATTCTATGTAATTTGCAGTACATAAATCAATAATTTCACTGTAGCTAGTATCATTTTTAAACATTTTATAGAGTGCATGTAACTCAGTTTTGGAACCTTTAAAATTTGTTGCATTGTCTGTATATAAGCAAGTAGGTATTCCTCTCCTAGAAATAAATCTTTTAAGAGCACAAATAAAGGCTTGTGCGGATAAGTCAGTAACTAATTCCAAATGAATAGCTCGAGTAGCTAGGCAAACAAATAGGCATATATAACCCCTAGAGTATTTACAGTTTCGGGTCATAGAACTTCTTACGGCTATAGCACCACTAAAGTCTATCCCTACATGAGTAAATGCACGAGTCAACGTGACTCTGGGACCAGGAAGATCTGACATCTGCTGCCCACAGACCTTGCCTCTATATCTAGTGCATCTAACACAGGAATATATGCATTTCTTTACTTCACCTCTACCATTGATAGGCCAGTATTTCAGTCTTATGTTACAGAGTGTGTTCTGAACACCTGAGTGCAGTAGCTTGAGGTGATAATGCTGTATCAAAATCTGTGTGATGTGATTTTTGCCAGGAAGTATGATAGGATGTGCTTGATTGTATGGAATGTCTGAGTGTTTTATGCGACCACCAACTCTTAGTATGCTGTCTCCATCTAAGAATGGATTCAGTTTCCTTAGTGGGCTGGATGTGAATGTGTAAGACTTTTGTGTATGTGAAGTCTGCATGTTAGTAATGTTTTTTAAAGATTGTAGTTCATACATTTCCTTTGGGAAAGAATGACTTTGTGTGGTGTGAACTATAAAGTTGTGAGCATCTTTTAGTTCAGTAACTGTCAAATGGGATGTATGTTTGTCATGTTTGTTTTTTATATTATGTACAAATCTAAGTGTGTATGCGACAATTCTGACAAGCTTAGAGAAACTGGAGTGTTCTGTAAATTTATCAAAGAAGAATGAATGATTGATGAGTGAATCTGTGCAGAAATTGACTACTTTGACTTGTAAGGTTTGATTGTGTGTAGTATTTATGTCTACATTAGGTATCTGTATCATTGAAGATGGCCATTGTGATTGATCTTGAGCCAAACATGAAGGGCCTTGCCACCATAGTGTACAAGATTGAAGATCTTTAGGCATGACTCCCCGGGTAATCAGATCAGCTGGGTTTTGTTTTGTGTTTATGTAGTACCAGTCATCACCGCTGGTGATGTCAATGACCTGCATGAGGCGGTGAGTGACATATGTGTCGTGTTTGTGCTTGTATGGAGCTTTGATCCAGTGTAGTACAATAGATGAGTCTGTAAATAAATAAGTTTTCTCAATGTTAATTTTGTTATTTATAGTTTTTATGAACCTTTTTGCTAATTGGGCTAGCAGGAGCGATCCACACAGCTCTAAGCGTGGTATAGATTGTTGTTTTTTGATAGGTGCAACTTTAGACTTAGCTGTAATTATTGTGCAGGTTGTAGGCTTGTTAAGGTAGGTTGCTCTTAGGTACAGGCAAGCACCATAGGCTTTGTGTGAAGCATCACAGAACCCTAATAATGTTATTTGTGTAGGTATATCTGTAAAATAACATCTAGGTATGTGTATAGTTTTCAAACAGTGTAGTTGCTGAACATAGTTCTGCCAGATGACTATAGAGTCCTTTGAGATCAAAGAATCCCAGTCAATACTTTGTTTCCATATGTCTTGCATCAATATCTTAGCTAGAATAGTTGTAGGTGCTAGGATACCTATAGGATCAAATATCTGAGCTATTTGTGAGAGTATGTTCCTTTTAGTACAAGGAGCATCACTGTAGGCAGGTATGCTGACCTGAAGTGTGTCTTGTGTAGGTAGCCATTGTAAACCAAGCGTTTTGACAGAAGATGATGTAAAATTGTATGTTTCTTGTGTATCTGATTCTACATTGTTATGTAATGACTGTATGTGTTTTGTGTTTTCTATAGAACTTGTGCCTACATGTGACAGTATGTCAGTGTGGTTAGATGACCACTTGTGCAGTTGAAATCCTGCTTTTCTCAATAAGTCTATAAGCTCAGAACATATTTGTTTACATTGTTCTAGGGTTTGAGATCCATACAGATAGTCATCCATGTACCCCGAGCTTTTAATACAGTCAGCTGCCTGGGGGTGAGTATCTGAGTTTGAGTCAGCTAAATGTATCATTGTGCGACAGGCCAAGTATGGGGCACACTTTGTACCATAGCAGACCCTGTTGATCTCTAAACACTTGAGTGGTTCAGATCTGGCGTCTCTCCATAACACCCTTTGTAAAGATGTCTGTTGTGAATTAATTTTTATTGCTCTAAACATTTTGACTATGTCACAAGAGAAAGCATATTTGTACTGTCTAAATCTGAGGATAATTTCTAAAAGATCATTGTATATGTTTGGACCTTCATACATTATATCATTGAGTGATATACCAGTAGATGTCTTGGCACTAGCATTGAAGACTGTACGTAATTTTGTTGTGATACTGTCAGGCTTTATGACCGCTAGATGTGGCATATAGTAAGCGTGTGTATTGGTTGGTGAGTATTCCTCTATGTAATGAGCATGTCCTAACTGTATGAACTCATGTATGAATGCTTTATACTGTGTGTAGAGATTTGTATCTCTTTGCATTTTAGATTCAAGTTTTAGAAAGCATCTATAAGCTGTGTTGAAAGAATTACCTAGATCCTCTATTCTATCAACCTGTAGTGGTAAGTTCACTGTGTATCTGCCTGAGCTGTCCTGTGTAGTTGTAGACATGTATAACTCTTCGCAATGTTTGTCTTCAGGTGAGAGTAGCTTTTTAGGAAGCAGCTCCTCTTGCTCCCAAAAGGATTGTAGTATGTCATCTGTTGATGTAGAAATAGCAAACAAGCTAGCATGCAAGGTGCATTTTGGAGTATATAGGTGAGTATCAGGTAGGTAGGATCCAGAAACGACCCATCCAAATAGTGTTTCAATTAGGAAAGGCAGGTGTGAACCAAGCTCTATGCGCCCAGTTTGAAGTGTAGCATAGAACACTTCAGCGTTAAGCAGTAAGTCTATAGAGCCCGACATGAAGAATGTGGGGTCAGCGAGTGATTGAGCTTGTTTGTCTGGTATATGCCATGTTTGAGTATGTACATGCGTGTGAGGTAGTGGCACTGAAATACTGTCCATTACCAAGAATGTTTGATTGCTTTGATAGGAGTTGTACCGAGATGCAACATTTGTGTTTACACTTACTTGAGTATGCTCTTGGCTATTGCCTACACCAACTATAAGGCACGATTGCTGATTAACCTGTAGTCCCAATTGAGTTGCAAGTCTGTGGGTAGCAACGTTGACCTCACTTCCTGTGTCCAGAAGTGCTCGGGCAATGATCCACCGGCCCGAAGCATGCTGAACTCGTACCAGAGCTGTGGAAAGCAACATTTGATATCTGTTAGTGTTTGTTACTAATACTGTAGAAGGTACAGTGAATGATGTGTTTGAGGATTGAGTCTGAGCTGGCTGTGAAGAATCTGGTTGTATGTGTGCTTGTGTAGCAGCTGTTGTCAGAGTGTTTGCTGTTGCAAGTGTAGAATGTTCCGCCTGTTGGGTTTGTAAAGAATGATATGTATTGCGTGTCTGTTGACTGTGAGTTTGGTTATTTGCCTTTTGGCTGTGAATAGCTGTAATGTGATTAACCTGCGGTTGAGGCCTGTCTTCGTGTATGGATGTGTGATGTTTACCTTTGCATTTCAGGCAGTGATATTTGGAACACTTATGCCTGAATTTGTAGGGCTGTAAACAGTTATAACACAGTGCTTTAGATTTGATCAGTTCAATACGTTTCTGAGTTGTAAGCTCAAGATATGTAGGGCATTTATGCAAAGCATGACTGCTACTGCATAGAATACATGTTTCCCTGATGGTTGTAGATGCTACATGAGAGACTTTGACATTTTGAATTTTATCATTATTAGATTTAGCATCATACATTAACTCGAAGGCTGTTCTGCGTTGGTTTAAGAAATCAAGCAGCTCGCTTAGGGAAGCAATAGAATTTTCTTTGCGGTTGATTTCCCAAGCGGCTCGGAGTGAATTATCCAATTTTTGTGTTATTAGAAAAACCAACAACGCATCCCAGTGCTCAACAGGGAGCTGGATGGATCTTAGGGAATCTAAACTTTGTTGTAGCAGAACCAAGTACTCTTTGAGGTTATTTCGAGCGATAGTACAAAAGCTAGTGATACTTTTTAAGTGAAAATTTACAATTATTGTTTGATTTTCATACCTCTTAGCTAGGATTTTGAGCGCTTTGGGATAGTTCTCCTCAATGATGAGCAGAGAAGCTATGAGGCCCGCAGCTTCCCCCGTCAGCGCCGTCTTCAGGTACTGCAGCTTGTTCACCAAGGGCAGGTCAGTGCTGTCAACGGACGCGAAGAAGATGTTCTTAAACGCAGGCCATTGCCGGATGTCCCCATCGAACTTAGGGAGTTCCAGTAGAGGCAACTTGACACGTGGCTTGGTGTGGTCATAGTGTGTACAGTTAAATTGATCAGCGTGGCGTGAAGGCGATGCTGCCGCCGCGGGTATTGGCGATCTTGCCGTTAAGGCGTTCATCATGCCTGCCTTCAGTCCATAGAATCTGTCCTCGAAGGCGCCCCGCTCCTCTTCGTGGATGTCTTGTCTGTCCGCGGCGTCGTCGATTGATTCTATTTGTAGCTGCAGTTCCTCGAACCGCTGAATCAATTGTTCTAAATCGCCTTGTCGTACTTTGATTTCGTTAATGGAGTGTCGATCTGCATCGAAGTTCTGTAGGTATCTTTCAAACCTAGTAAGCTTGCCTTTGATTGCGCTTCTCTTCTGTTTGAGGGTTTGTAGATTGATTTCGAGATTTTCTTCTTCATTTTGAGACATTTTTTCTTTGTAGAATGAAAATATAAATCGCGTGCTCGCTAACGCTTGCTGACCGCGTTGCCGATTCCAAGGACAAGAAGAAAAAAATGGCGTAGCGGAAGTCTGCGGAAGTCGGTAGCTCAAAAATGTTCTGGGCTGCCCAGTGTCCGCTCCGGTCCGCTCGCGAAAAATGTCGGTTGACGGACGTCCTGTATTTGCAGGTTTTTCGAGTTCGCTGATTGGCCGATTAGAGATGCCGTGTACAAATTATGTGGCTGTTGCCTGTGTGCGAATGTAGATGTCGCTGTGCGGTATGGCTCGCTATGTTGGTAGAAATTTTGACTGTCGGTAAAAGCAGTGTCTTGGTTGATTGATTACTTGAATTTATTATTGATTTTCGACTGTTGTCACTGCCCGCTGCTGGTTCGCCGCCCAAACGGCCCGTGTTTGCGTGATGCGTACGAGCGATGTTTGCTTCGTTTTCTCCGCCTCCACACCAAACGACGCGAAGAAAAAAAGATGGCGATCCTTGTATTGACGGCTTTCGAAGGACCAAAATGTTTGGGATCTTGATAGAAACCACTATATTTCACTGTTAATCGTTTATTATAACACTGCTTACACTTTCATCTATTACTAGGATTCTTAATTACTTCTAAACTATATAATATTTATAAAGCTCTAAAGAGACAGAGACGTGTGCGCGCTGTTCATTGTGACAGTAGAAGACCACAGACAACATCTGTCAAGCTCGTATTTATTTTGACAATGACATTACTAATTTACTAAACATACTTCAATCGCGTTCGGTTCCGTTCCATGGCTATAGATGGTGTTAGCAGCTACTTGCATGTATACGGGTTTACTCGGTTCGTGACTATTATTTTCTTTAAATACGGTGACGATTTCTTTAATAGTATTTTTATGCACATTTTTACCGTTTCATTGTACCAAAATGTGTTAGAATACAAATTTAAAATCAAGTGGCATGCCTCAGAAATTTAAGACCGCGCCATCTATTGGAATCATTTACATGACAAGTTCAAATAATCTTTGAAATGTGAATTAGGAGCCCAAAATCCATAATTCTGTGCTTAAGAGAGTTGATTAAACAAGAACATACATTTTTTATGGTCAATACTACAAAATGTTAATATTACACACAATTCAATAACAAATCAATGCAATCGCGCCATCTAGTGACATTTATTTGAACCAAATTTTCATAGTGAGCGCTGGGACCTCGTGGTGTAGGTAAACGAGAGATCGTTTTAAATTTGTTCGGGTGAATTATTATGGTCGTTAGTATCTTCAACTTCACAAGGTTGATTCAAATGTCCAAATATTTATCCTTAGTAAGTTATGGTTGTATTTTTTTCTGCCAAAGCGAGACTACATTTCTTTAAGTACCTATGCATTTACTCCAAAATCTCCAGGCTTGTCAATTGGTGTGATTATTAATGTAGATTGCATTAGAGTCCTTAATAATACAAAAGTTGCATTCAGAGATTTGCATCGGGATTTAAAATATATATTTATACCTAAATCTGCGTATTAGGTCTGCTTCGCAACGAGAAACGAGTTAGATTTACACGAAATAAATATTTGTATTGTACCAAACCAAGTGGTGCCTACGATTTAGTGTTTGCCAAACACACGATACAGGAAAACTGTACTGAAGAGCAACGCTTTCTCCAAATTGAAAATACAACCTAGCAAAAAGTGTGTTGTTCTTGAAAATATTACGGATATAACCGGTTAAAAAGCGCAAGTGAAAAAGGAAAAAGACTCTCGTGGTTTCAGCCTCACAGGTCCAGGTTAAATTTATCGTGTCCTTGAATGGGTGACTAACCTTTACTTAATCAGACCCCTTTGAGCTTTGTTAAGCACGTTTTAACGTTACTGGTAATCACAAGCCTAAAAATCTGATAACCAGTATTAGCAAGAGGTCATTAGGCAGTAGTTCCACCATACAGTGAAGGTCTGCCCCGCTTGGGCGGAGCACCGCCTTGTCCTCGTGGAGGCGATCAGCGGTGGCCCTGGTTTAGGCCATGGTACGGAGCGAGAGGGCATGGGAAGCTGTCACCTCCTTCTGCGAAGCAGTAATGTTCGCGAAGGAGGAGGCGGAACGCGTGAGGGAGACGCAACGGACACGCCCTCACGCCCGCCGCAGGAGACGCCCTGGGCGTCGGGAGACGCAAGCGGACGGCGAGTAATGGGTAGCTCGTGGGTCGCGGATAAATTTGAAAGCGAGTTACCGCGGCCCTGGCACAAGCAACTGAAGGAACACGGGTGGGTTTTAGTCAGTAAATGTCTTACACGCCCTTCCGCTTCACCCAGAGCGGAAGAAGTCATTAGATGATTTCCCAACAAAAAAAAAGGCAGTAGCTCCACATAAAATATTTGGAACCCCAACATAATTGGGACAGGCAAGCTAGGCTGATACTTCCATCTGTTCCAGAGAGTTTTGATCTGCATTGTCTGCGTAATCAGGTTCTATTCCTAGATATCTTTCTGCATAATTGGCCACCGGCATGGTCGGTCGTCCTTTTCCTCGCCGTCGATTCTCATATTTGGGTTTTCGGAATTTACGAAATATATTTCCAAGTCTTACAAATTGGTCTCGTATCAGGAACCCACAATCCTATAAAGGTTTCGTTTTGTTCGTATTAAGGAAAGGCTCAACATTATTCTTTTTACTCAAATTGATGATTGGCTAAAAAATGTCGTGTCTGGAAAAGTCGTGCAAAACCAAGCTGACAATAATGCCGGGTTCTGTATATCTAATTTGTTCGTGTTTTATTTGCGTGACTGTATGACAGTTGATGGATTGTAGTAGTTACTTCCATAATTATTTTGTTTTTTTTGTTTTAGGAATGATGTAACTTTGTTCATTCATTTATTTTGGTTTTCTTTTTATTTTTGCTTTATTGGTTTTGTCGTTAACGAGTATAGAGTCTGGCAAACGAAAGTAGACACTCGAATTATTTGCGAACTTTTTATATGGCAATGCTATACTAATGTCAACCCCAATTTTTCGTATGACGCTACTAAGTTGATACTTTGTTTTAATTCGTAATCACTATTTATCTTTTTGTAAAAACATTTTCTCTATTTAATCATTTAAAAAGATTCTTTATTAATGTAGAAAACAATGATTCCTGTGACTCTTATGAATCTTTTAACATGGAAGTCTTAGATTCAGATTTTGATTGATAGTGAATAAACCAAAATGATTATAGAATAATGTTGCTTTTTTTTATTCAGATTGATATATCTAAAGTTTTAGCTACCTAAATGTACCTATATTATTTTTATTCAGACGAAGTAATATAAATAATTCTTAAGTATCAAATTAGGTTATTCCAGTTATTGCATACTAGTTTTTGGGGTTGCTATGCTGATATTTTTTAAATTTGCCGCGCTTTTTCAGTCTCTACTTTCGTTTGCCAGACTCTAGTACCTATCGATGACGCCCGAATTCACATTGTATAAAAGTGGGTTTGAATTTTGGTTTTAAGAAAGTAATGGTAGCATTTTAGAATACATTTAGCTATTAATCTACTATCACTTTTTGTGTTTGTCTTACTTTCTTAACCAAGTTTTAAAATTTCCACTTCAGCTGAAAGACGTTCACTGCTGGCCATAGGCCTACCCCAAGTTTCACCACATTGACCGGTCCCGTGCGTCTCGCGTCCAGCGGATCCCCGCAACCTTCACCAGGTCTTCGGTCCAAATAGTTCGGTAGTGCGGTTTGCGGTCGCCACTCCAGAACTTTTCGCCCGAAGATAATATGTTCTTCAAAATCGCTTATTATAGTTTCCGCAGAAAGGTGGTGAATAGAACTTTTGCTATGACACAACAACACAAAATAAATCAATTTCTAAGCCAATATGTTTGCGACAAGTTTCTATATACGATTTCAAGATTTCAATTGATGATTAACTTGTCTATGGCAAAGAGTTTTCGGCACATAAACACAAAAAAAATAAAAAAAAAATACTAAAAAGTTATAAATAAATATGTTTAAAAACCAAAAACAGGTGTATCCTTTGATACCACAAACGAAGGGTATGAAAGGAAAAAAATCATTCCCCAAAGCCGCCAATTTTCTATTTTCCAAAAATTATCAAATCAGCCAAAATGTTTGGTCTCTAGAACGCCACATATGAACAAACATACATACATATATAGACTGATAAACACATTGCCCTCCTTCGGCAGTCGGGTAATAACACCATGCCTGTATTTTCTGAAGAATTAAGCAAAACAAAAAAAAAAGTACCCGACAAAGGGCATAAATATAAATAAAATAAATAAAGGAAGAACGTATTTAGTGTGCAGACACGACCCGGTGTGACACGGAAGAGAAAGAAAGCCATCTATCTAGTTTTATGGCTAAAAGTAACACCCTGTAAATTCTGTTTACCATGCTTATTTATACGGAAATAAAAAATAGGTCAAGTGTGAGCCGGGCCGCTTTGTGCGTTCCGTAAGCTATTTATTTTACGAGTAATTTAGGAACGAAGATAGAGTGAAAGAGGCTTTCGGAGGATCAGATACGGTTTTGACTTTGTTGGGCCTTTACGTAATATTTTGGCTCAGTAGATGAAGTTGCCACCCATACGCACAAAGCGTTTTAGAAATACATTGATTGTGGGTATAGCTGCTAATGAGTGGAATTCTCTGCCAGAGTCTGTTTCCTCATTGCTATAACCTAGAAATCTTTAAGTCAAAAGAGAATAGGTTACTTCTAGGCAAGCGTGCTTCAAAGTTGGCCACATCATCACTTACCATCAGGTGAGATAGTGGACAAAGACGAGCCAATCGAACAAAAAAAAGTTGCTCGTGAATAAGACAAAACTATATTTCTTTGAAAGAGATTATTGTCGTACATAAATACATAGAGACTATTGTGATGTTACAATAAGTAATATAACAGCCCCGTTGGTCTCCTAATAAAGCGCGTTTTCTTAGCGCGTGGTCCTGGGTTAAGGTTACACTAGTTGACGGCTCGAACTATTTTTAGCGCGGGGTTAAAATGCCAGCTATCTCATCCGACAACACGTGCAAAAGATATAGATGCTGTGATGAGCAGTAAGAAGCTAGTTCGCGTACGAATTAGCACTTTTGCAAGTTTGTAGCGAAATCAATGATGATTTAGGACGAACACGAGCGCGTGAAATTTTATAAACAGACCTTTGGGATCTTTGACTACATGTATATTTTCAAAATAAAACTATTTGCATTGTTGAACTTCTAATCTATCCCTGTATGGAGGCCGTTTTGAAATTCTCCTTCTTCTTATGGTATTTATTTCCGCCCAAAGATGCGTAAGAATTAGTGTTGAAATATGGAACTTTCGACGTTCATAACTTTTAAATATTTCTCTTTTATACTTTTTCTTGACAAATTGATATCATTTTTTATTTTGAACGTAAATCGTCAAACAGTGGAGTAATCCCTAGACTACGTTTGTATGGAAGAATAATCGACTAGTGTAACCTTAAATGCCCAGATCTGAAAAAAAACTGTTATTTTGTTTTTTTTTACTCTAGGAGTTTCTTAGTAGCGGCGCCGAAATGAACAGAGAGTGCTGAACTTGTCTTTAATTTGATCAAGACAAACCACAAGCAAAAGTCCAAAGGTTGACTGGTAGAAAATGCCTAGGGCATTAAGTCCGTCCCTGTACGTTTATGTGCTTAAAGTATTAAATAAATAAGTTCGGTACTTTACAATTGAATACACCAACATAAATTATGTAGACATATTGATCTTCAGCTAATCCGCAAAGACACAAACTGATCACATGCTGGTTTACACAATTGTATCCTTAATTGACACACCATTTGGTATAAGTACTATCACCAAAAGAAATAAGTTTGTTTACCTGGGCACAGATAATATAATACAAGCATACAGATGCCTCATCCCATAAAAAGAAACCGTGCCGACGTAACTGGCGTTTTTTGTCTGATTAAGGTGATTATTTTTATATGAACATCGATCGTGTTCACGGATATGGATGGTGTTGGCAGCGAATAGCAAGTAAAAGGGTTTACACGGATCGTGAAAACTTTTTTTAAATACAAGGACGATTTGTTTTATGAATTATCTTTAACGTTTTTATAGTTTCATTGTACCAAAATATGTTACAAATTTAATTTAAAAAATCGAGTGGACGCCTCAACAATTTCAAAGCGCCATCTATTGGCATCAGTTTTAAATGATTCATTCAAATAATCTTTGAAATGTGAATTAAGAGCCCAATGTTCCTTAATGTTGTGCTTAGGAGAGTTTATTAAACAAGAATATTTTTTTTTTTGAAATTTCACAAAACTAAAAAACAAATCTAAGCTTATCACGCCATCTAGTGCAATTTATTTGAACCAAAGTTTCTTTCTTCGCGTTGGGTGCCCGCGACCTGGGTAATATCTCTCGGTAGTAAATAATGAATTTCTAGGAAATTGTACTCGCTCTATCCACACATCAACACACCAGAGAAATTAATAAGATAGTGATCTAACGAAAACCTATCAATAATATTAAAAACGTAGTCGGACTCGCGCACGAAGGGTTTCGTACCATTATCGCCAAAAACACCCACTTAAATATTTATTGTATTCTGATTTTAGTATTTGTTGTTATAGCGGCAACAGATATTTATCTATGAAAATGTCAACTTCCTAGCTATCACGGTTCATGAGATACAACCTGGTGACGACGGACACACAGACAGACGGAGCGCGGAGTCTAGTCTAGTAATAGGTTCCCATTTTTACTCTTAGGGTACGGATACCTAAAAAAGGAAGCCAGGATGCAATTATTGGTTGTTGTTTTTTTTTCTGGGCAAATTTTGTCGCCATAGTTGGCGCAGTGTTCTATTCCCGCACGGAACAAATATTTTGGCCTACAAATAGTTGTGCCGGACCTGGCCGTTTGTATATGTGAGTTTAAATATTTGTAAATGTATCCGCGATTCAAGCGAAATACCTAGTGAGGTAAAAGATTTAAAAAAAAATACTCAACCTTTATTAACGCTTAGAAACCAGTACTCTGAATAACCAGTATTCGACTTAAGCTCAGCTAGAACTAACTTAAAAAACATACAGAAAAACAACCGACATTACTTTTCTTCTGGTGAATGTAATAAGAGTTGAGTTAAGCTGCTTGGTTACGCAATTCTTATGTCAACTGTACCTCGCGAATCAATCCGACGCGACGCCGACGTGAGCCAGCGACGGATTGACGGCCGTTTTCCCGATACGACCGCGGGTCCCTAAACGGATTTAACCACCCCAAATCCCGTAAAAAAGTTAGGGATGCTGTAAATTCTGTGACAAAATTTGGAGCTCAATTGAATGTAAGATATTTCATGAGTTTTTGATGTTGCACGTATGGTTATTTTTTGCTGGTAGCTTAGATATTTTTTATGTAGGAAGTTCATAAATGTAGATAAGGAAAGTTTGTTATTTATTTATATTTTTGCTGTGTCGTAAATCCGTCGTGAAATACTGTGATCTATGAAATTTCATTCCATACATAGATTGGCAACATAAACACAGCCTCAAGGTTTATATTACAAGATTCTAATCACTGCAGTCCCGAAAAAAAACCTGTAACTTTCCTCAAGACATCAAAGTGGCCCAAGCGTTATTTACGAAAGTAACTCAATTTCTTATTTCTTAAATAAATAAAGCTATTTAGGCCAAATTAAAATTCCTGACGAATATTTCGGATGGTTGCGTGACACGGAATCCTGGTTATAGTCTAAGATCGTACCTTTTAAATCTGCACTTTATTTCTTGCATTTTCTATGTTAAAACTAAATTATCATGCATGATGCTTGATAGTAGAATATATTGCTGCAGGGTTGCCTCACTATATCTAGTCGTTATTACTATAATTAAATACATTGTTTTGTTTTGTGTTTGAAAAAGTAAATGTTTTTCATAAATTGCGACTAACTAAGAGTTGGCTGATGTTGCAACTGCATCCACGATACAGGAGAAGTTCGTGGTGTAATGTAAAGTTAAAAAAAAAAACACGAAATGCGAATTGTGACTATATAGCTAGACAACCATGTAGTAATCTGTTCCACTATTAAATATCTTTATAAAAATTAAGTTTTTATCAAAATCAAAACACCTACAAATTTTTGCGGTGGGATCTCGTACTATTACCTTATTTAAGTAGGCTGTCCTCTCTTCACGCACGCCTGATTGAATTCTGAGCAGGATAAGGGGGATATTTATCCTGGTTTTGTAGGACAGTCCTGTGTCGACATTCGTTTGACAGGAGATTTATTTGCTGACAATTTAGAATTGCTGCTCTGTAAATAAACAAATTGATGATCAAATACTTAAAAGAAAAGCAAACAGGTAAATACATATTGACTGCGGAAAATCATATTTTTTCGTTTCGTTAGCTATGATACATTTCTACATTTAAAAAATACGCGGCAATATGATACGTACATACAATATTGAACTCATTAACAAAGAAATACTACTAATATTAAAAACATATTCACTCACACACACATCATCACACACTCTCATACAAAACACACACGCACATACTAACAAATATGTCAATAATTATTATGTTCGTGTTCACCGATCAAGATTCAATACCTAAAAATATTGCATCAAGATGAAGAATGTGTTAAAGACGGAGTCCTGGTGTCCTGAAACACAGGCTTGCAGCGTAGTTTAGGCACCTGTCTCCCACAATAGTAATAAGCTTGTTTTAACATTCTAAATTATGTATTGTATATTACTGTGGTGAGAAATAAACATATTTTTATTTATTTATATATTTAAGTTCTATGAAATAAAGGTTGAGCCTACTAGCATCAACCGGGCAAAAATGCAGACACCGGGTTGCTTCGTAGATATTCCAGATGGAAAAATCCAATAATACTTTGCTTGACCCGGGCAAAAACCCAGTACCTTATAGTCAGCAGTAGTGAATACATGCGTGTTGTTATGTACGGATGAAAATAACGTTTGTTTTTTTAAATAAAGGTAATTCAATGATGAATTAAAACTTGTTTTAAGTTTTTAAAATTATGTCATGTCCAAAGTTTTCACAATGTCTTATTGCTGACCCTACAAAATAAGACCCACTTAAAAATTATTTTATAAGTTTTCCCCAATGATAGAATTATAACAGCCAAGACCCTCAAAGAGGAATTACCTGTTTAAATTATATTAGCATTTTAAGAAATTTAAGAGGTCTGATACATTTGTTTCCTAATAAATATAAAGCCACATAGAAATGGCGTCGGGCGCGGACATGGCACGGGTGGCTTCCTATTCTATTCAAATTTCATACAAAATGCATGAAAATAAAGCGCAATTTGATCAGGCACGGGCGCCGAAATGGCGCGTCATAACCACGTCCGATCAACGACATACCGTGTATCCTACATTGCGCTTTATTTCCATGCACTTTGGTATGAAATTTGAATGCAATAGGAATCCGCCCGTGCCATGTCCGCGCCCGACGCCATTTCTGACAAAATGACAATCTGTCAACGAAAACGTCATAATAGCGATTGGAAAAATGTCAAAAATTTACGAGATTGTCCTACACTATCGAATTATTTATTTATTTATTATATATTTATTGTACACCACAAAAAAAACATACAGGACAAACATTCACAATAACTAGTGTACAATGGGCGGTCTTATCGCACAGGGCAGTCTCTTACAGACAACCTTTGGATGGACAGAACGATAGGAACAGAATTTAGGGCTGTCAGTGTACAAATTATCATAAATTATATACTACTTAGATTTAATACAATAAAATACAAACATACAATATTACAAAAAATATACTGATACATATAAATCACGTGATCAATAACTTACATTTTGGGCTTTTGACCATCGCTATAGCTGACATCGAATGAGACTTGTCTGGAGTCTCGGGCGTCTTTAAGTCATACAAGGCTCATAACCGGTATAAAATAACCGGTTATTTAATGTTATAAACCCTAATTAACCGGCTCAGGCGGGGCGGGCGCCTAAAACTGAATCGTTTTTATACTTCAGCACGGTTGCGTATTGAAAGTAGGCGTGAAAAACCGTTCATAACCGGTTTATGCCACACAACCTATATACGAAATTTTGTTGCCTAAAACTGTTTCATCATCATCATCATCATATCAGCCTAAACACGTCCACTGCTGGACATAGGCCTCCACCAAGCGTCGCCACATTGATCGGCCTCGTGCGTCTTGCATCCAGCGGATCCCCGCAACCTTCACCAGGTCATCGGTCTGCCTGGTAGGAAGCCTTCCAACGCAACGTCTTCCGGTTCGCGGTTGCCACTCCAGAACCTTTCTGCCCCACCAGTCATCCGTTTGGCGAGCAATGTGCCCTGCTCATTGCCAATTAAGTTTGGCAATTCTTCGGTCTATGTCGGTAACCCTGGTTCTCTTGCGGATCTCTACATTTCTGATTCAATCATGCAAGGAAACTCTGAGCATAGTCCTCTCCATTGCCCTTTGTAAGATTTCTGATGGGGGCAATGGATAGGCCCATTGCAAACGACCATGTCTCAGAGCCATATGTCATCACTGGCAACACACACTAGTCATAGACTTTCGTCTTGTCACACTGTGGTGAGTTGGACGAGAAGATACCGCGGAACTGTCGACTCTCAATTTTGGGTCATACATTGAGGCTAAGGCTCAGCTGGCTGCCAAAAAGCTGGTGATCCTTGCGAAGGTGAGAAGGTACTTCACGCCGGAACAGCTGCTCAACTTGTATCAAGCGCAAGTTCGATCGTGCATGGAGTACTGTTCTCATCTCTGGGACGGATCTGCCAAATACCAGCTAGATGCACTAGAGTCGATTGAAAAGCGGGCCAAGAGACTCATCGGCAATGAGGCACTGGTCAAGTCAAAGCTCCAGAGCCTTGAACATCGTCGCCGAGTTGCCAGTTTGTCGGTTTTTTATCGATTACATTTCGGGGAGTGTGCGATGGAATTTCATGACTTGATTCCGCCCAGCCCGTTCCATCATCGGACTACCAGACGTACGGCGATGCGTCATCGGTACATGGTGGACATCCCACCCATACGCACAAAACGTTTTGGGAACACTTTTATTATGCGTACAGCTAAGGAGTGGAATTCCCTGCCGGAGTCTGTGTTTCCCGATAGCTACAATCTAGGGGTCTTTAAGTCAAGAGTGAATGGTTTTTTCTAGGCAAGCGTGCTTCACCGTCGACCACATCATCGCTTACCATCAGGTGAGATAGTGGTCAAGCGCAAGCCTATAGATAACAAAAAAAAATAAAAATAAACTGCCCAAACGCTGCCCAGCCGAATCGGATTCAACGGTAGATTTCTTTCTCGAAGTTGGCCCTACACAACTGGATCTGACCTGGAAAACTGTTTTTTCATGTATCAAATAAAATTTATTTTTCTAATTTAAATTGAGCAGTTATCAAAAATATGTAATGTACATTTACTAGATAACTATGTGACGCAAAAAGTTGCATTAAAAGATTCATCATATATCTTGTAGTTATTGAGAAATTTGCGCTGAAAAAGTAGCTGTTTTATGTTTTTAGCTCGTGAAACTTGTAGGGGCTCTTAAAGCTAGTACAAATTCGATAGAAAAGTTCCCTATGTACTCGATAACCGGTTCGATTTTTTTCCGGCTTCTAAATCTTAGAGTGACTGTCTTAATTACTTCAATTATGCTCCATCGTAAACCACATCATCGCTTACCATCAGTTTATAAAGTGGTCCAACACAAGAAAATAAATAAAACAAAGAAAAAATGTGTACACATTTTACCATAATAATTTTCCTTTTGGTATGACATACTATTTCCTTTTGTTCTTTCCTTAATTGCTGGAATTAAGTAAATTATTAAGGAAGTAATCATGACAAAGCTTGTAGAGGTCGGATTATAATTGGGTTCATAACATTTATATGATTTAGGCGCAATTACATAAAGACTTGGTCCGCTTTGGGACCACGTGGCGGATTACGGCTTTCTTCATTTCACAGAAAGGAGTTCTAAGTTCAAACTGAGGGAACACTAGCTCTATGCTGTTTATACTTCACCTAGATATACAGAAGAGGAAATATAGAATAGAGGAGAAAGAAACGATGAATGGAGATGATATAGCGTGAGGCTAAAAGGTAGAATAAAACAAATATAGTTTTATTAGAAACATGTAAAACTTTTAAAGTAAATCTAGAAATCAAAACAAAAAGTTACAAGCAAAATCTCAAATTAAACAAGGTGATACTTGAACGATAAATTAAAAAACCTGCCAAGTGCGAGTCGGACTCGCAAACGAAGGGTTCCGTACCATTCAGATGGATCGTGGAGTCTAAGTAATAGGGTCCCGTTTTTACCCTTTGGGTACGGAACTCAAAAAATGAATGTGGTTGAACTTGAGGTTGTCTGGATTAGATGTGGCTGATTGAGTAAGTAACAAGCTAGATTTAATATTGAGATGACGGTTAATAAAAATAATAGAAATACTACACAAACCCAAATAAATTGGAATACAGTGCACGAGGAAAATAATTCATCCATCGTCTGCCTGCATTCCCTAGACCAGTAGTCTCCAATTACTTTCACATGGGGTCCGTTTTTTAAATAATATGTTCGTCGCGGTCCGTAAGGTTTAAAGCCACCTCCCCTTTACATCGTCACGTGTATTTATCGTACTTTATTTGTTAAAATTGACTATATCAATGAAGATTTTGATGAGATGATTCGACCTTTGTCGAAACGACGGTATAAAGACAAAGGTCGGGCTAAATAAAATTATTGAATTACGTACGCAAGTAACACAAATAAATTATATTGTACTGTTTACTTAAGGTCCACACAAAATAGGTCGGCGGTCCGGATCCGGACCGCTGTCCGCCATTTGGTGACCCCTGCCCTAGTGTACTGATTAAAAAAAACGGTTATCTGCAATACAGTGTGCCATAAATAAGCGGTTATAAAAAAATATGTACGGAACGCAACGAAAATGTTACGGATAGTAACATTTACCCAGCAAGAGTCGTGATACAATTAGGCATCGTTCCCACTGGGTCAGACGACAAAAAAAAAACATGAAAAAGTGCAGTAATATTCTCTTTGGTGACGATAAAGTTTACCGGAATGTGGTATTATGTGAACAGCTCTATTTAATACTATTATTTCTCGCGGAGTCACTCCCGTGATCCATCCCAAGGAGACTTTACGTTTTTCCAGTTTGAATGTACCCTATGACACTGAACCATAAGTGTAGTTTGCTATGCGGTTTCCGCATTATTTTCGTAACCGGATCTGTACGTCGTAACATCATCTCTTACGAACAAACATGCAACTTTTCTTCTTATAATACATAGTTTTTTCGCTGCTTCGTTTCTGAACTTAATAATTTCCATGTTTTTTTTTTTTTTAATGTTTACTAAATATGTAACATGACAAGTTATAAACAGAAACATCACAAAAACCTCAAAAGGTTTGTCCGGATGTTGAAATACTTATAAGCAATCTTAATACTAATGAGATAACAATGATTATAGTTTTGAAAACATAGTTTATCAAAATACAAAAATAAAAAATTGTGAGGTAGTTAGTAAATAATAACTAAGATACTAACAAAAACTACGCCGGCGTGGGTCAGGCACACAAAGATTGAATGAAATTTAAACAGGATGATGCATTTTCAAAGAGAATTTTGGGGGTAGGTGGAACAGGGTGTAAAGTCCCACAAACCTCCATAGAAAAGGGAGGATCCTCCGACCAGACGGGTGTTGTGTCTGGTCCGGGCAACTGCCCGACGGTTGTTGTCGGACTGTTGTATGTGTTCTAATCGCGCCGAAAACTTTACTTGCGCGACGCAGGATTTGTGTGACGTCATGTCATTAGTTTGTAAGTGGCGGCGCTGGTGTCGCTACAGAATCAAAGAATTTCTTGTATTTATTTATATAATTATTATTTGTTATTTCTGCTTGAATATTTGTGGGAACATCATTAATTAGAGTAGGAATTAAATAAGCGCATGTTCGTTTACCGTCTACCAGTGATAGTGTTATGTAGTATTCAATCTGTGAAATAATTTTAGCAAGCACATCAGTATTTCCAGAGGTCACCTCCCACAGATTTAAAATTAGTTTAGAAGTTTTGTCTACTGCAATAAATGCAATATAATGTCATATGAATGTCGTCTAATTTAGACTCTTGTGTGCTGTTTGGTATTGCCAAATTATAAGAATTATACTGACAGTGCGTCCCTCGCCAATTTTCACCTAATTAACCTGTTTTCGCAGTGCACTGCCAATGTGTTGGGTGAGACTCATTTGACACGGTGTTTATTGTGTGGTTTAATATTACTAGTTTTTGCTAGTGGCTTTGTTCGCGTGAAAGAAATGTATTTCCAGAGTAAATAGTATCCAAGACATGGTCTACCCGTGAGCCAAGTTCCATCCAAATCTGATCAGCAGTTAAGGTGTGAAAATAAAAAAATCAGACAGACAGAGTATCTTCCTCATTTGTTTTTATTTCGAGTATTTTAGTGAATCTTCATTTATTATTTTCCTTTCGAAAAGTAATCTATCTATCTATATATATAATAGATAAAGTATGTATGTAGACTCCGAAACAGCTGGACCGATTTTAATGTTATTTTCAGACCATCTTTAGATTGACCCAGCGGATAATCCTGTATTATTTTTTTGTGCTTTGAACGCGGGCGAAGCCGCGGGCAGAAACTAGTAGCTAATAAAAAGGTAAAATGAGTGTTAATGTCCTAATTATATGGTTCATAATTCACGGTCTTTATGAAAGAACTTACCTACATTGACGTTATCGTACCTAGTGCTAGTGCTGGGTCTGACAAACAGCACAGGTTATTCTTTCCGGAAAACATCTATTTCAGAAAAGCATAAACTGGTAAAGAACAATTTTGCTCTCATCCCTGTTGCAGCCGCAAAACAGTAAAAGTCACACAACATGACGGAAATTCTACCAGCGGTTTCACATATCCATGACATTGTCACCCAAGAAAATGCAGCAGCGTAATTGAAAACGGTTCCAACAAAAGGTGAAAGAAAACCAAAAGCAAACGCAATTGAATTCCAAGTTCCAACGGCAACGCAAAGATGTAAAAGTCGCTGAAATTATCGCGATCAAATAAAACGTGTCACATACATAGGTAGCGGCGACGCGAATTGGGCAACTAGCCAACTATTTACCGCTTCAAACAGAATTTTGTTTCAATGAAAACAGTAAAATTGGTCGATTGAAAAGTTACCGTTCCACGATATTATTTTTTTAACACTTCCGCTGATCTAAGTTCGATGGCTTCTATTCAAATAGCTATTTGTCGCGTTAACTTACAAACTTCAAAGTTCATAATAATTATAATAACACACCTATATGTATTCCTCAAATGATTAGGAAGAGGTACACGCACATTTCACGAGTTATGTTTAAGTTCCATGTTATAAGGGGCGTGTCTATTGTTATCATCATCATCATCACCCTTTTAATTTCCCACTGCTGCGACAAGAGCCTCCTTTCTGTAAGAGAGGGAATGGGCCTTAATCAACCATGTGGGCTGTGTACGGATTGGTGGATGTGACAAGTCTTCGTTTTTTTTTTGGGTCTAGGACATGCCGGTTTTCTCACGATGTTTTCCTTCACCGTTTTGAGAGCAGCGGTGATTAAATAATCTACACAAAGTAAGGCGCCTGCCTGGGACCCATGACCACGATCACATAAATCGAAGTCGTTACCACTGGGCCATCAACCATGCACAAATTTTGACTCTGGTCTGCCAGTGAGAAATTTAGGATGAAAAAACAAAATAACATTTTGCCCGACCCTCTTCTTTCTTCTTCTTGTAGTAGCACTTGCAAACACAAGACTAATGGGGCAGTTCCTTGAACCGAACTTCAAAGTAATTCACAATATTCTGATTTTCCGATAATTCGGTTGCCTGTGACTACTACTACAACTACTTTATAGCGGTTCCGCACTGCTTCCGAACCGAATCCGAGAACTGTCGGTTCAAAGTAGCCGTATCATTAACTTTTCGAAGGGGTTGCCGACTAGATCCAAACTCAGTCCATCCTTATTCAGTGCATTGCCAATTTGGATAGAACTTGGTAGGCAAATTCTAATTCAAATAGGGTGCAGGTCAGCGGTTGCTGATCATTTAAGGTTCCGTTACTCGGTTGAGTTACCATTACATGTCTTTTCCCATGCTTGACATATGCGTGCCAAACATGGAAATTCACGAATAAAATAAGAAACAAAATAACCACAGTCCAGAGAGGAATGGAACGCAGTATGTTAAACATAAAGAAAATACATAAGATAAGACACACAAAGATTAGTTCAAAGATAAAAGCAATCGATGTTCTTAGCCACGCTCAAAAGTTAAAATGGAGATGGGCTGGCCATGTGGCGCGCCTTAAAGACCATAGATGAACCAAAGCGGTCACAACGTGGAAAGGCCCTCAGGGCAAACGACACAAAGGAAGACCTCATTCACGCTGGGAAGATGACATCAGGAAAATAGCCGGGTCAAACTGGTATCATACTGCTCAAGACCGAGATAAGTGGCAATCTCTGGCAGATGCCTTCACCTGAGAGGGGTTCCTGTTCAAAATTATATATCTAATTTAAGAATTACTAAAAAAATGTAATACAGGAAATAAAAGGCTGTTTTATTCTATTTTATACTCGGTTGAGTTACAGACCACCTTGACCACATGGATGACTGCTCTAGAAAAGTCACTAGAAAAAAGACTGAAGAGTTTATACAAAGGCAGTAGCCCAGCTAAAATCTATTACCCAGATCGTACTCCTGTGCCAAAAACAAATAAATTCAAAATCAGGTCAGTAATCACAGACCAAGGTGACGTCGACGCCGATGTAGCACACAGGGTTAACGTAGCATGGCTGAAGTGGCGATCACTAACAGGAGTCTTATGCGATGGTCGTATGCCAATTAGAACCAAAGGCAAGATCTACAGAACGGCGATGATGTATGGAGCAGAATGTTGGCCAGTGAAAAAGACGCACGCACAAAAGAACGTACTGCCGAGATGAAGATGCTGACTATATCCAGTTTTGTCACACCCCCAGACAAAATTGGATAAAGTAAGACACGACCATACCCACGGTAGTTTCAAAGTCACCCCTATATCGGAGAAACTAACCGAGAACCGTCTCTCATGGTATGATAACGAGATGCGAAGTGACGAGGAACACGTAGTGAAAAAAACATTGTAAATACCTGAACACAAGTGAGGTAGAGGACGACCTCCGGCCAAGTGGTGGACTAGCATGATGAAACTTCTATCACAGGAAAAATTGCCCGACACGACAACCCCGGAAAGATTGTCCTGAAGCCAGAAAATTAGGAGAGCCGACCCCACCTAAAGTGGGATAATGCTAGGAAGAAGAAGAAACAGTTCGTAATTACGCTTTTAGGCCCATACCTATAATCCTAGTACCTGTAACACAGGTTAATTCCTAGCATATAGCTGGGCCTTACTCTGCCCCCTGCTGTAACGCACCTTATTCATCTTACTACTTTTATAAAATATGCGAAAGTTTGGATGGATGAATGTATGGATGTAACGTATGTTTGTTACTCAATCACGCCAGTATGGATGAACGGATTTGAATGAAATTTGGAACAAAGATAAGTTATAAACTAGAATAGCACATAGGCTACTTTTCATCTCGGTATAATGATCCCTGAAAAAGAAAAAAAAAATCACGCAGGCTTGCTCGCTTGGCTGGAAGCAAGTTTGCTATATTTATGTGATAGTAATTAGGATGATTGATGATGCACACAACATTCTGTTGTTGTTAAAAAACTGAAATCCATGTTCACCTCTCGGGCATACAGCTAAAGGATGAAGAATCAAAAAATCCCTTCTGGAGTATTTCTAAACTATAGGAAACATAATTCTCCAGTGGTTTTCAAGTTTATTGTTCAGTAGCAGCTACAAGTCTGGATTTGTGCCCGCTGAACTTTGGCTGGGCGCACTTTTGCCTAACCTTTTTTATACATAATATTATGTAATGTATTTCATGTTATGGAATAATCTATCACGCAATAACGAATCGGTTTTCCATGTATGGATTTTTCTACAAATGGCGTGCTTGAATTTGACGAGTAATAAAACCCAGTTATTCGAAACGTGCGTTTGGAATCGTATGATCAAAAGCGAGACTTTTCCATGTGCCTTTTATACGGCTTTTTGCCCTGCGTCGGTTTAGTGGCGGTATTTATTGTCGATTTGGTTCTAACTTAAATGTACAAATTGTAAATGTTTTTCAAATTTTCTATTCACATTTTGCAAGACTACCTTAAGTCTTCAAAATCAAGAGCTTTTAGACAAAGTATTTATTAGCAATGACGACCATGCACCACGAAATAGCACGTGATCAAAACCAAAAATGTTGACTTTTCGGCAATTGCGAATGCGAGAATGTCAATTTATCTGGAGCCCGTGATTAACTAAATTATGTTTCATCTACAAGTTAGTAAAAACAATTTAAGCTAGGTAGAACCCTTCTTTTCAATATATAATTTTTTAAACACTGGTACTGTCACGCCAATAACAAAAACAGCTCCACTTCGTGTCCAGCAATTATTGTCCATACCTAGTTGCCTGTAAGAGATCGCGTAATGAGATAAGGCCGCCCATTGTATGTGTTTATAGTTTTAAGTTTCCTTTATAAATGTAACTTATGGTGTACAATAAAGTATATAATAAATAAATACTTGAAGCAATCTATACACCTAATTTGGTTTAGCGGTATTCTGCTCTTGAAAGCGTCACTAACTTACGTCAATCTACATTTTTACGTACCTGCTTCACTACCTTCCACACCCATTATAAAACGATCTAGATATTTCATATCCATTATAAACCCTTTCTATTACTTTCAAAACTACACGTGCGTGCAAGATTCCAACTCAATTGGGTAAAAGGAAGTAGGGAAAATTCGATGAGAAGATTCGATTTGTTCGATGAGTGTGAAACTGAATAAAACCGTTTAAATACAATCAACCCAGTGTAAATAGGTTAGTGGTAGTGCACGCCAGTGTATGGGGGAAGCGACTGTTTCTCCTGGGGCCTGCCCTAGGCGTAACAAGGCAAGGAGACCGCTAATCTCGGCATCGGCATTCCCCTCTTTATAACGTAGAAATCGAAATAGAAATTGTTTAATTATACATCGTTTAATTTTGGTCGTTTAAATCCCGTTGGGGGTCGATCCGGTACATGAAACAGTATCGATTTATAACGATAAAATTAAATATAATAAAAATCCATCGAGTTGAGTATCAAAATGAAGGGTTTTTAGAGGTGATTACGAAAATATATACCACTTATATGTTTAAAGTCATACGAAAAAAAAAGTTTAACTATAAAGTAGTAAATAAAAAAAGTTAATAAAATCAAAAAACCCGACTGCTTCAAAAGCGAACTAAAAAGATTTAAACAAGAAGAAAATCTTGCAGTGCAGACGGAGGATACAGATTCGCGAGCTGGCTGACCAAAACCAGATGGGTTAGCCCCAGAAGGTGCTAATCGATGGATTTCAAAGAAAAAAAAATTGCAACCCCTACAATATGGCGCCCAAAATCCGCCAAGTTTCTTTTTTTTTCAACTGCACTTATCTAAGAACACTTGGGTGGCCAAGACCTATCTAACGATGTCTTAATTATGAAAAGCCGTGAAGTGGTTTGAAAGATACGAGGTAATAAAGAATATTACATACATACAAGATACGCGCGAAAAACAACCCTTTCCTTGCAGCCGGGTAAATAAATAAACAGACTTTCAAAGCAAAACACTAATAAGTGCACAAATACTTACGTTTCGGCAGTCGGTGTCTTTGCTATTTATTGTTTTATCTTTATTTCGGTTTATTTCTTTTGTGATGTGTTTTTTTTGTATTTTTTAATTTTATCTTTACACATCGATTACTGTTTCATGTACTGGATTGACCCTCCATGGAATTGAAACGACCAAAATTTAAGGGTAATTCCGGGCCAATTAGATGTTGTTAAAAGGTACTCTGGTATTCTGCTGCATACGGCTACGGACGGAGACCCCAACATTGTTAAGAAAAGGCTAGCTAGACAGATAGGTATCAATTCCAACCTACGGCCAACCGTCCAGGCGTCGAAAATAATCTCAAGAAAAATAAAACCCGGCCACGTGCGTGTCGGACTTCACACATTTAGGTTTCCGTAACCGTAATAAACCGCAAAATCATGTTGGTTGTAATAGGAAAAAGGGAAATTATTAACCGAGCGAAAACTATACTCAATGGGCGACTTTATACTAAGTAATTGACTATTTATCCACTTTGAGTAATATCTTTTAGGAGGTTTTTGTGAGATGCGCCAATTATATTATTACAAACCTTAATTGTATTTGGGGTCCTATTATTCTATGTTAACATAATTATTCTTTTGAAAATAGCTTAAAAATCGACGAGGCGACATCGTCGTGCAGCGCGCAAGTTCGGATGTATTCGTGTTTTCAACGAATTAGTCCGAGAGCGAGCGAAGCGAGCTCGGGAACTTAGGGCACCCTGACACGGATAGGTTAGGTTCGATGGGGATGACGGCGATTGAATTTATTTTCGCACGTTTAAATACTATCCATAGGAAAATAGAACCTGGAAGAAGAAGAAGACCAAATTTCATGTTCATATGTCAATGGGAAGTCACAAATTCTGCAGAACAAAGTTTTGTAAAAAAAAGCTAACTTTGGTTGCTCATTCCTTTGTTTTCCAATATTTTTTACAAAAAAAAATACAGTGCTTATCTACTAAACGAACTCGAACAACCCCACTCAATGGGGTAGAAATTTTGAAAACTGTAACTCCAACCGTTTGGATGTAAAACCTGTGACACACGACGGACAGATAGACAGACGGACAGACAGACACGTAAGTGACAGCAATAAAGCTCCATTTGGAACCTTTGGCTACGGAATCCCAAAAATAGGTGCCGAATTGTTGGGGGAATACAGGCTTGATATTATGTTATTATGCCTTTGTACATAAGTTTTCCTTTTGTATTTGTAATGTTTATTTTGTGTACAATAAAGAATATGAATATGTTTCATGACGTTATGTAAAAAAAAACATTTACCTACATGTTTTCGAAATTCATTCAAGTTTATTTCTGTTTGCTGTTAAACTCAGGTGGTTCTCGGAAATCTCGAGATTTCTTCGCGTAATGAGCTCATTAATAAGATCCCAATTTGATTCCAAAATAAGTACGTCAACATCAAAATAAATACACGACTGACGTCTTGTAAACAATAATAAACATTTTGTTAATTAATTAGTACCAAAAACAAAGATAATTTGATTGTTTTGAAATTAAATTGGCCCAATTATTAACAGACATTGCATAATTGCCAAACTTACGCGGCAGTGGGCAGGGCACATTGCTTATAGAACAGCTTCCCGATGAGGCCGAAAGGTTCTTCAGTGTGTGAGTGATGACCGCAGAACCGGAAGATGCAACGTTCGAAGATCCTCCACAAAGTAGTCCAGTCATCGGGCCGTTCATTGGGTAGTAACGTCCCCCGCCACCCGCGCGGACCATGGGAATGTCACGTAAGAATTTTCCAAGCTACAGTTAGGGCCGCGGGCGTCTACTGAATGCGAGAAGCTCAGGTGATGTGGCGACGCTTGTAGGCTGAAAAATGTCCAGCAGTCTATCGGTTGAAATGATGTTTTTTTTGTTGACTACTTACCCACTTCTTCATACCAGTCCAGTTAGGCACCTACCTGATGGCGCAACCAATTTAAATTGCGTCGATAGTCGATATCACGGATGTATATTAAAAAAAAAAACTAATGCAAATCGGTCGAAATGCATCTCATTGCGTCTATGTGAACGTACTTGCAATTTAGCTTAATAAAAATCTTTTTCTTTCAACTACTTTGTAATGTCATCATTAATCACAACAAAACCGATCACAAAGGACGTATTTTTTGCTTAGAACCAAAACAGTGCAGAAATGTTTTATGGAATGTCATGCACTGTTTTTCATTAATGCACTGTTTGTGTGTATTTAGATATAAATTGACCACAGAGGTTTAATGTCTTTTGTCATTAAGATTTACATAAAATGTATGTATTAATTAGATCAAAAAATACTGGCTGAAAATAAAACTGGCGTCGCTCAGGATTCTAACATTTGAATCACTCGCATCACTCATTTTTTTTTTTTTCGTGGGAAATAATCCAATAACTTCTCCGGTACAGGGTGAGGCGGGAGGGCGTGTCAGACTTTTACAGACTAAAACCCACCCGTGTTCCTTCAGTTGCTTGAGCCAGGGCCGCGGTAACTCTTTTTCAAATTTATCCGCGACCCAGACAGGCATCGGCCCTTGTGGACCCCGTCAGTTCTTTGTTTGAAGCGCGCGTGGAACACAACGCGCCGTCGACTCAGGCCTGGTCCTTGTCGGACGGCGAGCTACCCATTACTCGCCGTACGCAAGCCCGTGCCTACGGTGGCTGGGAATCGGCTTGCGACTCCCGACGCCCAGGGCATCTCCTGCGGTGGCTAGGGGCGTGAGGTCGTCTCCGTTGCGTCTCCCTCACGCATTCCGCCTCCTCCTTCGCGAGCATTACTGCTTTGCAGAAGGAGGAGTCAGCTTCCCATACCCTCTCACTCCATAACATGGCCTGAACCAGGGCCGGACGCAAGAGGTTGCCACCGCCGATCACCTCCACGAGGACACGGCGGTGCCCAGCCCAAGCGGGGCAGATCTCCATCGATGCTCCACCGTGTCCTCCGGGCAATCCACATAATGGTGACACCTGGGCGTTTCCTCCCGCTTAATCCTGAACAAGAACCTTCCGAAACAGCCGTGTCCGGTGAGGACCTGCGTAAGGCGGAAGGTGAGGGCGCCGTGGCACCTCTCAAGCCACTCCTCAAAGAGGGGCCTTAGCGCCCCAATTGTGGGGTACCTACGCATCACACCCTACGGTCGCGACTCAGTTTTTAGTATCCTTCACTTGTTCGTAATTCATGTATGGCCCTCGCTTTGAATCTGTCCTTTATTCACTAGTTGCATAATATACTATTATAGTTGAGATATAAATCCAATCACGTGAAACCATCAAGAAGGTCGCTTTCTCTCCCAAATGCAGACGCACCTTCAATCGTTTCGGCCAATATTCCACCACCTACACCAAGTTATGATCCACAAAGCTTATTGTATACGGAAATAATACCACTAAGGAAACCTATAAACATTATTACACAGTATATTACATACTAGGTTATGTGAGGAAGAATTTAATATCTTTTGGAACGTGCTACAGCAGTATTCGTTTACTTCATATATTTGCCGAGGATTTTAACGCACCTGGTACTTTCAGGGCTTTAGTTATGAAAATTTGTCTGTAGGTAACAAGTTATGTTGTGTTTTCGTACCCTGTTAAGATAATGATGTGTTTAATTCAGTAGCTACTAATAATCTAACCAAATTACTTAAGGTTGCCCTAGTCGACGGCACGAACTATTTTGTGCACGAGGTTAAAATGCATGCTATCTCATCCGACAATACGTCCGAAAGAGAGATGCTGTGATGAGCAGTAAGAAGCTAGTTCGCGTACGAATTAGCACTTTTGCAAATTTGTAGCGAAATAGATGATGATTTAGGACGAAAACGAGCGCGCGAAATTTTATAAACAGACCTCAGGGAGTATGGATATGATAAAAAAATTACTTAATGTATATTTTCCAAACAAAATTATTTGCATTTTTGAACTACTAATCTATCCCTGTATCGTGGCTGTTTTGCAATTTTCCTTCTTCTTATGGTATTTATTTCCGCCCAAAGATGCGTTAAAATTAGTGTTGAAATATGGAACTTTCAACGCTCATAACTAACAATTTTTTTTTTTACTTTTTTGCCATACAGGGCTAGATAATGATGTGACAAATTGATATCATTTTATATTTTGAATTTACATCGTTAAACAGTGGAACAATCGCCAGACGAGGTTTGATGGGAGGAAAAATGATCGACTAGTGCAACCTTAAAGATGTTGCTTGATATAGTTAAGTATTTTTAACTCTTTTGAAGATTACCTCGTTGGTCTAGTAATGGTTGCAAGCATGAGGTTAGAGTTCATTTGCCGTGTAGGGTAAAGTTTGAAGTCAACCTAGAACTTCTCAATAGCAGTCCGGAGCAGCATTTAGAATTGTGTCTGGATGACATCATTAAGACGACGACAGTCACCAACGACCTTGAAGGAACAAAACGCGCACTCGTTTCACACCCACGCAACCCAAAATTCAGTAGTTTTTGTACTGTCCTTGTTATTTAGTGGCTTAAAAAAAGCCTTAAATGAAAATGTAGATAGTTAAATTGTCTTTGAGATGGTGACAATTTCATTAAAATACGCTCGTCGGTTTTGGTGCTATTGTCGTTTTTTTTGTCCATATTAAACATAACTTAACAAATTAATTACACTATGCTATACGAATAAAACTCAAAATTTTCTTAGATCAAATAAATAATAAAGGAGAATGGTCTAATGTAACATATATGTTTTCCAATTAATTATGACTAGCCTCTCTACTATGACTATGACTCTCAACAAGTTAAAGTTTTTGCAACATTTTTCGTTTATGCTCCGCTCATATTGGTCGTAGCGTGATGTAATATAACCATCCTCGATAAATGGACTATCCAACACAAAAATATTTTTTCAATTCCAACACGTAGTTCCTGAGATTAGCGTGTTTAAACAAACAAACAAACAAACTCTTCAGCTTTATAATATTATATAGTATAGATTTCTCACTTGCACGACAAGTTCAACAGTGCTAACCATGGAGTTTCTTGCCGGTTCTTCTCCATAGGAAACGACTAACCCGAACCGTGCACCTTTTTTCGACGTTTTATAAGTGTCCATGTAGGCCCTTTGTAAAATAAAAAAATGGGTAGTATTTAAACGCAAATCAAAAAATATCCTTTTTCTATGCAATAAAATTCCGAATTCTCATCAAAATTACTGATTGCGCAGCAAAATATTCAACGCAAAATATCACTAAACACACTATAATTTATTTTCGCAGCATTCAGCGATTTTTCCTAAAGCAAAAGCTTTTTTATTTTATTAATGCACAGCTAATAATCTTAATGCACATCATACATGTTAACTCTTTTTCTTTTAAATATAGCTTCTATTTTTAACACGCTTTTATTAGCTTGGTATGTATGTATCTATGTATCAATGTATCAATGTAACAATGTATCAATGTAACGGAATCTTTGAACGTCATTTTCACCCACTTCAAAACGTTGGATTGATTTGAAACTTTGCACACTTATCAAGGACCGATGACAATGCAATAATTTAAACAGTTTGTCCCATTATCCTTACCAATAAAGCGTGTTTTTTAGTTTTTAGAACTACAATTTATTATATTATTTACAGCAGTTTTTCTAAATAAAACAGCATTTTATTAGTCACAGTAGGGGGGGAGGGGCGGAAACCCCCCTGTACCATTCCCACAACTCGGAGCCCCATGGTTATGGAGATATCCATGGTTAAAGTTTTTACAATTACTATTTAACGACAATGTCGACGGAGCCCAAACTGCAATAACTGTTAAATTGTGCGTGTACCTACTACACTTGGTCCACCTCTGCCTAACCTTTCGCGGAATACGGTCGTGATATTATGTGTATGTTGTAAGTTATGGTGTGTTACTGTAGACTGCAAAGACAATTATGTGTTTAATTCAGTAGCTGCTAGAGTCTGGCAAACGAAAGTAGACACTCGAATTATTTGCAAACTTTTTATATGGCAATGCTATACTAATGTCAACATCGATTTTTGGTGATTTGTTGTGGTCTTGATATTACGGGAGATTTCGTTTCGCATGATGTCTAAATATCAAGAAGAACATCACGATAAAGACGTCGAATTCAAACAAAAACAAGATTGTTTAAGTGTGGTGTTAGAATTCATAAGTAAGAATGACGCTAGTAGGTTGAATAAACCAAAATTATTATAGAATATATATAATTATTGAGATTGATACTTACTAGCTAAACTATTACCTACTTCAATTACTTATAGTATTTTTATTTAGACGAAATAAAATAAATAGTTCTAAAGTATCAAATTAGGTTATTCCAGGTATGTCATACTAGTTTTGGGGTTGCTATGCTGATATTTTTTAAATTTTCTGCGCTTTTTCAGTCATTACTTTCGTTTGCCATGTTATTTGATACAATTAAGCACTCACAGATCACAGTACGCCTATTGCCATGAGAAAAAGGCGTGGGTTTATGTATGTATGTATTTTTTTTTAGTTTGCGTTTTGTGACGTTATTGTCAGTTCCAGTCCAAGAACAAAGCTAAGTTAGTCAAGTTTACAAACTTGCCTTATTGTAGATAAAGTTTAACTGTGAATTGAGAACCTCCTCCTTTTATTGAAGTCGTTTAAAAAAGATTCATGGCACAAGATTTCTTAATAGAAGTGAATAAAAAATCGTGTGTCCCGTCATTTTGTGTGTGTGTCGTTTTCAATTCGGTTGAATTATTTTTATGTTTTTATTTCAATAATAACCATTAAATACAAGGAATTGTTAAATGAAATCCATCAATAAAGGGCCAACAACATTAACCAAACAATACAATGACAACAGTGTTCTAATTGACAAAGCCCTTCAAATACAAATTATATTCGACTTTTTCAGTTTTCTATTCAAGCACAAAATAATTGACTGCTTCATAAATACGATACCCAATTACATTTTATAGAAATAAAACTTTGTATAGGTACAGTAAGCAACAAAAGTCGATTAACATTTCGTAAAACGACCCAGTCTTTAGCATGTCATACTTGATGAGAGCTCCACTTAGGTGGCGCTTTAGGATGTCAAACTAAAAATAGCGATGCATAAGAAAACGGAAGCATGGTGGACAATTTCTACGCTACACCACGGGGTCCCAGCGCTAAGAAAGAAAATTTGGTTTAAATAAATATCACTAAATGGTGCGATATGCACCGATTTCTGATTGAATTGTGTGTAAAATTAACATTTTCTGGCATTGAACAAAATTGTATCTTCTGGTTTAATCAACTCTCCTGAGCACAAAATTATGGAATATTGGGCTCTTAATTCACATTTTAAAGATTATTTGAACGGATCATTTAAAATTGATGCAGATAGATGGCAGAGTTTAAAATTTCTGAGGCATGCCACTCGATTGTTTTCATTTATATTGTAAAAAAAATTGGTGCAATGAATCTGTAAAAACGTGTAAAAAATACTATGAAACCAATCGTCAATGTATTTATGAAAAAAATATATTCACGAACCGAGTAAACCCTGTTTCTTGCAAATCGCTGCTAACACCATCTATCTATCGCCGTGGAACGGAACCGAACCCGATCGCTGTACAAAAAATAGTCAGTTTAATCAGACGAAAAACGTTAGTTACGTCGGCACGGTTTTTTTTGTATGTGATGAGGCATCTGTATGCTAGTATTATGTTATCAGTGGCTACGCTTCAAGCTTGTTCGGAAAAGACACATGAAAAGATGCGAGATTTGAAACTACGATTTGGGAAAATCATGCACAAAATCATCCCGAGTAGAGACGTCGTATGCAGCTTCGTATAAATCAGATTGTCGAATCATTTTGCTTCAATTCAGATGATGACGTAAAAGTAGCAGTGTTAATCGACTTTTATTGCTGACCGTACCTACCTGTCATTGTACTTAACTAATGTATTTTCAACAAAGCACTCTATTCAGCCCCTTACCAACAAGAATGGGTGCGTGATGATATCACTTATAATGGCCTAATGGTGTTTCTATCGTAAAAAGGGCTAATCACCGTATTGGACATAAATAATGTCTGAATAAGCCGTAATTTGCGTTTTATTGATACTATCATTATTTGGTTTGATTAGGTAAGTGTGATTGGCTATAATTCTTGCATCATCGGTAAATTGTGTTATCTGTAATTTCTAACACGTGTATCAAATCTATTTAGAATTTCCACTATGTACGCGTAATTCTATTGAATAGATTTGATACACGTGTATTGGAATTTGTAAAGGGTTTATCATTAGTGTGATAAACATATGAACACGCCTGTTTTCCCCAAAATGTTAAACAGAAGTGGCTACACCGACATTTCGGAGGCGCACACATACACAAACTTTTGAGTGTGGTGTTGTGTTTGTTCGTGTGTGAAACCTACATTATTCCCTATTTATGGAATACAGAATTTATAAAATGATTTTTTGTTCGATTGCCACAGATTTTTTTTCGTTGCTCAAAGTGCTGTGCTTAGTCGAAATTCTCAACAAAGACTGACTATATCTGAACAGAACTAATTCTTAAAAGAACTTTCTTTTTATACATTCTCAAGTATCCCTACACATGACTAAAAAAATGGTTACTAAAAACTAACGACTATGTTATATTAGTAGAAGCATTGACACTGATTTGTTCAATAACCGCCAAAGCGCAGAAATATCAAAGATATTTCAAAAATAGAACAAAGCGAGATGAACACAAAAAAAAACCGGTCAAGTGCGAGTCGGAATCGATCACGAAGGGTTCCGTACCATTATCGCAAATAAACGACAAAAAAACCACGTTTGCTGTATGGGAGCCCCACTTAAATATGTATTTCTCTGTTTTTAGCATTTGTTGTTATAGCGCCAACAGAAATAAATCATCTGTGAAAATTTCAACTGTCTAGCTATCACGGTTCATGAGATACATCCTGGTGACAGACGGACAGACAGGCGGACTGCGGAGTCTTAGTAATAGGGTCCCGTTTTTAACCTTTTGGGTACGGAACCCAAAAAACGCTGCACTTTTCAGCGACTGCTAAACACATTCTGTATTCAAATCTATTGAGCATTTCAAAAAAAAATCTGCTATATTAAGATGCCAAACAGTTCAAAGATTTAAAAGGCATTTTATCTTTGAACGAATAGTAGTGATTTTGGCAAATATGATTGGTGATGTTAGTAAATTATTTGGAAGGAGCAATATTTACCTCCTGACTACAATAATCTCTCCTTATATTTATAGCACCCCTAATGATTTGTCTTCCACTTTATTGACTGCTGTAGCAAAATTGGGTCGCAAGAATACCCATTTAGCTCCAAGCCAGAAAATAATAGGGTAGACAGAAAACGATATCACGTGTCAATAAATTCATGTAATAATACGCTAACCAGCAAAAAACATTCAATGGAGGCGAAAAAACGAAGTTTCTTCGAACAATAACTAAATAAGTATCTTATTTTCCGAGAAAATGAACATTGTCATAATATTTTTAGCAAAGTATGAATCGGAAAATGATTGTGATTGGGGAGGTGCGGTATTGTTACCTACCTACCTATGTTTAACATCGATTTCAATAAAGAATATCCAAATACAGTTCTTAATTTTAATCTTATATCATTTATTTTTCCTCTAACCTGTTCTCTCACACAAATGCCTTTCTCCATTCCTTCCTAAATTTTGTGGAAGGTTTAGAGAACCTTTGGCAGAACATTTTTGAATATTTTTGAAAAAAATCTATCTGTTTATTAATTTATTCGTTTATACTTGCACTGGAACGCCTTTCACACACAATCTTATAATAAACTCACTCTTGTTCGTCCCGCCATCTTGTTCATGGTCTGCTGCGACCCCGTCATCATTTAGCAATAAAATTGTGTATTTTATTGTAAAATGTAATTTATGGAAGCGCTAATTAATTACGAAAATAAATTCTCTGATTGAAAGCCACACTTTTGCTATGTGCCAAAATATGTAGTCTTACTTTTTCAGGCAAAATATACGGTAGTGAAGCTGCGGAAATAAGGTAGGTAATTTGGAAATAAATATGAGAAGTTTAGCTCTTATCCAAGTTAAAATATCTCAAGTGTCTTAGTAATCTTATTAACTGAGATTGTATCTTAATCTGGGAACCTGCAAAAGTAGAAGGACAGTCAGGTTCGTCACCTGGTAGTGCAGAAGCTGCTCAAGGGCCGAGTTCCACAGATGAGGCTGAAGTATATGAAGACGCATACCCTAGTTATCTAGTTTATTTCATCAAAACTTAGAGATTACCAAAAAAAAACTCCAGACTTCTCGCAGACAACATTCAAAGTATACAGTCTCACAACCTTAAAGCCTACAAAATCTGGAACATCCCTAACGACATATCTTGGCAAAGTAACAAAAGTACTCTTTAACGCAAGCCCAAGCCATATGGATGACTGGATGTGTTTCCCAAATCACGACATTACATTAAATTAACATTGTGCCACGTAAATCAGGCCGAAAAGAACATAAACCCACCATTTTGAATTGTAAATGTGGAAAAAATACGAATGTTTGTCATTGCGCCAGGTTATGTCATGACGAGTCGGTTTTTGGAGGAGAAATGGTTTTGTTTTTCAGGGCCAGGATAGTGGTAAAAGAAGGCAAGGTTTGATTAGGTTCAGTTTAATTAGCCTGATGATTATGTTTATGATTAACACACAGGCAATATTTCAACTCTCGAGCTATTTATTTTTTTAGCTTATTGTGTCCTGAGCAGTGTTGGCCCAGCGGTATCGGCCGCGACTTACAAGTTGTAGGTCGTGGGTTCGAGCCCAGGCAGGCGATTTACTTTTTGTAAATTATTTCATCACCACTGCTCTTAAAACGGTGATGGAAAACATCGTGAGGAAACCGGCATGTCCTAGAACCAAAAATTCGAAGACATGTGACATCCACTAACCCGCACTGGGCCCGCGTGGTGGATAACGGCCCATTCCCTCTCACACAGAGGAGGCCTGTGTCCCAGCAGTGAGAACATTAATAGGCTGATGATGTGATTGTGTCCTGCTGCAGGATACATTTTCTAAAAACTAATTTACCCTGCAAAATTATTTAATAATTAGGTCTTTTTACTCGACTGCGGGCGGGTAATGTTTTTCTAGCGTATGTATGTCCATTTCTATAACACGCTCTGCAGCCCATACGGCTTGACAGGTTATGAAATATGAGGTGTCGTTGGATTCTTCTCAATTTTTTTTTTATATTTTGGCTTCGCTCGGTTTGTGCATTAAGCCAGTGTCAAGTTTAGAATAGAAGTTCTAGTTTCTTTAGATTTTAGTCATTCAAGTTAGGCCCCAATAAAATGGCGATAACTTTATTGGAAGCTTCTACGGAGTTTTGTCGACATCATGTAAAAACTCTTGTTCTACCGCTGTGTTTTACATGCCCACAATCGTGCACGTTCACTAATATTATTAGAATAAAAAACCACAATTTTCACACTATTAATATTCAATTTAACACAATTATAGGAAAATAAAACAGAGAAGCAACATAGACGCATTTTAAATATGGCGCCTTACCCTCAAAAAAGGCGGTGGTACATTTTTTCCGTTATCATAACAATATAGGCATCAAATAAAAGCTACTAAATAGATTATTCCAAAATATATATATATATTACGTAACACTTTTATGCTACTATTTTGTCACAAATTCAAGATAAGCGTAACTTTGATAGAAAAATAAATAATCTTTTACCACATAACTTACTTGGAGAACGCGTTCATTAATAAAAATTCTAAAATAAAATAAATTATTAATGAAAAAAACCCGACTGCTAAACGAAGTTTTGATAGGCTTCTCTAATTTGTCCCTACCTGCAGCACCACATAATATTTAATTACTATTTTAATAGTACTTGTTTTTCTCTTTTCGGTTTATAATTTTTAGCAGTCGGGTTTTTTGTTTTTATAATAATTTGTTTTTCTGCGTACCGTTCCTCCCGGTACAATTGTGGACCTTTGTATGGACATGGACATTTTTCGGAACACACACTGTGGTTGGTTTAGCCCAAGAATTGTTCGTCATGTGGCCTATTAAAATTTTTACTACTTTTTGGGTGACATTGACGAGCCATCGTATGTCAAATTTTATTAAGAGAATAAGACATGTATAAACTTAGCCTAGACAAGATTTTATTTTGCAGAAAAGTATTGAAGCATACATTTATTAGGTTCAGCATCCATCATTTTAGAACGATCATGCAAAAAAACACAAAATCAAAATTGCAAACGACACAGTTGAAACAGTGGTTCAACTCGCATAGCATGACTACATCTATCTCTGCACGAAAAATACACATCTTTATATTTTTCAGGAATTTGAAACTACAAAATCATGAAACGTTGACATTACGTAAAATGTCCGCAGTTAGGAAAGGAAGAGCATTTAGCTACATAGCCCGAAGCCTTTCGAAATTGGCACAGTAACACAAAACTACGAACGAAATATTAATGTTTAACCTTTAATGTGTAACCTTCTCTTTAGGCGTCGAGATATTTTTTATTTCGTCACAAAAAGCTGTGTTACATCATCTGCAACCGTCACAGATAAAAAATCTCTTGTAGTCTCGGGGCTAGGAAACTGGAGACTTATTTCTTGAGAATTACTGGCGGTTTAGGCTCTCACCAACAGGTACTTTTATGTAAGGCACAACAACAAGATTTATATGCAATTTCATTTACATAGTTAACATTCAATTTGAAAATGGTCCTGTGCAAACAGGGGGGTGACCATAAGCTCTTAGAGCGTTATCAATTTGAGATCGAGTAAGTGACAGATGTATACAAGTCATATACATCTGTCCCTTATTTCGCGAATACAAAATATGTCAAATATTGTATCTACTGTTTAAATTTAGAATTGAATTAAAATTGTGCAATAATAAAATTTAAAAAGTTGTTTTCTTTTATTCACCGCTTTCTCCGTCAAATGTGGACCGATTTTGAAAATTGTTTTTTGCTTGAAAGAATATGTTCCTATCCCATTTAAATTTAGTTAAGATCTGATGAAGAACTTCAAGCATATACAAAAGAACTCTACAATAAAGGACAGAAAATCTCTCGGGATTGCTGTAATCGTATGTCTGTTTATTGTTTACACCATTTCATAATATAACATCACGCTGGTACGTTTTAAAAGGGTACGCAGATGTGTACTGTTCACACAGGTACACCCTGGTTATGTTCAAGTTCCATGTCATTCGGCTAATCTATTCTGGCTTAACTCAAAACTAAAAATGATTTAATTTGGAAGTCGGCTGTATTCCTTTGTAAAAAAGTTTTATATCCTCGTAATATCACATCATGCAGACATGTCGCACCTGGCGAAGGCTGCGGGAAACTTCTAGATGTGAGATGAACATGACAGTTCGATGTGGCGGTACTTGGGGGACGCTTAATTTCAGTAGCGGATGTCTTTCGGCTAAAATAATGATTTACATCATAAGATGTTCACTGTTGGGCACATGCCAACATCGCTTCTATAATTGTTCCTGAAAGCCAAAAATGTCCTTATTTTAAAGGTCACTGTCGGTCGGATCTGTAAATTTTTCTAAGAAAAATATACGTTGGAATTCAGTGAACTTCACTTATCTCTGGAACTAATGCTATTGTTTCTAGGAATAAACCGCGACGGAACTGCACAATTTGATTCCGCCTAGCCCTTTCCATCATCGGACCACAAGACGTACGGCCATGCGCCATCGGTTCATGGTTCACATAGCGCTTTGCTAATACTTTCATTGTGCGCACAGCTAAAGAGTGGAATTCCCTGCCGGAGTCTTTGTTCCCTAATAGCTACAACCTTGGGTCTTTAGTGACTCAAGAGTGAATAGGTTACTTCTAGGCAAGCGTGCTTCACCGTAGACCACATCATCGCTTACCATCAGGCAAGATAGTGTTCAAACGCGAGCCATTTGATTATATAAGAAACCCTTAGCAAATTAAAGATTTGCCTGACTGAGCCAATTTGCTGAAAGTCTATTGCAAAGGTCAGAGGAACGGATTTATTCTATTCACTAGAAAACGTTTTGGCCGTAGTAGAACCGCGATCACAATAGATTTCCCGAATTGCACAGTCGAGTCGCCGTTCAAAAAAGGAACAGCAAAAGAACAGGTACAAAACTGCGATAATCCAATTGATTTTAACGGAAAACGCGAACAATCCCATTACAAAACAAAACTTAAACTCCACTTATCATTCGTCGAAAACTGACTTACGAAATTGATGAAGCGAGAACGATAATAATCGCTTTATCTAAAATCGCCGTCTGTAAGGCCCGAACTAAAAGTACTGTGAAAAATCTGCCCCGTCGTCGCCCGACTGCCCGGTTGCTACGAACGTCCGCCCCCGTACCAAGAAACTCTTGCAACTACCATTCCGTCGCTACGTGTCGCATCCGTTGCAGGCTCTCAAGCGATTACTGCTCGTTTATTCCTGCTGACTGCGTAATAGATGTTGTTTGGACGGAGTTTCCAGTTTGCTGAAATTACGTGGATCGTTTGACGTTGAGGAAGGGGTTCCATTTTTAAGATTCAATCTTGTAAAGACTGCAATTGGTTGAACTTTTAGTCAGATCGTTTTTGTGTTTTATATTTTTCTTTGTAATGAAGGGAATGGGTCCTTGGGATTAATTTATCGTAGACATTGAAATGGCGTTTTAAAATTAAATGTACTTGCTACGTTTACTTAACAGCGCCTTCGACAAAAGGGAAAAGACATGACATTATAATTATTTCCTTCATCGATAGCACATTGTTTAAATTGTTTGTGGAAATAGAACTATAGTTTTCAAAACCGTAAAAGTTAGGCCGTTTGTTCACTACATGACAAAATGTGGTCACGATTCAGAGCTCCATATATTTTTATGGACCGTTTGTTCATTGCACGACACCGCACCACACGCGGCACGATTTACAAACGGTTTTTCGGCTATATCGTCGATGCCGCTATGTCGTCAAACAAGTTTGAGCTTGTGGACGACACGACACATGGCACCGCATGGCTCACGCGTTTGTCGCCACTCACGCGCTTATAGAATAATACAAGTGCACTGCAGTCTCGTTTCAGAATCGTGTCTAGATTAAACAAACGAACGGACGACAGACCGTCTATAGTGTGTCGTGTGTTAGAAATCATGACCACAAATTGTTTCTTGCGGTGCCTCGTGAACAAACGACCTATTTAGTAAATCAGTAAAGTCGTCAAAGTGAACTCAGATATGTTGTCAATTTCACGAAAGGGAGAGGCATTTAAAAAAGATGTGTATCGAATTTCTCGAGATTTCTAGATAGATTTACAAGGGTAATTCTTCGTCATTTAATAGGACTCAAATAATATTTTATTATTTTAACTTCTTAGGTTCCCAGGATATCTAAAGGTTCCACCTTGTTTGGGTACCACCGTCCAATAAAACTAATGGTTAAAATAATGTCAATAAAACAGAGAGTAAAAAAATAATGTCTATGGTTGGTTCCGCACTGCATCCGATCATGGAGTTGTTTACTATACGGACCTTGTGGAAACTAGAACAAATTTCCGTGCGTTCAAGCATTTTTGCCATACCTATTATTGGAAACAAATATAGCAGCTCACAATGTAGGACCCATTAATATTAGTGCAAATTTTTATCCGTGGTGCTAGGCAACTGGGCTTATCCCAGTTGTAAACGACCCTTTGTGCCTATTGGCCTTGTTTGTTCTGTCTCCTGCTTGATATGGAGGGAAGTGGAAATTTGTACTTTTTCCTACTCCTCCGTTATTATTTTCTGATTAATTTCGTTGCGGGATCCAAGACAGTTAAATTCATTCGCCGGGATTTCGTCGAGCTTCATTGCCTCGGCGCTTTTCTGGTGGTCGGCACTGTTGATTCTAGCTTTCAGGAGTTGCAGTGATTTGGGAATAGTGCGGTGGGATTGCATCCGATCATTCCGATCCGAATCCGAGAATTGGTCGGTCCGAAGCATTCGTAGTGCTTCTTGTAGGAAGGGTTGCGCTCTAGATCCAAACTCTATCCGTCATAATACAAAACATTTCTGATTTGGATAGAACTCGGAACTAAAAATTCAGATTCAGAACGGATAAGTACGGAACTGCAGTAAGATTATTGTGTTCTAAGTTTATTTTGTGGCAATGAACAAAGAAACTTATTGTTATTCTCATTTCGGAACTATTGTTCACGCAATTTAATATGAACCCGCATAATTACTTATTTAAGTCAAACAACACTAATTTAAGCCCAGCTCTTGTAAACCAACTAATAACAACTTTGACAACATGCAATTAAACCAAAAAACGTAAATTAAAACAACTAGAGTAGTATTTGCATTGGCGTGCTTCTAAATAGGTTAAACCACTTTAAGTGCGGGTGTGTGAACAATTTTGTGAGCAGCCAATCAAGTTGGCAGTAGTAGGTACCTACACTTTGCCAATAAATTGCTTTGAAGGGCCCTCGATACGGTAACCAACCAGTTTGATCCGCCAATTACGACATTTTAGAGATTTTGAACAGAAATAAGTCTTTACGTTAAGTCTTTGCAATTTGAGAAAAAGATCTTTTCTTTTCTTTTTATGCAAAAAAATAACGTTGCCCTACACTAGGAATTAAGAATCTTGAGAATTGTTAAATTTGAATCACATTTTGCCGCGGATTTTCTCTTATAGTCTATACAACAGGTACAGTATATTTTTCCGGTATACAAAAGTAGCGTTAGATACTTAGCAATAGTGATACCATTAGCAAAGAAAGAGTTTTCGTAATTGGAACAACACTACCAGAGATTACTTTTACAATTAGATGAACAAACAATTTTACTTAGCTAAGAGTGATCCATCGTCGGCCACATCCCAGCTTACCATAAGGTGAGATAGTGTTCTAACGCGAGCCTATCAACAATAAAAAATAATAAATAAAAACCTCTTTATAATATTTCATTTAAATTTCAAAGTTCCATTTGCCCCTCGGGCGTTTATTACTATTACCCAAGTTTTAACCCCCCCGACGGAAAAAAGAGGGGTGTATAAGTTTGACGTGTGTACCTGTGAATTTGTGTACCTGTCTGTGGCAACATAGCTCCTAAACGGATAATCCGATTGTGATTTAGTTTTTTTTGTTTGAAAAATAACTTTATCGAAAGTGTTCTTAGCTATGTTTGATGAATGTTTTAATCGGAGTGTTTTCACAATATATTGTGTCTTAAATATGTATTTAATAGAGAGATCGATCGAAGCGTGTCTACTACAAGATAAATTATGTAGCATGAAATTAAAATGTGTCGGTTTTTAAAATGAACCTTTTGATAAAAGGTACTCATACGTACACTACATTCAAACGAGCAGTTTTTGTCTTTATTTTCCTGTTCGCGAAGCAACGTTATAAGTATAAACGTAACACAGGTTACCTTTCAGATTTTTTCCTTATTGTAACAAAAAATGACAATCACTCTGGCATACGTCAGTTAACGTTAGATTTAGCTTTGGATAAAAGCAATAATTTCCCTTTATTTTCTTGTTTGAAAACAATTCAGAAAATATTAAAGGACTTTTTTGTATACAATTGAAATTGGAACACTGTTACTGATATTTTTACGTAAAACTTTCCCCTATATCGAAGCGAAGCCTTTTATACAAATAGGATTAAAATTTAGTTGAAAATCCCAATTTCGATGACCGAATATTCGCAAAAAGTGTATAAATAATGACAATTTGCTTTTGACACTTCGCATAGGTACCTGAAATAGAACGAACACAATCACTATTGCCATCTCTACGAGCTTTGGAAACAAACGAAAAACAACAAGTTTTAGAAAAACCAATATGAAAACGGACTGAAACTTTTTTGGTAACGCCTAAAGCAGTTATTTTACAAATTGTATCGTATATACGACAACGTTATATTATTGTTGGCAGTTATTTTGGTACATTTTTTATTCGTGAATACACAATATGTTTTTTTTTGTATTTAGAGGCAAGAATGTAATAATACTAATATTATTCGTTGCGTCCCAACATAAGGTTAGGGCTGGCACGGAAAGAAAATCTGGTTAAAACACTGTTAATTTGATAAAAAAAGAGCGTACAAATTTCCGTCAAAGAATCTATTTAAATCAACTGGGAAAAACAATCACGCCTGTAGTAAAATAAACTTGCAATTAAACTAATTGGACGTCATAAATGACACTCATCAAGACAAGTCACAAAAAAGGATACTCGGCAAATTGATGCAAAAGAATAAAAAAGTTGTCGAGTCAATATTTCACAAAGACTTTACCGAGTAATTACAGACGACGGCAAACGAACGAACGAACTCTCTTTCAAACAAATAACACGAAAAATTCAAATTGTTCCCCTGAAATTGCAAACAGGAATTGCCAACCCTATGGTCGAAGCAGTATATTTTGCGAAGTTTTCTAATATACCGAGCGAGGGGCACACACAGCGGTTCCTTTTTCTAACATAATGAAATCAGTAGGATTTCTCTTTTTTCGATTTCCCAAACGATTTTTAGGTAATATATTTATTACGTTCATATATCAAACGTCTCATATGTTCCTATATTTAGATTTAGGGGTGGTCGTAATTGCTTTTTGTGGCTTAAATTGTAGGGGTGTCAAAAGAATAATTGGAGTTGGAAGCTTCATTTGCAAACGTTTGAGTATAGTAGAGTAAATTAGGATAATAAATCCTTATATTGTATGTTACACTGTGTTTGGGAAAACGAATTGTGTAAGCATTTGGTTAATAAATGTGACATTTACTGAAATTCTAAAAGGAGTAAATAATAATGACGTCAAACATTGTTTTATAAAAATATCTTTTGTAATAAAACCCAGTTCTAGTTTCTTGCAGATTCTTCTCCATACCTACGTTTGGGCATTTGGAACTTCATCTTCCTTCATCTTTTTGATTGACCGACCTTGATAATTCAGAACTGTCCCAAAATTAATGATTTGAGTTACAATTTGGAGCTTCTCTCCTATGATTTATGTTTGATAAATGGTGAATATAACTGGTGAACAATAAATTCAGTTAGCCAAACTTAAAGTTTCTTCTATCACCACTGCTGACTTGATTGAATAAAAAACGTATATTTATTCATCCATTAAAAAAGTTTACAACACTATAAAACAGTTTTTATTTCAGTAAACGACACAAATTAATTAAGTAATTAAAAACCATTTATAACTGCAAAGGACCAAATTAATAGCTCGCGAGTGTAAAAAGAGCAGTGGTGGCCTAGTTATATCGGCTGCGACTTACAAGTTGCAGGTCGTGGGTTCGAGCCCATGGGGTAGGTGCTTTACTTTGTGTAAATTATTTCATCACCACTGCTCTCAAACGGTGAAGGAAAATATCGTGAGGAAACCGGCAAGTCCTGGTACCAAAAAATCTAAGACATGTGACATCCACCATACCGCACTAAAAGCGTGTTGGATTACGACGCATTCCCTCTCACAGAGAGGAGGCCTGTGAACCAGCAGTGGTATCGTTATAAGGCTGATGATGATGAATGTAAAAAAAAAATGATAATTTAATCATTTTTGTCAACGAAATAGCCTTTACGAATGGTAAAACTTAAATATTGGATTTAAACTAGACCTTTTAAACCAGTTTGTCACCCGTAAAGAAAGAGAGAATAATTATCTTCATCCCATCTATTCGAAAAGAGGCGAAGGGTTCCTCGATAAGTGCGAGCAAAATGGGCCATCCGGCGCACTTAATAACAGTTTTAATAATAGTGTTCCAAATTCAAATGACTTTTGAATTTGGAACACTATTTAAAAAAAAAGTAACTCAATTCGCTTCGATAAATCTTGCTCGCGTCGGACTCGCACACGAATGGTTTCGTACCATTCTCGCAAAAAAACGGCAAAAAAATCGCGTTTGTTGTATGGGAGCCCTACTTAAATATTTATTTTATTCTGTTTTTAGTATTTGTTGTTATAACGGCAACAGAAATACATACTCTATGAAAATTTCAACTGTTTAGCTATCACAGTTCATGAGATACAGCCTGGTGACAGACAGAGAGACAGATAGACGGACCGTGGAGTCTTAGTAATAGGGTCCCGTTTTTACCCTTTGGGTACAGAACCCTAAAAAAACACGCCTGCCAACGCGTAATGTTTTTATTTATTGGTTAACCAAATAAAAATAAAAATTACGCTGGAACTTCTTATTCGTTTTTTTATTACATGACAATATTGTATTAAAGACAATTTCAATTTGATTCACACAAATTGAAGAAAAATGAGTTCTGCTAGTGAAAGTTAAATATTAACACCAAAAAGTGTAAAATTAAAACGCAGAAACTGTCATAAATAATTTACTTCCAAACAAACCGAGAGAAATACATACAAATTAAGGCAAAAATTAGCAAGCGCGTAGTTGTAAATTATAATTTACGGCCATTCTCAGTTGATCCACCGATTAAATCTTCGTCGCCGGGCCCATTCACTTAAAACAGCGTGAAATGTCACCATTGAATCAACATGACCATCAGCCAGAGTCTGAGGCCTTAGTGCGAGTTTTTATTCACGCTCAATCGCGTAAACGTAAACTACAATTTGTATTGAAACTGGATAAGCGCCGTCTGGTGACGGCAAGGCAAAACCTCTTTTTTTGTATACATTTTGACATAAGAGATCGTTTACGATATCACGAGTGAGTACGTTAAAAAACTCGCACTAAGCACACTGAGGTTATTACGAATACCCAAGTGATAAATAAGTCAACTTCCAAAATTGCGACAATGTATCTGAGTAAATAAATTTGTAACTTGGTTATGTAAGTATAAATATTTGTCACTTCTACAAGCATCTATTATTTCTTTTTCTCTGAGATCTGTAGAGGGGTATGAAAAGCAGAGTGTGCCACACGGTACCAAAATTATTTAATAATTCTACTCTAGAATCCTTCGCTGCGCTATGGATTCAAACAATCGCTCTTGCCTTCAATACATTATTTTGGTCCCTTGTGACACAATCTACTATTATTTATCACAGTCCGTGACGTAATATCTCTAGTTAAATAGTTAGAGTTCCTTACCCAATAGGTAAAAACGGGACATAGACTGAGACTCCGCGGTCCCTCTGTCTGTCTGTCACCAGGCTGTATCTTATGATCCGTGATAGCTAGACTGTTGAAAATTTCACAGATGATGTATTTCTGTTGCCGCTATAACAAAAAATACTAAAAACATTATAAAATAAATATATAAGTGGGGCTCCCATACAACAAACGTGATTTTTATCCGTTCTTTGCGATAATGGTGCGGAACCCTTCGTGCGCGAGTCCGACTCGCACTTGGCCGTTTTTTTATATTTTTTTACGACCTTAGCAAGGCTAGCTTCACGGATGAAATAATTAAGGTTGACATATTCTTGAGTGCATAACGCGAAAGGCGTAAAGACGTAGAGAAGTAGCCCCTTAGGCTAGATAGGATGACTGTATTCGTAGGGATGACTGGTAGCTTCCAGATTAGAGTAACCGAGGATCGAATGCGCAGGGTATCAACTAGATTACTGTGGGTACCCAAAGTTTTGGTTAAGTGCCCTGCATACACTATCATCAAAGAGTGGATAGTTCGGTTAGTTCCACTATGCTTTAGTCCTGCTATGCTCGACTCGAAAAATACCTACCAAAAACTAACCGCAAGAAATTACATACGCGGGCAGTGATGTAGAAAAGTATTACGTTGTAATATTTTATTTAACCATTTAAAAAGTAAATTAAGAAAACCTAGAATGTAAATTACGTTACTTTCGCGAAAAATAAAAATAAACGTTCCGTTTCATCATACTAACGCACACTCGCCACTCAACACGTAGCGTCATTCATTTTAAAAACAAAGTGTTCATCTATTCCATAGAACTGTGAAAAACGAAACTTCTTGCCGTAAAATAGAAACTTAACTTAAAAATATTTCGAACTAAGATTTCGATATTTTTTGTTTAATTTCAATATTTCTCAGCTTCCTGCTCAATTTAATTGAATTCAAACACTTTTCATTCCAACTGTACCTTCCATTGTTTACGTAGCATCGTAGAATTTCGTGCATAGCGGGACTTTTTAGTAGGTATTTTTCGAGTCCGAGCATAGCGGGACTTAGCATAGCGAATCTAACCGCGAAATTCTTCTCAAACAATCCAAAAAAAATATTATTTTTTCTATCAAAAGACGAAGAGACATACCAAATAACACATGACCAAAGAGTTAACGAAATGAAAACGTTACGAAAACATTTTCAATCAAGGCATTGCTTTTATGAAAATATATTGAGAACGAAAAATCCTTTTTACGAACGTATTCATATCGTATCATTTTTTATTTAAGCGATACTTTGACCTTTTAGGCGATTGTCCAGTAAAAGAAAACTATATATTTTATTTTTAGAGTGGGTAGTCGGCTAGTGAAATGATAATGTCGATTATATCAAGAAAACAGGGTAGGTTATGAATATTTTATTCATTCGGTACTTATTTAGATATTTTCTGAACCTTTACTAAGTCTTTTAAATAAAATGGTATAACATAAAATAAATAAAACAAGTTTTGTCTATTAAAAAATCGATCTGGATCTGGGTGTCTTGTGTATTTCAGTTTAAATGTTTGTAAACGCACTTACGATACAGGAATAAATTACTAGTCCCCTCACTAGTAATTTATTCCAAAAGTAAAAAAAAAAACAAAATCTGCTGCTGTAGAATCTGTATAATTTATATTATTAAAATAAAAAGAATTGCTTTGCATGTCTGTCAAAACATTTTTTTTACTTTGCCTCACACTAGGCATTTCTTCCCGTACCGGATTTTAAACACCTGTAAAATCAATTAATATATCAGAAACGTTCGTTCACCTAAACCTTAATGTTTTATCAGTCGTAAAAGCTGAGCGAAGCAGGGCTGGGAAGCTAGTGGTATCAAAACTATTTACCATTTTGTAGTGTTGCAACCGGGGACACCTAAACCATCAATCATAAGTATGAACCGGATTCCAATTCCATTCTATCCTATATCGATATCATACGACATCCGTACCTCACCGATATCAAAGCCTACCCTGGCATGTTTTGAAGGGCCCATTCCCCTGGCCTCAGGACCTTATTGGACCTGAATAAAAAAGGCCCGAAGGGAATACATTACCTTTGCCATGGAATTTAATAAAAACATGGGTTTTTATATGGGCGTACTTATTTAAAGGATGGAATTTCATAGTTACTAAGCAATGGGACATTATGGTGTAGGGGTAGTTAATATGAAGGGTAGTTTTCGTAGGGTTATGTGTAAGGAATTTTGGATTAAAGTCTCCGTGTATTTTGTTTTATTAGGTTTCTTTTGGCTAAACTATGTGTGTTATTAAATTGTCAGTCAAGAAGGGCCTTTTTGTGAATCCGAAAATGTTTACTGTATATTGTTTTTTTTATATTAGCAAGGGGTACTAATATAATAAATGTAAAAGTTTAGATAGATGTGTGTGTGTGGATGTATTTTTGTTACTCAATGACGCTAGAACTGTTGAACGGATCTGGATGAAATTTGGCACAGACATAGGTTCTAGTCTGGAATAGCACATAGGCTACATTTCATCCCGGTATGTTCCCTTGGGATAAGAAAACACTTTTCACGGGGGCGAAGTCTTTTGCAAAAGCCAGTTCTTCATAAATATCATTTTAACGTCATTAGCTGAAACAGTTTTGGTAATGTTTGCGCCCTTTGCTGTAATTTAGTTACACCAAACAAAGCAACAATCAATGACAATTTTCACATCAAAATTTTATTTCGGACTATTTCAATAGTCCACCGCTGAACAATGACATAGGCCTCGTCCCATTGATCGAACCAGTAATTCATGCTTCAAGACGACTAGTTGGGCACTTTTCCCGTAGACCGGCAGGCTTATTCCGTAATCAGCAATCATTGCGCGATCAAAAGCTTTATGTCAAAAAAGTCGGAATCACTTATAGTGTAGGTACGGTAGGTCCTACACAATTATTTGCTAATCGCTTGCATTTTGTCAAATGCACTTGTAGGGAAGACTATGTAATTGTCAGGCAAAGCCATTATTGCATGAATCCTTTGCGGGCTAATAGGAGGCAAACTAACTTCTTTGCTTGTAATGCTTATATGTACCTAGGGTCACAATGAAATTAGTCACGTTATGTATTGGAGAATAACGTAAACGACATTCCACCAAGCACGTAGTTTGATCTAAACAAACAAACGGTAACTCTCACCGTATTTCTCCTTAGGTTTTATCTCGAATTCACAAGTCAATCCAACCCGCCATCTTCTTCTTATTTCCTCCCGATCCTCTCTTGCTCAAGCCAAAAACTAGCGCTTAGTGTTACGTCAAATTGACATCTGTCAGAGTCATTCGAAACCATAGCTCTCTTCAGAACGAAATCTTTAGAAGTGCCTTCACACTTATTTAAAAAAAAAACTTTTTAACAAAAAAATATAACCTACTTCCATATAAAAACACTACTGTCTGCACCATACGTACGCCTGATAATTTTGTAACGCCACCAAGTTCACCTTCAAGTGGTGCTATAACTATATAGTTTGTAATTTTTAGGGTTCCGTACCCAAAGGGTAAAAACGGGACCCTATTACTGAGACTTCACTATCCGTCTGTCTGTCTGTCCGTCTGTCACCAGGCTGTATCTTATGAACCGTGATAGCTAGACAGTTGAAATTTTCACAGATGATGTACTTCTAATGCCGCTATAGCAACAAATACTAAAAACACAATAAACTTAATATTTAAGGGGGGCTCCGATACAACAAACGTGATTTTTTGCCGTTTTTTGCTCGATATTAATAACGGCAACAGATAGACGCTTGAAATATTCACAGAATATTTAGTTGTATTTTCACTTTAAAAGATAATAATTATTAAATTAAAATAAAATAAATTAAGGGGGGCTCCCATACAACAAACGTGATTTTTTTGCCGTTTTTTGCGATAATGGTGCGGAACCCTAAGTGCGCGAGTCTGACTTGCACTTGGCCAGTTTTTTACTTACAACCGCACATTATGATCATTTTCACCATTATAATTTTGTAGACGGCTGTGTCGAGATCATTTCCAAAGCTGTTTTGTGAAGAAACTGAGGTTTTTCATTAATAAATTTCCAAATGTCCACTACTAGACAACTACAAAGTGAAAAATAACTTCAATTTCGGAAGTCGGTGTTCCTGTTTTTTTTCTATGTTTATTGTCACCACTTCCGAAATTGAAGTTTTTGTTCACTTTGTAGTGTTATTTTTTTTTGTACAAAAAACTACTTTTTAGTTGTGGTATTTACATGATGAGCAAATTCAATAGTAAGGCTCAAAGTTATGCCTGAATAGATTACCCGAATAACATAAAACTTGAACATAACCGGTGAAATGAGAGTGTACCAGGGTGAACTGTACATATCTGCATACCCCTTAAGTGATACTGGCGTGATGTTATGTTATGAAATGCCGTAAACAATAGACAGACATGCAAAAGCAGCAATCCCGAGAGAATTGCCGTTATTTATTGAAGAGTTCTTTCGTATATCTCCGAAGTTCTTCCTTAAATCTTGATCAAGTTTAAATGATACCACATGAGAAGCACCAGCATTTTAATAAAAAAAGAATCATCAAAATCGGTCTGCGGGACATAAAAAAAATATCGAATTGAGAACCTCCTCCTTTTTAGGGTTGCGTACCGCATAAGCATATTTGCATACGCAAAGGCTTACTAAGACTTCGCAATCCGTCTGTCTGCCTGTCTGTCTGTCTGTCTGTCCGTCTGTCACCAGGCTGTATCTCATCAACTGTGACAGCTAGACAAATGAAATTTTCACAGATGATGTATTTTTGTTGCCGCTATAACTAAAAACAGAAGAAAATAAATATTTAAGTGGGGCTCTCATACAACAAACGTGTTTTTTTTTTTTTCGATAATGGTACAAAACTTTCGTGCGCGAGTCCGACTCACAATTGGCCGGTTTTTTTGAAGTTGGAAACCACCAAAAACTCTAAAACTTCTGTATTGAAGAGCAATTATTACGCAAAAATAGCTATCGTTTTGCTTTTGTAGGATACGTAATAAGCCTGCCGATGGTCGATGGTGTGGCAATTCTGTACAGGAAACTATCTTTAAAGGTGCAGTAAGTTAAAATAAAAATTAATATTTTTAATCACTTACAAACCAATTTGATTGGTTCATTCATTTGTCCTAAACTTCTAATAAATCTCTCAAATTCATACGAACATTTCTATAGTTAACTTGTCCAATTAAAAAAATAATATGTGTAAAAAAAATATTCTCCAATTTAATCGTCAACATTTTCTCAATTCAATGCTGCCAACATAAAAAAATACATTGATCATTCTCCTGTCACTCCAATTTACATACAGGGGAACTGCTATCCATTACTGTGCCGTATTGCTGTATATTTTATATATTTGTTGGTACTTTACATAAAATGTAACCTTCATCAGTGAAAAATGATTCTTTTTTGTGATGACACAACTCTTTTCTCTCGTATTCACGCTGCAAAGTTTTTAATTTTGAACAAAATATGAGAATCCTTAGTAAGTAAAATAAATTGCCTAGTTTTTAGGGTTCCGTAGGGTTCCGTAGGGTAAAAACGGGATTATTACTAAGACTCCGCGAACTGTCTGTCTGTCACCAGGATGTACCTCATGTGATAGCTAGACAGTTGAAATTTTCACAGATGATGTATTTCTGTTGCTACTTTAACAACAAATACTAAAAACAGAATAAAATAAATATTGGGGTTAATAAGTGGGGCTTCCATACAACAAACGTGCTTTTTTGCCGTTTTTTGCGATAATTATTTATTTACTAGCTGTGCCCGCGGCTTCGCTCCCGTCATCTGCCTGCCAACCCTACCATACTTACCAGCCTGCCTGCCTACTCCACATACTCCAAAAAACTTTTTACAAAAAATACTACCGACTTCCAAATAAAACTACAAAGTGAAAAATAACTTTATTTTTGGAAGTCGGTGTCTTTCGTAGGTACCAATTTATTGCGTTATGGACACCGACTTCCAAAAATAAAGTTATTTTTCTCTTTGTAGTTTTATTTGGAAGTCGGTAGTATTTTTTTGTAAAAAGTTTTTTTACTTTTCACTTTTTAGTTGTACCTACCTAATAGGCAAGTTGTTTAGTAAGTTACCTACTCGTATAACGCCAGAATATATTACCCAAATATCATGAAACTTGAACATAACCGGTGAAATGAGAGATCTGCGTACCCCTTAAGAGCGTACTGGCGTGATGTTATGTTATGAAATGGTATAAAAAACAAACAGACATGCGATTGCAGCAATCCCGAGAGATTTGCCGTTATTTATTGAAGAGTTCTGTTGTATATCTTCGAATTCCTTCGTCAGTCCTACACCAAATTAAAATGGTACCAATTTCGGAACATACTCTTTCAAACAAAAAAAGATCGTTTGAAATCGGTCCACAATTGACGGAGATGTCGGTGAACATACACACAAAAAAAAAAAAAACATACATAATGTCGAACATAGAACCTGCTCCCTTTTGGGAAGTCGGTAAAAAAATATACATACTACATACTAATTTTTTTTTATAGGGTCATTCTTTCGCGTAAAATCTTAACACCGCGATTCAGAAAATGACTTTAAATGCACAACGCCATCTATCGAACAGCGAGTTCAACTGTCCGAGTAACTGAATTTCGTGAGCTGTGATAATTTTACTTCTTGAACACTTTAAATTCATCTAACTTTTGATAGAGTGAACCGATTGCGATGAAACAAAAACTAAGTAATTCTTCAAGATACGCACAATTTTTATGTATAAAAGTTATCTTCATTGGTTTCGTACATTTCACGTGATGCGTGCACAAATAAACAGACAAACAGACAAACAGACAAGCAGACAAAAAATCCAAAAATGCTAGAAATGGGTTCTGTTGGTTATCCTTTAACACCCTGGCTATTTTTTTTGGATTTTTTTTCGATGTACAAAAAATATTTTTCTACAGATTTATTATATGTATTGATGATGATGATTTAAACTTTATGTACAATGGTGATACATAGACGGACTTAATGCAGCAAGGCATTCTCTACCAGTCAACCTTTGGGTTAAAAAAGAACACAACAGTGGTAGGGGTACAAAATATATATATATGAACAATAATTAAGGCGGATATTAATAAACTATCTAACTAATAAAATACATAAATAATTTTTAAAACAATAGACTAATAAATATTATAATAAATATCCTATTCTAAATGAAACAGAAATTTAAATATAATAACTATGACGAAGACCGAGCTATGTAAGAGGACAAGTAATAGTTCCGTAACCTACGCTTGAATGAAAATTTACTCGCAGCCTTTTTTATGTCAAGGGGAAGGACGTTCCAGAGTTTTATAGTAGAGACAGTGTAAGAATTAGTTAGAAACCCAGTGCGGTGAGAAGGAATATGGAGAAGTAAGTTTTTGGAAGCTCGAAGGTTAAGATCGTGAGAACTGCCCAACACTTTAAAATATTGTTTTAAATAATCAGGAGTACAAGGATCGTTCATGATGTTGAAGAGCATGCAGAGTGATCTTAGGGATCTCCTCTGACGGATAGGCAGCCATTTAAGCTGAGAACGGAAGGAAGAAATGTGATCATATTTACGAAGCCCGAAAATAAAGCGAATACAGTTGTTAAGAAGTCGATCCATTTTGTTAAGAAGTTCTTGGGATAGATCAGAGTAACAAACATCACCATAGTCGATTATAGGCAATACAAGAGCTTGAACCAAGGTAGTTTTAGTGCTAGACGGAAGAAAATGTTTGAATCTATAGAGAGACCGCAGTGAGAATGTGACTCTCTGGCTAATCTGAGCGACCTGCTTATTCCAGCTTAACTTGTCATCAATGAATAGGCCTAAGTCTTTAACGTGAGGCGAGAGAGGGATAACGGTATTGCCGAAAATAAGCGGCATAATGGTACGGGATCCTTCGTGGGCGAGTCCGACTCGCACTTGGCTGGTTTTTAACACGGTTTTATTAGCTTGGTATGTATGTATCTATGTATCAATGTAACGGAATCTTTGAACGTGATTTTCACCCACTTCAAAACGTTGGATTGATTTGAAACTTTGCACACTTATCAAGGACCGATGACAATGCAATAATTTAAACAGTTTGTCCCATTATCCTTACCATTAAAGCGTGTTTTTTAGTTTTTAGAACTACAATTTATTTGTGATGACACACACTCTCTCTCAACTCTCAACGCTGCAGAGTATTTAATTTTGAACAAAATCTGAGAATCCTTAGGAAGTCAAATAAATTGTCTAGTTTTTATTTATTATTGGTAGGCTCTACTATCTCACCTGATGGTTAGCGATGATGTGGTCTATGGTGTAACAAGCTTGCAAGAAGTAACCTATCCACTCTTGACTTAAAGACCCCGAGGTAACAGCTATCGGGAAATACAGACTGCATAATGAAAGTATTTCCAAAAGATTGAGAACTTATGGGTGGGATTTCCACCATGTACCGATGGCGCATCGCCGTACGTCTTTTAGTTCGATGATAAAACGGGCTAGGCGGAATTAGATCATAAAATTTTATTAATTAGATTGAGTTTGGGATACTTACCTACTTACGCAGTTGAAGTTTACGTTTAAGTAGATACTCAGACAATGGTATCCCATTATATTGCGTACTGTCAGCCTGTCTCATTCCAGTGCTGTGTATAGGCTCTTTGATATGTAGCTGTCTTGGCCTGTTCTTAAGAGGTCCAATGGTAGTCCAATTTTGTCTATTTGGTCCCATTATCAACGTCGGATAATAGAATGAATAATACAAAATTTTCACTATACAGGACGAATAGTACTATCCGTTTTAACCTGACTGCCGAAGGAAGGAGGCATTGGCGTTGTTACTATGTGGCGTTCTAGAGACCAGACGCGTATTGTGCGCGATTGTGGTGGCCCAATTTTTTTTTTCTTCCATACCCATCTTGCGGGGGATCAAAATGAAGGGTTTTAAGTGGTGTTTTCAAAAATATACAACACTTATATGTTTAAATGTACCTAATTAGAAAAAAATGGTAACTAAAAAGTTATAAATAAAAAAAGTTAATTAGAAAAATCAAACATCTGGTTTTGGTCAGGCAGCTCGCGAATAGGTATCCTCCGACTGCACAGCATGAATTTTTCTTGATTATATCTTTTTAGTTCACTTCTTAAATAGTCCGGCTTTTGATTTTTTGTTGTCTCAAACATGCTTGGAAATTTGAGCATTATTTTGGAAACCTGAGCAGCAAATACATGGAAGCAGCGGCCGGCAAAAGTTGTATAAAAATCCATAACTGTCGTGGTTTAGCGGCCAAATAAATTACATAGTAAACTCATATCTGTCATGTTATTTAAAAATCGTAACTTAACACAGGTTTTATTTTAATTTCGAACTGGCTTGCAAATAGAAAGCTGTTTATTGAAAAAAATACAAATGAACACTGCGGGCAAATATATTGTTGTTGCAAAATAATTGTATTTGATAAAATGAGTTCTAGGTACTACTTAGGTAGTTTTCATTTTCGCGCATTACTTGAGAAAAGTACTATACAAGCCTTGGCCACAACTAGGCATTGATAGACTTAAGTATGTGTACTTCGGCCCACATTTACACGTTTGTCCATCAATGCCTCTTTTGCTGGCCGCTGCAGAAATGTACTATATTTATACCGGCATCATGATGGCGTTCACATGTTGTAATACAGCCCCCGATGTTTAAAAAGCTGTTTCACAAACCAAGCCACCGAAAACCTTCTTAAATTAAGCTATAGATTATTCCAGTATAATATTCATTTATTAAAGCAAGTTACGCCAATCCCCTGGGTTGGAAGACGTGTTCAATCAAATGTTACCGTACTCAAATGACAGTTTGATGTGAAAACTTGAATTTGAAACGGGGAGAATCTTGCGTTACAATATCGTTACCAAATTTCCGAGATGATTGTTATTTGGAGTGTGAAAATTGCTACATAATTTTGTTTGAATTCGTAACTTATCAATATATATAAAAATTAATCCCTATTTCCCTTGGTCACGGTATCACGCGTGAACGGCTGGACTGATTTCGCTTATTTTTTTTATGTTTGTTATTGTTAGGCGAAGGATCTTATGAAAAAAAAAAAGAAAAAAAAATGGTTCCATACCTACATAGGTAGTAGTTATGAAGGTTGGTAGGTAAGATAGGGTACTGGTTCGGGCATTTTTTTAATATATTTTTTTTTTGCCTTATATATTCAACACTTTCTTTCTTTTTCTTTCTTTCTTTTTTAAAAAACGTTGCCCCACACTAGGAATTTCTCCTGTATCGTGGGTGCGTTTACAAACATATAAACTCACATACACAAACACCCAAGGCCGGAACAACTATTTGTAGATCATACAAATAATTGTTCCGTGCGGGAATCGAACCCGCGACACGCAGCGCAGCAGTCAATCGCTCAACCACTGCGCCAACCGTGCACCCGAACACTTTGTACAATATAACTCACTATATTTACTGTGTTCATTTCTTAATCTAAGTTTTATTTCTATCTATTACATTTCTTATTATTTTTAAACAAATATCTAAGAATTGACTTCGTTTGTCTTAATTCATCATAATTATGTTTATGTTACCTTCGGTAATTTTTACGTCTGGTCTTTGTTCCAGGTTGAATCTGGCTAGCCCATAAACTGGGCACTCAGCTATAAGGTGCAAGATCGATTCTTCAGCGACCGGGTCGCAGATACATGAAGGTGAGTCCTTTTTTTAAACGGTTAAGATATTGGGAGAAGCCCCCGTGCCCCGTGAAGAGTTACTAACTCCTTAGCCTGATTTACTGCATAGAGCTCCGCTTGGAATACGGTACAGTACCCCTCGAGCTTAAATTTCTTGCTTTTGGTTTCGACTGCCCCATTCCAGCAGGATAGGTCAGCCCCAACCTTGTCCTCTATTTTGCTCCCGTCCGTAAATATTTGTACTGTACCCTCCCTCATGCGCTGCTGTACCTCCGCTTCGTTCTCCAAGCATTGGAATTCTAGTTCTTCATCCTCAGCTGGGTGAGGCCTCACCAGGAAGCTTATTTTTGCTTCGACTGATCGATCTCTGAGGAATGACTGAAGCTTCCCTCTCTTTGCCTCATAGAGGGATGCTACTTCCTTGACTCTTAGGTCAAGAGGCAGCAATCCTGCCAGGATCAGAGCAGAATTCAATGACACTGTCCTGTAAGACTTGCTGATTTTTTGGGCGAAGCCCCTTAGAACAGCGTTGAGTTGCTTTTGTACGTAGATCTTGTCCGCCGCTCTGGACCATACACTAGCTGCATAGAGGATCACCGACTCTACAACCGCATTATAGATAACCCTTAACACTTCCGGGTTTAATCCCCAGGTTGCCTTTGCTGCGCCGGACAGCTGCCTAAAGATGTTGATGGCTTTTTGCAGATGTATGTGACGTGGCTCCGGAAAGTCATCTTCCGGTCGATTATAAGTCCGAGCAGCTTTATCTCCTCTACCAGCACAATGTCAACACCGCCCATCCGCAGCCGTGGTGTGTCGAACTTTAGCTTCTTATTAGCAGCATGGCATGAGTTTTATGCGGCGCAAACTTTAGTTTGTTTCGAACACCCCACCGCTGCACATGTGCCAGGCTGGCAATGGCTTCGATCTCCAGATCCAGAGCTGTTTTTCCGGAAAATATAAGCACCACATCATCTGCAAATGCCTGGCAGTACGTTTTCCTCTCCTCCAGTTCTTCAAGCATCGGGTTTAAGAGCACATTCCAGAACGTGGGGCCTGCGATCGATCCTTGTACGCATCCCTTAAAAGTGAGAACCTGTATTCCGTTTCAGCATATCTCACCGCGACCCTTCTGTTTTCCAGGTAGTTCCCCACCAGTCTTCAGAGGTTGAGTGGACACTTTTTCTCCGCCAGGCGACTTTTTATTGCTGGCCACCACGCACTGTCAAATGCTCCTTCTATGTCTAGTGAGACAACCACCACGAGGTTCTTCTCCTTTAACTTCAATTCTATATAATGCGTCATGTCGTACAGAGCGTCCTCCGTGCTTCACTGAGGCACAAATCCATATTGACGAGGATTCATTTTGGGTAGCATATGCCACCTCAGTCTTCGCAGCAGCATTTTCTCTAGGATCTTTCCGAGAATAGACAGAATTCCGATTGGTCGGTAGGATTTTGGGTGGGTGTAATTGACCTTTCCAGGCTTTCTTAGTACGACGACCGCCGCCTCCTTCCACCTTTCCGGGAAGCAGGACAACTCGAGACATTTGTTTGTTATGGCTAAGAACACTTGCTCATTGTTCCTGATGGCGGCCTCACAAATGTCCGCTGTAGGTAGGGTAGGTAGGATAAGGTAGGTAGGGTAGGGTAGGATAGATTGTGTTTTTATGGCAAAACAAAGTTTGCCGGGTCAGCTAGTTCGGTTATATTTTTGATACATGAATAAAGAAAAAGAGAATGGAACTGAATGTGATGTGATATTATTTGAAAAGACGTCTGCATGGTTCCGGAAAGAAAATTATTGCAAAACGCGCGTTTTCTGCTACGGTTAGTTAAACGAATTTTCAACAACCAACTGAGGCCCTTGACTTGGTTTAACTTGTGGCTCATCGATAAATTATTTCATTATCCGTTAGTAAAAGATTTTCATTATAAGGTCCAAAAGTTTATACTAGCTTTGCACACGTAGCTCTATACCTTAAGAACCGAAAGAATTTTTCCGGTATAAAAAGAAGCCACTGAACGATAGTGAATATTTCTGTCAGCAAAGAATTTTCTCAATGGGATCAGTACTTCTACTAATTACCTCCTATAATAAACACACACAATTTTATCCCTATTTAATATTAGTTAAGACGCATTTTGCTACCACTCTGAAACTCAATAAATTAAGCAATTAACTTCAAATAGTACCATAATCCTCTCTTTCATCGACTTTCAGTATATACAATCTAAAATATAGAAGATACACATGCTTCATTTTTCATCATAGCGGTCGATCTGAAACAATAGAGCTTGCGGAAGGCGCAAGAACAAAAGATGTGTCGCCTGATATACTCGTACACGTCATATATACTGTACAAGACGTTTATACACGTGTACATTTATACTACACATACATGTACAGGGTGTAACCACAGATATAAATCTAACTAGATGACGCGATTGTATGTACTTTGCGTGCCAAAAAAGTTACGATCAATGATCGTAATCTGAGCTTTTCATTTAGCATTATCGGCACCGAAAATCCACCGAAATCTAGAAAAATACCTTTTTATGCCGTATTGAGCTGTAAAGAATGTATAGAAAAAGTTGGCCGAGGCATTGGAAATGTTTTCTTTCATTGGTAAGCAAATTTGTTTTTAAATTGTTTGTGAATAAGTGGCACGCTTGGTTTTCATACAGATGGAGGGACTTGCGTTATCTAGTTAGATTTATGTCTGTGGGTGTAACAGAAAGGTGAGATCGTATTTTAAATACTGTTTCTGCTTATATGTGTCATGGACTAAGTGATTAATCAGAGAACTATTTATAATGCCCGAGCATTATGAATATAGTTAAGTCAAATCGGGCAATGTAATGACAGTATTCATTAAATTTAAATATTATTAACAGTATTAAATTTAAACTTCTATATTTATAACCTTGTCTTTTCATTATGAATATTGCTACGTAACGATTGAGCAATTCGATAATTATGGTCAGTAAAATAGTCCAAGAGCGAGCGAAGCGAGCTTTTTAGGTTACCTAAAACCATGCAGACACAAATAGAAGCCCAGCACAATGGGGTTCCGTTAACTTTGTTGCTAAAATAGTAATCGTTTTTCCCTTTTCTATATTAACATCAATGTCAACATTAAAATGGTGGCCCTGTGGTAACGGCCGCGACTTACAAGTTGTAGGTCGTGGGTTCGAGCCCAGGCAGGCGCTTCACTTTGTGTAAATTATTTCATCGCCACTGCGGGCCCAGTTCAGGTTGGTGCTGACATCCCGTGGATTACGGCCCATTCCCTCTCACAGAAAGGAGGCCGGTGTCCCAGCAGTGGGAACATTAATAGGCTGATGATGTGTGATGTGTTTATTACCCGGCCCAATAAGTGATGGGCGTTATTCAGAAAGCCCGGTATTTTTTTTTCTTTTTAAACGTTAAGTAACGTTAATTATTTCAATACTTTTTATCGTATTGCCTACTCATATTGGGCATTTTTCAAATTGACCGGGCATTGGACCAAGTGATTAATACGGCGTCATTCATAATGAATGATGCCGTATTAATCACTTGGTCCATAACATATACGTGAACAACTTTACGATGTCATAGTCAATTGTCAAAAAAATAGTATCCCCCATACAAATGTTGGTTAGCTGACGAGAACTTCGTATGGAAACTGCATTGTTATGTAAATTGGCAATGATATCCATGGATTAAATTGTTCGTATAAATAGGCAGAAGAAATTTGATCACACCTACGAGTATACAGGTTGTAACGGAATACACCCTGTATACCGTGTACGACACGCATCTTGGAGTGTAAACTGTCGTAAAATGACAAGTATTCCCTTAGATTTTGTTGAGAATTTTATTATTTATTGTGTGTTGGTTATCTATTGTTGAGTTTTTGAAATAATTATTAGGGGTTCCCATTGATAAGTTTAATAATTTATTTTATGATTTGTTTTATTACTTTACATGCCAAAGGTTTTTGGAAGCCTATTTAATGATCTGTTGTCGATTATTAGTACCATGTACGAGTACCTACGTACTTTATTTTATGATAAGACGTTTGGTTTTCGTATTTTTGTTTATTTTATTTCTTTATTTGCTGTTTGTCTTTAATTACTTAAAAAAACATACCTAACTGATGCAATATGGGTTACTAAAATACCGGCTGGCTCTTCACTTGGTGAACTAGAAAAGTACCGAATGCTTGGAAGCAAGCTAACGTTCAGGCTTTGCCAAAGAAGGGCAGTCGAGCTGACCCGGCCTACTACAAATCCATTCTGAAATGGGTCATTCTGGAACGGGTTCTCAACTCCAAGCTTCAGGCATACCTAGAAGCTAACGACATCCTCAGTGACCCCCAATATGGTTACCGCCAAAATCGGTCATCTGTGGATCTTCTAGCATATGCCATTCACATCTGGAGTGAGGCCATCGAGAGTCACGGGGAAGCGCTCGCCGTCTCCCTTAACATCTCTAAGGTTTTTGATCGGATCTGGCACGGACAGCCTTATTGGTAAACTTCATTCATTCGGTCTGCCCAGTGGTCTATGCGATTGGATCGCAGACTTCCTGAGGGACCGGTCTATACGAGTGGTGTGGTTCAAATGAGATAGTAGTCAAGTGCGAGCCTATCAATATTAATAAAAAAAAGATAACCTCTGCCTTACCCTTCGCGATTGATATTATATCTAACATGCTAGCAATGGTGAGTTCCACCAACGAAACTGTATGCAATTACCACCTCTTTACCAGGTTCAAGAGCTGTCAATTCAGTGTTAATATTATACATCTATGTTATCACTGACTGGCAGCTTTTGAATGTGGGTTCGATGTGCTGAGGGGTGACCATAAGCTCTTAGAGCATTGTTTAGTACAGGCCTGCGGATCACAAAGCCAAGAGGCAGACACTGGGGCCCATAGCAGTGCTGCGACTCTTGGACCCTACCAGGACCATACCCGCGACACTGCGATGCGCAGCAGCGATGGCTAGAGGTCTTATTAGGAGAGATACTGGTTCCTCTCTGACAGGTGGGAAGTAGGACAAGTACACGAATTAACACTAGTACTCACCCTTGCTCCCGCGGTGGGCTCTTGGTCAATCCCGTGTCCGGTCGAGGGTTATAGGGAAAAATATATATAATAAAGGAAGGGACAACAAACGTGTTCTGGTGGTCTTCCCGCCAGGCTGCTCGGCACATACCCAAAATACCTCGCTGCGCGCGAAATATACACAAATACCACTGCCCGGAAGGAGCACAATACCACGGCGCGGATGGCGACGTAATTTCGAACAACGATGGATGGATTATATAGCGATAACAAAGAAATCCTTGCAAGACCACACCGTATTACGTTTAGCCATGTCGGTTACAATTTTCAGACTCTGTTAACGTCAAACTCAGTTGAAAACTGTCAATTCAAGTGACAGCGAGCTGACGTTGTGTTGCAACAAAATAAAAAAAGGGAACGAAACGTTTCGTTTCAAACAAGCAAGGTTACTTTGAGTGTCTGTAAGGGATAGATGTATATTACTTTTATACATCCGTCCCTTTTTTACAGTCGAACTTTGATAGTTTTAAAACGTCAGGGTACGGGGGCAGATCGCATTTAGCACTGCTAGTCTGTAAACATTTTACAATAACATTTTGGTGAAGTGACAATTGCAGATTATAGGTTAAATTAATGATAGTTCAAATGCCCTGTACCCGCATTTTTATTGATTGATTAATGGATCAGGCTTTAAGATACTTAAACTATACAGACTTATTAAGTCGTTTTTGAGGCTTTGATCACACTAGGAATTTCTCCCGTCCCGTGGGTGCATTAAGCATTTGATTTTGTTCCGTGCGGGAATCGATCCCGCGACCAGCAACGCAGCAGACGATCGCTCAACCACTACGCCAACCGTGTCGTCAAAATCATTAAAAAGAAAGCTTCTTTGAACTAGGTTAAGTACTTCTTATAAAGATACTTCAGTATTTACAATTGCCCACAGAAACCTGTTTGAAACGTAAAATTCTTATTTTAAAAGTAAAACTAGACTTGTTTTACTTTCAACTACTTACATCTAAGTAGATTAAAGTCTGAACAAGCGTTCAGACTTTAATTGTTATAACATAACTCATACATTTTAGAGCAGGAACGTCTCGAGAGCCCATAATGTCTAGTTTCTAGATTAATTTATTCTAACTTCTTCGAAAGTAGACCGTTAGAATATTAAAATGGCCGTATTTTGTGGAAAAATATACAGTAAACTCTGTTTAAAAGTTATTTTATTACTTTAATTTGGTCGTTGATGTAGATTCGAAGGGTGAACTAAGTAAATGTAGTGAAACTGGAAATTTCCCTAATAAAATTAACGATTTATGCCAACTTGTTAAATTCCCCTGGTAATAGTAAATTGTTTTGGGTAGCAACAATGGTTATATCTAGCACAATTACGTGTTCATATTAATATATTATTGTGTTGAAAGCCGAAATTAATACCTTATGCTTAACGGTACTACTCAACCCTTGTAGATCCAATCCAACACAACCCTTGTCGATATTAATTTTCAGCTTCCTTAATACCTTCTTTTAAATGTAATTAAATACGTACAGTACACTCCAATATTACTAAAAAAACCTAAATCCGGACTACCTAGATCCAAAAATCTTGCTGTGAGAGCCAAAAAATGTTTCTGTTTTGCGAACACTGAAACTGAAAGTCAAATATCATCATCTGCCTAGCCTTTTTCCCAACTATATTGTGGTCGGCTTAAAATTTTTACCGGGTTCAGCTAAGTACCAGTGTTTTACATGGTGCGACTGCCTATTTGACCTCTATAACCCAGTAACTGGGTACCACAGTACGCCTTGGCAAGATTGGTGTCAGATCTCAAGCTTCTGACTACCCGTAACGACTGTTAAAGATCTTCAAATGACAGCCGGGACCAACGGCTTAACGTGCTTTCCGAGGCACGGAGGAAACTCGGTATGTTGAAATGGCCACCCATTCACGGACCGACCTCGTCAAGCGTTGGTTAACCTTGATGATCGATCCGTGCGGCTGTTATTATTTAGCCACGAGCTCCTCATGAAAGTCAAATATGTGACATCGAAAATTTTCCTGATAAAAAACCGCCATCATCATTATCACCATGTTAATCGAAAGACGTCCACTGCTGGACAGAGGCTTCCCCCTAGCGTCGCCACAGCGGTCAGTCCAGTGCGTCTCGCATTCGATGTATTCCCGCGACCGTCATCAGGTCATTGCTAAATCTTGTAGGATACCTTGCCTCCGTAAACGCGAAATAAATCTTATATAAACATAAAAATTGCATTCATAAAACATACCTTTGTAATGGTTTCCTAGTGCATGATTCAGGGCACTAATATTTGTGTCCAGAAGCGCGTTAAATAAATATATAAAAATACAAATAAAGCAATAACTACATCCATCCTCAGCATCGCATGTTCATCTTCCATTGCGTTCACGATACTTCCCTCCCTACATCCTGCCTACAAGAGGTCTACACCGGAATTGCGGTAAAGTGCGTGAAAGTACAATTATCTGGGACTCTGGGCATCTGGGAAGCCTCTGTGGTACCCCACAAATGTACCATTATAATTGTCTACAGGCTACAGGGTTGGATTTTTCCGGGTTGCTGCAATGAATAAATAAAAGCGCTGTTGAAAATTGAGACCAGAATAAGGGGGGATTGTAAGGGTTTTTAGTGTGGATAGTAAGTTTATCGGTTGGCTACACAGATATAAATCTTACTAGATGACGCGAATGTATATACTTCGCGTGTCAAAAAACGGAGTAAAATTACGTATCAATGATCGTAATTTGAGCTTTTCATTTAGAATTATCGGCACTGAAAATCCACTGAAATCTATCAAAATGCCTTTTTATGCCATATTGAGCTGAAAAGACGGTATATAAAAAGTTGGCCGAGGCATTGGCAATGTTTTCTTTCATTGGTAATTTGTTTTAAAATAGTTTGTGCAAACGTGGCACGCTTGGTTTTCATACAGATGGAGGGACTTGCGTTATCTAGTTGGATTTATGTCTGCGGTTGACTAGGTTTGCTGATTTATAACGAGTATTTTTTTTTTACCAACACTATAGACTATTAAGTAAGTTAGTCATATTTGATAATAATAATTATGTGGCAGCACGTATAAAAATGGGAGAGAAGAAAAACTCATTAGAAAATTCGTCTACATCGATGTAAATGGGGAAGTGCTCAGTAGTCTGTCAGCATTCCCAAAAATATTTTGATCTTCGGTTTGCGCTTAGCGTAGTACGAGTATTAGTTACTGACTAAGCTGTAGTAAAATCAACCCGAATCTCTTCAAAGATAGAGTAAACAGGCTTCTTCTGGGTAAGCTCACTCCATCGTCGACTCTGTCTCTGTCACCTTAGACCTAGACTAGAGTCATGAGCAAACCCAACACAAATAATAAAAAAAATACAACTCATATTGATAAATGTGAAAGTATGTATTGTAGAATGTGTGTCAATCAATCACGCCTCAATGGATAAACAGATTTGGATGGAACTTTGAAAATGGCCCGGATTAAGACATAGGATTATAATTTTTTAGTAAAGAGTAAAACTGCTGCCAAAAACGAGATCTTTATAAAGCTTTTGAAGTTGATTAAAAATTGCGCAGACTATAATAAAATATTACCTAACTTAAATTTTATTAGCTATGAAATCGTATTACTCTACTAAAGTTCGATTACAGCATAATTCTCTTATAAAATTTGGATTAGATTAGTAAAGCGGTGGATACGAAAGACTGATTTACATACGTAATGTAAATTCGTAATATCAATCCTGAATCCTTTTTGTCCAATATTTTCTTCATACACGAGCGTTACTTTAACTTATATATTTAACTTAAATAGAAATCAATTTTCCAGTAACCATTGGAACAGCACCCGAAACAGCAGTGAACCAGCAAGAGTTTATGTGGAAGTCACTTTATAAAATGTTAAGCAAATATTATTGTTCAACATAAACGTACTTATTTACAATTTTCTATTAAAAAAGTGAAAGAAGCGAGCGGATTTTGTATGCTGATAAATACACAGGGGAGTGACACATGCGGCAGGGGAGTGATAAAAGGCAGGGGAATGAAGTCGTAACAGAAAATTTGTTTGTTGTGATTATTAATGGGAAATGTAGGGCGTCAAATAAATCAAAGTGGATCAAAGGAGTTCAAAGAAATGTGGAAATTTCGTATGAGGTTGTTACGGTTTTATAGAAGTGGAATTTAAAACCGTAATGTATTTAATTTCTTTAGCTGTACATGCCTTTGATTAATTCAACGTAAATTATGGTAATTTTCTGTTATATAACTTAGAATGTCGTCCTATTTTCCTGGGTCTAATATCAGGATATCTCTCCAGTAATTTAAAACCCGTCAGATTTCCGTTTCCTTAAAATACAACGCCTTTGATTATTTCAACGCTTATTATCATTATACTTCTACTTCGTTCTTGATAATTATTCTTCCTACTGTCCTGACTCTATTTTTAAGAAATCCTTTCACTAATTTAGATCTGCAATGATTATATTATTTACTTAAGATGTCAATCTTTTGATTATTCCAACTTGAAACATGACCATTTTCTGTTATTTGATGTTTACTAACTTCGCGATCAAGTCGGCCGCAGCAAAGACAACCTCTACAGATGAGGGTTCGCGAATGGCTCCAATCTTCAGGGTTTGTGCGGCATTTCTCCGCGGAATATGGCTCACCTTCCATTTTGCACTGCTTACTATGTCATTTGTGAATTTGAGAAACTTACGACTGCGTCAATCAATGGTGTTGCTGTCGCTGATATCTGGGCCTAAAATAATATTTAGAAACATTTTTGTCATCGACTCTCTAAGAAGAACTCGACGAAGAACACTGACTCCCTACTAACAGATTAAAGACACTGCATCTAAATTAAGGAGAATCCACATGATACTGTTAGCAAATAAATTAAAGGCGAGAACACCGACCCTTAAACCAATTCCCAACGAAATGAACAATGTATCTACATTAAGACTTAATGACCACGTATACATTGGAGAGGAGAATGGTTTTAATTTACTCACAGACTGATAAATTCTCGAAGACACACGTGTACAGAGTAATGAAAGTCCGGGGGAATGAGTCGTAACGTCACAGTCTTTTGGCTTGATAGTAACCCATATATTACCTGTTAGCTATTTTATGGGATGCGAAAGGTGTCAAGGGAATTTGATGCTTACTTTATTTAGGAACTCAATGTATAGGTGTAATACCCATCTTATAGTAAGTACCGATACATAAATGAATTAAAATAATTTGTATTTAGTGTTGATTTTACACTGAATACAAGCCTCAAAGAATTATCAAAATTGGTTTGAAAATTGAATTGATTGGTTAGGTTGCTTTACAACTTAAACAAATGAATGCGCTCTGATTTAAGCGAGCGTTCTATGGCTTTGACTAGCAAAACGTCATAGCCAAAATCAGCTGTGCAGAACTTTTTAAAACTGACTGATGCAAAATGTCGAGTGATTAGTTTTGTAGCAAAATTAATTTACTAACTTAATGCAGAAAGGTACCTTTATGATAGAAAAAGAGGAACATCAAGAAGGAAGGAAAATCTATACTTAATATTATAAAGAGGTAAAGTTTGTGAGTTTGTGACGTTGAAAGGGGTAATCTCTGGATCTACTGAACCGATTTTGAAAATTCTTTCACCAGTAGAAAGCTACTTTATTCCTGGTTGTCATAGGCTACAATATATTTTCAAAAAAAATAGAAATCCTTATGAAAATTGCAATAATGTAACCCAAGGTAGAAAAATGTTGCCTATAAAATTCATTCTTTTGCGTGCGCTGAGAAAACTATTGATGATAGATAAAAAATATTAGGTAGGTAGCTGGGGTTGGGCAGGTAGGGCAGACAGGGTAGGCAGGGTAGGTTATGTAGGCAGAGTAGGCAAGGTTGGCAGGGTAGGCAAGGTTGGCAGGGTAGGCAAGGTTGGCAGGGTAGAAACGGTAGGCAGGGTATGCAGGGTAGCCAGTAGACGGGAGCGAAGCCCCGAGGGTCAGCGAGTTATATATTAAAAAAAAGAATTTAGAGTGTGAGCATACATTTTGGATGTCCTGATGAGCCAGCTCTTACCCTCAATATTTCTTGGTGGAAAGCGATGCATAAGTTCTACAATGAAACGAGTGGTACCAGAATATGAAGACTGACGGGTTATAGGTAGTAGAGAAAATAAACGCTCGAAGAGAGTTTCAGATGCTGACAGTGCGCGTAGTAAATTGGAGGAGAAGCGCTCATTATGACAAGTATATGTAAATTTAGTAGCGTATCAGTAATAACTTAAACATGACAAAGCATTAGTGCACCATGTAAAAGACCCAACTACATCACAACTAGAATTAGTGAGTTCGTTTTTACAACGAAGCCTCGAGAACAATGCGCCCCAGTATTTCATATTAACGGTCCCAACAGCGGGCAATGAAAATTAATGCCCACAGAACCACGAATGCATACGATCATTATGGTGCTCATAAAAACGAGATATTGCCCGTGATGTATTGCTGTAACCTTCTACAGGAAGTATTGCTGGTTTATGTTATGTGACGGAGAAGTCTTTATTGAATTGCAATAACTGCATTTGGCCGTCTTCAAAAACAAATGACTACCATCTTCCTAATGTTCATAATTTGTGATTTGTAGATGGCGCGTACCTGGGATGAAAAGACTCTAGATGTATTCTAGAGCACGGCTTCCCAATCTTTTTAGGGTTTCGTACTCAAAGGGTAAAAACGGGACCCTATTATATTACTAAGACTCCGCGATCCGTCTGTCTGTCTGTCTGTCTGTCACCAGGCTGTATCTCATGAACCGTGATAGCAAGACAGTTGAAATTTTCACAGATGATGTATTTCTGTTGCCGCTATAACAACAAATACTAAAAACAGAATAAAATTAATATTTAAGTGGGGCTCCCATACAACAAACGTGATATTTTTGCCGTTTTTTGCAATAATGGTACGAAACCCTTCGTGCGCGAGTCCGACTCGCACTTGGCCGGTTTTTATAGTTTTTTATAAGTGTGACTCTCTTTACATATTGCATTTATTTGCGACGCTCTTGTTCTTTAGTATTGATATCAACTGTTTATACCAGTTATTTGAAAAAATATTGTTTGCAAACACAAAAACAGTCGCCAATGAGGTCGCTTTTTGAGTAAAACTTTTTAAATCAGAGCTAAAGTTTTGAAAAAGTTACTTTTCTTTAATTTTCTCAATTGATATGCAATCTCCCACTATTATCATCATCAGCCTATAACAGTCCACCGCTGGCCTGTAATCTGTCCTACGTCTTAATTACTGCAACTGCAGAACAGTCAGTTTCGCATAAGTATAGAAGCGACGTATCAAGCGGTACTACGAATCTTCAGTAACCAGAGTTTGATAACCTTGGGATTCATCACTCTAAAATTAAATTACATTGTATTTATCGAATAGTACCAATTAATGTTTATCGAGTGGTATTTTGTAGTTTGAGGCTCGTATTTCATATATCTCGTAGTTCCAGCAGCTGTTCTTTCTCGTTTACGACACCCGCGAGAGAGCACCACAACGCCCCGGGGCATCGCGACGCACAGTATTGGAACCCCTGTTCTAGAGCACTCTATTAGAATGCAAATCGAAACCGATAGAACATGAGGTTGGCGCAACATGTATTGCTGAAGAACTCCTCAGAAATACATTGAAAAAGTGTACTTCACGGCTTAATTTGATCAAGTGACTTTTGATTTTGGTAGCAATTAAATTTCAAACCAAAAAAAAAAACAATTAGTAGTTGAGTTACCATAACACAATTCCTTAGTTGCTCTACAGAATACCCGCAGGAATGACACGCAGAAAGATAGGTAGCTTAACTTGACAGGCAAAAACATATCTGTTCAAATGTCTAAGTCTACATAAAATAATACAGAAGAGCACTTAAGTTTTCCAATCCGTCGTAATGCGGAAAGGAAAATTTGACGAAAAAGTCCCGAATAAGGATACCTACACCGTACGTACCTCGTAGCATACATATTTTATTGTAAGGGAGTGTTTTGCACGGCTACCACGCGAAGTAAGTGATTTTGTAAGTTATAAATTTGTACGCAGGGAAGGAATATTATTATGTAAAGAAAGGACCTATTTTTCTGCTGTTTTTGGAGCATTTGTTTCTTGTTTCCTTGTGTTTCTAACAGCTTTGGTGTGTCCAAACACGGCGTGCAAGGTTAATTGAACTAGGTTTGATACAAGTTAGTGCAGATTATGAAGACTAGTAGACGAACAGAAACCAAGCAACAGGAGTATGTCAGGATCGTAGATCGTATTATATACTTTATATATATACATATATACGCAATCTTGAATGGACAGTGATTGCCTGGACAACTTTATCAACAATGAATATCAAGAGTAGCATTTTGTATTGTCTGCTGCCTATACGTATGGGTAAAAAAAAACATAAGCTTATGTACTTAATTATGATTAGACGACGTGCAATAAGTTTAATCATTGCAAATCTGAGGAAAATATTCTTATAATCGAAAATATTTCTTAAAAAAAATGGCTAGGGTGTTAAATGAACCACCAGAACAACAGAACCCATTTCCAGCATTTTTGGTTGTATTGTCTGTTTGTTGTGAACGTCAACAGTACGAAACCAAGGTAGATAACTTTTATACGTGTATATACATACTTAGTTTTATTTTCATCGCAATCGGTTCACTTTATCAAATGATTTGTGAATTTAAAGTGTTCAAGAAAAATAACACAAAACACGCAATTCAGATACTCTTACAGTTGAACTTCATATTCGCACAAGCATAGTTGCACAAGCATTTGTCGTCATTTTCTGAATGGCGGTGTCAAGATTCTCCGCCGAAGAAAGACCCTAGAAAAGAAATTGGTAGTTATTTAGGATTTGACGGGAGCGAAGCTGCGGGCACATCTAGTTTTTAAATAATTTTATTGTGAACGCTGATAAATAAAGTTACACAAATAATAAAAGCCTATATTCCAAGTCCTTTTCAATGACATTATTTATTTATTTATTCTAACTTCATGTACAATAGTGGTACATAGGCGTACTTAATGCCACAAGGCATTATCTACCAGTCAACCAGTCAGCCTCCATTCAGTCGCTATAACAAAAGGAAAAGCTTTTTACACATATCAACAAATTTTATTAACAAGGTACATACTTTTTTGACAATTTTATGGAATCCAGTGGTGAAAATTGTTGTAATAATACTGGCTTCATAGTGTCCATAAATAGATTTATTCAAAATGCTTCTCTTTTCATGTAACTAGGTTACCTGTACTTCATTATATTACAAACCATATGAAACACGTCTTTTCTTTTCTAATAAAATAATACAACAAAAATGTCTGAGAATATTTTGATGACTGACATGGTAAGTTTGTTTTGTCCAAATAAAGAGACTTAAAATAAAACCTCTTTTGCCCCCTTCTTTGCGCTATATATATGCCACCGCCTTCCATTTCAAAATATCTTATTTTCTAATAACTTCGATACAAAAAAATGCTTTCAAACCCAATCTCGGCGACAAGCACAAATAAAAATTTGAAAAACCTCGCTTTTTCTCTTTCTCGAAACATGCCAATTACCAAGTTTACATTGGAATGAAATTATGGTAATGGAATAAGGGGGGAGGGGTTACTATGGTAACGGGAATGCGGTAATACCTGATTGTTGACTCTCGCAATTTTCTTAATTAAATATCAATTTACCATTTGTATTGGATGACACCTACCTTTTCTGCTAAGGAAGACATATTTTGAGAATAAGGTGAAACTGAGGCTTTCGATTATAATTTCAATTCGCGCGCGATATCGATGGTCGAAAGTCATGTAAGAGTTTTATTTTTGTTTATTTGCCTATACTGTCCCACTGCTGAGCAAACGACTCCCCCAAATCCTTCCAAATATTCTTTTGCCAAGCCATCTTGGACCAGCCTCTGCAGCCATCTAGGCTGTCTCGCCACCTCTTTCTGGGCCGGTCTCGGCTGCGCCATCCTTCCTCAACCACCCAATTTGTGATCTGCCATATCCCATTTTAGCCTGGCAGCCTTTACTCCTACGTCTATTTTCCCCATTCTAGAGCGTGGCGTGGCGATTTTATCCTGTCAGGTTTTTTACGCTGAGAATGCTGCGCAATTTAAGAGATATCGTGAAGTTTCAATAGATTTTGACATCCCATATCATATATTTTTGTCATTACATTAATCGCTATCGCAGCGGTTTTGTTGATAGAATGTCACTCGTTTCGAGCCTCTGTTTGGATGACTAAAGCCAAGGAGAGGAACCGGTTAAAGTGGCGACGCTTGGGGGAGGCCTATGTCCAGCAGTGGACGTCTTTTGGCTGATATGATGATGATGACTACGCAGGCAAAGTCGCGGAAAATGTAGTAGAAAATATTTTCGTAAAAGTGGTAGAATAAAGACTTTCTTAGTTATTTTATTTTTATTTATTAGTTGAAACGTTGCTCAAATGGGAAACCGAGAACTGTTGTTGTTTTGTGACATATTTTGTTAGTAAAATGGTTTTCGTGATTTTGGTTCGGATAAAAAAGTTCTGGGATTAATTTGATTGGTGAATGTTGTAATTTTTTGTTGAAGTGATTGATACGGATAGTTGAAGCGTAATTGGTTTTTTGCAGCTTTTTTTTAGTTATTTGTGTCATAAATCCAAACCAAATATTTTCATTTTATTTTTATCAAAGTTATGTCGTGTCTTTATCATGTTTGATATTCTCTTTATTCTTCTTCTTAGCGTAGCTATGACAGTCAGACTCATTTTAGATAAATGCCTTGCCTGGCCCAGAATTCAGCCACGGCAACGCCCTCCGCTGACGCAGTCAGTCTGTCAGTCCTCACGAGAACAGACAACAGGACATGCGGTACAAGACGAAAGGTGGGCCATGGTCTGCGGAGAATCACCGCACAAGCACCGAGGATCTCCGAGAACTTCCATCCATGGAGATTGTATTTGCTGCGGCCGACCTGAGTGCGGAGTCTTTTAAGAGGTTTACAGGTCGGCCAAGGCAATGCGTTCCCAGGCGGAAAGGGTCCCAATGGCTCTCGGAAATTATCAGGTAGTTTAAATTTTTCTCGCCAAAGATCGCATCTCTCCGTGGTGATGTTTCTGGTAGATGGACTCACACAAAGAATTTGCCAGGTAGGCCAAGACAATGCGTGCGCAGGCGGAAGGGTCTCCGATGGCTCTAGGAAATGATCAGTGTTTAAATTTCTCTCACCAAAGATCGCATCTCCATCCGGTAGATGGACTTACGCAACCAAGAAAACATTTTTGACTTTTAATCCGAATTAGAATACCAGCTTTTGCCTGCGAATTTGTACTTAGTATAATATTATAGTCGCTGGTTCAGCATATTTTTCGCCCGGTTAATAATTTCCCATTTTAAAATATCCTGCAGCATTCTGGAATAGCGCTATAGCTTTTAGTAAGCACACACATCAAGTTCTAACTTATCCTATTCCAGCGTTTTTCATAAACACCCTTTTACGCACACATTCATACACACATCCATCTTTATACGTACTCACACAGAACACCATCCTACTTCCTCTATATCACACACACACAACACCACACCACGCACACGACATCTTCCACTTCACACATACACACGCGTTTTTTATTTTTTATTATTATTTTCTTTAAGTTTTTTTGATTTGATTTTTTTTTGGTTCCTTTTTTTGTTGTTTTTTTCTTACAGTAGTCCTACATGGCCTACGTTCTACATTTGTGTAATCCCAATCTCGGCGAGGGGGGCCAGGAGTTCATAGCACAGGGTATCCTAGTTTGGACTCCTGACTCCCACAAACCTTTGTACCTCCAATATTTGTAGCATAATATAGAAACAAAATTGTACTTTGTGGGCGAAAAATAAATGTTATATTATATTATATTATATTATATTATATTATATTATATTATATTATATTATATTATATTATATTATATTATATTATATTATATTATATTATATTATATTATATTATATTATATTATATTATATTATATTATATTATATTATATTATATTATATTATATTATATTATATTATATTATATTATATTATATCGTTATATTATATATATTAGCTTTCTATTATTCAAAGAATGTTTGTTGGAAGAGTTGAAAGACAATGAAAATTATCACCCCTTTACAATATTAGCTTACATTCTAATCATTACGATAACGTTGCTAATTAGATTGTTCCTTTATTCATTACACAATAAGTGGGCTAGTAAGATTAGTAAAAATAGTCAGACGCTCTTTATATGGCCTTCCAATACATTTTTATAAAAATCTACAAACTTAAACAAGCTACCGTCTTACAACCGCCGAGCCCTTTTTTAAGTCGTCCTAACAAATGAACTCCATAAATAAATACAGGTAGGCTGATTGAAAAGGAGGGCTGAAGATTAAATTAGGTTGTCAGGATCAGAAGATACGGTTATTGGTCACCGAAACGAAGTGATGGTGCTTGCTTGAGAATCGTAGCCATCAGTTCTCATTCGGTTTATGTTGAAAGAGAATTAAGTACTCACTTTGTCAGTATAAAGTGTAGCACACCGTGACGTCACACGATATTTCAACGCACTGTATCGTCTTAATATTTCGTTACATGGCAAAAGAAAATACGTGTCCAATATTTTTAGGTTATCTAACTGACGGAGTAAATAGATATTTTTTGTCAACATCCCTGTCGCCCCCTGATACATGAGACTGGACATAACTGGGCAAAATGTGGGTGTAAGTCCTATTAGGTACAACCCCTGGGGTGTAACTAAGTTTTATGAAAATCATAATCGTAACGGAAAATCTTTTGAAAAACTATTCGAATATTACAACCTCATTCAGTCAAAGACATTATAAAACAACTATTTAAATCGTTCCAACTTTGTGTTTTATAGCCAGTAACGTTAAAAAATGGTCATTACTTTTGTAGAACATCTATCTACATTTACAAAAAATAATATAAAAAGAGTTTCAAATGAACAAACATAAAAAGATAATACCAAATCGCTTTTTAAAACCACTTTTTGAAATAAAACATGAATGGAATCCATTTATCTTTTTCTTTTATTACAAAATCAGCAAAAAGGCTTAAAGTGAAATAACTCTAAAAATCAATGCACGTTACTTTTTATAGCTATATTATACTCGTTCAACCCATACAATATATTCGTTTTGCCTTTTGCTCGAACATGACTTTGCAAAATATTACCAAAGTTAAATAAAATAACTTTTGATGTGAAAATTATTCTGAGAGGAATTTTAGTTGTAATGAATAGACCACTATAAAATATTGTAGACATCTCAGCCTCAGAAATTAATTTAATAAGTTACAAAACATTTTGTCAATGGAATTCTGAACTAATATTTTTAAAAGCTTAACTTAAATTTTTTATTGTAGACGATTATAGCACAATCCAAAATCCGAAAAGTACTAAGTTCTTGATGGATAAAACATGGGAGAGAAGCCGCGGTTCAAAAGTTGTTAGAAGGTACACAAAACATAAGAGATAGAGAGAGAGTATGGAGAGCAGTGGTGACCCAGTGGTATCTGCCGCGACTTAAAAGTTGTAGGTCGTGGGTTCGATCCCAGGTAAGCGCTTTACAATGTGTAAATTATTTTATCACCACTGCTCTCAAAACGGTTAAGGAAAACATCGTGAGAAAACCGGCATGTCCTAGAACCAAAAATTCGAAGACATGTGACATCTACCAACCCGCACTGGGCCCGCGTGGTGGATTACGGCCTTCGGCATTCCCTCTCACAGAGAGAAGACCTGTGTCCCAGCAGTGGGAACATTAATAGGCTGATGGTGTGATGTGATGTGATGACACAAAACATATAAATTAAAACGTATTATACTCCTAACATAACGGTGCTACATACTACACTACCGCTCACACATACATACGGGTCCGCAGTCTATGTAGCGAGCGGCTAGCTCTGGAAGTTGGTCAGACGGGAGCCACTCATTCTTTCTCTAGGTTCGTCAAAGTCAGCACTTCTGACGCTGGTCACTCTCGCTGGGTTTCTTATGGTTCGCCATAAGTTCCACCTGGTGTTGGTAGACCGCCAGGATGTCGTGAAGAAGTGGCGAGCATTTCAGAACGCTCGCCGTGGCGCACGTACAGCCACACACAATAAGCCAAATATAGCGAGCACTCGCACTAAGCTAGGTCTAGTGGACAACCCAACGACGGGCTCACCGTAGAAAGCCCCGGTGTTGCACTCATGGCCAGGGATTTTTGCTCCGTGACCATTCACCTCGTCCCCTTACGGGGGCGACTTCCATACTCCTAACATAAGAAAGAAAGCATTTTCCAACTACTTTTATTAACTACTAGCTGTTGCCCGCGGCTTCAATCCCGTGGATCACCACACAGGACCCATTTTCGGGATTAAAAAATAGCCTATGTCACTCAGGAATAATGTAGCTTTCTATCGGTGAAAGAATTTCGGTCCAATAGTTTCGGACCCTATTCGGTACGAACAAAAAAATCTTTCTTCTTTATAATATTAGTATAGATAGGTATACATTATCATTTTCCTAAACCACTAACAAGGTGAAATTTTATCAGCGACAACAACTGCTATCGCTCCACAGAATGACACTTTTTCTAGGGTATTTAAACCATTCCTTATATCCTAGATACTTAAACTAAAACAACAACAACTGACTATCAATCACCAATCAATACTACACAAACCTATTTTTAAACAACGGCGACAACACCCTTCTATTATACAGTATGTTCAAAGTTTATTTGCCTCGTTTACCCCCCAGTGATATCGGAGTTCGGGGCGTAACACCGAACTACCGACGTAGACAATTCTCCATAAGATTTATCGCTAGCCCTTTAACTGGAAATTCGGTGTAAATTGGCTTTATTTCATTTTATTTGAAAACGTGAGGGTAGATTAGATATTTTTTGTCAAAAAAATAAATTGGATGGTCGTTGTCCAGAGGCGATTTGGTTCGCTATAGTTAGTAGAAGATGAGCTTTGATGAGTATGATCTAAAGTGTAATACAAAGGATGTGGAAAGGTCTTTAATAAATTGACACCGGTGTGGAATCCAATCAAGAAAAATGACTGTGCAAAAGTGAGTAAATTTCGTTTGAAATGGAAAATTCTTTAGTTTTGGTACAGTTTATTGCAAGGATGCATTTCCAGAAAAGAATCGGTCATGGGATAATTCAATATTAAACTTGCAATTCAAAAGTTGGTAGAGAATGCCTTTTGGCATTTTTTCCTGTATCCAGTTGTACATGAAATATAATTTTAGGTACCTTAGAGGATTCCCTGAAAGGTAAGACAGAGATGGTACCGATAAAAATAAATATTGAAAGTTATTTCTTGTAGTTATTTACCTTCCTGTGAACTAGCTGCCGACGGCGTGGAATTAATACGCACTTGTATAAATCATAGCATTATATTTTATTATAATGTAATAATTTATACCTATACGTAGTACAGTAGTGTTATACTGGGTGCATCGTCCTCACGTAGGTATATGAATTAATGTGTATGTAAATATTGCTGAACACTTTTTTTTTAAGTGCAAGTGTGGAGTTTATTGTCCGTTGTTCTCCATAACAATCTGCCTCTGCGAATGGACAGTAGAATCAATTATAATTATTATTTAAATTCTTGACATTCAAAAGTTTCGCTTAATGGCCTAATTAACATAAACCATTCGATATTTAAGCTATTTTAATGTAAAGTTACACCAAAATACGTTCAGTAGTTTTTGCGTTAAAGAGTCACAATCATCCATCCATCCAGTCTTACAAACTTTCGTGTTTATAATAGTTTAATTTATGATCCAGATCAGTTGGAAACGCGATTCATGGACAAAAAAATATCAAAATTTTACCTGAAGAACATGAAAAGCTGGTACAAACGCTGTCACCACAATACAGTCACACGGTTAAAGATGACGACTAACGCCAACGACCTTGAGGGAACAAAACGCGCACTCGTTTCACACCCGCGCGACCCAAAATTTAGTAGTTTTTTGTACTTTCCTTACTATTCTAAGATTAAAAAAAGCCTCAGATCAAAATATAGACAGTTAAATTGTCTTTAAGATGGTGTCAATTTCATTCAAATGCGCACATCGGTTTCGGTGCGATTGTCGTGTGTTTGTCCGTTTTAGACATAACTTTACAAATTAATTACACTATGTTAAATGAATAAAACTCAAAATTTTCTTATATCAAATTATTAAGAAAATGGTCTAATGTAACTTTTTTTTTTCCAAAAAACTATGACAAGCCATTTAGACGTGATTCTCATTTTAAAATCAGCTACTCAAGGGTATCTGCGCCTTGTCTCGATGCTCCGAAAAGACTGGTCTCAAATAGAAAACGCGGTACCTAATCTGAATGGTATGAATTTACCTGAAGAACAACAAAAGTCTGTCACCACAGTCACAAGGGTTAACAACACAATTCGGCAATTACACTCGACGTCAAGACGACCCGTTGATCGGGAATCACTTTTTCTCCAAATTGTTCCTTCGACAGATCGTTTCCTGCTAAATTGGGTTCCAATAGACTGGTCGATATCTCTTTCCTAATTTTACGCCTTTCATTCTGAACGAGTCAGGCAGTATTCAAGGTCTGACAAAGGTTTGAAAGGATTTTTGGTCTAGAATTCTAGTTTGTATGGTCATTGGCTTCATATCTAGATAGTTGTCCTTTACCGATTATTAGCGAACGAATAAGCAATTTTTCTTCCAGTATAGTTTTTGTTATGTAACTTCAGTAAGTTTTTTTTTCTAAACAGGAATTGAATAGCACATAATAACTTAGAATTAGGACTTTATCTTTATCCTTTTGTATTATTTATTTCGTAGTTAGCAATCTAACCAAATACCAATATTTTGTTTCATCGCACTCTTTTAATGATAAATGATTTTATTTCTGTAAGTTGGTTTGTACAAACACTTTTACATGTCGATTATATTTTTAAAACTAGATGAGGTCGGCGTTTCCTATCTGACTACTCTGAGAAGAAAGGCCGAAACAAACTCAGAGGTCACAGTCTCTTTTAAAGTCCAGACAAAACAAAAATCTTGGTTAGATCATGTGAAGACCATGTAGATTGATGTCTGAAATGGTCTTTCGAGGAAAGAACCAGCCAGATTGAGTGTCCTGTCCAGTCAGTGCACGCATTTGTCAATAACCAGCAGATCAGTAGTGAGCTCTAGTAGATCATGACCTGGATGAAAATAGAGGATACATTTATCCTGGCAGTACCTACGTTCCCACACAAATAAAACACATTTCACTTGGTCGAAGACATAAGCAGTAAGTGATAAAGATTGTATTTATTACATTTAGATATCCTTACATCATATCTAGTGACAAAAACAATAACCCTATTTCAAATACTCACACGCTTACACTACACTCCAAGCCAGAAAAAAATACCGATTCCAAAATCAAATTCCTTGTTTTCCATTTTTAAATGCCTAGCATCGCTGTCAAGCTAACATGTTGCCAGCCCTCCGTGTTCTTCTTTCATCGGGAACAAGTTGCCATTTGTCTTTGCCATCGTTTTTATCTCGCAGTCGCTCATCGAAACATCATAAACTGACTGATACCAACTTTTTACGTCGCTCCAATTTAGGAAGGACAAAAAACGTGGCGAAGATAGCGTTGAGAAAGGGTTCTGTAGGTTGTGAGGATTTTTTGCGAGGAAACATTTGTTGTGGTAATGCTTTTTGTACCTATCTACAAGCTTTTTCAGGATTGCATTCACAAATGGCAGTGTTTTCTAGAATTGTATTGCGAATTTTAAAGAAGCTCAGCACTTGATTTTGACTGTATTGTAGTGTTTAGTCCTTTCAATATCTTGAATGTCGTAATATAAATTACTACTTACTGTACATTTTGCTAAGTTTCTCTATAAGTGCACTGTAATCTAATCACTGAGAAAGTTTAAATCTTTAAACCGAATTTACTCTCAAGGCTTTGACATTTTTAACTATATCTTAACAAAATCAAGCGGTGGTTTCTTTGCAAAGTTTTTTAACATCGAAATCTGTAGTGGTGTATTTAATTAATTAAAACAAAACTATCTCGTTTAAAAAGATTCCCTAGTGGCTTAACATTAAAAATCAAAATACACTTCAGTACAAAAATACTGACCCAAAAAATATATCCTGTTACGGTACCCTGCTGAACCCTGGCTGGGGGTGGTGCCGATCAATTTTATAAGACCCTCCCAGATTTTTATTGTCTTCGCTCGTTGTTCGTTAGTTCCCGTTTACTGGCAATAAGCAAGTTATTGATTGGAAAGGGATAATTTAAGAACACTAAAAGGGAGGAATGGATGGGGTAAGGGAAAAATCTTCTGTTTCTTGCCCAATATTGGGGTTGTACAGATTTTGTGGTATTTTTTTGTGTTTGTTGATTTATCGTGTTGTATTTTATTGGTTTCTTTTATTTGTTGCTTCGAATAATGGAAATCAAATTACCTTTTAGGAAAGTGTATATACTTTTGTGTTGGTTAAAATTCTAAAAGGTGTTATTGGATATGACAAAATAAATATTAGTATACCAAACTGTACTGGGCCTACATTGTAAATTATGGCTCTCTCACAGAGAAAGGGTATGTGTTCCGTTTTGTGATTTTGGTATGAATATTTTTTCTGTAAAGTTTCAATATTATAATATTGATAGTCGTGGTTGCCCAGCGGCTAAGTGCTTGACTCTCGTGCTTGAGATTTTTCTCGTAGTAGTAATACCAATGTGATTTTTTCAATTCACATTATGTACTTTCTAAGATAATCTTCGACATCGCTGACAACGGTGAATGAAAATATCCTGACGAAACCTGGAATTATAATTAGGTTATTATAAGTTTGTGCTCCAGTAGTATATTGGGTGCAAGGATAAACTAATAAAAAAAAAATATGGTATAAGCAGTTAAATTCATTCTCCGGGACTTCGTCGAGCTTCATTGCCTCGGCGCTTTTCTGGTGATCGCCACTGTTGATTCTGGCTTTCAGGAGTTGCAGTGGTTTTGGAATAGTGCGGTGGGATTGTCCCAACAAAAAAGCAGTTATATTTGAAACACTACCACCAGCTGAGACAGTGATTAAGCGCCAGCCTATCAATAATAAAAAAAACTAGGCAAGTGCGAGTCGGGCACTGAGGGTTCCGTACAAACAGCTACATTAACCAAAATAACTAAATAACATTACTGAAGTACATAAACTATGACTGAGCACCGAGCATTGCTCTAACGATAAGATAAACAGAATTGAGGGACAAAATTAACTTTTTCGTTGGTAAAACTGTAGTTCTCATATATCGACATAAGTCGCGGTCAATTTACCAACTGCAAATAATTAAATAATCTTTTTTTTTGAAGTAGGTATACAATTGGGTAGGGCCAATTTCGAGAAAGAGGTCAACCGTCGAATCCGACTCGGCTGGGCAGCGTTCGGGAAGTTGCGCGGTATCTTCTCGTCCAACTTACCACAGTGTCTCAAGACGAAAGTCTATGACCAGTGTGTGTTGCTAGTGATGACATATGGCTCTGAGACGTGGTCGCTTACAATGGGCCTTATCAGGAAGCTTGCAGTCACTCAAAGGGCTAAAGTGGCAGTGGGCGGGGCACATTGCTCGAAGAACGGATGGCCGATGGGGTCGAAAAGTTCTGGAATGGCGACCGCGAACCGGAAGACGATACGTTGGAAGGCCTCCCACCAGGTGGACCGATGACCTGGTTAAGGTTGCGGGAAGGCGCTGGATGCGAGACGCACGGGATCGGTCAATGTGGCGACGCCTGGGGGAGGCCTATGTCCAGCAGTGGACGTCTTTCGGCTGAAATGATGATGATGATGAGGTACAAATTTACGGTTTTCGGTTCGGTTTTTCCTCTACTTGTGCTATAAGACATTACTTCTAGCCAAATTTCATGATTCTAGGTTAATGGGAAGTACCCTGTAGATTTAGATTCCCTTGCGAGTGTAGAATATGCGTCATTAAGGGTACACTATTCGACGGCACGAACTATTTTGTGCGCGGGGTTAAAATGCATTTTATATCAACCGACAACACGTGCGGAAGAGATAGATGCTGTGATGAGCAGTAGGAAGCTAGTTCGCGTACGAATACACAGTTTTGCAAATTTGTAGCTAAATGGATAATGATTTAGGACGAAACCGAGCGCGCGAAATTTTATAAACAGACCTTTGGCAGTCTAGATATAATGAAAAAACGACTAAATCTATCTGTTGAAAATAAAATTATTTGTATTGTTGAACTACTAATCTATCGCTGTAAGGAGGCCGTTTTGCAACTTTCCGTCTTCTTATTATATTATTGGTATTTATTTGCGCCCAAAAATGCGTTAAAATTAGTGTCGAAATGTGGAACTTTCGACGCTCATAACTTTCAAATATTTTCTTTTTTTACTTTTTTGCTTCCATACAGGGCACAAAAATAATGATAAGAGAAATTGATATCACTTTTAATTTTGAACGTACATCGTCAAACAGTGGAATAATCCCTAGACTACGTTTGTATGGAAGAATTTTCGACTAGTGTAACCTTAACGGCTGTACCTCTTGATTGCGTTGATCTAGAAGTTTGAGATTTTGGAAACTTAAGTATACGATATTTATTTCAACTCGGTACCTTCACGCGTTTTCGAAATAAAGGGTATTGACAGACAGACTTTTCCTTTTCAGGTAAACCTAAAAAAAACATTACTATAGGTACTATACTGTAGATATATGTAGGTAACTGTACTAGTTATGTTACATGAAATAAAATATTACATTTTCAGTCTAGATCTGAGTTATAAATTAAAGTAGAAGTACCTATTTTATTCTACTTTTAGCCATGAACTAGTACTTAACAACAGTAGTCGTATATCTCGACTCCAATGAGTCATGTCAGACGGCGCCGATCAATGTTCCAATTTTACGATTCTTAGATGGCACGACATTTTGCTTTCTGTAACATATAAATGATATAAGTTTTTAGTATCCAATTACAAATCAAAACGTAAGACGGGTAAACCCGACTCTTCAAACAATATTTAAAAAAAATAAAATGTTTCGACACATTTTTTATTTCAGGCTACATAATTTATCAGACACTCTTCGATCGACAATCTATTGAACACGTAATTCGGTTTAAATATCCTTATTCTCATTGAAATAATAGTCACTTTTCAGGAGAACAATAAAAAATAAAGTTAAAATATTATAGCAGTGAGGGTAACAGAAAAACGAAATAATACTGTTGTCGACTAGACTAATTACGGCACGATATCTTGCGAAAACAGTGAAACGCTCATAACTTTTGAACGTTTGAACCAATTTTAATCAAGCATAGCTAAGAACACTATAGATAAAGTCACCTTTCAAACAATAAAAAAACATAATCAAATTTTTCCATCGGGGATTAAAAACATCAATCATGTAATAGATCACTAGATAGACAACAGAGCTAGAGTCTGGCAAACGAAAGTAGACACTCGAATTATTTGAACTTTTTTTATATGGCAATGTTATACTAATATCAACCCCAATTTTCCGTATGACGCTACTAAGTTGATACTTTGTTTTATTTCGTAATCACTATTTATCTTTTTGTTAAAAAAAAAAAACATTTTCTCTATATAATAATTTAAAAAGTTTAATTATTAATGTAGAAAACAATGATGCCTGTGACTCTTATGAATCTTTTCACATGGAAGTCTTAGATTCAGATTTTGATTGATAGTGAATCAACCAAAATTATTATAGAATACTGTTGCTTTTTTTTATTCAGATTGATATATCTAAAGTATTACCTACCTAAATGTACCTATAGTATTTTTATTCAGATGAAGTACCTAATATAAATAATTCTAAAGTATCAAATTAGGTTATTCCAGGTATTGCATACTAGTTATTGGGTTTTTTTTAAATTTGCCGCGCTTTTTCAGTCTCTACTTTCGTTTGCCAGACTCTAGTACAAAGCGAGCCTTTGAGTCCAAGAACAGTGGGTAGAAAAATACTCAAGAATAAATAATACTCAAGTGTAGTTGGTAATCTATACTTCTATACTAATATTATAAAGAGGAAAGATTTTTTGTTTGTTTGTACCGAATAGGCTCCGAAACTACTGGACCGATTTGAAAAATTATTTCACCAATAGAAAGCTACATTATTCCTGAGTAACAAACGCTATTTTTTAATCCCAAAAATGGGTCCTGTGGGCTGGTCCACGGGAACGAAGCCACGGGCAACGGCTAGTTCAGAAATAAAACACAGCTTGGACTTTGAACTACTCTTTATTTTCCAGTTCACATTAAGTTACCATCAACTCAATACAATATATCCACTGTCAACACAATATTTCACGCCCGATCAGACTACACTCCCGAACTGACTCAATCCGCTTCGTGTCCGAACAATCCCCCTCCAATCGTCAACTGTCATTAGATCTGACGTCTATTCTATTCTATATTTTTTTATGGTAAGCAAAGCCGATATCGACTATTCTGCCAATGTCTAAAGTTAAAAGAAAGAGCAAGAATGTATTTTAAAAACAAAAAAAAACCGGCTAAGTGCGAGACAAAACCCTTCGTGCGGACTCGCGCACGAAGGGTTCCGTACCAGTATAGCAAAAAACGGCCTAAAAATCACGTTTGTTGTATGGGAGCCCTACTTAAATATTTACTTTATTTTGTTTTTAGTATTTGTTGGTATAGCGGCAACAGAAATACATCATCTGTGAAAATTTCAACTGTCTAGCAATGACGGTTCATGAGATACAGCATGGTGACAGACGGACAGACAGACAGACAGACGGATCGCGGAATCTTAGTAATAGGGTCCCGTTTTTACCCTTTGGGTACGGAACCCTAAAAATAATAGTTAAAACAGGAACTGTATCTACAGTTCAAAGAAAGAGAAATTCTTCTATCTAGAAACGAAATTCTTCAATTTAATACAGTTGTCACTTGTTGGGTTAGTATGGGACTGAATCAAATAAAAAATAAAAATACTTATATAATAATATACATTGTTAACACATTAATGATAAATAGGAGGTAATTTAGAGTTTTAACTCATAATTTTATATTGTTGTGACGGATGTAAATCATCAGCACCACAAGGAGTTCTGGGGAAGAATAGGTCAGAAGAGAGGGGATATTTAATTTGACATTCGAATATTTTCTAGGATAATCAATTTAACACTTTTAAATACTATTGATATTAAAAATAAATAATTAATAATTTTATTCTTCAAAAAGTACAAAAGCGTTACAAGAAACAACATTTTCATCTATGTTAGTGAGGTAAATGTACAGAGTCATTTAAATCTAAGACAACGACTCCCAAACTGAGTCATGCTCGTATCTTGGGTAAAAAAAATTACTTTACAAATAAAAGATGTATTTATCAAAGAAAATCTAACATTCAATCTGCTTAGTCTATTCCCAACGATGTTGGGGTCGGCTTTCAGTCTAATCAGATGCACCTGAGTACCAGTATTTAAGATGGAGCGACTGTCTCCCAACATCAATCATTATTTGGCCTCCACAACACAGTCACTGGTGGCACGATCCTTCTTGGCAAGACTGGTGTCAATTTTCCTGGCTTCTGATTATCGTCGACCCCTATTACAAGCAAGTTCGATCATGCGCGGAGTACTATTCTCATCTCTGGGACGGTTCTGCCAAATACCGCTGGATGCACTTGAGTCGATCGTAAAACGGGCTAAGAGGGTCATCAAAAATGAGATACTGGTCGAATCTAGGCTCCAGAGCCTTGAATATCGGCGCCGAGTTGCCAGCCTGTTGATTTTGTATCAGTTACATTTCGGGGAATGTGCGTTGGAATTGCATAAACTAATTCCTCCTAGCCCGTCCCATCATCGGACTACAATACGTATGGCAATAAGACGCTCTTAACGTTTTAGAAATATTTTAACTATGCGCACAGCAAAGGAATGGAATAAGGGTATTCCATTCGGAGTCCGGAGTCTGTATTTCCTGATAGCTGCAATCTGGGAGTCTTTAAGTCAAGAGTGAAAAGGTTTCTTCTAGGCAAGTGTGTCGACCATATCATGGCTTACCATCAGGTGAGATAGTAGTCAAGCGCGAGCCTATCATTAAAAACCGGCCAAGTGCGAGTCAGACTCGTGCACAAAGAGTTCCGTACCACTATCGCAAAAAGGCAAAATGTCACATTTGTTGTATGGGAGCCCCACTTAAATACTTATTTTATTTTAATTTAGTATTTGTTGTTATAGCGGAAACAGAAATGCATCATTTGTGAAAATTACAACTGTCTAGCTATCACGGTTCATGATGATGATACAGCTTGGTGACAGACGGACAGACAGACAGATAGACGGATAGTGAAATCTTAGTAATAGGGTCCCGTTTCTACCCATTGGGTACGGAACCCTATTAAAAAAGAACTTAAATATAACTTGCAAAATTTGTGTGTACTAAGGTGAACCTCTGCCCAACCCTTCGAGGAAAACAGGCATTATAATATAATGGTGTGTTACTATCCCCTCTCACAGAGAGGACGCCTGTGTCCCAGCAGTGGGAACATTAATAGTCTGATGGTGTGATGTTACTATTCGACAACGTAACGACTGCCAGATAACTAAGATCAAAAAGAATGAAAAATTATCTTCACCTGACAGCCGGGACCAAGAGCTTAACGTGTTTTCAAATGCCCGGTGGAGTCTCGGTTCATATTAAATCGATGGTCACTCATCCGATGACCGATCTCAGCAGGCTTGAGGATAAAAAATAAAGAGAAAATAAATCCAGGTCGTAGCCTTTTCACCCAACTGCCGAAGGCGGGTAATGTGTTTATCAGTCTATGTATGTTTATTCCTATGTGGCGTTCTAGAGACCAAACGCGTTGGACGATTTTGATGATTCTTACGTCAACCTATTCGTCTTAACATTGCGTGTCACTGGCTACATTAAAATTGGAAAATAAATAAATGGCGGATTTTGGACGCCATATTGTGGGCCCAGTTTTTTTTCTTCCAATCCCATCGTGTAGGGTATCAAAACAAAGGGATTTAAGCGGTGCTTTCAAAAATATATAACACGTATATGTTTAAATGTAACTAATTCGAAAAAAAATGTTAACTAATACGCACCAAACGTTTTGGGAATACTTTTATTATGCGTACAGCAAAGGAGTGGAATTCCCTGCCGGTGTCTGTATTTCCTGTTGGCTACAACCTGGAAGTCTTTAAGTCAAGAGTGAATAGGCTTCTTCTAGGCAAGCGTGCTTCACCGTCGACCACATCATCGCTTACAATCAGGTGAGATAGTGGTGAAGCCTATCAATAATAAAAAATTAAAAAACTTATGTGTTAAAAACATATTCAAAAGATCGATACGACATATTCGCGAGCTGACTGAACAAACCCAGATGTATCCTCCGACTGCACAGCATGATTTTCTTCTAGCTTACTTCTTTTTAATACGCTTCTTAAGCAGTCGGGTATATCGTTTTTTTATTAACTTTTTTATCAACCCCACTTGTGATGTTGTACCCTCTGGCGGGTATAGCTCCACCAGAAGTTCTTCGCGAAGTAGCCAGCCGCATCGAGAAGGACAAACAGGAACGGGACAGTCGGCATCCCCTATATGAGCATCAACTTAAACCTGCGCGCCTGAAAAGTCGTGAGAGCTTCTTGAGACATACGACCTCCTCGAAAGCCAGCGCAACTGACGAGAGATGTGAATTATGGAAACTTATACACCCTACTCCTCCACACTTCATCACTCCGGCAGAGAATCTGCCCCCTGGAAGGTAACTGCAGTGGTTAATCTGGAGATCCCTAAACCGATTGCGGACCCAGGTTGGCCGCTGTAAAAGCAACCTGGCCAAATGGAATATCATAGACCCATCCAAAACACAGTGCCAGTGTGGGGCCCCTTCGCAAGATATGGCCCACCTCCTCGTCTACCCTTCGTGCCTGACCACCTGCACCTTACGGGATTTGAACGTGGCAAATGATAGAGCTGTCCGAGTGGCTGCATACTGGTCGGACAAAATCTGAATGGTTGTATAGTTTGAGTTGATCGACACGAAAGAAGAAGAAGAAGAACAGCTTTTTATTGATGATAGGCTAGCGTTTGACCAATATATTATCTCATGGTAAGCGATTATGCCGTCGACAATGAAGCAAGCTTGCCTAGAAGTGACCTATTTACCTTGACTTAAAGACCTGCAGGTTGTAGGTATCGGGAAACACAGACTCCCGCAGGGAATGCCACTCATTAGTTGTACGCAAAGTAAAAGTAATCCCAAAACGTTGTAATCGTTAAAGTTATATATTATGGGCAGTCCAACAATATTTAATAAGCTCCAGCAGCCATTACGTAGTCAGGTCAACAAAATGGCCGGCATCAAAAGGCCCGAATATGGGATAGAATTAAAATACATATTACTGAAATATGGTTTTCATGACAATGTCAAGTGGCGCGGTTTGTACGTACGTACCTTTCGTGTTTTCAATCTGGTCATTATAATAGGTACCGGTTAAACAGGGTTACATTGAGATCTGGGTAACTTTGACGATAACTTATTTTTTTTAGGTTTTTAAAACTAACTTTCTTTTTATAATTTACAACCCTGATATGTCAGCCATGTTTTGCATCAACCTCAACGCAAGAATAAGTTTACTTGTTGCAGAAAAAATATTTTGAATTTTGCAGTGTGAATTCATTAAAAAAACCGGCCAAGTGCGAGTCGGACTCGCGCACGAAGGGTTCCGTACCATTATCGCAAAAAAATCACGTTTGTTGTATGGGAGCCCCTCTTAAATATTTATTTTATTCGTTTTTTAGTATTTGTTGTTATAGCGGCGACAGAAATACATAATCTGTGAAAATTTTAGCTGTCTAGCTACCATGTTACCTGTTCATGAGATACAGCCTGGTGACAGACGGACAGACAGACAGACAGACGGATCGCGGAGTTTTAGTAATAGGGTCCCGTTGTTACCCTTTGGGTACGGAACCCTAAAAACATTATAAAATGGGGTAACTTTATATTGCAATGAAAAAACATTGGGGTATCAAAGTAACCCCATTTTCATTTTAGCTTCATAGGCTAGTTTTTTTTTTCCCCCAAACTATGGAAAAATTAAATTAGTATTAAGGTACACACATCAACACGGTCTAGGGATGTTTTAAAAAAAGCGAATTACTATCAATGTGTTAATTATTTAGATGACATGTACATATTTAAAAGATACGTTATTTAATATTCTACCATTTTTTAATAATGGTTAAGGTACTTCGATTAATATTTCAGGATTTTATGGAAAAAAAATGAAGCATAGACGGAAACCGTATATGAATTAACTTTTAATTTATGAGTAAAAACTGAAAAAAATCATTTAATTTGTGTTTATAAACTTGAAGTTAGTAGTCTGAGAAAGCACCCATGATGTTCATAACACATCGGCAACGATTCGGCATGCTCAGAACAAGGTTTTCAATGTCTTGCTGCGGAATATTGTCCCATGTCCGAAAGTTGATCTTCTGTAGCCAGATTTTCAGGAACTTCCTTCAGAGCTCTTCTTTGCAGCATATCCCACGCATGCTCAATGGGATTTAGATCTGGCGATTGAGCAGGCCAGTCTAAGGCCCTAACATTGTGTGTATGTAACCAAGCTGCTGCCGTTCTCGCCGTGAGTGCCCGGGCATTGTCGTGCATGAGCAGGAAATCTTGCCCCATTTGTGTTCTGTGGGGCACGATTACGGGCCCCAGCACGTGTTAGACGTATCGTTCTGCCGTCATATTGCCCCGCACCCAAACGAGATCCGTCCGTCCTCCAAGACGAATTCCTGCCCAAACCATAATTGTTCCTCCTTGGTATGGGTGAATTTCCTGAGGATTCTGAAGACGGCTCCATCGTCCAGGAACTCGCCAAACACGCGTCCTTCGTAAATCTGGATGAAAGCCGAACCTGGATTCATCCGTGAACAGCACATTGGACCATTGCTCACGGCCCCAGTCCACGTGGTTCCGATAATCGTCGTCCACGATTGCCTCTCCGTAAAGGTGGGACCCGGAGTGGTCTACGAGAGCGTAGATTGCTTTCATGCAGTCGCCTTCTTACAGTTTGGTCACTCACAAGCACTTGGTGTTCCACTCGCAGCCTTTGGACCAATTGAATCGCCGTTGCATTTAGTTGAGCTCGCTCAGTAATTTGCAAAAATCGGTCTTGTCTGGGGGTAGTGATGCGACTTGGCCCCCGGTGCCTCTCCGCTACTTCACCTGTGGCACGATAGCGTGTCCACAATCTTGAAATTACATTTTGGTGGGTCCCTATGCCCTCAGCAACATTACGCTGAACAGACCCAGCTTCCAGCATTCCCACAGCTCGTAACATCTCCGCCCTCGTCAAATGTTGGCGTTGCATGGCTACAATACCTCAATTTTAACTTTATCTTTCGTTTAAAAATGAAAAAAAACTGTAACTAAACGTAATTCGTACTGTTTTCTAATTTTCGCACAAATGAAAATTCCCTTTCCTACACATCAAGACATTTTTATGCCACCGAAACAAAAGAATTTTCAAAAATTTGAATTTGGAATTAGTCTGAGATAAATTACAAACAAATCGGTGTATAAAAGATTCCAATGCGGCCAGTACTTTTCGAGTTATTTAATTGAGTATGAAATATCCCTAGACCGTGTTGATGTGTTTATATAATTTTTTTTGTGAAGTCGCCACCACTGCTTTTTTTTCATATTTTTCAAAATATAATTGAAGTAGTTATGTCCATTCTAATTTCAAAATTAACCAATTTAACCTCGTTTAACGGTACCTCTTTTTCATGTTTGATATAACGTATATGTTGTTAAAATAAATATTTTAATTTAATTGTTAGCATCTTCGTATTTTTATAACATCTATTTTTATCAATTAGGTTAATAAATAAATATTTTCAAATTCAAATTTAAATATTTTATTTGCAGAATATGGGTGGGTATACAGGTGTTAAAATTGAAAAAATATATATCGCCATAATCAGGCTCACACCATGCAAATTTAAAAAGCATATTAATAAATTACAGCTTAATTAATTATAACGTATCAAGGAAATAAGGCATTATAGCGAAAAATGTCAAGCATACAATAATTTATGTTATTACAATTAATAGAAGTAGAAAGATCGATACATGGACGATTATTATTGTTATTATTTTCTGCTTTAAAATTTATCATCAAGAAACTCTTTTACTGAGTAATATGATTTATCTAACAGTATTTTCTTTAGTTTATTTTTAAAAATATTATTGTTAGAAATTTCGAGTAAGTAATTGGGTAAAAAAAAGTAAAAAGTAAAAATGATTATTTTTCTTCCACAAATAATACTTATAAACTAACACATGCAATTAATTGAAAATGATCGCTATATTTATTTGTGGGAGACTGGTGCCTAAACTAAGCCTAAACTTGTATTTTAGGACACCAGGGACTCCCCCTATAGGCAAAAATTACATTAATTGGTTATTAAAATAACTAGGTATACTGGTGACTAGTTATTGTAATTATAGATATACATATATGGATATTTGATGGAAAGAACAAAACAATATAATTTAATAACAAAATATTAATAGAACCTTAAGTTTGTGTAGATGATTATACACTCTAGGAATCATACAAAACACACTATTGTTCAAAAGTGCAGTTCTATTAGAAATAAAGCTTGTTTTAAATCGGAGCCTCTGACTTTTTAATTTAATAAAAGAACTGCTGTTATTTCTCACAAACATAATCATGTCCAATATATACAAACAAGGTAAAGTGAACACTTTAATTTTTGGGAATTTATTACTGTATTTTGACAAATTACAAGCATTGTATAATTATTTTCTTCTTTAACGTATATTACCTACTTGTTATCTTTTATATTCTCATTTATATTGCTTTACAATATCTGCTTGCGGATTGTTATTTTTTTAGGGTTCCGTACCCAAAGGGTAAAAACGGGATCCTATTACTAAGAATCCACTGTCCGTCTGTCACCAGGCTGTATCTCATAAACCGTGATAGGTAGACAGTTGAAATTGTCACAGATGTTGAATTTCTATTGCCCTTATAACAACTAATACTAAAAGCAGAATAAAATAAATATTTAAGTGGTACTCCCATACAACGATCGTGATTTTTTCAGTTTTTTTACGATAATGGTACGGAACCCTTCGTGCGCGAATCCGACTCGCACTTGGCCAGTTTTTCTTCCATAATCATCACGCCAGACATTCTAATTGGAGACGCCAAACCCTATCCCCTAAATAGAACACCCGCTAATACAAAATTGATCTACTAAGCCTTCAATAAATACCAAAGCCATAAAATAAGCTAGATAAAACAAAAGCACCTAAACCCGGTGCCCTAAATCTAGTTTATTGATCTAGTACATCGTAAACAAAGGCTAAGATACTAATAAAATTGGCATCTTTTTCTGATCTAGATATCCTAAGCATCCATGGCATGTAGGCTGGATAAGGCTGCGTACATATGAAGGACTTTTCAACGAACAATACTTCGTAACAATGCTACGATAGGTAATAATATAATAATAATAATGCTAACTGTGCTTATTGTTGACATAATCTGTGTTTGTAGGATTATCTCACGAGCTTAATCCTGCAACTTTGTTCCCAAGGGCGTACCTCACAATAACGTAGGTTTTCCGGGAAAAAGTAGCCTATGACATTCATCGGTAATGTAGCTTTGTATCAGTAAAATAATTTGCGGCATCACATAGGTATTTCCAGAGATTACCTTTTGAAGCTTTGGAATCCCTGGCCTTGAAGTCTTTGTGATAGATAACCGCTTGAATATTTGTATTTCGGCACCCTTGTTGATCTAGTCGTTACAAGCTGAGTTTGAGATCTTGGATTTGATTGCCATGTCGGAAAAAGTATTGTAGGGATTTTTCTGTCCGGGATTTTCTAAGTAACAGTCCTGAGGCTGAAATCTTGCCCTTTTGACGACAATGGATACACAGTCAATGATAGCTATCTAGATTGACGAAGTAGATTGACTGATTGATGCATTTGATCTCAAAATATCTGTATATTTTGGAAGGCAGATTGCGATCCGCTGATCGTGATCAAGATTGAACGTGTAAATGAAGATCGCGACTGTACTTACATCCTGTGCGCTCTTTTAAAATGGACGACGATGACACGCGCTCTTCGTCGCCGCCGATCGAACCATAGTTTTTATAATCGTCAGTTTCAGCAGTTATTTGGATTGCATTTAGTAGATTTTAATGACTATCCATTCTCTTTGGAGTAACCATTGTTTAACCGAGCGCCTTCTTCAGCTTTAACTTTATCTAAATCCATGACAACAGGCATTAACGCGGCAGTGACGATACACGGGTTGAAGAAATCACGATTGACTGTGTAATGTTATGACGCCTCTCCGAGCAAAACGCCGCGCTAGTCGAATTTTGTGCAGTTTTTAAGAGCTATCTACTCTTTATTTAAAAAGAAATATCAATTAATAAAAATACATTAAACTTCTACATAATGTTGATTCTAAAATTCTAGTACACTTTTTTTGTAAAGAGGTATAAGTTTCACTAATCTCCAACAAAACCATAAAAATGAGTAATAATTATTGATAGCATGCATCTCCTCGTAAAGTGTTCATTAAATATTTTTTGTACTAACACTAATGGATAGACAATTTGATAACGAACACTTTGTAAGTTTTATTTTTTTCAAAAGACCAATATTCGATTTTATAAAGATTTTACTCTAAAATCTGGGCGTATTCACTACCGTAATTCATGCGCCACCAGTGCCGCTAGGCCAATAGGAATGCTCATATCTCATGCTGATTTTTTGTTCAGGGTAAGGCCTTAAACATAACTAAAAAATTATTTGTGCCATTACCTCTACTCACAGACATAGATAGGCCGTCTGTGATCGATGTTGTGATTTTTTTTTACACTTGATGTAACAGTTACAATGTTAGGTTTGTGAAAATGTCCGTACCAATATACATACGGCTTTAGTCCATGACAGCCCCGTAAATTCAGTTATACGAACAACGTAGAACCTTCGTTGACAGAGAAATATTCCAACATATGCAAATTCTTAGTACATAATAATTCCGTAATGGAAAATTCCACGCAGAATCAGCGTGGACTATACATTTTTGTGTTACGCTCCGGGTATAGACTTCTTTTGCAAGATAATGGGGATTTGAGTGAGCCTAATGTGAAAATGTTTTTATGAAGGCCGTATTAATATTTATGATGTGAAGATATGAAGTTAATAAACATTATTGTATGCATCAGACTATATATCTGTACTAATATTACAAAGAGGTAAAGTTTGTGAGTTTGTGACGTTGTAAGCGGTAATCTCTGGATATACTGAACCGATTTTGAAAATTCTTTCACCAGTAGAAAGCTACATTATTCCTGAGTGCCTTAAGCTATAATATATTAAAAAAAATAGAGATACTTATGAAAATTGCAATAATGTAAGCCAAGGTAGCAAAATTTTGCCTATAAAATTCATTCTTTGGCGTGTGCTGAGAAAACTATTGATGATAGATTAAAACTATTAGGTAGGTAGGCAGGTTAGGCAGGGTAGACAGGGTAGGTAGGGTAGGTAGGTTGGGAAGGATAGGTAGGGTGGATAGGGTAGGCAGTGTAGGTAGGGTAGGTAGGTTAGGAAGGGTAGGTAGGGTGGATAGGGTGGATAGGGTAGGCAGGGTAGGCAGGGTAGGCAGGGTAGGCAGGGTAGGCAGGGTAGACAGGGTAGGCAGGGTAGACAGGGTAGGCAGGGTAGACAGGGTAGGCAGGGTAGGCAGGTCAGGCAGGGTAGGCAGGTTAGGCAGGGTAGGCAGGGTAGGCAGTGTAGGCAGGGTAGGCAGGGTAGGCAGTGTAGGCAGGGTAGACAGGGCAGGCAGGGTAGACTGGATAGGTAGGGTAGGCAGGGTAGCCAGTTGACGGGAGCGAAGCACCGCTGGTCAGCTAGTAATATTAAAAAGGCGAAAGTTTGTAAGTGTGGGTGTGTTCGTTTGTTTGTTACTTCTTCACGCTCTTCTGGACGGATTTCGGTGAAATTTGGCACAGAGATAGACTATAGTCAGGAATAGCACAAATTATACTTTTTATCCCTGGAATATTTTCTCTCGAAATAATTTTCGACTTCCACGCGGGCGAAGCCGCTGGCAGAAGCTAGTGTTATAATAAATGTCATAGAGTTCCACTTTAATGGAATTAGTAATGACTCGGGACTATTTAATTCCCTACATTAGACGTAGGGAAATGTATACAATTACGCCTGTATTCTTCGAAAGCTTAGGCAGAAATGTACCTGATAGGTAGTACACTTACATTTTTAAGTCCCTTAAAATAGAAGGCGAGCGTATTGCCATCAACTGCGTACAAATCTAGACTCTGGGACCAGACGCTAGACCAACGAGGAAACGAACATTTAAAACATAATCAGCTGATAATGTTCTCACTGCTGGAACATAACCCTCCTCTCTGTGAGATTAAAATATGTTTAATTTATCGGCCAACTAAGTGAAAAATATATACACTTGAACAGGAGTGGTGGTGGCTGGCATTGAATTAATATCGAAGACAAGCACATCTCTTGCAAAACCATTAAACTTCAAATAACAAATGTAAAACATCTTTTGTTAGTCATAAAAGTCTGAACAGAGTTAAATGTCACTAATGATTTACACTCTTTAGGACTTTAGTATATCAAAAGCTATTGTCAGCTTGATGCACCAATTAATACAGACAGAACACAGCTTGGTTTCTATTTATAAGTTTATAGGGCCCTTTGTCAATCGCTTCTAACTTACTGCATTTCATGTTAGGGTGGAGCTGCCAAAACCATTCTACTCCCTCTTGAAATAGCACAACGGGCAAATCTAAAAGTTGGTTCCTTCCGACCCATAGATTACCCTACACATCTTTGGTATCAGTCGTGGAACCTACGGACCGTTCGACAACTCTACATCATAGATACAATCCTAAAACAGCACTCCCTCACCTCTCTTGACAAGAATATTCATCATAAGCGTTGTAGAAATGCTGTAGTTCCTCAGTCCTTTCAATTTAAACACTCATTTACAAATAGGTTTTTCTGTTTCAGCGGTCCTTTTCTATGCAATAAATTAAATACTATTCTTAACATCTGTACATTAAGTAAACGAGAATGCAAATTCAAACTATTGAACTTCCAAATTAATTAATAATAATTTTCAAAGAAGTAAGGCGATTCACATATTGCCCCGCTATACGCTGCGGGGTGCGTGGCGACGAAGTCACGACACTGCGCGTGAATGAGTTTTCTGTGTATTGCACTTTGCACTACGCGTGTTTTCAATGCAAATAGAGAAATTTCAAGCAACGTAAGAACACGCACGCTGCGTAATGCGGTGCAGTGTGCGAATCGCCTTAGCCCATAGACAAGACATAGATAATGGACTGAGCTTGTATGGAGTGAATACGAGCAAAGAAGTGAGAGAGATAAAGCGATCATGCGGGCATTAAAGTCGTCACAAACTAAGAAGTCCGTTGACGTTTCTCATATTACATGCAGCGATAACTTTCTACGTTAGAAATTGAAAATATCTAATTCAGAATCCTAATTAAATACTGTGTTACCGATACACTATGACGTGGTGTCTCATTTCATACAAAGAAACCGTGCCGACGTTCTATACTGATTATTCTGATTATTTTTTGTACATCGATCGCGTTCGGTCCCGTTCCGTCCGTTTCCAAGGATGTAGATGGTGATCTTCTATCGCCGTAGAACGGAACCGAACGCCATCGATTTACAAAAAAATATCGGTATAATCAGATGAAAAACGCTAGTTACGTCGGCACTGTTTCTTTGTATGGGATGAGGCATCTGTATGCTAGTATTATATTATCTGTGACTATGATAAGGTCGCAAGCATCAAGTTTAATTATTATTAAGTATAATTATAACTGTCAAAACGGGCCTTTCATTTTTTGACAACTTTAGTTGTTTTTTTTTGGGATTCTAATTAGGTCACGTGACAAGCTTATAAAATTCTCACTGCGGCCTTAAAAAAAATAACTGGTATGGCCACATAGTCACTGCCTCTTTAAATAGCGTTGTACTTTTGTTGACGATACTTATAGTTCAGTTCATTCTCTATGCCTATGATAAGTCAATATCTTACCCTTTCATTGTTACTTCAGAACTGATGGGATGATCAACTTCAAATTCATAAACAAATCAGTTAAAAACAGTAGGAAAAGGTCAAGCATAAAACTGATAAAGTATCTACCAGACAAAAAAAAACAATAAGCCAGTTTCACACTGTCACAACATTAACAAAATAATCCGTATTTAAATTCGTGCCAACAAAAACGGAAACGTTTGAGTCCGCCATTTTGTGTTCAGCGGAACCCCGTAATGGCCGACCTTTGTTTCACGCTGCTTTGTACGATCACGTTAAATTGTATGAATAATGCAGAATTAGTAAATTATTATAATAGTTTTCTCTTCTGTTATTATCTGCTTACATTATTGGCGTTGAAATCAGGTTGCAGCTCGCTCGCAACAAATAATTTAAGGCGCAAATATTAAAAGTTTACACCGTCAGACTGCTGGGTTCATAAATTTGCATGTTGAAAGCAGTATCAACCACGATTATTGAAAACCCGTTTTCCAATACTTGAATCCCTAGTTCTTATACTTAGAAAGCACGCACCACTCAAAATCATCGCCGTGCTGTGGGTCCCCCACGGCACAGCTTTATGCTGAGTGGAAGCCTTCTTGCCACAACCACGACATGCATCTGCTTTTATTTATACTCATATTAATTTTTTAGTCCATTCTTTACTGACATAATTTAAGAACTACTAATGTTAAGGTTTTTGTTTGCAAAATCTACTATCACTGTTCTTGTTCTTGTAATGTAATCTTTGAACTTGAAACGACAGATTGCGACTGGACAGGTGGATAAAATTTATCCAATAGGCTATTTAATAACCCATTATAAATAGACTCTCACACACACATCACATCATCAGCCTATTAATGTTCCCACTGCTGGGACACAGGCCTCCTCTCTGTGAGAGGGAATGGGCCGTTATCCACCACGCGGGCCCAGTGCGGGTTGGTGAATGTCTCACACAAATATCTTCGAATTTTTGGTTCTAGGACATGCCGGTTTCCTCACGATGTTTTCTTTCACCGTTTTGAGAGCAGTGGTGATGAAATAATTTACACAAAGTAAAGCGACTGCCTGGGCTCGAACCCACGACATACAACTTCCAATAGACTCTCAAGTATGCTAAAATCACAAAGCATGATGTAGTTCTGATTTTTTGGTATGTTGTATGGACCAGTTAGAGCAATGTGAATCCAAATTTGCAACTACAAAAAACTTCTGCTCACTGCGCACTACGCGAAAAACTGCGACATTTTGGTACTTTTTTCACGTTTTGCTCTTAAAGTCAAACTGTGCGTTATAAAACTAGAAGAACATCAAGCTTTGCTATTTTAATTTTGATTTCTATTGGGCTAAAATCTCGCTGATAAAAAGCTTTACTGAATATGAGATAAATTTGACAAAGACATACATTATCAAGTCATCTAATGTGACATGAAAGCCAAGCCGTCAACCAGACTCAAGCATCACCAAGAGACCAAAAACATCAACAAATAAACTCACAAACTACCAGAAGTCTAGAATCATGGAGAAAATTTCCGGGGCTAACAACTATGTATATTAGTAAGATAACACATTTTTAATTTCGCTCTGGATCCTATTATGGATACGAACGAAGTCGAGAGTCGAAGCTACTATATGATATACGTGATACAGTCATAATTATCGAGACTGCTACATCTAATGCCTCATGAAAGCCAAGCCGTCAACAACATCAAAGCGCAAGCGTCTACATTACTTAATAAGCATGAATATCATAATTAAACTAGATTCAATGTCAATAGCGACATGCCCCAGTAATCTAGCATCTCATATCTCTCATATCTCATATCTGTTTACATCAATATTCTAAAATCAAAATCAAACAGTTTATTTCAAATAAATCTTAGAGGTACTTTTGAATTGTCAAACAAAATAAAAAAAAACCTAGTTGCAAATTTGCAAGCGTCAGTATAGGTTTCAATGGAGAAAAAATTGCCAGAAACTCCACGGATACTCTTTTCCATCAGTTTTAATTACAAGTATTTGGTTACATCATTCTTGTTGAAAAATACATATATGTGAGAGCGATGTAAAAAGACGTGCACGTAAAAGTGTCTAGAGTAACAAACAATTTAAAAAAAATACAATAACCGGCCGAGGCAGCTATGTTATGACCAATCCCAACTGATGGCGCCCGTTCACGAACATGACGCATGGATCGCCAACACTCAGTTCAACCATTATGAAGGGAACCGAATGATCAATCAATCAATCAATTTATTTGTGAAACATAGGTGTTTACATAAATAGGAGGTGCGCTATGTTTTGTCATAATTAAGACATACAAATTTATAAGTGACACATTAGGTGTCACTTATAAATCTAATGATCTTACACATGTGCCACCATCAGAGAGACATTAGAGAGAGCATGACACACTCAACTGCCAGGGCACACAGAAGTCAACGAACAACACATAAGTACAGTGAATGGTAGATTTACAGTCGGAACATAGCACTCACACATGTGCTGTGCAGTTATATAATACTAAAAGAAATTGAGTTTATACAATACAGATATATTCATACAGTCTTCAGCAGGTCATAAAATACTTTTTAACTTTTCTGCCCATCACTTTTTTTTCGCCCTGGTGGCTGCGGAGCGGGACCGATGATGTCAAAAAGGATTTTCTCAATTCGACTTTATGTTTTTGTATGTTTGTTACTCTTTCTTTTTTTTACGATTACTCCGCCAATTGTGCCGATTTTGGAAATTATTTTTCTGTTTGAAAAGGTATACTCTCGAGGTGGTCCAATTGTCACCAAGTCAGAATCTGATGATGGGATCCCATGAAAACTGAGGAAATGCCTCAAATATGATAGGCATACATACAGCGATTTTAGTATTTTCATCAACAATGCAATCATTTGCACTCAGATAGTATAATTTTTTGAAGCGGAACTGATAAAGAAGACCACAGATGGCCACTGGACCTCCTTAATGATAAGATTGTTACGGGTATAAGATATCTCCTATAGTTAACCGATAATGATGAAGCATATACTTATAAATAAATGGTACTGATGAAAATGGTACCATCGAACTGATTTGATGATAATGCCGCAAGGTAGGCTCTGGAACTCCGAAATAAAACAATGTATCCTAGTCGTGTTTGAGCTTAATGGAAATGCCAAGAGATTTACTTTGGCTTTAAATGATTTCCATGGTAATTTAAGATATCAAAACCAAAATTGTTTTAACAAAAAAATTAAGTCGACTTCCAAAAAAAAGTAAAACTTGAATTCTTTCACATACTTACAATTTAAAAACAAAACTTGCCGATGAATAATAACTTTTTTTGTGTAGTTTTTACGGCTCAACACGGCATGATAAGGTATTTGCCTAGATTTCGTTCGAAAGCCGTTGCTTATAAATGTAAAAACATTGCACTAACTTTTACTCCCTTTCTTGATATTTGCTTCATCTAGTAAGTTTTATATCTGGGGTTGCATAGAACGTCTAAGATAGTTCGCTGAGTGCGTTAACGTCTGCTTGGGTAATCGCAGTCTGATGCAGTACCTAGCTTGTGTTGTGGAGCTCTTTGTGATAAAGTTTAATCAGGATGTAAGACTGAGTTTGATCGTATTTTATATCATGGTTAGAAGGAAGTTCAGTTGAAACTTGATCATCGGTATAATTGAAACGAAGTTGTTCAACGAGGCTTGCGATCGGTAGAACGAAGAAAATGAAAAAATAATTCGGGAGAAAATGTAGTAGTAGAGTAATGCCGTTTTCTCTCTCTCAGTGTGTCTTGGCGTTCCCACTTGTCTTTCTGCGTGAGTAACTTCGTTTCTGGCGGGGGTCCACTGACCGAACACGCTTCGTTTCTGATGCCGGTTTTCATGACTTGCAACGGTTTGGAATAGTGTACCTAGCGGTTTTCACGTGTCCAAGAAAAATGGGTTGGACTTACCGGATTAAATTTCTGCTCTATTCTGCTTGAGCCACTAGTACCTATTACTTTGCTCGACGCGGAGATTGAACCTAGCACCGTCGGACACGTGCTTGCAACCTCTACACCGACGTCAAAGTCAACAAATAAAACCTCAGAAATAAAAACCTGACGTTACACTTGAACCTTACAATCTCCTGTTTAACAGAAACACGTAACAACCAGCCTTTTGTTAGTTAGTTTTATAGTACTATGTTAATATGCTAGACGTAAACGCCGGCTCTTTGTGTGAGCATGGGTTCATATCCCGTAGAACTGTTTGTTGAAACGAGATTGTTGGGTTTTGTTGGTTATTTATGGGATGTCATATACCCAGCTACAACTTTTATTTACCTTCAAAATGTAAAATCTCATGGTGCATAACTGCACGCCTATATTGCCTATATTTTCTTTTCTTATTCTCATTTAGTTTCAATTTAATTTTAGTATTATTTTTGTTTAATTTTAATCTAGTCTTTATTTAATTTAAGTTTTATATTGATTTGATTTTAATTTAATTTTAATTTGAGATTGATCTGATTTTGGTTTTTATTTTATTTTACTTTTATTTTAGAGATTCAATTTTAATTTAATTTGTAATATTAATTAAATAATTTTATTTTTTTGAATTTAATTTTAACTTTACGTTAATTATAATTAAATGATGATTATGCTATTAACTGGCTCTGTATTTTATTATATAAATATGGAAGAAAGAGTAGTATTTATATACATAAAAGAGCGCCTTTACAACTTTTATGTAAAATCTGTTGATTGCGAAAATTAATTTTCGCAATCAACAGATTTGATTGAAATAAATACTTAAATTAAATAAACAATAGTAAACTGTATTAAGTTAATTTGCTAGACGTAAACTCTTTGTGTGAGCATGGGTTCATATCCCGTAGAGCTGTTTGTTGAAACGAGGTTGTTGAATGTAGTTGGTTACTTTTATTTACCTTCAAAATTGAAAATCTCATGATACATAACATCACGCCTATATGAAGGGCAAGGTTGTGAAGAGGTGCACATAAAGAACGCTCACATTTCGACACTTATTTTTGAGTCCCATGTAATGATGAGCCTATTATTAGTACTGAGAAATTCCAGATGGGACAACTTAGTAACACTGCTCTACCCAGGAATCGAACCCAGGACTTTAAGCTCAGCGACACTGACAATCTTTCAGTAGCTGAATTGAGCAAGTGAATTCGGCAAGGCGAAGGGTTTGCCCGCTATCAAATCGACCAATCACATGCGAGATGAATGACGCGATGTGGATTTCCGTCTGTGTGATTGGTCGACTGATAGCGGTCAAACTCTTTGCGTTGCCGTATTCACTTACGCAATAAGGGTGCAGGTGGTGAAGGTACTCATGATTATAAACAAGATATTATACTGTGAGGCCAACCTCTTTCATACATTTTCGTATAAAAGAGGTAAATATTGTATTTTTTATGAAACAGCTCATTTACTTTTTGATATTGCTTGCCCTTTATTGGAAAACTATTTCCGTGAACTTTGTAACTGTTTTTTCCAGAATCTATCTCTATTTTATTATTATATCTTCTGAATACATCGTAATAAAAACAAGACTAATATTAACGTTATTGTTTATAGAATCTAAATATGGAAAAATAATATAAGTTTCTAGTTATTTTGCTTCAAAGAAACTTCCACTAGCTAAATTTATTTTCAACTACAGATTCTGTCTATTTGAAAACTTCCATACCATCACACTAATATTATAAAGGCGAAAGTTTGTGAGTGTGTGTGTATTTGTATGTTTGTGTTTGTTTTTTAATGTTTATTTTTATCCCAGGAATAAGTTCCCTCGGGATAATTTTCGACTCTCACGCGAGCGACGCCGAAGTTAGTAGCTTGTCACACTTCACACTTATCACACTAATATTACAAAGGCGAAAGTTTGTGAGTGTGTGTGTATTTGTATGTTTGTTACTTCTTCACACTCAAACAGCTGGATGGATCTGGATGAAATTTGGCACAGAGATAGATTATAGTCTGGAATAGCACATAGGATACTTTTTTATCCTTATAATATGTTCCCTTGTGATAATTTTCGATATTCACGTGGGCGAAGCCGCTGGCAACTACATTTTTTAAAACTTTAATAGCATAATAACATAATTAGAATTTTAATGTACTGCTGGGATACGGTCCTCCTCTCTGTGAGATAGGGAATGGCCGGTTATCCACCATATAGGCCCAGTGTGGGTTGGTGGATGTCTTTAAACCTTTATTTCTAGGACAATCCGGTTTCCTACAATGTTTTTCATAACTGTTTTGAGAACCGTGGTAATAAATTAAATTTCACAATATACTATTATATTTTGGTATTAAACTTTTGAAATAACATTGAAATATTTGGTATTCATTAAAATGAACATTCAAATAAACTTGCATGAATCTGGGACCAAAATAATTGAAATTTAATTGTCTAGTGTGTTGTCGAGTTTAATTTATTCATAGAAACCCAGCAAATCTTGTTTGTTTTTGTGAGAAATGTTTTAATTATAACAATACACCTTTGTTTTTGTGCATAAAGTTTTAATACATAAATAAATACAATAGTGAAGGATAGTACATCTTAATTGAAATCTCAACATGGACAAACAATGACAGAAAGTGGTACGCTGAAACAGTTGGCTTCGTTCGTTTCTTTCGTTTTTATTAGGAAGATACTTACCTATTAAAAATATATACATTCACTTATTTTTCCTAAAGGGGTAGGCTGACACTACAGAACGCCACCTGCTACGATCCTTACACATTCTAGTCTATAGTTCTATTAATACACGCGAGCCAACTATGACTAGGTACTGTGCACCTGGCCTTTCTGAAGAAACTTATCAAACAATACGTGTAATAAATCTGTAGAAAAGTGGTTTTTGTACATCGTAAATGTTTCCAAAAAAATAGCCAGGCTATTAAAGAATAACCAACAGAACCACTGTTTGTCTGTTTAGTTGTGCACGCATCACGTTAAATGTACGAAACTAATTTCGCAAACTTTTATACACAAAAATTGTGAGTAACTTGAAGTATTACGTAGTTTTTGTTTTTTCGCAATCGGTTCTCTCTTTCAAAAGTTAGATGAATTTAATGTGTTGAAGAAGTAAAATATCACAATACACGCAATTCAGATCATCGGGCAGTTATTCGATAGATGGCGTTGTGCATTTTACGTCATTTTCTAAAGTGCGGTGTTAAGATTCGCCGTTGAAGAATCACCCTAGGTAAAAAATTGGTACTACGTACGTAGGGTAGGTATAGGAGTTGATGGGCGAGAAGCCGCGGGCACAGCTAGTCACTTATAAGATCCATGTATGTCAAATAGCTTTTGTTATTCGCCTTTTATTGATCCTCTCAACACGACCAAACCTTCTAGTCATACGATTTGAAATTTTTCAACCCTTTGGATTTTTTTTACAAAAGCCAATAATACAAAGTTAACACACACCGGAAAAATTAGCGGAACAAAATAAAATAAATTAAAAAACGGTATAAAATTTGTAAACTTGTATTAAGACAGACAGGTTGCCTTACTTAAAAATACACCTTCCGAAGAAAAATGAGATCGCATTTAATACATTTTATGTGAGTAACATGACTTTTTGTGAAACTACACAAGGTTATGAAGGAATGTTAAAAAAGTTAATTATAAAAACATTTAAAAATAAAACATTTTTTTTTTATAGGCTCGCGTTTGACCACTATCTCGCCTGATGTTAAGTGATGATGTGGTCGAAGGTGAAGGACGCTTGCCTAGAAGCAACCTATTCACTCTTGACTCGAAGACCACTAGGTTGTAGCTATCAGGAAACAAAGACACATATCACATAACATCGAGTGTTTTCTCCTCGTTCGTTTAATAAAGTTTTCACCCGCCTAGACATGTTGAGAATATAATGTATCCATTGTCTCGTGTGGTAGTCTCAATAATTCTTGTCCAACGGCACTTCACAGTGCATCCACATTGACAGGTGTAGATATTATGAATTTTGCCCTTCGTTTTATCAGGTCTCAAACGTGTTCTATAGGATGCATAACTGGGGTTAACGCCGGCTATTCTAAAACTGTGATATTGACATTTTTTACTTAGACCGTATGGTATGTGGCTGAGCATTATCCTGGATCAAAACGAATTAACTCCTGATAAAAGGGCAAATGATATCACATTTCATTTTTAAATAACACTTCTGTAGCGATCTTCAATAAGATCTTCTCTATAAATTACTACCAAGTCCGTAAGAGCACCAAGACACTACCTGAATCCAATATTGTTTCTCTAGCATATGCTTCAGTAGTTTAAAATATTGGCAGATTATGTTGTTCTTGTTCATGATAAGAACGGCCTTTCAACGCAGGTTTTTGCGAACGCTAAGCTGAATGAAAGGATTATTCCTGTTAGAAGTACGGGTTTTCTGCCTTGTACTGATTTTCTCATAAAACCTATAGTTTCCCTGAATCATTGGCAAATTATACACATCATCTGTAGGTTTGATCATTTCGCCTCATTTCAAGTGCCATGGCCCACTCGGTTTGGATTATGTTGGCCACAATGTCGTCCTTAACTTCGAAAAAGATCTAAACGTTAAAAATAAAACAAATAATTCATTGAGTTAATGTTTTTTATTCGAAATATGAAAACATATCCATTAAGTGGACATAAGCGAAATTCTCTCAAAATGATGTAAGTTCAAATAAAGTTAAAACAATCGCATGAAAGGCGATGTTCAATTGTTTTATCAATTAGGCATAATTGGAGTTATTCTAAAACAAAAGAAAACCAGCGTGTAACGGTTAAAAACAATTACGATATTTTTTTCTTGTTCCGCTAATTTTGCCAGTATGTGTAGTATTAAAAATACAGAGTGAACCCAAAAAATGTGCTGAACGTTGATAAAATTGCCTTCGTGTCAGAATGACAATCAGTTTAACTTATCAATGAGTGATTGAGTTGTAATTGGACATGAATAAATTTGTATAAGCCTACATTTATGTAAAACTACTTAAGCATTTACTAGCTTCCACCCGTAATTTGCACCCACGCGTAATTTGATAATAAGTAGCCTATATGCTATTCCAGACTATTTAAAACATAACATTATATCAACATAGTCTAAAACAGAGAGAGGAGGCGTGTGTCCCAGCAGTGGTTACATTAATAGGCTGATGATGTGATGTGATGTGATAAAACATAGTCGCTTCCGCTGTTTGTACGTTTAGATCATTTAAACTACGCAATACTACGATTTTAATGCAGATTTCAGCAATAAATAGAGTGATTCAAGAGAAAGGTTTTAATGTAGTATACATCCATATTATAGTAAAGAAAAGCCGAGAAATTCAAAGATTTGTAATGTGATGTCGTAACAAACATATTTTCGAGCGCTTACATTGCAAACGCTGGCTAAACCCTACCGAGAAAGATCAAATTAATTTACTACGGAACTGTATATATTAAAAAAATTGGCAATCTTATTTCCTCTGTCCCGCTTACATCAACTTTATCTAGACCAACGTCAAAGGGCTATTTAGGCCAAAATTATTCCAGTCCATCTCGAGAATTTGATATTTCTCGTCAAAACCTTTGTAGCGTGTGACAAGGGTACTAGACCTTAATGTTTGAGTGTTATGAATATGTATTGCTTCCATTGTGTTTCTTGTAATAACGCTTCCATCTTGTATTTTGTAGGGATCACTTTGAAAGGCTTAGATGAGGATTTGTGTTCAGGATTGAAATGTGCTTTGTTTTCTTTTGGTATATGAATAGGTAGGTGCTGTCACAGGAAACAAACACTATCGTCATCTGTAGGCATATTTCTATGAAAATCTCGGGATCCGGTACTTTGAAAGGCTTGCGAGGAGCCAAAGCCAACTCGCAGAGGCCCCGTTAGACATGTATCAGGAAATGTCACACCAACCGACGATTATCCTTGTATGCACTACGCAACTGCTCCCAAGGGCAATCCCCGGTTGGTGCAGGACTATTGCAAAATATGGAGAAAAATGTATTTGGCTATGGATTTGGTAGGTTTAGTGGATCGATTGCCCAAAAACTATAGGAGGACTACCGGCCCCTGCCCAACCACTGTTGAACTACACGGCTATAAAATGGCATATTTATTGTTATAAGCTCTAAATTATCTTGCTTTCGTAAGTGAATTCGACAACTAGCAATCCATTTAATAAATTTAAAACTTTCGCGTTACATAATTATATAAATTGTAGTTCTAAAAACTAAAAAACACGCTTTAATGGTAAATTGAACTAATAAGTCGCTAATCCTGAAGATCTTGGTATGGCTAATGAGACAAACAATTTAAACGCGCACGGTAGAATCAACTTTTATTACTTGTAAATTTTAATTTTTGTTTGACTTTCAAAAGTACTTTGACTTTGGCTTAATTATTGCATTTTCATCGGTCCTTGATAGGTGTGCAAAGTTTCAAATCAATTCGACGTTTTGAAGTGGGTGAAAATCACGTTCAAAGATTCCGTTACATTGATACATAGATACATGGTTACATAGATACATACCAAGCTAATAAAAGCGTGTTAAAATAATATATCACGGGAATTTAACGCGATGATTTCGATTATTTAGCATCGCGTCAAATGCCCGTTATATAATGTTTTTCTAGTGATCCATTTTTCAAGCATTTCCTGGCATCTGATTTAGCTAAATCTGGGCATACTTATGTAATTTTGGAAACATTAAAACAACTGGCTCCATCATGAAACCACGACCGTAGTACGCTATTAGTACTGCGGTGGTGGTCTCATGATGGAGCCGAAAGGTCACCATAGCAACTCTTCTATCGGACAAGATAGCACCGTCGTGTTTAAGCTTGTTTTACTTTTAAAAAAAAAACATAAACTAAGGACTAGATACATTGGTTACTTAGGACTTTGATTTGTGAATGCTCGATGGAATCTCTTTCAGTGCTTTACTGACTGTCTAAATATCATTGTGTCAATGATGCTGAATTACTCTCAGTTATCTAACTGACAAGTAGATAGCCTATGGATTTAAAATGTGAACTGCCATAAAAGCATTCAACACAACCGTATTGCAGCAGGTATTGATTTTAGAGGCATTTCCATGTGTCAATCAGAAGCATTCTTCTTGTGGGTATCCCTGAAGTTCAATTCCATTAGCCGGCGTGATGTTATGTTATGAAATGGTATGAACAATAAACAGACATGCAATTACAGCTATCCCGAGAGATTTACCGTCACTTATTGAAGAGTTCTGCTGTATATCCGAAGTTCTTCATCAGATCTTCACTAAATTTAAATAAGACCAATTCGGAAACATACTCTTTCAAACCAAAAAAAATAATTATAAAACTCGGTCCATAATTAACGGAGAAATCGGTGAACATAAACAAAAAAAAACAAGTATACATACGAACATAGAATCTCCTCCTTTTTGGGAAATCGGTTAAAAATAAGACACTAATTGTCAAAAATAGCAAAGCGTGGATCCAACTTAGTATAGGAGAGTAACTGCTTTTCCCAAAGACTCGATTAGTAAGGTTAACGACCCGTACTCAGAAATAGGAATCCAACAATTAGCGTAGCTATGATCCTCCCCACAAAACAAAATGCTATCGTTTTCAGCTCCCCAGAGAAAACAAAGGGGAAACGAAATCGAATAAAGTTTCTTCTCGCGATAAAGGAGGAAGTTCTAGTTAGCAAGATTTTGGGGTTAAAGCAAGCACAACTTAATGTCTGGAACTTGTACCAGTAGATAGAACTTTGGAAGCATAAGACAGTATTTAAGAGCCGGGTGTAACAGATGCATTAGGCATGCTCGGATTTTCGTTCGAGACTTTTGCTTGGAGACGCCTATATTAGGCAAATAAATTGTGTTGGTTGCATACCAACCTTCCTTCCTTCCTTCCTTCTTACTTTCAATTAATTTCAGTGTACTAATTGTCCTGCATAACATTGCCTTTATTGACACGGGATGATTCATAAACTGACTAGCCTTCTGGAGAAATACTTACGATCATGTATTCCAGAGATTTATGCAAAGGCCAGGTGTTTTATAGTAAATCGTGAATGAAATAACGGAACTGTCAGCATCTGTAACTAATTTGATACTATCTGTAGAGATGCTGTTAAATCATAATCCATACTTGTTGTGGAGGTCGGATAGGCAGTCGTTCCTTGTAAAATTCTAGTACTCAGTTGCGTCCAGTTAAAAACCAAAAGCTAACTCCAATATTTTTGGTAAAAAGCCAAGCAGACCAGACAAGGCATAGAAAGATAGGTAGACACAAAACGCAGACAGATATGAAGTAAGGTTAGAATTCTGAGAAAGAACAATCACTGGTTTGGAAAATCTAAGAAATGTGAAAACGCATTCGTACATGATATCTAATGTTTTGCAAGCCTTTTAGATTTGACTAGGTTTAACTTTGATTGAATTTTATTTTTAGTCGGATGATTGCATAAAATTGCTGAATGATTGGTGGCATTGAAAATTTGAAACGTAATTAATTCAGAACTGCAGTGGGTTATGGATAAGATTCTTTAGATTATTAGATGCTTCGCCCGCGTGTTAGTCGGAAATTATCTAACGGGTACATACTACCGGGACAAAAGGTGGCTTATGTGCTATTCCAGACTATAATGCATCTCTGTACCAAATTTCATCTAGATCGTTCAGCCGTTCTGGCATGATTGAGAAGCAAACATACATCCAACCATCCAAACTTTCGCATTTATAGTATTATTAGTAAGATTAAGTAATTCCCATGAAAGGATTCAGTATTATTATTATACTGGCAGCAAAAACGATTGAATGAACTTTCCAAATGTATATAATTATCAAGTACTAGACAAATGTCATTTGGTAGACCCCAAAAGTTTTGAACTTTTGACGGTCGTTATCGATGACAAAATGATTTTTCTAGAGCCTGATGATACCGTAATAAACAATATACCTTTGATCTTTGCATAATACTTTGATGACATACGTTCAATAGTAATGTGTTAACATTACTCATCTAAATTGACTCTATTGATCAAAAACGAATCGTTTCATCTATTTGGTAAGCAAAACGATGCGCAACACACGATAACGCTTAAATGCTTCATTGAAATCGCGAATGTTCCGATACATCGGAAGCATAAAATACGGGATTACCATCATTATTCTTCCGTATTCGATTTCACACGCAGCTGCCTACGAAAACACATACATTTGCGGACCCTAGCGAAATCTTTTCAATCGTACCGAACCAGGGTTACGGGTTACGCCAAAAAGCATAACCCAATGCATAAATCCTGGGAAGGGAAAGGAAATAAGAGTCGAAATATATTTTGTTTTGAAAAATCGCTAACAATAAAGGTATCTGTATGTCCAATGAGGATGGACCAACGACAAATGGCTGAGGGATCCAGACCGTTTGTCATTTGAGAAAAAACGTCGCGGGCTTATGCGAGATGCGAGAGTATGGCCAGATATAAAACATGAACGGGACAGTCTCGAGGATAATTCATTTTCATCGTGTTTTTTATTTCGCTGTTGGTGATTTTTCTGGGAAAGGGTATTTTTTGGGTTAATTTGGTGTTTATGATTTGGAATTGGTTGGCGTATTTTGCTGTTAGGTTTCCTTCTGTAATAAAGTGATCAGTTCAGCTTTGTGGTTACCAACTCAATTTTTTTGCGATTTCAGCGTTAAATTGACTGAAAAATCTGATTATAGTAATATCCCACAAAGATTGTTCTGGGAGATAGAAGTAGAGATTTAAATCCATTTCTTGAAGTAAAAGTTTTAGATCCATTTCTGGCACGAAAATTTTCGCAAAATAATTATGAAAAAAAATTAAATGCCTATTGCATTATTTGAATTGCATTTATGACGGTTCGATCATTTCTTGCCAAACACCGGTTAAATATTCATCCTCCATTCCAAAATAGGGCGAAAAAGTTATCTAGACCCATCTCATTGACACTACCTAGAACTTCCTCATCACTTGATGTTCTACATCCAGTCTTGTCCAAGCCTAACAACAGTACCTAATGTGCTAGCCCAGGTCAGTTATACATTAGATGTAGGTTAGTAATATACGCCAGTAATGAACGGTGGCGACGCCATCTCGTCTTAATTGGCAATGGACTGGATTATACAACTTGCTTTAGTATTTATTAAAGGTCTTATCTATTTCTTTAGTGTAAATTGTGTTTGTGCTGCAGAATTTCATTATGACTCTAATAATCCCTTATACATCCTAGACATCAAACATCCTAGTACATATAAGCTCCTAGCTTCCCAGCTAGGAGCTTCTATGTACTAGGATTTCATTCAGCGGGGTAGAAAGTATGATTTAATTATTATTATTGATTTATTTATTCAATAAATCCTCGTACTGGAACGCCTTGCAGAAATTACACCAATGGAGCACAAATTTATAATAAACTAACTATATTATGTCCAGGTTAGAGTGATATTTATTTCTTAAGACGTCAAAATAGCTTGTTCACATTTTTTTCAAATATTTTTTTGAACTTTTATCCAATCAATATGCCTAGCCTTTTTCCAACTATTTTGGCATCAGCTACTAATCTTACCAAATGCAGCTGAGTACCAGTTTTTTAAACTGGGTAACACGGTACCCCTTGACAAGACTGGTGTCAGATTTCTTGGTTTTGGATTATCCGTAACGACTGTCAACGATTAATAAATGGCAGCCGGAACGATGGCTTTACGTGCTTTTGTAAAAGTGTGAATACCTTTAATTCATGATCATGAACAAAATAACCATATCAAAGGACGATTATTCCAAGACGAAAAAAATATTGTTCCCAAAAATTGCTTACACACACTTGAAACAAAAACAATGATAATAAGATGGTCACCCTAAAAAAACGTGTAGGCTTGATTCATCTTTTAGGGATAGTACAGCATTATTTTTTTACGAAAAAGGTTCCTAGAAATTCTGTTTGATAGGAAAAGGACGGCTGTCGTCTTCCTTTTAGGTTTTCTAAATATTTGTGGTTTCTTCTCGATATTATATTCATAGGCTTATACAATATTGGATGAGGTATGTTCTAGGAGTAGGTACTATGAATTCTTAACCTTTGACTTTGACTTTGACTTAATTAGACGCTCAATGGGATGAAAAACATATTGTGTTTTACTCGTAATTTATTTATTTATTAATAATCATTTATTTATACGAGTATATACTTTATTGTAGGTACACCAGGATAAAGCAAAGAAAAGAAAACTTGAAACTAAAATATACAAAATTATACTTAAACTAACTACTTACACTATATATTTAAGAAAGGTACACTTAGGCCTCGAAGTACTCCTCCACATCGCTGTCATCTGGTAACGTGCCCAGAAGACTGGCAGCAATGCCACGTTGAATGGCAATGCTGATTCAGCAAAGAAAGAGCCAGCCCTCTGGTCACGCTCAGTGTCGATCAGTCGGCGAGAGATCTCCTTAAAAAGGAGACGTGCACTCGGGCCCCATGACCCAAGCGTTTCGACCCCAAACGGCTCAAAAATCGCATACCGCGATCTCCGCATACTATATGTAACATCATTACATAATAAAAAAAAATCTTATACAAATGAATACTTTTAGAGACCGACATTGTATAAAATAGGTAGATATTTGTGAGTAAATTAAAAGTTCGCTAACTCAACTTAATAAAATAACATAACATTCAGGTTATTTTACTAAGTTGAGTTGAACCACTGAACTGGTTAAAAACTAACACAAACATAATTAATTGTGTTACGAAAACACTGCGTTGTCCATTTTACATAATAATTTGTGAAATGAACACAATAACATTATTATTTAGTTTAGTTTGTTTCACATCATTAACAATGGACAAATTTTGATTATGTTTGGTTTCGTTTGTGGTATTATTTTTTATTATTATCTATCTCTATAATGACAGGACTTCGGCTGTTTAAATAGTATTCAATAATATTAATAATAAATTGTTAATAATGTTCAGTGTTAATAGAGCTAATCTGTAATTTTGCAGTAGCAGCCCGGAATCTGGATTTTATTAAGCTCATACACAGAGTCGGGCTTAACGCCTTAAGCAATTTCTACCTGGATTTGGAACCGGCTGATAGGCTCAGTGGATCAGAGGTGGCACAGTGGTATCGACCGCGACTTACAAGTTGATGGTCGTGGGTTCGAGCCCAGGCAGGCTTTACTTAGTGTACATTATTTCATCACCACTGCTCTCAAAACGGTGAAGGAAAACATCGTTAGATAAATAACTCGAAAAAGCCTTAATTCGCTTATTACTTTCAAAAGCATTCACATTACCCAGATTTTAATATTACCTTAATATATTACCCACATAAACTCTCAATAAAATACAAATCTACCAAATTATCGACATAATAATCCACAATAAACCTGTCGTAAAATTTCCCATCGTGTGTTACACCCTTATTTTCGACGTCATAACACACAGCCGGTCGCATTACGCTTTTGTTAACCAAAACAACAAAATAAAATTCAAATGTTACTCTATGAAAAGCCATGTTGTTTTGTTTTCAGAGTTTTTAAAACGTTTTTAATGTTTTAATTTAAAACCGTTTTAAATCGCGTGGAGACTGTAGGTTTTTGGTTGGTTTTGTAGAGTCTACCTACTGTGTTTGTTATTTTTGTTGAAACCAACATAGAGCAGTAAATATTTAAAGTTTTAAAAAGTGTTTTTACAAGGTTAGGGACTCTAAACAACAAATCTATATCATCATCAATACATATAATAAATCTGTAGAAAAGTAATTTTTGCACATCGAAAAATATTTCCAAAAAAAAAAGCCAGGGTGTTAAAGGATAACCAACAGAACCCATTTGCAGCATTTTTTGAAATTTCGTCTGTTTATTTGTGCACGCTTCACGTGAAATATACGAAACCAATGTAGATAACTTTTATACATAAAAATTGTGCGTAACTGAAAAAATTACTAAGTTTTTGTTTCATTGCAATCGGTTCACTCTATCAAAAGTAAGATGAATTTAAAGTGTTGAAGAAGTAAAATTACCACACACGCAATTCAGATACTCTGACAGTTGAACACGATATTCGATAGATGGCGTTGTGCATTTGAAGTCATTTTCTGAATGGTGGTGTTAAGATTCTCCGCGAAAGAAAGATGACCTTAGAAAAAAAAATGTACCTACCATTAGGTATGTAGGGTAGGAAGGAAGGTAAGTAGGGTAGGGTTGGCAGACAGATGACGGGAGCGAGGCCGCGGGCACAGCTAGTAAAATAATTTTAAAATGAGGTAAAATTATTTGTTGGTAAAAGGTAAACACTGGAATAATGATAAGAATATTATTACGAAAATTGTTTTACTTTAAAATATCTACAGAATAGTTGGTGTCCATAATCTCGAGCAATTGCAGGTACCGTACTTGTGGGCAAGACCAGGGAAGCAAATCCACGAGAAAAATGTAGTTAAATCATAAATAGACAAGAACTTGTGTGATTTAGTTTGTATATAAAGTTGAAAAGAAGGACTAATCGGGACTTAATAAACCCTGATACTTCCCAAGGTCCACAATGAACCGAATGGAAGACTAAGAGCGGAAGACGGCGTCCATATTCTACTACGATCACTTCCCTAGATCATTAATTAGTCTATGTTTGATTAAAATCATAATCGCTGTCAAAAACAGGCCAATTAAGTTTTTCATAAAATCAATGTTAGAAATAAATGCTCCCCGTGCAAACTTAAATTTTCTGTCTATTAGCGGTCAAGTCAAGGGTCTCGATAAGCAAATAAAACTCAACTATCTTCAGTCTGACCTTGGAAAACTTTTCTGAACCTTTTTCGATTTATTCAATAAACCTTTGGTCACGAAACAATAACACTGCTAACTAATCAAATGAAGCAAGAATAAAGTAATCAATTATTTTAACTTAAATTTAGATAAAGTTGTTCTAAAACTTTAGAGTTTTAATTGAAGTTACGTTTAGAGTTAATTGAAATGGTCTTAATTGGTTTACGTCGGAAGTCTTGTTCTTTCAATAGTTATTATTTTACTTAGATTTTCAAGGTAGTTGAAATTGCGTTGAAAGGTTGTTTTTTTTTGTTTTATTCATCATCGCTTACCATCTCGCCTGATGGTAAGCGATGATGTGGTCGACGGTGAAGCACGCTTGCCTATAAGTAACCTATTCACTCTTGACTTAAATACCCCAAGGTTGTAGCTACCAGGAAACAAAGACTCCGGCAGGGAATGCTACTCCTTAGCTGTACGTACAATGAAAGTATTGGCAAAACGCTTTGTACGTATGGGTGGGATGTCCACCATTTACCGGTGGCGCATTGCCGTACGTCTTGTTGTCCGGTGATGGAAAGGGCTAGGCGGAATCAAATTGTGTAGTTCCATCGCACACTCCCCGAAATGTAACTGATAAAAAACCGGCAGACTGGCCACTTGGCGTCGAGTCTCAAGGCTCTGGAGCTTTGAGGCGACCAGTGCATCGTGGCCGATAAGCCTCTTGGCCCGTTTGTCAATTGACTCAAGTGCATCAAGTAGATATTTGGCAGATCCGTCCCAGAGGTGAGAGCAGTACTCCATGCATGACCGAACTTGCGCTTTATTCAATTTGAGCAGCTGTTCAGGCGTGAAGTACCGTCTCACCTTTTCAAGGATCCCCAACTTTTTAAGTTTTATTTGAAGTTCATCACATGAAGCCTGTATTCCTGAAAAGTTAAGCAGAGGAGTAACCAATAGTTTACCAACATTTCGACAGTAATGTGTAAGGCCCTTATAAAAGGAGACCATCACCCGGGCAAAATCTAAAGTACAAACTGCTTTTGAGAAATTCTCGATGAACGTCCCAATAATACTTTGCTTCACCCGAATTTATTTTTATTTATATTTACGAAGTTGCCAGGTTTGTGAGGTCTTGAACTATTTGAACGGAAAAATAACACAAATAAATGGAAACCTACTCATTTAAATTTTGAAATGCCCGTTCCAAAGCTAGAACTTTTTCGGCGGCGCTGCGTTTACATGGTTCCCCTAATTTACAATGCTTTGCCTGGGTCAATTACTCAACTAATCTTCAATAAGTTTTGTGTTGCGTTGCGGAAGCGGTTGTTAAAAGAGTGTTTTTATTCGATAGATGAGTTCTTTCAAAAGTGTCCCTGTAAATTTTATACACTAAAGCACAGATATATTTAATTTTTAAGTAGACACATAAATTGACCTAATTAATATCTTAAGTGTAAAAACTTGTACTATTGCATGCTATATATTGGCCAAATGTGTGTTGCTAAATATTTTATATAAGAACTTTATGTACCTACCATATTTGATGCAATAAATGAATTGAATTGAAAAACAAACCTAGGACCTTACTCACCAGTAGATTTTACAACTACCATAGACCACCGAATGTTTATTTCTACAAACCTTTCCATTTTTAGGGTTCCGTAGTCAACAACGAAACCACATAGTTTAGTTCATGGAAATACATATTAATCACGCCGAAAAAGGGTATTTCTCGTCTGCCCCATAGTGTGGGGTATCGTTGCGTTGGCCATTCAAAAATATTAAGGGTCTGTGAAAACCATTTTTCGATTTAGAGTAAAATTCAGCTTTAAATGGCAAATTTTTATTCACGGCAGTAGTATACATATCGAAATTAAAAAGAAAACTATCACGGCTAAGTAGGCTTTACAAGTTTACGAGTACTATTCGACCAGCCTATAAAATGTACTTGGAAAAGTAAAAATGTTGTATATTGATGATTGACAACAGTTTTCGAACGGCAAAGTTATTTTTGTCGCTTCGTTAGAGGAATGTTCGGTGCTTTCATTGTTTATGAACATTAGTAATGTTACCTATTTATTTTGGTGAATGTAGCTGTTTACACGGAACCCTCTGTGTGCGAGTTTGACTCGCACTTGGACGGTTTTTCAATAAACATTTCTGCAACATACATCCTTTACGATGCCAGAAAAATACAACATAATTTTTAAGCTACTTAATCACCAATTCCAAACGTGGCAAACAAAATAAATAAAGAAATATAAACAGTAGTACTGCTAAACAGCAACATAATTTAATGAAACCCAGGTTTATTTAATTAAACATAATTACTTATTGTGAGCGTTTTCCTGTACAGAGAACGGAAACTCCGCGTTGGCAGCGAGTACTGCAAGATACGCCATTGGAGAGCATAACGCTGCGGTATGTGGTGCTGGACACATAATCCTCGTCACTGCTGATGCATAACTGCTGCGACGAAAATGATACCATTCTAGACGTTTTTTAGGGTTCCGTACCCAAAGGGTAAAAACGGGACCCTATTACTTAGACTCCGCGATCCGTCTGTCTGTCTGTCTGTCCGTCTATCACCAGGCTGTATCTCATGAACCGTGATGGCAGTTACACCCGCCGTTTATCCGCGCTTGCTTGAATTTCTTCACGTTGACATTCAGAGCACTGGGCAGAATTCACATTGCGTCAACACCCGCGAGGACCATCGCAATGCTTTTTTTAATTAGACAGTCGGTTAGGCAGTTGAAATTTTCACAGATTATGTATTTCTGTTGCCGCTATAAAAACACATACTAAAAACAAATATTTAAGTGAGGTAAAATAAATATTTAAGTGGGGCGGGCTCCCATACAACATGTATTTTTTGCCGTTGTTTGCGATAGTTGAATATTTATAATTTTGAATGATTTTTTGTTCCCTCGTAGTATGTGTCAGTAGTAAGGAGGTTTAAGTCCGGCAACGCGTACCGCAGCGTTGGTTGTGCGTTTCGATCAAGAGACTATAAAGTTTATGGAAAGTCTGCAGCTACCAAAAGGTCTCCGTGATTTGCGTATTCATAAGGACCATAATATCACTCACGAGTCTATCACATTACTTTGTAATTTATCGTTAACATCAACAATTTACCGGATTGCTTTTTGGAACCGTTTTCCGTATTAATTGGATCAATCATGAGGGGTTGTGTTATTGTGTTTTCTGTCTTATTGAATTTTCTGCTGAACTATTGATAAATCATTATGAAATTTGATGAACATGTTAATTTGTTCAAACAATTTACGATATTTAATTTACTTTCTGCAAAATGAACTAGGATGACAGAAAGAATGAAAATAAATACTAGCACAGATAATAGAGGAGATAAAACAAAAATGGAAATTAAAGCAATTAACAAAAAGTTCAGTTTTTCAATTAAAAACTGAATTAACAAAAAAAACCATACAAATATCGAACCAGCTCACAAAATTTCTCGAGAATTCGTTGAGAAATGCGACCTGTAGAGGAGAACAGCAAGACATCCGGACATCTGGACATTCAAAGGTGCGATATAATTTTTGCCCAAGATGACATTAAATGCAAATTATGAAATGAGAAAAATAGAGGCAAAAGATACCATCAAATTCTTAGGACTATGGATTGACAAAAATATGTCATGGAAAACGCAAATTGATACGGTGTGTGAAAAACTTAATAAAATTTCTTACGCTTTATACAGACTATCTAAGACTACAAACCAAGCAGCAGTAACAGTCGCCTATCATGCCTATGTAAGGTTTTCGCTTAGATATGGACTAATTTGTTGGGGGAATGCTACAGACAGGGAACTCGCTTTTAGGGCGCAAAATAAATGTCTTAGAGCTATTTGTGGCACACGTCTTCCTGATAGCTGTATGCCAAATTTTAAAAAGCTTGTGACCTTTCCTACCCTTTACATCTATGAGGTCGCTACATTCGTAAAAAACCAATGGGGAAAAGTTTGCTAACCTGCACTCCCATTGACATGCCCACAAAATAGCAAATATTATGCTCAAAAACAGCCCTGCTTTCTGAAAGTTTCTTCGGCATTTCTTCATGAATTTATAATAAGCTTCCTAAGCAAATAACAAAAATTGAAAACATTAAACTTTTTAAGAAAAAAACAAATTACTTCTTGGTAAATAGACCATATTATACAGTACAGTAGTTTTGTCCGACAGATTCGTGATGAGTTAGTGCTAAACTGTTTTTATGTTTTGATCCAAAATATATCTCTATTTCAATTGAAATGTCTATTTAAATTAACTTGACTATATCACATAAACTTAGGTCTAACATGGTGGAACAGTGCAAACGCACACAAAAATAACTCAATAAAAAACCGGCCAAGTGCGAGTCAGACTCGCGCACGGAGGGTTCCGTACCATTATCGCAAAAAACGGCACAAAAATCACGTTTGTTGTATGGGAGCCCTACTTTAATATTTATTTTATTCTGATATTAGTAGGTATTTGTTGTTATAGCGGCAACAGAAATACATTATCTGTGAAAATTTCAACTGTGTAGCTATCACGGTTCATGAGATACGGCCTGGTCACAGACAGACAGACAGACAGAAGGACCGCGGAGTATTAGTAATAGGGCCCCGTTTTTACTCTTTGGGTGCGGAACCCTAACAACTCTGTAACCTCAGTATCACAATAAAGATCTTTGACTTTGACTTTGAAACGGAGACGCTCCGCTCGCGTTTTTTCATGGGCTCGAGAAGCTCTAGGCAGACGCAATCCCACGAACAAGAAACTCGTTATCCGATAACTTGTTTAGGTTTTCTTACAAACTTTATTTCGCTTCCCTAAGCAAATCGAAAGATGAAGTTTACCAGGTGAAATGGAAAAATATAAGTGCTTGGTTGGACTTAATGTGATGAGAGGAAACAAGTTGCATGTCTGTGCTGACAAAATAAAAAAATAAAAAAGGGGAATAAAGTCCGATGAATTATTAGTTTCTGTTGGTTTAATTCTGACGCGTTATAATTTTTTGAATGCATTGAATTTTTTGATGATATAAGGATTTATAGACTATAAAGGGCCAGTAACTGGTGACCTATTTTGTAAAGACATTTCAATACATTGATTCTTTAATCTACGTGCATGATCTTCTAGGCAAAATGTCATTCCTATAGAATGTAATTTTGTCTAGAAGTTCATCGATACAAAGTCCAAGATGTTTGAAATTGACCATGATACATTCCGTTAGAGGTCCTCAAAAAGTTCAATATGTATGACATATTGATGTTGTCAGAAGTTGTTTTGTCGATCGTAGCAAAATATTAAAGAGAACGCCGTAACCACTAAGAGTCAATAAATATTAGATAAATAGTGCCCAAATACATTGGCTCCCAATTAAATCTACCTACAAAAAGACAAGGACAACTCCATACAGCTTTTAGACTATACAAAGTTCCAATCTACCCACATGCTATACCTAGAACGAACCTGCATAAACTGTCAAATCTAGCTCTCGACAATGCAACTGTTTTGCTCCGGAGAGTTACGCTTTATCATGTTAAGTGCAGTAATTGTAGGCTCTCTGTTGATACCGCAATGTGGACGGTTCTGAGTAGAGGCCTTTGATTTTAATTGTGTAGAATAGGGGATGATTTACAACACACATAAGACAATAATTATATGATGCTTGTATTCCTCGTAGGGTTAAGCACAGGTGCATAACCTACATTTCACCAGTTGTGATAAGATTGTATAGAGTAAACGAATTTTTACCGTAACTTCCTATGTGTGGTTCTCCAAAAACTGCAAAATAGCTGAAAGGTAAATAGGTAGGAAGACACTAATATATTTCCTGAGTATGTTTTTAGATTACTTCTATATTTATTTATTTTTACTCAATCAGTTACAGATGTAAAACTCGTGGGCTCGGAGCTCGTGGCTAAATAATAACAGCTGCACGGGTCGGTCATCAAGGTTAAGCAACGCTTGACGAGGTCGGTCAGTGGATGGGTGACCATTTCAACATACCGAGTTTTATTCTTGCCTCGGAAAGCACGTTAAGCCGTTGGTCCCGGCTGTCATTTGAACATCTTTGACAGTCGTTACGGGTAGTCAGAAGCTTGAGATCACCAGTCTTGCCAAGGGGTACCGTGTTACCCAGTTACTGGGTTGTGGAGGTCAGATAGGTAGTCGCTCCATGTAAAACACTGGTACTTAGCTGAATCCGGTAAGACTGGAAGCCGACCCCAATATACGAGTAGTTGGGAAAAAGGCTAGGCAGATGTAAACCTGTCATGTTTAAAAGTTTCTAACATCGATAGGGAGATACTAGGAAAAAGTTTGGTGATCCATATTTGATCTATCTCAGTATGAGTAATTGATGAAATTCGTGGTACGATGAAACGGTTAGAAACCCCCAGGGTTAGCCACACTGACTATCTAACCATGACTTCTGAATTAATAATTTCAAGTCGGAACTCGTCAAACTCTTCTTGAGTTTGAAATTCTATCAAAAGATAAGTTTGACACGTTTGATTAGGATATCATAAATTTTCAAGTAATTCGACTGCCTGTCCGCCATATTTATAATCCTACCCATCCATGGGGTGGTTATGGAAATGGATCCATAAACGATACTTTGAGCGCAAACAGATATACATTACATCGTTCTTTATACAAACGATTCGTTTCCACATCAAAGCGGTATGGAAATTCGAGCCAGTACGGCGCAGCGGTGTTGAGGAAAAATTTATGATAAATTTCGCAAGATGGCCGCTCATTATTATATTTTATTGACGGTTTTTGTGGCTAAAACAGCACAGCAAACATTTATGGTTTATGATGTTGGTATTAAATAATTTAATGTATTGATGAGTTGGTTATTGACGGGATTGGCGGGATAATGGAAACTGTCGTTAAATTTTGCGTAGTTGGCATGCAAGACACCGCTGTTATTTTCCGGTTCATTTCGTTTTGGGTTAACAATGAATTGTATTTTGACAGAATTGGCACTATAATGAAGTAACCTGTCGGTAAATATAGTTAGACTATGTTCGTTTTTTATTAATTTCGTTGTGGGTTCCAACACAAGTGAATAGCTACTTTCTCCGGGAATTGCCTTTTACTGGGCGTTACCAATGTTGATTCTGGCTTTCTGGAATTGCAGTGAATTACAATTTAAAAACTATAAAAGGCTCAAAATATGCATGCAGAGTCTTTAAGGCAGGCTTTTTTGTGCATATTTTAAGAGCTATCTACTCTTTATTTAAAAAGAAATATCAATTAATAAAAATACATTAAATTTCTACATAATGTTGATTCTAAAATTGTAGTACATTTTTTTTTTTAAAGAGTTATTTGTTTCACTATTCTCCTTCCAACAAAACCATAAAAATGAGAAATAACTATTGATAGCATGCATCTCCTCGTAAAGTGTTCATTAATTATTGTTCATACTAACACAAATGTATATACAATTTGATAACGAACATTTTGTAAGTTTAATTTTTTTAAATACCAATATTCGATTTTATAAAGATTTTATTCTAAAATCTGGGTGTATTCACTACCGTAATTCATGCGCCACCAGCGCCGCTAGGCCAATAGGAATGCTCATATCTCATGCTGATTTTTTGGTCAGGGTACGGCCTTAAGTAGATTTTACATAGATATGCTTGTTTTTTTTTTAATTGTTATTACTATAGGCTCGCGCTTGACTACTAATCTCACCTGATGGTAAGCGTAAATGTGGTCGATGGTGAAACACGCTTACCTAGAAATAACATATTCACTCTTGACTTAAAGACCCCTAGATTGTAGCTATTGGGAAATACAGACTCCAGCGTGAAATTCCACTCCTTAGCTGTACGCATAATGAAAGTGACCAAAACGTTATGTGCGTATGGGTGGGATGTACACCATGAACCGATGGCGCATCGCCGTACGTCTTGTAGTCCGATGATGAAACGGGCTAGGTGGAATTAGATCGTGCAATTTCATCGCACAGTCCCCGAAATGTAACCGATAAAAAACCGACAAGCTGGCAACTTGGCGACGATACTCTTTATTACACTTACTATTTTACTAAGAATTATAAAATACATTTGACATTTTATATGCAGGAGCTCGTGGCTAAATAATAAAAGCCGCACGGGTCGATCATCAAGGTTAAGCTACGCTTGACGAGGTCGGTCCGTGGATGGGTGACCATTTCAACATACCGAGTTTCCTCCGTGCCTCGGAAAGCACGTTAAGCCGATGGTCCCGGCTGTTATTTGAAGATCTTTGACAGTCGTTACGGATAGTCAGAAGCATGAAATCTGACACCAGTCTTGCCAAAAGGTACCGTGTTACCCAGTTACTGGGTTGTGGAGGTCAGATAAGCAGTCGCTCCATGTAAAACACTGGTACTTAGCTGAATCCGGTAAGACTGGAAGCCGACCCCAATATAGTTGGGAAAAGGCTAGGCAGATGATGATTTGACATTTTATATGCAGCGGAATCCAAAAGTAACAAATAAAGACTGTGTCTCAACATTGTTCCGTCCGTCTTTTTAACATGGTTCGATACAGCTCTAATGACACAATTTACCGAGCCCCTTAAAGCGATAACGCAAAATCGCAAAGAAAGCTTCTATATTCCATAAATCCATACAGAATCCATAAAACCACACACTATCCGATGCACTTACGAACTATGTGAGCAGCTCATAAGAGTAAACATCATAAAGATACACATCAGTTTATCTTCCTCGGTCGTTAAGACCATCTCGGGACTCATAAAGTCGTAAAGACCAGCCAAGCGGAAAGGGATAATGGTCTCATAACTAATGGACATACAGTACATCAGTGTTGCACCGAAATGTAGCTAAGGAATTTCTGTTATGGGACGCTGAAATGTTAGTCTAAAATATAATTTACAATGCATGTCCTCGAAAAGAGCGTTTTCCAAGCAGCCAAACTGTGCGGAAAGTGTCTCTTTTTTTTACTAGTGCTTTTTACTTTCCTGTATTTTTTAAAATTTTAACTCCAACGTCAGCCCAGCCCAGCCCAGCATAGAGTTTTTGTTATTTGAGAAAAGTTTTAAAAATTAGTTAAGTACAGATTATCATTCATATAAAAGGTAAAATAAAACTAATAATTTATTTAGGGCGTTTTTAATTACTCTAGATTTAGATTTTGATCAATAAATTAATTTTAAATATTCATTAATATATGTTTGGCAGAATGAATATTTTGCTCGTGCCTTTTTGCGTTACGACGTGACAGCTATTTGCACATGCGCAGTAGATATGCCCGAGGAACTATGAACTATTAGTTAATCTGTGGATATGCTGAGCGCCCTTGAATAAGCGCCATTTTATTAATTCCTTGCTTGGTTCAGATATATTTTTTCATTTCCTCGCACAATGCATAGTAAAATGTTGTATGATACACGTGTGTAAGATGATTTCCGACTCGTCTCGATTTATCCACTCACTCGTTTCGCTCGCTCGTGACTAAAAATACCACTCATCGGAAATCACCTACTTGCCGCACTTGTAGCATAAATAACTATTATTCTACACTCACAACGTAATGTTCTAAATATGAATTCAAAAAATATTGTGTAAACACGTAGTTTTTTTCGTGGATGGGTAATATTAAAAAAAAAACCATTACAGAGCAAAGTTCCTTCGATTTTCAAACGACTGCATTGTAAAATAACTTTTTAATTTTAATAGTACACTTATACTTTTTAATTTATTGGCGCGTATGGGATCTTTGACTTAATGTAGAAAAATTGTGTCAGTCTTGCGCAATGAGAATCTATCCCGCCATTCCACATATTTTTTCCGTTTCCACTATTGATTTATTTCAACTGTATGACTGAACATAAAATAGTGTATGCAACGGCATATAATTAGGTATTAAAACACTCGTGTTATACTATTACCACACTCGTGTTATACTATTACCACACTCGTGTTTTAATATTCATATTATATGACCGTTGCATAAACTACTATTATTTCACTTCCTCTTGTCGTTTTAAACGCCTAGTTGTTTAACTCGATAACTTGACATAACATCACGTCTAATTTCCTCGAAGGGTTAGGCAGAGGCCACTACAGTACAGCCACATTTTACTAGTTATGTTTAATTTCCATGTAATTAGAGGGGATCAGAGCCTAATGCTATCAACTGGGCACAAAAGCAGATACTGGGCTGACTGAGAAATTTCATATAGAAAAATTCAATAACACTTTCGCCCGAACCCGGAATCGAACCCAGGACCAACGAAGCAGTTCTTATTTATGCACACAAAACACTTAACAGAGAAAGGAAAGAATACAGATAGAAGAGCACAAAGGTACTGCTTATTTCACAAAGTAAAAAATTTTTTTTTTCGTATTCTGTCATGATTTGTTTACTTACAAATTGAAACGCAAACACATTTGGTGCTGTTAGGAGTTTAGTGTCGGGAATAGTGTTGATACGATACATGGAGTGACAGTGATCGTACGGACATGGCCGCAACATGGCCTAGGATCTGCTCGGTATTGCCTTTTAAGGCCAGGGTAACACTTAATATTGTAGTGATAGTAATTGACTCTAACGAATAAACTGTGTAACTGTGTAGTAGTTACAGGAGATATTTCTATAGTTTACCCGTATCCCAAATTCTGCGCCCACGACTATAATCTGACACCTGGATGTCACTAAGTAGGTCAAATCAAGATAATACCTAAATATGATAAATAAAAAAGTTGTTTTGGAGACCAGATAGGGTGTCGCTCTTTATAAAATACTAGCACTTCACCCGCGATTTCGTTCGCGTGATCCGTGTTTTATCCTACAGATGACTTTTTAGTAACATGTTAGTAACATTAATGTACCTATTGTAAATAAATTTATGAAATTTGTATGTAATAATAATGTGTGATAATAATAATATAATGTAATAATAATGTGTGATAATAATATGATAATAATGTAATAATAATGTACTAACAATATAATAATATTTCTGCATAATGACATTTAAACATAAATAATTTGCACGCTTGCTTGCAGGCAGAATACAATGACATTAAGGCTGTAAGATCTTCCCTTGTAAACTATGTATTTTCTTGCAAATTAACATTTTGAATTTGCATTTGAATAAAGGTTGAATTTCCAAGAATCCATTCTTAGTGCTCCACTACATTATAAAAAGAAGCCCTGTACAGCCCTGCCCTGTAAATTCATCAAAAATATTTAACATTGCCTTAATCGTCTTTTAGGAGTTGTAATTAATAATAATGAAAACCTTAACTATTTACTTAGGTTAGTATTTATGCCAAGTTTCAAATATATAAACCCAACAAATTTCCACCTTTTCAACTCCTTAGCGGTAGAATTTCCAAAAACTATGAATTAATTTATCAACCAAAAGCGTAAATCTTTAATTTCACGTGTCACACTTTAAAGCGTAGAAGTTTCTTACAAACTTCCAACCGACTTTTTACTCCCTTAAGGGTAGAACCTCCGAAATTAAAAAGAAACTCATTGTTCAAACTAAAATCGATTCATCTCAAAATCGAACATCCTTGATATCTTGTTTCTCGTCAGTATGACGTACCTAATACTGTAATCCCTAATTACTTACTTATACCAACTACCGGAACCAAATTCACATAATTGCGATGTCAAATGAGCTCAAGCATTGCGGGCTTATCATATCAATTTTGTTACCGCTTAATTCCGTAATACAGTTTTGAATTGAAGATTAAGCTAAATCTGATATGAAATTGGATTAGGTATTTATTTTAGTAATCGGTTTAATTAATTGGAATAATAATGCGGTGGTTTAATAGTAAATTAGGGGATGGTGCAGGGATTAATATGTTTATCAATTTATGAGCACAATGGTACTTGGTTTATCTATGCCTACTGCCTCGTTGTTCTTAGTGCTTGTAAGTGCTACTGCTGATGTTGAGCAAAGAGTTGTCCTTTTCTTTTTCTTTTTTTGGGTGGGATATCATCCAATGACTTCTTCCGCTCTGGATGAATCGGTATGGCGTGTCAGACTTTTACTAACTAAACCCCACCCGTGTTCCTTCAGTTGCTTATGTCAGGGCCGCGGTAACTCTCTTTCAAATTTATCCGCGACCCAGACAGGCATCGGCCCTAGCGGACCTCGTCAGTTTTTGCTGACATCTCTTTGAGACGCGCGTGGAACACTACGCGCCGTCGATTCGGGTCTGGTCTTTATCGGACGACGAGCTACCCATTACTCGCCACAAGCCCGCGCCTACGGTGGCCGGGAATCGGCTTGCGACTCCCGACGCCCATGCGTCTCCTGCGGTAGCCTGGGGCATTAAAGCGTCTCCGATGCGTCTCCCTCACGTGTGCCGCCTTCCCCTTCACGAGGATTACTGCTTCGCAGAAGGAAGCAGAGTTCGAATCTTGAATCAAGCAAAGTCTTTATATGATTTAAAATCTGGAATTCATAGTAACAGGAGTCTGCATTATTGAAATAGAATACGAGTATATTTTATACCAAAATAGTTTAACATTTTATTAACAAAATAAATTAATTCTATGAGCATTAAAGGCATTGTATTACAAGGAATTAAAAAAAATCTAGAGAAATATGAGTGTGCTATCAGCCTATAATGTAATGTAAGGTATGTTTTGTCGTCGTTTTTCATCTACTGATTATAACTGACGTTCTTTGTTTGTTACAGGTACATACTAGCTGATGAACCGTCATGATTTTGGTAAGTGTTTTTTAATTATTTCTATTTATTAACTCACAAAGTTTTTATAATTATCAGAAGGATCAGAAATCAAGACAAACAACACTAAATATAAGTATATACATGTCACGTCGAGGTACCAGAAGGTTTCTCATTATTACATGGCTGTGTAAAATAGTCTTATTACTTTATAGTATTTAATCAATTACTCAAATTTGTTTAGTTCTCGTATTAAATCTAGTTATTGGTCATTAAAATTATAACATCCGCCATTGTTGACAACTTTTCGTAAGGTCATAATCAAACATATTTACTTCGTCAAATGTGCAATAGTGAAAATGAGAACAAATATAAAAGTCCTACAATAAGTGTTCCCGTTTTATTTAAACATCTCGTATTAATTAAACATTGAAAATTAGCTTATCAAATGATCTTCATTCAAACAAACCAATAACTAATTCCACAATAAGCCAATAGATGGCGCTGAACCATAAACCAACATAAACAGACAGTTAATAGTTCTAGCGAAATCTCAGAGATGACAGGATTATAGAGTTTGTGTTAATTGACAATTGAAATTATTAATTTGGATAACGAATTAGCAAATCCACGCCTCCGCGGCGACACGGCCGTTCTGAAAACAGACGCGGGCTCTGCGTCTTCCGGTGTCCTTAGTCCCTGTTTCTTGGTGGTTATCTGTAATAGCAGACAGAAATTTGTCGGCAGATTATTGTTGTTTATCATCCTACAATATAAATTAAATTTGGGATCTGATAACAACTAATTTTTAATATCATTGACAGCTTGTAATAAATCTATGCTTAGTATGCCTTATTTTTGAAATATTGAATGCATTTTAACACCCACAACTATATGCTTTAGGTATTCAACTTGCAATATGGTAAAGATCAATGTTGTTAGAAAACAACGAATTGCTACATGTCATGCCATTGAAGGCATACAATTTGTATTTCAGATTTTTGTTATCGAATAATCAGTTGCTAGCTTAATAGTCCATTTTGAATCTTGTTTGCAGAATGCTGTTGTTTGTATTATTTTACAATATTTATTGATTTGCAATAGGTAAGAGTCAGTTTAAGTTATCAGTTTATAACTGAATACTTATTAGATTAGGTAACTACAAAGTTTATCTTAAAATAAGAATATTTGATGCATTAATGAGCACACACCTACTTATAAGGCTTACACAGCACTCTTGTATTTGGTAAGTATAGTGTAGGTAGTGTAGGAGTATTGTGATCAGCTGTTTTTTGTTTAGTTTCATTCTCACGGGATGTTAATGCTCTGTGATAGACACAAAGTCTTTGATTTGACAGGATTAAAGGATAGGATCAGGAACACCGCTCTGTGATAGACACAAAGTCTTTGATTTGACAGGATTAAAGGTTAAGGAGTTTAGGACCATTGCTCCGTGACAGGCACGAAGTCTTTGATTTGACAGGATATAAGGAACCAGGCTCTGGGTGGTCTTGTACACCGTGGACCCAGCAGGATAACATGAGAGATTGTTCATTAGCGGCCTCCACGCCTAACCAATGGATTTTAGATCATTCTTAGTTGCTTCCACAGCAAACTAAGAGATTGTTTGTTGTATTATCACTATTAGTTTCCTCCACGGATTACTAACAGACAGCTTATTGTGTTATCATTATTAGTTGCTTCCACAGCATACCAACAGTATAGTTTATTGTGTTATTAACTGCCTCCAGAGCTCTAGGTTATGGGACACCTCAATAATTTGAGCTTGTTTTATTATTCATTTTTATAATTGCCTAAATTTGACAATAGAATACCATAAACGAGTTACAAAAATATAATAATAACAGTAATCCTCCTGATTGAATTCGGCCATGACAGCCAATCTGATGAGCCATCTACATAGGAAGATACTATAGCGCACAAGGCCAATGGCTTAACATGCTTTCCGAAGCATGGGGTTCACCAATTTTAAAACTCTAGGCTGTCACAGAGGAATTCCTATTGGAAAAATCCCATAAATACATTTTGCCCGACCTAGGAATTGAACCCAGGGATAATAATTTAAAAGTACTTTGTTGCTTGGTAGTACCATGCACAAGCATCATGTAGAGTTATTTGACATGGCTATTGAGTTGAGCCTTCTGATACAACAGCACTGTATCAGTTAGCGAGGTGAGTAGAAGATAGTTTGAAAACATCTCACCTTTTACTTTTGTTATGTTGTGCTTGAAGTCTTTACTAGCTGACCTCTATTTGGTGGCATGTATGTTGGTAGCATATAAGGTCCTGACCCGGCGACACGGTCACTTGCACCACCAGGTATTTTTAGTTTTGTTTTCATATCGTAGGTAACCATTTTGATTTTTGATATGACAATTACCAGGAATCTGGAATGTGAGAAGATATGCAGCTAAATAATAATGTCTGTGACAAATTATCGTAAAACAAACCTGTCTTTTGATTGTTTTTATTCTGTGCAAATGCACCCAATAACAAGCTTTGAAATCTGTCAGAAATGACTAATCTATTTACACCCATGTACCACCATAACAAGTAAAATTCAACTAAACACATTGTGAGATTTAATTCATCAGGAAGGTTCTCAAATATTGAATGATTAAAGAAACTTTGTTATAACAAACTTAACTTGAATAAGTTTAAACTTAAGAGCTTATAGGAGGCCCTCCTATCAGTATCCAACTGACAGTCTGTACCAAGAATGTAGGGTCAGACAATTTATCATTAGATCTAACTTATAGCGCTATCACTGACAAGATCTCCATACTCAAAACAAATCTACCAGATTATGTAGACAGATAAGATGGAACACAGTAATCACATTAAATTCACTCAAAGATGTCTTACATACACATGACCATTAATTTACCAAGAATTCACAAGGTCCATACATAATTGGTTACTCAAAGCTTAGGTACTTGTAAATTAAAAGTTACCAAGTGGCTATCAGCTTATGACCATGCACGGACCTAAGCTCTCCTGATAATTATTATAAAGTCCTTGTAATGAGTCACCCAGGTGTATCACATCCCTTTCATTCATACAAACACATTTATACTAGATGCACACTACACTCTACACAAACCTCTTAATAATATTTTAAATGTTGTTAAGTCTTGTTACCATTAAAGATAAGAAAACTAGATCACGACACAGAGTATCCTAGTGTGGGGTCTAGGGCTACTTAAACGCAAATCATTGTACCTAGGTATTTTCTTAAGCATGTAATAATTTTAATTTTATTTGTTGTGCTTTTCATGTTTTCAGGAATGTGTTAATACATTTTCTTATCTTACTATACTTAGTAAGTATGACATGCAACAGGTTCCACATTATTCAATAATAAGCCCCGTTTGGCAGTCGGGTAAAAACCATAACTCATAGTAAAAATATCAACTACAGCGTCAACATGAACATGTCATGGCACTTTTAGCCAAATGTTTACTAATTCTGTTCCACATACATTCTGTTACTTACTTAACGTAGCTACATACTAAACTATTGTTTTGTTTTAGCTACCTAAATGTAATGAATGCTATAAAAATAAGTTAAATTACCTTTTGTCCGGCACTAAACTCAAATTAAGTACTTAGAATTGTTTATCATTCATACACTCACACCTTGTCCCCATGGGGATAGGCAGCAACCACAGATCGCCACTTGCTACGATCCTTACATACTCCTCAAATAAAATTAAGTTTCTCAAATAATAACTGAGCCATTATAATTCTTAAGAGAAAAGAAAGAACCATATTTAAACAATAACATTGAGTTACTAGTAAGCTGTCTTATTTTATGGAGTAAATTAGGCTGTTTTCATTCTTTTTATTTCCAAAAATTGTCACACAAATACCAGCAGGCTCTAGTTTTGCAAAGGGGTATCGTATTACCCAGTTACTGGGTTTTGGTGGCCCCATGTAAAACACTGATACTCAGCTGAACCCCATAAGGTTAGACTTGAAGCTGACCACGACTTAGTTGCGAAAAGTCTAGGCAGATTGATTAAAATTGTCACACAAAAGGTCACCAACCCCGACTTAGTTGGGAAAAGTTTAGGCAGTTAAAATTGTCACACAAAAGGTCACTAACCTTGCCTTGTATGATGAAAATAATTAAGAATGTTAGGTAACATAAATAAATAAAACAGAATACCCCCCTTTTAATGATGATGGAATCTATCAATGGACAGATCAAGTCTTTGTTTGTTTAGCTGCTTCGGTCATTCTGTACTGTACAAAGTTTTGGTTCAATTCAATAATATTGTCTCCGGCTAGTTATGATCATAATGATGTGGGACAGCATCCTCCCAGCATTATGCTGAGCGATGACCGTTTTGCGTAGTTGTGACGCATACTTTGTAGTGATTGTATTTATCTTATTTTTTATTTTTTTTATGGTATGCTTCGTGCCTGGCGCAAATAAACAATTTTCTTTCTTTCTTCATCAGCAGCTTAGACGAAACCATAGCCAATTCTTAGCTTCTTCTGACGTTTCAATAAAGTTCTATGCGTTCTTGGAAATTATCATAGGAAAATCTTTTGCCATGCCCTCGGCGGTGGCGGTTATGTACGAAATTCTTCGGATGGCTTTCATAGCATGGGCAGAAGGCGGGAGCTGGTCCCAATTCTGATGTCACGTCGAGGTACCAGAAGGTTTCTCATTATTACATGGCTGTGTAAAATAGTCTTATTACTTTATAGTATTTAATCAATTACTCAAATTTGTTTAGTTCTCGTATTAAATCTAGTTATTGGTCATTAAAATTATAACATCCGCCATTGTTGACAACTTTTCGTAAGGTCATAATCAAACATATTTACTTCGTCAAATGTGCAATAGTGAAAATGAGAACAAATATAAAAGTCCTACAATAATTGTTCCCGTTTTATTTAAACATCTCGTATTAATTAAACATTGAAAATTATCTTATCAAATGATCTTCATTCAAACAAACCAATAACTAATTCCACAATAAGCCAATAGATGGCGCTGAACCATAAACCAACATAAACAGACATTTAATAGTTCTAGCGAAATCTCAGAGATGACAGGATTATAGAGTTTGTGTTAATTGACAATTGAAATTATTAATTTGGATAACGAATTAGCAAATCCACGCCTCCACGGCGACATACATAATATATTACATTAACATGATAAAAATAAAAACTAATGATGCATTAATGGATTAATTTATGCCTTGGTTTAAATGAAACCGTCCCTCGCGTTGAGAACATATTAAGTTATTATTTTGACAGGTACAGACCGAAAATCTGAGGCAGTTTGGAACTTTGGCAAGAGGTGATCGTTGTTATTATTACCTAGACTAGACCAAATATTTCAGTCTAGATTTACTTGGATTATGATTTGGTTAATTTGGTCCATATTATAGAATCTCACCTTAGACTCAAATATTATAGAAAACTAGTTTAAAGTTATTTGACTGGTTGGAATCAGTTTCAAGTAATGTTGAGTTTTGAGTCAGGTTCTGTAAACCCGCCCTGAAACTTATAAAAGCCTTGATATCAAAGAAAAGAATAGATCCACTATTATTTTCTTTGGTATCAAGGCTTTTATAAGTTGTCTAGGGCGGGTTTCTAAAATCAAAATCAAAATCATTTATTTTTATTTTACATAGGCCTACCTACCTATACCCTACCTACACCTTTTGTCGACGTTTTATAAGTGCCCATCACTTATAAAACGTCGACAAAAGGTGCAACAAAGGTTCTGAATTGATTATTTGGAGTAAAGAACTAAAGTAGTTTAATGCCATCTTCTGACAGGTTTTCAGTCTAAGGAAAATCAATCTCTCTGGGGCCATATGATAACACTATCATATGGCCCCTGGTCTTGCCATATTTAATCTTGCTATAATGAATTATCAAATTTATTTTCATAAATTTTATGAATATAAATTTGATCATTTTAGTCCGTTAAATAATACAAAGCCGTCCATAAAATTATTTGATTTAGCCTTTTCAGTTTTGCTCCTGCCTGCCTACTAAATTCTATGGCAATTAATTATTGTGACGGTTTTATTGATGGAATAAAGTAAGTACAACGAAATGTTGACGTGAGTTTAAAATATGCTTGGTGGATGTGAAATTCTAAAATTATTGTTGGGAACACTGCTGTACACACAACCGTCTTGTCCTCGATTGCAAACAAATATGCCAAGAAATAGGATCAAAGAACTATGATAATGTGTTACACAGATATGATTCTAGAGCTATATTTATATTTAGGACTAGCTGATCCCCGCGGCTTCGCTCCCGTCAACTGGTTATTTAATATTATATTACTGGTGACATCACCTCTTAGGTTTTAAGTGTATGTTTACATAATTTAGTAATTATGCGGTGCGAATTGCTTTCTCCACTTTGTCACATCAACCTTTTAAGGTTTTAGACAAGTGTTATGCTGTAAAATAAGTGTAATTTAATTTATATAAAAACATACGAAAAAAATACATATCTACCACCTACCTATCTACCCTACCTACCTACCTACCCACCTACCTACCTACCCACCTACCTTACCTACCTATCCATTCCATAACCTACCTACCCTACCTACCTAGGTAGGTAGATAGGGTAGGTGGGTAGGTAGGTTGGGTTGGGTACCTACCGTCCTACCTACCAATTTTTTAAACTATTTATTTGAATAAGAATTAAAACTACAATACGAATGTCACCAACTTTTATTTCTACCGGCGATTAAATTAAATTTTAGAACACAAAAGCTACTATTGTTACTTAACTATGATAGTGAGACATATATTTTCACAAACTTTTTGTAGGTAATAATGAGTCCTTTAATCATGTAAAAAAAAAAAAAAAAAAAAAAAAAAATTATTGCAATTTTCATAAGGTGCTCTAATTTTTTTGAAAATTAATTATAGCCTATGTTACTCAAAAATAATGTAGCTTTTCATAGCTGAAAGATTTTTTTTAAATCGATTTGTATAGTTCTGGAACCTTTTCGGTACAAAATAACAAATAAAAAAATATTTCCTCTTTATAGTATTGGTTCAAATACTTAATAAAAAAATCTGGAGTTGAGTAAACTTAACTTATCCAAAATTTTGAAGACAAACTGCCTCAGTATAACTATCTCCAAGCTTCACTGAATATTTCATCACTAATAAAGAAATCAGTTCCAACAAAGTGTATGGTGTTATCATTCCTACCAAAATAATGTTCTGTGATAAAACTCCAATTCATCTCTCTCCATAAACAAAGACGTGGTCTATTTTATCCAGAATATGTTATGTGGGGAATCTGTTCCCGTAAACAAGGGTGCAACCGGTGATGTATCAACCCGTGTCATTCGGATTGCGGGGTTGGCAGAGATTGATATGAGATTTCTGCCTACCCATTTAATTTCGCTGCTATTGTTACATGTCACCGTGTTTTTGCCTATTTCGCTTATCAATTTCATCATAACATAACTTCTCACATGTATTCCCTGAAGGATTAGATTAGGATACTTTTTTTTTACCTTGGTGTAATGCTCATGCATACTGCGCTACCACGAGGAGATAGCGCAGTTATGTGGGACTCTAACCCACTAAAACTACAGTGTCCTCCGGTGCCGCTTATGGAGGAAACACGGTCACGCGTTAGCACTCACCGCGAACCCGTTGCGGGTGTCCGTCTCCGGACCTTGCTCTGGGGAGTACCCCCCATCACCGGCGCACCAAAACACACGCCGAACTGAATGCCGTGACCACCCCAGGGAACAAACCAGCACATGGGCGCCTGACGATCCCGTGTATGGCACCCTTGGTACCCCTGTGACGGGTCAGGACAGTGGCTCCGCCACCTACCACTTTTATATTTTTGGATAGGGATTGCGAACAACGCTATACCGACACTTCTCCTCCCCTGCGGCCCAACCGCGTCCACCATCAGACGGTGGCGACCCCATGCAGGCCGCGGAGGATAGGGAGAGGGGTGCACCGTAACAGCCCTTTTCCGCCACGGCCTCCAATCCTCAGCCGTGATGCCTCCCATACACGACATCACGGCCTGCCTCAGTTGCGATGTCACCCAAGTGACCCTGCAATCGGCCGCTTCTCAAGCCACGGCTACTGAGCCCCCCCACATCGACAATGCGGGCATCCACCGGGGAGGAGGTTAGGACTACACACCTATTTCGCCAGTGAAGTTTTGATCACATATAATAAAGGACAAGTCATTGCCATCGGACGCAAACCTAAACCTCGAGTTTCTACTGAGAAATTCCAAATGGGAATAACCTAAAAACACTTTGACCGACCCGGGCATTGAATCCAGTTATACCCTTAGCTTAATAGTAGCATTTGCAAATACTTAGGACAACTCAACATCTTGTTCACAATACCAATATGTTACGCCAAACCAGCGCTTAAATAAGTACCCTACTTAAACAGCTATAAAGGCTTTTATCCCTTAACGACTGCTTTTAATATTTGTAATCTAGAGTGTTTTTATAGACGCCCGTAATATAGAATACCCTACCATTTGTGGTAAATTGCGATCATTTAATATAACAAAAGTTTTTCTTTTTCAATTTTTATGTTTAGAGCTATTTAGGTAGTCGTTATTCATGTTAACCGCCTGAAGATTAAGTTTTTTATCTACCTTTTGTTCTTGTGGATTAGAAGCCCGGTTTTTATCTATTTGAAGTTACTTTTTACTTGTTTCATCTCTTCATAACTTGGTATAAAATTTTTGTTTTGTTAATTTTGGTTTGAATAAAAGTCCGCTGTTTTTTCTTAAAACTTGGTAACATCTTGTGTTTTTGATTTGAATCAGTTACTTAATATACAACAGAGAGACAGGGCGGTTACGCACTACACATCCGTGTCTGTGATCCGTGTCCGTGATGCGTGTCCATTATCCGTGTCCGTGATCCGTGACCGTGATCCGTGCCCGTGATCCGTGCCCGTGATCCGTGTCCGTGATCCGTGTCCATGATACGTGTCCGTGATCCATGTCCGTGATCCGTGTCCGTGATCCGTGTCCGTGATCCATGTCCGTGATCCGTGACCGTGATCCGTGACCGTGATCCAAGTCCGTGACCCATGTCCGTGCCGTGTCTATGAGCCGTGTCCGTGAGCCGTGCCCGTGATCCGCGTCCGAAATCCGTGTCCGTGATCCGTGATCCGTGTCCGTGATCCGTGTCCGTGATTTGATCCGCGTTCAAAATGCTCTGAATTATGACAAATTATGACGGATAGAGTTCGTATGTTGCGTAAGCTTCCCTACAAGAAGTGCGACGGCTAGTTCGGAACCGAAATTGCACGAACACGGATCGTATGTAGTGCGTAACCGGTAACAGAGAAGATGATCTAATTCAGAATATTGATGAATATGGTATTTTCTGCCCTGTTAGTCTATTGGTTGCAGGCGCTATTGCGGAGCTTGAGGTTCGATTCCCGGATCAATGAAAGTTTTATTGGGTTTTTCCAGCTGGTATTTCTAAGCCCGGAGTCTGCATTTGTGCGATTGATGGCAAAAGGCTAAGGCCTAGTATTATTTGGGACTTAAAGATAGCTGGCAAAATTTGGGTGTAGGTAGGTACTATAGGTGTACTCTCTCCGCTCACCAAGTCACTCCAGAAGAGACGGTGGCACAGTGGTCACGTGCTGCCGTAAACAGCGATTCTCAGGAGAGATGTTCTGTCAATCTTGCCAAGGATGCAGCCTAACAGGCGTTGCACAGAGGGGCTTCCGGGGTGGTCTTTTTAAAGGTCACGGGGCCCGTTCTACGTGCTGATGGTAAACACAATCATTTTAGCGAGATGAAAATCCCACACTCCTGGTATTTTCTCCAAAAATGAATCCATAGGGCAATCTTTAGTGTAGGCAAAATCAAATTTGCTAATTTATATTCTTATTCATAGTTATTGTATTCATTTTTTTTAAAGAAATTGACACACACACTGTTCCGTTGTTGTTGAATTAGGTATTTTAACTATGTTTGCAATATTTGTAATTATGTGAGAACCATGTTCCTATTTATCAAATTAATGAATTTACCTGTTAATGCTTTTATTACTTTATACCTATACGTAGTATAGTGTGTAGTGCTATTTTTTGGGTGAATCGTCCTCACATATATGAATTTATTCATGTATTTACTTATGTAAATGTTGTAAAACACCATTTTTTTTAAAAGAGAAAGTATGGAGTTTCTTGTGCGTTCTACTCCATAACAAGCTACTTTCCCGAATTCTCGGTAGAATCAATTTTATTTTTATTACTTGTAAATTTTAATTTTTAATTGTTTGACGTTCAAAAGTGCCGCTTGTTGGCCTAGTTGAAATAAATAGATTTGACTTTGACTTTGAAGTCCAGGCGCCTTTGGAAGGTTTCCTCCCGGTAACAAAAAAAAAGTACTTTAGGTGCACATCTGCCCAACCCTCTGGGGAATAAAGGCCAGATCTTATTTTATAGAGTCTTTCCAGAATACTCAGCAGTAAATCCAATTAAGATCCCGTAGGTGTTTTGAAAACGACGGGCTTATAAAGCACTCTAACCCCAATTTCCGCTTCGAAATCCCATGGCCGGAAACCCGCCTACCTAATTCAATATATAAAATCCAAACAAACTTGTTCTAGCAAATTAAAATAAACGTTAAAGGGGCACATTTAATTAAGAACCGTTTCCAGTGAGATATTAAAATTCACTTCGAAATTGTGTTAAAGACTGAATGAGATTGATCGAGGAAGTGAGAAACAATGGGGGACTGAACACTAAAGCAATTTGGGCTTTGATTAAAATTTATTTGTTTGCATGGTAACTCTATTTTTGTCCTCAATGAGATTTCCAATGCCTACTTTCTAGTTTAAAAAACAATAAAGAGAAAGAATGTTTTAGGAGAATCGGATTTAATCAAACCCACGGTTATGAATAGACACGCCTGGCTAGCATATCTGTTTGAGGAATTTTTATGATGAAAGAATTTTAGCGATTTTGGCCTGTAATGGACAGGACTTAATTTTACTATGAGCGGAAAGTGTAAAGATGATGGATGGATAGGTGAACCCCCTTTTCAGCACTTAAAGAAGGCCTGCACGCACAATGGGACCAGATGGTAGATTTGGTCACATTGTGCGTGCAGGCCTCCTCTCTGTGAGAGAGAATGGGCCGTAAACTACAAAGCGGGCCCAGTGCGGGTTGGTGATCTTCGAATTTTTGATTCTTAGCCATGCCGGTTTCCTCACATGGTTTCATCACATGCAGGTTGTTTTTCTTTACCGTTTTGAGAGCAGTGCTGATGAAATAATTAACACAAAGTTAAGCGCTTGCCTGGGTTCAAACCCACGACCTATAATTTGTAACTCGCGGCTGTTACCACTGGGCCATTAATGCTCTTTTGTGGTACGTAGTAGGAAAATATGGAATTTATAGAAAATACCAGACCGACGTATTTTATCGTTTTCAATCAATCAGCTAATTTAGTTACCGTTGCTGAAGTAAGAACCGACTTAAGTATTTTGAAAATAAACGCTTTTACTGTTTCAGTGCAATTTGGATACTAAATAATTGAATTGAATTTTCTTTCCCCTTTATTTCTCTCTTATTCGTCCCCTTTCATATATGTACTTACACTGCTTACCCTCTTCAAACACAATGTGAGCACAATTTAAGTCAGAAAAACCTACATTTTATTAATACCACTAGAAATAATAACAGAGAAAGTTCGACGCAAGACACGGTCGTTAAAATTGTCACATCAATAAAAATTTAATCGAATCCTGGTAACTGAAAGCGTATTTCTTTAGCGTTTCTAGGCTACGACGGTCACTACTTCCACCCCAGTACACAAGCTATGTTTCCTCTCAAGCGGTATCAATAAAAGTATCGATACCACTGGGAATACATCTTGAAGGAAAACAACTTATAAATAAAACAAGCGCTTGAACGAAACCTGAAATATATCAGCATTATAAGAACAAAGGAGCCGATCTTCGTTGAGCTCGGTTCTCATGATTCTAATGATCCAGCGAAGAAAATCAAAGCTCTGTTGTTCCCCAGGCGAAGTAATTATAAGGTGGTCCGTTAATTGTGCCAGGCTTTAACACAAGCCAAAGAATCGTTCTTATATTATCAAGTTTTTGCTTGTTAAAGGAAAAAGGTATCAAGACCGTCTTTAGGTCTTTGAGTCAAATGATATCTTATATTTTCGGGACATTCTAAATGATGAGTTGTTTAGGATTTCGTGGCAGATTTGTGTTTTGTGATATAATTTTGCTAAGGTTTTGATCGTTTGAAGATAAATTAAGTGGGATCTTAATATTTGATGCGGGGTATTCAATAGGGGCTTGACTTTTAAATGTACTAAAATAAGTTATGAAACTATCATGGCCTTGATGATAATGTTCACTGTCTCAATAATAATTAAAATAAACTTTGACTAAGACTAGAAGAGGTAAAAAAAATTGTGAGTAACTCTGGGAATCCGGAACTGATTGCGAAAAGTTTTTCATTTGTAGCTACACTATCCCTGAATGCCTTGAAATACTTTTCATTCCGGTAAATTCAACGGTTCCTGTGTGGTGCCACAAGAACGAAGCCGGAAAAACGGCTTGGTGAAAATTAACTGTATGCGTTTCAATAATTAATTAATTGTGGCACAATTTTTGCAAAATCCATGATGGTTTGAACATGTATTTTAAATGCCGCTCCATTGCCCCGAACCTTCTACCTTGGTCCCGTTTGACGGCCTTTATAAATGTACTTCTAATCAAATTAACACAATGAAATAGCTACCTAGTCTAAGCATTAGCATTCATTAGCATTAGTAGTCATTTTAGCATTTGCCTGTATCAATTGTATGTTGGATAACTGACAAAGTATTTAGCTCGCAGTTTAGATTGTTTTAACAGTTTAAATACAATCTGAAGTAAAATATTTAATTAATTCGAGTTTCAGATGAACTAGAATGTCATTTTTAAATACTTTTACAGTTTTGGAATGCCTTAAAAATATATTTTTTTTGTAGGCCTACATGGGTACTTATAAAACGTCGAGAAAAGTTGCAAAAGTTGGACGGTAACAGATTTTTGCGAAAAATTCGAGGAAGAAAGATATAAACTTTTCTATTATTGCTTGTTGGAAAAGTTTTGCGAATACTGTTTCATATTTCTGACTATTAATGCTTATTAAAGTGTCTAGTAGTAAGGGGTGATAAATGAAGATCCCGTGACGTACTCGAATGATGTGAATAAAACATATTCGAATGCTTAAATTATTATGTCTTTTTATTTAAATTAACAACCGAAAAGGGCTAACAATAAAATAAATCAAGTTCTGTGTAGTAAAATATCAAACTAATTTCTTTTTCAACTTTAAGCCGTATTCATGAATAATCATATCGGAAACTTTTCGACCTACCATCATTACTGAAGCTTGAGGGAAACCCCTTACATTCATTGGAAAAACACTGGCATCAGCCACGCGTAACCCGTTAACACCATGCACACAGAGCCTTGAGTCCACCACTGACCCCATAGCACAAGTACCGACAAAATAATGTGACGTATCTGATGTCCCTAACGTATGACATCTCCAATACTCAGTAGTTCCTCTTTCGATACCTTCACATGACTTCATTTGTGGATCAATCCATTCAGCTTGAACCTTTTTGAAATATTTCGTTTTTAGAACACGGTTAAAATCTGCCAAATAACTAGCATGCTTCTTTATATCTATATCATTTGTATAATAACCCGGAAAGATCAATGGATAGTGATTTGGATTTGTGCTTTGCAGAATAATCTCTCCTCTCGATTTAGGATTTAGGTAAGTGATGAACACCATAAATACTTCTTTGTTATCAAGCTTTTTGCCTAAAATGTCACAAAATGTTTCGTCGTAACTGAAAAAGAATGCACATAGTCCCAAAAATGTTAAGCTGTCGCCAAAGTGAACGCCAATAACTTGATAATCTGGGTAGCTCTGAGATTTGTTAAGAGCTACATAGCCGTCGAATATAATGTATGGGTATTTATGAGGATCTCCAAGATTATGGGCAAGCGAAGCATTCGTCATTTTATAAAGTAAAAAACAGTTTACATGATCTTGGAAATTCTTTCCTACAGGTAAGTCAGATATTACTTTGATACCTTTGTTCTCCAAGTGGTCTTTTGGACCTACTCCAGAAAGCATAAGTAGTTGTGGTGACTTAATTGTTCCAGCTGCAACTATAACTTCCTTGGAAGCTTTTAATGTAAGTTTTCTATTATCTTCTGTTAGCACTTCAACTCCAATAGCAGTCTTGTTATCACTAAATATTATTTTTGTTGCTAGCGTTTTTAGCATAAGGTGTAACTTTTTGTTCTTTTTCTGCGGCCTTAAGTATTTCTGCGCCGTACTTTGGCGTATATCGTCGCCAATATTGAACATAAGGTTAGTAAATCCAAGTGGCTTTTCCGAATTTATATCCAGATGATACTCGTAACCGATTTCTTTTAAAGCATCAAAAAAGTCTCTATTTCTTTTATAATATTGCTTCCGTATTTTTATGTTTCCTTTAGTGCCGTAGCAATACGTTTCATTTGATTCAAGATAAGTTTCGTCAATAAGCTTTTCGTTCATACAGAATAAGTGTCGGACTGATTCCCACGACCAAGAAGTGTCATTCGCAATGTCTGCCCATGTATTATAGTCATGAGGGTATCCTCGCGCATAGCAGCCATAGTTTGTAGAACCAGAACCGCCCAACACTTTACCTTGTGACATGTGAATAACATTGTTTGTGTGATATTCTGTGGTCAAACCTTCACAAGTTGAAGTGAAATTCCAATCATATTTCGTATCCTTCAGAAATGGAAATAGTCCTGCCATCTAAAAAAAAATGCATAGTCCTATTAAAACTAGAACCACCAAGATTAAGTGTTTACAATAATAGGAAATGATGACATCATTACTTGTATTCTAAATTCTTCGCTGATTGCTTGATTGATTCACAAACATCTGAACATACAGACTATCACAATTATAATTAAAGTATCCTATACTCACATCCGACTCCATAGGTGGAACAGTTCCTGCTTCTATAACCACCACTCTGGCATTTCTTTTTACCAATCTGCTAGCTATGAGGCATCCTGCTGTCCCACCCCCCACTACTATGAAATCAAACGTTGCTCCATCTGAAAAAAGATGTTTTCCTTCTATATCTCTACGAGAACTTACGTATATTATTTCTGAATAGACAAAATCAAACCAAATTGTCAGGCAAAACGTTTTTAGTCGTAAAATATAAAAATGTAAATGATTATTTTTCAGAAGTTACCTCGAATACAAGCAGAATCTAGCCATTCATAATTAGTTAAATTTAGTAAAGATAACACCCCGAAAACATTTTCAACATGTTTAAAATAAGAGACAGCGGTGTCAGAGTCCATGATGAATAAGCAACGTTGTACACTTTTATATACGAATACAAAAAAAAACTAGTAACTGATCTTTTTACGTCTTTTGGTCTGAACAGTTATAAGCAGCTAAAATGTTACATGATGATCAATATACGGCTGTTGCACGTGTAACACAAACTACTACTAAAACTATTTAAAAATGTCTTCGATTATATTTGAACCAAAATGCGAAAAACAGTTGCATTAGCTTTTACGCTTCATTAAATGTGAACCAGTAATGATAAACATAGGTGAAATATGGCAACGATAATTAAATTAAAACGTGGCTGTAGCTCATGAAATGTAGTATAAAACATTTTTGGAAGGTTAGCATGGGGTGCCTAATTTAAATATCTTTGCTGGTTTTTCCAACTATGTTTATCGTCAGTTTCACGATATTAATGAGCCGTAAAAACGAATGCAATCGTTTTTTAGTTTTTGGTTCAAATAAACTAAAGGCACATTTAAATGACTTCAATACCTATTGTGTACAGTAGAAGTTAGACCTTTTGCTCTTTGCAGTTTCAACATAACCGTTTTGAAAATCTATATTTTATAAAAAAATTAAATAAAAAAAAACAATCAATTCGTATTTGCTGTGAGAAGAGTTAAAAATATTACATCTTTGCGTACCGCCATAATGGTGTTTCATGCATACGTCTGCTCAGAAATACGATACGGCATAGTTGTGTGGGGAAACTCTTCCGAAATGGCGAAAATCTTCATTTCCCAAAAAAATGTATACGTGCAATATTCAATAAGCAGTGGTCTGACTCATGCAGGCCTATGTTCAAGTCGCACAATCTATTGAAAGTCCCATGCATTTATATTTACCAAGTTGCCACATTTGCGAGGTCCAATCTTGAACTATTTGAACGGAAAAATCACACAAATAAAAGGAAACCTACACATTTCGATTTTGAAATGCCTGTTCCAAAGCTAGAACTTTTTCGGCGGAGCTGCGTTGACATGGTTTCCCTAATTTTCAAAGCTTTGCCTGGGTCAATTACTCAACTACCCTTCAATAAGTTTTGTGTTGTGTTGCGGAAGTGGTTGTAACAAGAGTGTTTTTATTCGATAGATGAGTTCTTTCAAAAGTGTCCCTGTAGATTTAATACTCTAAAGCACAGATATATTTAACCTTTAAGTAGACACATAAATTGACATAATGTAGTTACCTAATTCTTAAGATTCCCCTAGTCGACGGCACGAACTATTTTGTGCGCGGAGTTAAAATGCCTGCTATCTTATCCGACAACACGTGCGAAAGAAATAGATGTTGTGATGAGCAGTAAGTTCTCATCATCATAAGTTCGCGTACGAATTAGCACTTTTGCAAGTTTGTAGCGAAATGGATGATGATTAAGGACGAAAACGAGCGCACGAAATTTTATAAACAGACCTTTGGGAGTTGAGATATTATCTCGTTTGATGAGCCTTGTATTATGTACTACGGTACCTATTATAACGTTAACACAATGCATGGATACTGCAGTACCTAGTGTATTATTTTGGATATGTGGGATCTGTGATGAAATAGTTGGTAGTGTAATTAGGTATTTAGTTTCCATTTCAGGTTTCTATATCAGCTTAGTCACAAGCCATTGGGAAATATTCAATTTATTTCTGTTTTGAGATAACTATGTAGAAATAACGTTATTGTTGAATATTTTGTAAGAATATGAGTTGATTTTCTAAATTTATTTTCCATTAAGACGTCTTGTCTAGCCTTCGTTTAGCCGTCGAATTGTTTTAACATAAAATTACGTAATTTGCATATGTTACTATCGTTAGGTAATTCAGTTGTCTGGAGCCATTCGATATGCATTGAGACAGAAAAATTGTTTATTTTATGAAATTATTTGCCAGAAGAAAGATATTTTTTATTTATGGAGAAAATTATGTACACAGTATAAAATACTTAATAACTACACGTCATCTAATGGACCAAGTGATTTAGTCAAGGCACTGTGTATAATGCCCGGGTAATATGAATCAAGTCAAGTCAAATCGGGCAATGTAATGAATACTGATTTAAACTTCATTATTTATCACATTGTCTGGTCATTATGAATATTCCTACGTTACTGTAAGGCATTTCGATAATAATGGAACATTATTTTAGTTTTTGTTTTAAATTTTCGGTCAGTAAGAAATATCTACAAAAAAGCTATTTTTTATAATTTTTCTGAATATATTTTGAACCGGCTAGCATAAAAATGTTTGTAAGCGCTGCCGCTATTTTCAAGGAATTAGTCTAAGAGCGAGCGAAGCTAGGTTGCGACTTTAAGGCTCCCCGACTCAGATAGGTTAGGTTCGAAGAGAATGATGGCAGCTGAAGTGAGCGAGTAAAGCGAGCGAACGCAGTTACCCTTGGTGTTAAGTTACTTAAAACCCTGCAGACAGAAACAGGAGCTCCGCGCAACGGGGCTTCGTCGACTTTGTTGCTTAAATAGTTATCGTACTTATCTATCAAACTGATTCTATATTAAAATCAATTTCCACATTCAAATAATTGAATAAAACACATCTTTTCATTATCCTGCCCAATAAGTGATGGGCATTATTCAGAAAACCCGGTCAATTAAACTACTTCATTAGTTTGTAGTATGTTGCCTACTCATATTAAGCATTTTTAAATTATCTGGGCATTATTAATAATGACGTATTAATCACTCGGTCGTAAAAATATACACTTAAATCAAAAACCACCAAGATATGGTAGGCTTAGTGCCTAAAAATATACATGATAAAATACGGTATCGAAAAACTCGTCCACATCGCTGTCCACTGGGATTTGTCCTCAAAAGGCTGGTAGCATTGCCACGTTGTATGATAATGCTTACCCTCTGACCAAGGTAAAAGCAACCTATCATCATCACCTGTTTTAATGATCCCACTGCTGGGACACAGACCTCCTCGCTGAGATAGGAGCCTTTATGGTCTCGCACGGGGTTTTTATTTTTAATTTTGTTTAATTTTAAGCTGATTTCTCGTGTCTCCTGTGCGGGTCATAAATAAATACTTCTTCTTTCTTTATTTCTTTTCTCTCTGTGAGAGAGGGAATGTGCCTTAATACACCACGCGGGCTCAGTCCTAGCCTAGCCTATAGGTGCAGCAACCTATAGTCAAACAATTTCACATGTTTAAAATATTAATTTATATAATGAACAAGATTACTAAGACGCCGATAAAGCCTGTGTTCTCTAAAATGCTGTTTATAAATGTTGGTACTATGCTAAGTTTCTGAGAATTTGTCATTGGTTAAGGTCCTTTGTAGCCATCTGACGTTGCGTGTAGGTAAATCCATAGTAATAAGAAAATATTTCACCACTTAGCGACTGAACAGATTTGCCGAAGCTCGGGTTGCGAGTAGATTTTGTCTTCAGGAATGTTTCCTTGCTATAATCTGCTGGTAGAAGCTAAGTTAGCTAATTGTGGTTTTCATTTTGAGAAATATTATACATTGGGATAGAATTCGCGGTAAGACCATTGCTGGTTCTAAAGACAAAATTAATGTTTACTGTGAACATGCATCTTTTGGGCTAACTCTTTACATTGTAGACCCTCCATGACCATAACTTTCCATCAAGAGAAATCAATAATAAAATACCGCCCTAGTTAGACTACTTTTCCGTATAGCTGAATTTATTTGTTCTGTCTCAAATTATTAGTACAAATTTTGGTATTCTAAAATGTTTTAGTCACACGATAATAATCTCATTATGACTAAGGGCACTGTATACCCTGAACTAAAACAAATACCTTTGAAGCAAAATGAACAAGAAATTCCTTTACTCGTCGCAAAAAGCGGTTAATGAAATAAAGTGGACGATAACCATGTTACATGGAAGGATGGTGAGGGAATAGAAGACCACGTTTAGGGGACAAAGTTAATGACTTAATTTAGTGAGGTAGTACGTTTAAATGGTGAACGGGACATTTTATTATTAACAGAGTATGGTGAGACTGAACTGATTGATTTAAGAAACGTTTTTAATTTTTTTACAACGTAGTCGACGATTCATATCTTATAGATCTTTACTAAGTGTTCTGATAACAAAGTCAAAGTCAAATATATTTATTTCAATTAGGCCAGTAAGCGGTACTTTTGAACGTCATACATATATGAATTAAAATTTACAAGTAGTAAAAGTTGATTCTACCGTGCATTCGAAAAAGTAGCTTGTTATGGAGAAGAATGCACAAGAAACTCCATACTTACTCTTTTAAAAAAGTAAGGTGATTTACAATATTTACATAAATAAATTCATATATGTGAGGTCGATGCTCCCAAAAATAGTACTACACACTATACTACGTACAGGTTTAAAGTAATAAAAGCATTAACAGATAAATTTATTAAATTGATAATAAATAGGAACATGGTTCTCACATACTTACAAATATTGAAAAAATTGGTAAAATACCTAATTCAACAACACTGTTCCGAGTGTGAGTGTTAAAAAAAAAAAAAATTCATACAATAACTATGAATATAAATTCACAAATTTGATTTTGTCTACACTAAATATTGCCCTATGGAGCATGAATACGAGTAACATTCAAAAACTACTGTTCTTGAAAAGGCAGACTACTGGAATGGGCTTTTGAGCCAATTTGAATACCTGAACTTGGCTCTTGCTATTAGTCTGCCAAGCAAAAGTGAAGACATAATGCCGAGTACCGATTTGAGAAGCATACCTACATGATACATTGTATACATGTGGAAATTTGTAATTAGATAATTTCCATATTTTTTTTGGCTGTTTTCTTTCTCTTAAATAAAATAAATAAATATAATATATGAGTTACATAATTGAAATGTCTAATGAAACACAACTAGGAAATCTGTACCCAGAAATTCAGAAATAAATATAGCCAGTAAAACAGATAGAACACGACTCTATATTGAACACTATAACCAATTAAAATCTGAACTCTCTATAATTAATTATTGCTGTACATTGTTTTCAAGTTCTATAGTGGTGTATTTTGAAGAACCAATAATAATGCTACGTGTGGAAAGTGCACTCCGGATTAATGTAGCTCGAGTAAATTGAGCAATATTGCTCGGGTTGTCTTCACTAGGGAAGATCACGGCGATATTGCCCAGGCGTCCTTCGCTTGGAGCGGTCTCGGCGTTATTGAGGACGTAAGTGTTCCACTCTTCATTGTTAATGTAGCGAACTTTATGATAGAATTTGAAATATATACGATTGTGAAACATCATCTTGAGTTTGACTAGTAGCTAGTAAAGTTTAACATGGCCATTATGGTTTTTACCCGACTGCCCAAGGAGGGTAATGTGTTTCTCAGTCTATGTATGTTTTTTCATATGTGGCGTTATAGAGACCAAACGCGTTGGACGATTTTGATGATTCTTACGTCAATCGATTCGTCTTAACCCTGCGAGTGTCACTGGCTACATTAAAATTGGAAATTAGAAAAATGCCGAAATTTGGGCGCAATATTGAAGGGCCATAATTTTTTTTCTTCTTGTGGGTTATCTAAATAAAGGGTTTTAAGAGGTGACCATCGTGTAGGTTATCAAAAGGGTTTTAAGAGGTGATTTCAAAAATATGTAACACTCATATGTTTAAATGTACCTAACACAAAAAAAAAAAAACAAAAAGTAAAAAAAAAAATATTATAAGGTTTTGGTAGCTGGCTGACCATAACCTTTTTAATAATTTTTATTTATAACTTTTAAATAAAACCCACACAGCGCATCACGCACTGACCTCTATTATACACTTGTATGTTAGAGGTCAGTGGCAGCACAGCATAATTTTCTTCTTGTTTACGTCTTTTATGTTCGTTTCTTAAGCAGTCAGGTTATTTGATTTTATGAATTAACTTTATTATTCTAGTTATTCCATAAAAATGTTCTATAAAACTGCCTATAAGTATTAATTTGAATATAAATTAAGTTTTTTCTCCGCCTCCGCCGTTCTTTTGTGACCCATTTTGTTTGCAGACATACTCACATATTCTCTGGCGGAACCACCTTTGACTAAACGGATGGAACCACTTAACAAGTATAAGTTACATAAAAAAGCCTATGGAATGTCTATAAAATTCTAGATCTCCAGGACTCGTCGGCCTTCATTGACTCGGCGCTTTTCTGTTAGTCGCCACTAGATTTTGGTTTTTAGGAGTTACAGAGATTGTTTTTAGGGTTTCGTACCCAAAGGGTAAAAACGGGACCCTATTACTAAGACTCCGCGATCCGTCTGTCTGTCCGTCTGTCACCAGGCTGTATCTCATGAACCGTGATAGCTAGGCAGCTGAAATTTTCACAGATTATGTATTTCTGTTGCCGCTATAACAACAAATACTAAAATCCTAATAAAATAAATATTTAAGTTTGTTGTATGGGAGCCCCCCCATACAACAAACGTGATTTTTTTACCGATTTTTGCGATAATGATACGGAACCCTTCGTGCGCGAGTCCGACTCGCACTTGGCCGGTTTTTTTTGTCTCGCAGTTCAATCTTAGTGATTGGCTACTGCTATGCTACTGATATACAGGAGGCGGGCCCTTTTGCTTTTTAGTTGAAGCATTAGTGGAGCTAGCAGCTCGACTAGTCTGCGGAGAAGCGGTAGTGGAGGCGGGGGCGGATGGAGTGTCGGCAGAGGTCGACGGCCCGAGAGAGGAGCAAGGGGAAGCGAGGGGTGTTGCGAAGGGGGTTGCCACAAAGTTCTTTTTGGCCTTTGAGGCCTGGGATGAGGACTCCTTTATCCTCTTTCCTCCGGTTAGAAACTTTTCCTCTGAGGAGGAGATGGAGAAGGGGAATCGTCCCGTGGTTTATCGTCAGCATGATTATCGGGGCAAGGAGAATCCTCCATAGGGGAGGCTGGGTGTTAGTCTGGCTCATTGGCCTGATATTTGGCTGGTGAAGCGCCCTATGAAAGGGTGGGCGACCTCGACTCGTAGCTAGGCCTGACCGGAGGGGGAGGCAACCTTGGCGAGTCCTGAACCTCGCTCGGCTTGTTAGCCGTTCATAGCGTCTTTAAAGGCCTTACCGTAGTTTTTCTTCATTTAGGGCTCTTTCAGGCGAATCTCCTGGTAGAACTCGACAAGCAACGCTGTCGACGACATCGTTAAAAGGATTTAATCTCCGGTTTATACCAGGAAGGGATTTTTTCTCCGGGTTGGGCCCGAAGGGTGTGTGAACCAAACCCTCCCACCAGGGTGATACTGGGATTTGCGTATCTAGAGTGAGCCCTAAGCTAAGGTACCGATTAGCCCAAAGAACGTGGGCCACCCTCCGCCTGTGTACCGAGAGTCTGGTACGTAGGGGTACACACCCTAACGTACCAGTTATATGTTGAAAGCAGAGACAAGGGTTGAATAGGCTTTTGTACCAAGTCCAAGTCCCTTGCTCCCGACGCTAACTGACTGCCTCACCCTGAATGCGCTTCATTAACACCGTTAGGTATCCACCAAGTATAACGAAACTGTGGTTTTTTGTCACTTGTGGTTTGTAGTTGTCAAATAAAAACACATTTATCACGTACTATTTATTTTTCCAGTGCCTATATATAAACTTATTATTAAGTGCATGTGTATCCTTATAAATACGTGTAAATACATTTCCCTTCTTTCATAGCAAACTGATTATAATATTTAGATATTTTCGTTTATTGGTCACACAGTGGTAAACCGCAGAATTTCATCCTGATGTTTTGCTTTCCGGTTATTAATTTGTAAGCTTACAGACCATTTTCAGATTTCCTATCAGTTACCAAATTTACAAGATTTTTTTACATTTTTATTCAATGAATGATCTTTAACAATCATATCAACAGCTTTTTGTGCAATCATCAAAACAGCGGCTGTCGTTGGAGTTGCTACTATCTTTGGCATAATACTAGCATCAGCCACTCGGAGTCTTTTAACACCTTTTACTAGTAGTTTTGAGTCTACCACCGTGCCCATAGCACAAGTACCAACAAAATAATGTCCCGTAGAAACCATGCCTAAGACATAACACCTCCAGTACTCATGGGAGTTTTTATTGAAACCAGCACAAGCTTCTAGTTTTGGATCAACGAGTTCTGCACCAACACTTTTAAAGTATGTCGTATTTAGTACTTTGTTGAAATCTAGCACAGTCTTCACATGCATTTCTAGATCTCTATCATTACTGTAGTATCCAAGATTTATTAACGGTTGGTCTTCTATATCAGTCGTGTTCAGAAGAACTTGTCCCCTAGATTCAGGACTTGCAAGAAGGTTAAAAACTAAATAAATTTGCCTGTCAGCTACTTGCTTTATGATATTGTCACAAACCTTATTAGTAAAGCTAAGCAAAATTGAGCAGAGATATAAAAATATATTTTGATCATCGAATATAAGGCTGAGGATCTCATAGTCGGGATACTTCTGATATTTTTTTAAAGCAATGTAACCGTCTATTGCTGGTATATTTATTTCATGAGGGTCTTGAGGTGCTTTTAAATTCCTTGCAGCCCCCATTTTGTAAATTGTAGGACATAGTATGTGGTCTTGAAGATTTCTCCCGACTGGCAGATCTTTTATGACTTTAATGTTCTTGCTTTTCATATGCTGTTTTGGGCCTATTCCAGAAATCATAAGCAACTGCGATGTTTTAAAGACACCTGCTGTTATAATGACTTCTTTGTTTGCTTTTACTGTGATGGTTTTTCCATCCTTTGTTTTTATTTTGACTCCTACAGCAGTTTTGTCATCGTTAAAAAGAATTTTAGTTACCAAAGCGTTAGTAAGGACATCCAAATTAGGGTTATCCTTTACAGACCTCAAAAACTTTGCTGAAGACGATCTTTCATGATCACCGTAACTAAACAAAACTGTGGTGAAACCAAGAGGATTTCTGACATTGATATCTTTAACGATTTTATGTCCCATTTCCTCAAAAGCACAAAAATATTTTTTTCTTATTTCGTCGTAGTACTTTGTTAGTTTGAATGTGCCATTAAGTCCGTGCAGAACCCTGTCTTTTGGTGAGTTGAGAATAACTGGATCTTGAACGCCTTCGTTTCTATAGAATAAAGGAAGTACTGAATCAAAGGACCATGATGAGTCATTGGTGAGGGTTGCCCAGTGGTCATAGTCAGCAGGATTGCCGCGTGAATAAGCCATGTAGCTCATTCCACTGCTACCTCCAAGCATTTTACCTTGACTTATATCAGAAACACTTCCTTTATGATATTGCATTGTTTCTTCCCGAGTCGAAGTGAGGTTCCAATCGTTAGGTGAATGTTTTGTGTATGGGAAGAAGTAGGGAAACTGAAATGAAAAAAAAACATATTAATTCAAGAAACAGCAAAATTAACCTAGCTTTTGAAAATTCAAGCAACTTTATCCTTATCTAGTAATTCATCTATTATTACGAGTATTTATATATATCTCACCAATGATTCCAGAGGTGGTTTTCCACCAGCTTCAACAAGCAGAATCCTGGCATTGTACTTCGCAAGTCCACTCGCTATCACACATCCCGCCGTTCCCCCACCAACTATGATGAAATCGTATATATCGTCATCTGTAATCAATGAGTTTAAATGTATACAGGGTCAAATTCAACAAGCTTGAGATGTGATCAGTATCTATTTCTAATGGCTACGAAAGTATAAAAAATATATCCATCTATTTAACTGGCCCGGTATATGCACTTTTGGCAAAGGCCTCGCTCTTCCTTTTTACCGACATCTTAAAAAAGGAGATTATCAATTCCATACGTATGTATGTAATATTGTTGGAATCGCACAATATTCACATATTTATGTTACTCTATAATAATAATATATAATAGTATAAGTTTAATTAAATCGGTTTAGCAGTTTTCAAGATATGGAACATAATTACATCCTAACCCCATAACGACAAACACAATCAATTACACATTCAATTAATAATTTAAATTATAATTTAATATAAATAATTATAATTACACACACATACACCTTCCTTTTTTTTATTTTTTTTTATATTTTAATTTACACATTCGTGCTGTCAATCCTATAGGTACCTTAGGAACTTGCTCACTTTTTAGAGATAGAGTACTAACATTAAAATAAAAAAATTGTCACAAAAAATAAAACGACTTCCAAAGCAAAACACCAATTAGAAATCAGTATAAATAGCACAAAATACTTTTGTTTCAGAAGTCGGCGTTGCAAAACGACATAAAAAATAAGAGGTGGCAAAGATACCGACTTCCGAAACAAAAGTTATTTTTGCACTTTTTAGTGTTTGCTTTAGAAGGCAGTTTACTTAATATAAAAAAGTTTTTTTTGTTACCTTATTAACTCAACCAATGGTTAAATTATGCTAAGCAATGGTTTCGAATTTCGGAAAAACGCTTCAATTTTTAGTCTGACAAATGGTTAAATAATTAATACTCAAACTTATTTTTTGCCAAGCGCTATCGAAATGTCATGTGATCTATAGACACACTTACGTGTCGTGGCGTGGCGCGGCATCCACCAATCCAATGACTCTGTTGCAGCCTACGTCATAATACAACGAGTTTTGTAGCCAATCGCTCTTTATCATTGTTTCATCGGGTATAAACTATATTCTGTACATACTCGTATGTATCTAGCTGCCTTATGTGTACCACTTTTGACATATGTAGCAATGTTGTTCGAGTTTCTTTACTTTTTTTGGTAACAATAATATTTTTTACCGTTTGACGCTCTTGCCACATGCTACATCTGGGAAATGGTGTAAATTTGGAGAGACATTGTGTAAGTGATAACTGCGTCTGTAGGGGCCACGCTTCGCCACGATACGCAGGTGTGGTTCCACCTTATTCCTTATATTTCGGCATTTCGCCAATGAAATCGCCATCCGTGATAGACTCATACTTTGTCTGGAATCTCCGTTACCATCAAGGGAGTTTCCTATTGTTTTTACTAGCCAAAATATAAAAATGCATTTAAAAATAGTTTTATCAATGTTACCTTTAACACAAGCTTGCGGCGGCCACAGGGGTGAATATAGTTGCAAAACATTTATAATGCTAAACATTTCTTGAAATTTTATAAAATTGGTTACAGCTGTTGCTGTGTCTAGAGTGTCCATTTTTGCAGCTGTAAAAATTAAGATAAATACAATCAGACGAATTAAAAATATTAAAAAGCACACATGAAGAGCACATGTTTGTGGGCATGCCGGCGAATCGGTACCAATCCACGAAGGAAGATAGGAAGGAAAGAAGGTTCCATCCGATCTAGAAAGAGGACTGGACCAGAGCAGGCAAATAAAAAAAAAACCGACCAAGTGCGAGTCGGACTCGTGCACAAAAGGTTTACAAAGACAAAGATATTTTATTTCAAGTAGGCCACCAAGCGGCACTTTTGAACGTTAGGTACATTAAAATTTACAAGTTATAAAAGTTGATTCTACCGTGCATTCGGAAAGTAGCTTGTTATGGAGAAGAATGCACAAGAAACTCCATACATACTCTTTTAAAGAAAATGTTTTTTTACAATATTTAGTTACATAAGTACATACATTAATAAATTCATATATGTGAGGACAATGCACCCAGAATAGCACTACACACAAACTACGTACAGGCATAAAGTAATTAAAGTACTCACACATGTACTGTGCAGTTATATAATAGATGCTAGAAAAGCATTAACATCCGAAGCAGTTAAGTTATGACCAATCCCAACTGACGGCGTCCCTTCACGAACATGACGCATGAATGGCACCACCCAGCTCAACCATCATGAAGGCAACCGGATGATCCAACACACGCGCCACCATCAGAGAGACATTTGAGAGAGCATGACACACTCAACTGCCAGGGCACACACAAGTCAACGAACGACACACAGGTACAGTAAATGTTAGATTTACAGTTGGGTACATAGTACTCACACACGTGCCGTGCAGTTATGCAATACTAAGGAAATTGAGTTTATACAATACAAATATATTCATTCAGTCTACAGCAGTTCCAACAATACTTCAAAACAATAATGTTTTGCATATCACTTGGTTTTGCGCCCTAGTGGACGCCCTAGTAGTTTCGTGCCATTATCGCAAGAAACGGCAAAAATCACGTTTGTTGTATGGGAGCCCCACTTAAATATTTATTTTTATTCTGTTTTTGTATTTGTGGTTATAGCGGCATCAGAAATACATCATCCGTAAAAATTTCAACTGTCTAGCTATGGATATAGACAGACAGACAGACGGATCGTGGAGTCTTAGTAATAGGGTCCCGTTTTTACCCCTTGGGAATGAACGTTTGAAACGATCAAAATCTAGATACAATGAAATGAAATCTCAGAAAAATTCTAATTTAAAGCAAACCTGAGGTTTATGAATCAATCCGTCTTCTATTTAGTCTGTCAGACTATTAAAGGATAATAACATAGACGTCACATTCACTCTATATACATAATTAATAGTATTTGTGTCAGACTGATAAGATTTTTATTGACACTGCTAAAATAAATTGGTAAAAAACGTGATAGTACTTAATTTAGGAGCATTTGTATTACAATTTAGAATTAGTTAAGTATTCAAAAGGTATGGTTATTTTATATAATATAATAAATAACTTCGTGATTGCCATTAATTTATAAAAAAAAAATATTAACCGACTTCAAAAAAAAGGAGTACCTATCAATTCGATACGTATACATGTAATATTGTTGGAATTGCACAATATTTACATATTACTAAATTATGTGGGCTTCTAACATATGTGCCAAATTTCATATTATGTTGTTTGTATGTTTATCCAAGCATTTCTCCGAAACTCGTAATCGGTTCGTGATTGTTTGATTTTGCACTTTTAGTGTTTTGCTTTTGAACTCAGTTTATTTTTGAAAGAATTTTATACTTTAAGAATTTCAAAAGTACTAAAAGTGAGCAAAATCTATAGTAAAGTACAGAGATTGACAAAATACCCATAATAACTCAATTTACACATTCGTGCTTTTTGTCGCTAAGGATTTCGGTTATATGTTCCATATCTTGAAACTGCTGAACCGATTTTGATGCAACTTGCACTATTCCCTAAGTTGAGAAAAATTTAATCCAAAAAAAAAAACACTATCCGATAATTAGTTTCGGTTAATTTCTCCGAAACTCCTTATCAGATGTGAGCGTGGACAATCGCACATACACACATACACTTATGCAATTTGGCACACATGTCGTGTTTAGAAGCCCTATAGAGTAACAATATGTGGATATTGTACAATTGAGACAATGTTAATATCTTCATTTTTTTTCAAGTCGGTAAAAAGTGCAAAAAGACTGCCGAAACGTTTTTTTCATTTTTTAGTTTTCGCTTTGGAAGTCGGTATTTGTTTTGTTAAAATGATTATGGTGTATGATTTGGAAAGGTGTAAGAAAAACGCAAATAAAAATTGTAGTGTTACCTTTTACGTAGCCAATTTTGGTCACAAAAGAGAGCTTTAGACCAAAAAGCCAACTATATTTTCAGGCCCCTTCTCAAGTTTGATCATACGGTCACGGATGTGTCCATGTTTCCTTTGATCAAGTAAACTTATTACGGTACTTATTACGTTTCTAAAACTACCTTTTTTTTTTTTATTTAGATTACATTGAAGACTTACCTACAGCTAAAACAAACAGACCAGAAACAGTAAATTTGACATTTAGCCTATTGGCTGACTGTCAAATTTACTGTTTCTGGTCTGTATTGCTTGATATTACAAGTCTTTACTTATAGATATTGAATAATACTTAATTTATGGCAATTTTAATACACTTCGATAAAAAAAAAATCACTTAATAACTCATGCACCAGTGATACTGATATCTTGCTCGCACTCCATAAAAATATACACGATGCAATGAACTAGGTGAAAATTAAATAATAATAAATAAATAAATAAATAATTTATTTGTAACATTCAAATTAACAATTTTCTCTTAATCTAAGTTGACCACTGACAAAAAAGTTAGTAACTAATAATGAACACGCTTAAGAGATTACGGTGACGGCTGTACTAGTATAAACTGTGTCACAGTCGACATCGCCTTCCTCCCAGTGTACTTAAATATTACAAAATCACTGTTTAAGACAAAAAACAAAAATAGTATAATTTGTATCTCTATTTTTTTAAATGAAAATAAGAAAATAAACAAAAATCGGTTATGTAAGTACCTGTGTGTTTGTGTGGTGTGTTGTGTAGTGTGATGTGTTGGTGAGTGTGTGGATGCAATTATTACTATTAATTATTTACTATTTCCTCCGTTTCTGAATAGTCCAACCGTAGGAGCCAGTCACGTATGACATTCTTGCACTTGCTGGCAGTTAGAGGAAAGATGTCGTGGATTCGGTTCGCTTTGTTATATAATTGGTTACTTATAACATAATACTGGTGCATTGCAAGGGTTGTTCTATGGGGTGACGATTCGCAAACTCTAGATTTATCGCGTTTTTGCATCGGTTTATACTCTATGCTTTTGTGTTTACGGAGTATGGTACACATTATAAAAAGCCGTCTCACAGCCAGCACTGAACATTCGGTATAAAGAAGATTAGTGCTGTACCTTCGGGGTCGACCAAGCATGACCTTCAAAACAGCTCTCTGTGCACGCTCTAAGGGAAGTAAGACAGACTTGCCGATTCCGCCCCAAACAACAATGCAGTACTGCAGTAAACTTTGGGCAAGGGCGAAGTAAACGCACAGTAATGTTTCCCTATCAGCAGAATTTCTGAGCTTTCTGAAAGTTGGCATTATTTTTCTAATGCGGGCTGTCAACTGACCTATATGTGTTGACCATTTCAGAGAGTTGTCAATGATGAGACCCAGATATTTTATAGTGGTGGTACGAGTTAATTTAGGACAGCTACAACTTTCTGGGATGTCACAAGTATGTGCGATAACTGCGAAATCTGGTGGGGGCTGGGTATTACTGCGGTGCGAAAACGTTACATATTTGGTCTTATCGACATTTAGCGTCAAAAGATTGTCATTAAGCCAAGTCATGATATCTTTAAGAGCTCGCTCTGCAAAGAACTGAGCTTCTTTCCAGTCCCTTCCATGCACAATCAACGCAGTGTCATCAGCGTAGGTAATAATATTACAATTGGGTAGGGTCTTCAAACACAAGGTGTTGATGTACAACAGGAAGAGAGTGGGTCCAAGAACGCTGCCTTGTGGGACACCAAAGGAGAGAGTGGCTTGCGAACTTGTGTAATTGCCTATCCTAACGCATTGAGTTCTGTTAGAGAGGTAGGAGCGAAACATTTCCAATGCAACCCCTCGAATGCCCATCGATTCCAGTTTTGAGAGCAATATGGGTACAGAAACAGTGTCGAATGCCTTTGACATATCGAGGAACACACCTATTACTTTCTCTTTGCTGTCAAGGTTACGGGCTATGATCTCTGTAAGCAATAAAGTAGCATCTTCTGTTGATTTACCTTTCATAAAACCAAATTGATGCATTGCAATAATATTATTCTGATGTAAATATTTAGTAAGTCTAGAATTTAACAGCTTTTCAAGAATTTTGGAGATAGCGGTTAGTACCGATATCGGTCTATAGTTTCCGACACTGTATCTGTCACCACTCTTATGGATAGGATGGACTAGGGCCCTCTTTAAAATATCCGGGAAAACTCTAGTATCTAGGCATAGGTTACACATATGTGTAAGTGGACCAATCAGACTATCCTTCGCACTTTTTATAACCTGTGTAGGTATGTTGTCAATGCCAGTTGCAGAGTCGCTTTTTAAATTGACAATAATAGACTCTATTTCCCCATGATCTGTCTGGAACATAACCATAGACTCCCTAGGTGACTTAGACCGGTCATGCATTATTGAGGATTGGTTTAGCTGTCTACTAGAGGTCTCCCCTTTATTTAGTATTGCATTAGCAAGTTTTTCCCCGATTCCTGCAAAATAATTATTTACTATATTAGTTGATTCGAATGGATCTGGAGTGAGAGTTAATAACTCAGATGGAGGGGGTGAAGTTTGCTTGAGGTTGGCTATTTTGTTTATGGTATTCCACATTCCCTTTGGATTATTTTTATTCTTTTGAAATTCCGCTTTTTCATAACTAATTTTTAATTTTTTTAAAAGGTTGTTGCAAAAGTTACGGTATCTAGTATAGGTGACTTGCATGATTGCGTTGTTCTGATTTTGTTTCGCTTGCCTATGCAACTTGTCCCTATGCCTAATGCACCGTATTAAGCCCGGTGTAAGCCATGGCTTGATTGTTCGCTTTCGACGAGGAATGGTTTTAAGCATTGAATGTGCACGGATAACATTCGAAATTATGCCTACTAGAGAGTCAGCGGAGACATTGGCATTTGTGGCAGAGTAAACAGAACTAAAGTCAGTTTCTGCGAGACTCAGAACTAAAGAGGGATAATTAATCCCAAGAAAAGAAGATTTTGGGTTGTGTCTTTTTATTTTACAGTCAATACAAAAAACCAGTGGCGCGTGGTCGGTTATGAATGCATCTAGTACATAGGTAGCTGTGAATCTATCAGATCTTAGCATTACGTGATCTATACAGCTTTTATTACGAGTAGGGAAGACATGGGCAGGTAGAAAGCCATGATAAGCCATCTGGTCCAAATATTTATCACAGTTAGGGTCATTACTACTTGGGGCGATATTTATATTAATATCTCCAATTATAGCTACTGACTTCACTGCCTTCAGTGATTCAAGACACAGATCAAGGCTATCACAGAACTTATTTATGTTTCGATTTGATGGTGACCGGTACACAGCCACGATAGCGTAATCATCCCCAGACTGCAAAACAAGACAGTTGGCATCTATCACAGACGGTTTCGTTATTTTGTGTCTTATTTCAGATTTCACGTATATTAGGACGCCGTCATTCTGGCTAAAGAAGTCAGAAGAGTATGAAGTGTAGCCAGAAATTTCAGGCACTGTCGGAGATTTACTCAACCAGCATTCGGTTAGTATGAGAATGTCACACTGTATAGAGATTCTCTCAAGTAGAACGACAAGGCTATCAAAGTTACAAGCTACGCTACGTATGTTAGTGTGCATTATAGATAGAGCTGTACGGGACAAATTAATATGATTCACTAAACTTTCTGGGGAGCAGATCCTAGAATCGGAGATTTGAACTGAATCAATATCGTTTAATATGTTATCCAGAACTAACATTATGAAGTTAAAAATCTAAAAGGTGTATCTTAATGTCATGAAAGTTTTGCAAATAGATATTTGGAATAATTACATGAGTTATAAAATCAATTTCTATCATTATGCTGTAACATGAAAAATTTGTAAACTTTTCCTGTAAATGTGAGTTTTCTACCAGTGATTGTGTTTGTATATTTTGTTTTATATTAAAAGTTAAGTGACTGAGTGCGTGAGGTACTTGTGATACAACATGGATACATTTTCTAAATTTAAGTATAAGGTAATATGTGTAGTTTAAATTTAAAATCATCAAGATAATTAATAACATGCAGTAATCAAGATAATATAAAGGCCATACGACATTTCCTAGTCACATTATAGTTTGAGGGTGCAACTTGTTCAAATCACTTTCCTTGTCTATTCGATGCGACGCGGCGCCCTCTTTTTGGCGGAGGAAAACCTTTCCATGTGCGGTCCAGCAGAATTGATAGTTGTTCTTCTTACCAAACTCCCGAGCTTGGTAAAACAATTTTCTAGCTTTTTGAGAAAGGCATTCAGAAAGGTAGATTGGTTGAGGGGGACCGTCGAGTTTCAAGTGAGAAGTATTCAATTTGTTGTTTTTATTTGCCTGATTGTGTTTTTTCACCGAAGTTAACATCCTTTCTTTCAATATTACCGAAGAAAAGTCAACTATGATGGGTCTATTTCCTACTTTGTCGGCATTTAGGCGAAAAACATCTCTAATCTGATATTCATTAACAGCAGTTTTAGTTGCTAATCCTACTTTTGACACTATCTTCAGTAAATCCTCCTTTGTTTCGCGTTTTTGTACGGGAATGTTCCTTATCTCAATGCTGGCTTGCTTTTGAGATCTCTCAAGGTTTTCCACTTTCGACTCAAGTAATTGTATGTACGCTAATTGCGAACGTCTCTCAGTCTCCATTGAAATGAGTTTGTCTTTCATTTCTTCGTAGTGCTTTTCCATGAACTTCATAAATTGTTCTATTTCACTATTCTGTTTTTGAATGCCATTTATACTTTCCTGAATAGAGTTCTGTTTTAATTCCAAATTTTCAAGACTTTGTTTCATTTCAGCGGTCGCTTCGTAGTCAAAGGGTCGCTTATGGCCGCGATTTTTCGTGCTTTGTGCATTACTTGAGGTCTCGTTGTCGGTGTCCGTCGCTGGCGCAGAGCTTAGGTCTGTATCCATCTTACGATTACGATTGCCCTTGGAAGTGGATGGAGAAGTTCTTTTTTGTGGCATCGCAATGTCCAAGTAGGTAAGAGTTGGTTTAATAAACAAAAATATGCACGCCGATACAAGGACACAAGGACAAGTATGATGACGGCGTGTAAAATATTCTTTCAATTAATAATATTGTCCGACCCCGAAGTAGTGGTAGTCGCAGAGTCTCCTTTACACCGTATAAGAAATTATATAAAACAAAAACAGGATTCGGCAAAAAGAGGTCGACCGCGGCCGGGTTTGAACTTGATACTCGACGCCCGGCAGTCCGCTTCATTTGGCACTAGACCAACCTGTCGGTGTCGGAGAGTGCAAAATATTGTTTCTGATCCGTCCGTGATTCGCTGCAAGTTCAAAAGTTGAGGTGACTCTCGAGTCTCAAAAACACGGAACTAGACAAAAAACACTTACACCCACACTTTTAAATTGTTAGTTACTTTTTGTTTTTTATTTTGGTTGATTTAGCAATAATAGTCCATTATATTTAAATTGTTTTTGCACTGTTTTATACACGATTCATTTGTCCACATTATAGAGTATATTTCACGGTAATAGACGCAAATATTACACAACTTTTTGAATTTAGAAGCTTAGAGACGTGACGAATACGTCTGACTTGCACGGACGCAGGGCGGGGGGGGGAATTTAATATATAGTACATTGTAATACAAGGGTGGAAAGTAAAACTCGTGTCATTAAAAACCCTTGCCTTCGGCTCGGGCTTGTTGATGACAGCTCGTTTGCAATAACCTACACACCCGTGTATCACACGACGTTTTTCAATACAGTTGTGGAAAATAATAAAAACAAATCAAAGAATTAGATTTGTTTATTCACAAAAAAAAAAACAAGAAAATGGCGCATTTTAGCACATGGAAATTTTTTTTTACAACGGATTCAGCTTATACAGCCTATTCGATTTATGACAAATGTTGATGTGAAAATAATTAAATCAAAACTGGTAATTAAATATATTAAACAACCATTTAAAAGACTTTTGAGCATTCCATGCTAAAACGTAAGGAATCATTAATTTTTCCTCGTATAAAATCTATCCCATTTTATTCTATGTATGAAAACTCTTTGCTACTAAACTTTTTTAAATTGATTTACAAATAATGGCGCGTTTTTGCAACTGGACATATTTTTATTACAACGAAAACAGCCTATACAGCTAAACAGCCTATACGATTTTTGGCAAATGTTGATGTGAAAATAATTAAATTAAAACTGGTAATTAAATATATTAAACAACCAAATAAAAGACTTTTGAGAATTTAATGCTAAAACGTACGGAATCATTCATTTTTACTCGTAGAAAATCTATCCCATTTTATTCTATGTATGGTTTTTATATCATATCCTTGCTACTAAACTTTTTTAAATTGACTACATGTAATAAATTTAAAACTAAACTGCAAACGTAATGATCGAGCTCGTAAACAAAAGTCACGACCGCGTAACAGAAAGATGCCTATGCGAAAGATTTAATTTTCGAATCATAATTATAGCCTCTGAAAGTATGCCATGTTTAACAACTGCATTGAAAAATAATATTTCGCTTTTTTAGGTACTAAAATTAGTATTTGCAATATGTACTTCACTGAACACAGATTATATTATCTTAGAAAAATACTCCAAATATCATAAATTGCAGTTTAAGTTGCTCTGAACCGGCCGAAACCTTTGCCGTTGGTCAAATATAAACATAGACCACTTGCAAGCGCAACCTGAACGTCGCCCCAAGAAAGATTATTTTGTCGACGAAATATAAAACTGTAAAAAAATCCAATGCCAACTAATGGGGAAGTGTGACGTGGTATTGAAAAATTAAATATCTTCTTTCTCTAGAAAATTAAATATCTTCTTTCTCTAGAAAGAAGATATTTAATTTTTCAATACCATTCGTTATTTTAATAGAGAAAATGGAAACCTACCTGCTAACAAGCAACAGCACCATAAAGCTCAAGATTTTCCTTACTTCTAGCTAACAAATGCTACCACACAATTAAAATAATTGTACAAAATAACGAATTAAGAAACACTCCTCAGAAATGATAAGATTTCTCCAAAACATAGAACAGACATTGAAACAATTGAAAACTATGATAACGATTTTAGTCCGTAAATAAAAGGTTAAAATAGTAGATAAATATTATGTTGAAACAATACAATTTTGCATAAATAAACAATTAACAACGTTGATAACTACCAAACTATGACGCACACGTATAAATAAACAATAATTAGTTAACTTAATTTGACTTTCACTTGACATACGAAAATGCACATCCTAGACAAATGTTTTGTCAAAAACCACTGAAGCTTATAATTTCTGATGACGGTACTCTTTTTTACGATAATGGTTAAATGTTTACAATTGGTCTCTAAACTTGCTGAAGCGTAAATAAAGACCTAAATAAATAAAAGCGTTCTTTAAATTTTAACACTTGTCTTAGTTGAAAATCTAACAGTGCATTCATATGTATTTTGTAAGTAGGTATACAACTTCAGTCGTTCAGTAAACCTTCAACTGAGAACACGCCTTTCAATAGGGAACTATCCGACAGGAAACAAAGTAAACAAAACAAACTATCCAAATCTAGCGGCAAAATTTCACAATGTAAGCTTACAAAAAATATAAAACTAATAGTGAAAGAAAAGTGGAGCTAACTAAGAATTGAGGAAATCAGACCATTCTGCAGCTAAAACCCCGGCTTTAGTTGAAAGGTGCAAATATGAATGCGAACATGATGCGTACATTGAAAATCTTATGTAACTTGCAGATATTATGTCAATTTACTATGTAATGAGATGCATGTACTCCCAATTAATATTCAAAACAATACTTCCAGGTTGATTTTAAATTACTCGCATAATTACTTCGCAGTGGAACCGTCTTGCGAACTTCTACATAGGTATATTAACGCCATTTGCGAGTGGAGCATTACAAACAGGTTATTTTTTAATACTGGCAAGTGCTACGTCATGATGTTCGGTCGGGGTTTGCTACCTATCCATTACGACTACAGTTTGGTGGTTCTGTTAGTGCAGAAATCAATCAAAATCAATTTTTATTTTATTTTACATAGGCCTACATGAGCACTTATAAAACGTCGACAAAAGGTGCACGGTTCGGGTTAGTCGTTTCCTATGGAGAAGAACCGGCAAGAAACTCCATGGTTACTCTTTTAAAAATTTGTTTGTGTTTACAATATTTCCATGTTACAGCATTAGTACTTGGATATGGGGGGACAACGTAGGCCCGGCAATAAGTCGTACGAAATTAAAAAATGAACAAAAAAAAATTTTTACGGAATAAAAAGTTAACAAATGTTAACAATCATCTAGAAATCTAGAAGGCCTACAATGTTCACACATTTACAAAACAATCGGTAAAAGAATCTATACAAAGGTAAAAAAATAAAATGAAAAATAAAAATAATGTCTAACAACACTAAATTTAACATGTGGCACAAATGTTGTTATCAGTACTGTAACTATTCTTAGCAAAGGGCTATAAAGATGATTGGAAAACATTGTAAAAAGTCTAATTAAAGATAAAAAAAATGAGATTGAGAATAGTTAGAGACATCCACATATTTGTGCCGTTTATTAGTTACCAGGGAAGCCGCATGCGCAGAAGGAGCTTAAGCCAAAATTTTTATCTTCAACGTAGTCCTTAATTTTATAATATGCTTTTTTAATAAAGACAGGTTTGATGTAGTTTTTGAACTTTCCATCGGTCAGTTCTATAACTGATTTTGGCAACTTGTTATAAAAGTGTATACTGTTTATAAGAAAAGACTTGCTAGTTTTCGTTTGGGACAATCCCATCGCACTATGCAATTCCTGAAAGCCAGAATCAACAGTGGCGACTCCCAGAAAAGCGCCGAGGCATTGAAGCTCGACGAAGTCCCGGAGAATGAATTTAACTGTCTTGGATCCCGCATCGAAATTAATCAGAAAAGAGTAACGGAGGAGTAGGAAAAAGTATGATCTTCGACTGCTGTCTGACCTTTAAATATCACGTCGTTAACTTTGGTAAGGAATTTAAGCTCCTGGGATTTGTATTGAGAAACGCTTGTCACTGCCGAAATCTCAGTGTTATTAGTTAGTTAGTTACTGTACTTTTTAAAGCATCAACTGTTCGAAAAAGTACAGAAAACCTTCCTAGGATTCCTATACCAAAGGGTCTCCCTTATATTTACCCCACGAATTATCTTTTAGGAAATTTGGGTTTTAACTCGTTGGAGGTTTGGAGGTTATGATCGGCTCGCAGTAGCATGTTGTGTATGAGTACAACCACTCTTTGGGCGTTAAAGTCCCCCAGAAAATTAAGCTTCGCTGTTAGGTACCGTTGCTGGGCTATGTGAGCCAACTCCACGAGGCAATTAAAAAGCGCTGTCGTCTCCTGGTCACTGGAGTGCGATCGGTTTACGCCGATGTAGAGAGACTTCTCCACGCCAGTGTCCACAAGTAGCCATATGGCAGAAAAGCCCAATTTCTCAAAGCAACGGTGACGACGACAACAAATGTCATTGCGGACGTACACACAGACCCCAGCTTGCTTCTTGAACTTGTGTTCAAGAGAGTTGTAGAGTAGTTGCGGTACGTCACGTCCGACGGGGTTGTTATCTTCGTCTCCGCTGGGAAAAACAGGTGCGGCATCTCGGTCTCAAGGTGGTGGTGGACCGGATCGAGATTAGAGTGCTGCCCCCTGATGTTAGTGAGGTGCACTTTTAGTGGGAGGAAGTGCAGCCGTTGTTTCACATTATTGTTCTTTTCTTTGGTATTTTTTTGTGTTTGAGTTTGCTGGGGAAGAAGTCGGACTGTCGAAGCGTTGCTCAGTGAACCAAGTGGAACACTGGAGCTAACCCAACCTATGGGGAACTCATTTGGAGACGCGGGGACGCCCGAACCCCCCCGGATATGGCTACCGGGTCCTCCCATCCAGTCGCCAGCTGGCACGGTGGAGTATACCGGGATTTTTTGCGAGTTGCCGGGGCAGCCTTTGGTACGTGGCTGGCGTTTTACTTGGGCCCCCTACTGACTGCGGTCGGCCAACGGCTGGCACCGTCCTTCGAATCCCGCTACCCTCCAAAATGAGTTACCCGGCCAGTTTTGCCCAGAGACCAAGACCGGTTCTGAAAAGCGCAACTGACATCCTCCTTCTCCCCCAAAGGCACTGGCAGTCCCACACACCGACGGAACACAGCAAGCTGCTTGGCGCCAGACTCCGGTGGGTTGGTGATCGCGAGCAAGGTGGCCCCTTGCGGAGCCTACCACCGCTTAAGTGCGATCGTTCAGCCGTACCTGTGGTGCCGTTGCCCGGGATGGACCGCTAGGCGGTAGATACCATACCCACCCCAAAATAACATTTTATTATTTATCTTGTTCTATTATATTTCTTAAATATGATCCGTTTCCGTAAATGTGTCCGTGGCATCAACAGTGGGCCCTATCAGAATATCAGCGCAGCGTTATTTCCTTTTAAATATCGTTGCACATGCTTAGATAGGAGCCTTTTTGGTCTCGCACGGGGCTATTTAGTTTTATTTTTTATTATTGTTTGTGTTTCTCTTATCTCGTGTCTCCTGTGCGGGTCACAAATATTTTTTTTCTTCTTCTTCACCATCCAGAACTGTTGCAAAGGCTGAATCCCCAGTATGACGTGCTTTGAAGATGCCCAATGCCCTCTTGACTGCCAATCCTGAATGTGATGACGTATTTGCAGACAAATGGAATAAATACTAATGCGTGCATGTCTGGTGATCTGTTAAAGAAAGTATGCGAGGGTGTCCACTGTTCCACGTTAATTTAATTTTATATATTTTCAATTTTAATTATATGTATATTGCCATGCCTCTGTACCATGTTGATTATGTTGTTATATTTGAATTACTGATTATAATATTGCCATTTCACTGTGCTATGTTATATAATTTTATTTTAGTTTTTGATTTATATTGATTATAATTATTATATTGGCACTGCACTGTTGTGCCAATATAACAACATGTGTGACACAATTGTGTATGTTATGTTTTATTTCTATATTAAATATTACATTTGTCTTTGTATTATTTTAAGTAACTATAAATTAATAATTTGAGAAGGGAACTCATGTTAAGGAATGTAGATGACATATGGAACAGTTTTAAGGAACAGTGATAGCAATAAAGTCACAAATATTGAAATTAAATAATGTATTTACTAAGAACAAAGGTTGTATTCTTTCGCTAACATATCCGTAAGCTTCTGTGCAATAACCATAACAGTTCCTTGTATATTAGACCCAACGAGTATAGGCATAACACTAGCATCAGCGACCCGAAGGTTCTTGACTTCTTTCACTCTGAGCTGTGAGTCTACCACAGATCCCATGGGACAAGTGCATCCGTAGTTGTGCAAAGTTGTTGACATTCCTCGTGTGTAGCATATCCAAAAGTCTTTTGAACCCTTCGCCAGTCCTTTACAAGTTTCCAATTCAGGATCTACAAATTCAGCATTGATACTTTTGTAATATGAAGAATCGACAATGGTATTGTAATGCTGTATGTATTTAGCATGAAGTTCCAAATCTCTCTCGTTTGAATAGTATCCAGGTTTGATTATTGGACTGTCTTCAGGATTAGTGCTAACTAGAAGAATCTTGCCTCTTGACTTTGAATGTAAAAGATTATGGGTGATAAAATGTACTTGTCTATTTTGCATCTTTTTCAATAAACGGTCACAAAGTTCATCTTTGAAGTTGAAAACGAAGCCGCAGATTTCTAAAAAGTATGCTGGTTCGGGGATCATTCCGCTAAGTACTATATAGTCAGTGTGGTTTTGACATTTTTTAATAGCCACTCGTCCTTCCATTACAGCTACTGGGAACTCATAAGGATTCGGTGGTGGTGCAGGTGTAGCTGGTCCCATTTTGTGGAGAACAATACACGTTGGGATATCTTGAAAGTTTTCCCCTACAGGTAGATCTGAAATCACTTCGATTCTTTTCTCCTCCAAGTGGCCTTTCGGTCCGATGCCAGAAAGCATAAGCAATTGAGGAGATTTTATAGTACCAGCCGTAACGATTACCTCTTTCTTTGCTTTTACAGTTATTAATTTCTTATCTTCGGTAAGAACTTGCACGCCGATAGCGCATTTATTTTCATTAAATATAACCTTGGTTGCTAAGGAATTGTACATTACTTTTAAATAGGGGTTATCCTTTTCAGGGCTTAAAAATGAGTGCGCTGTACTTTGTCGCCTTTGGTTACCGATAGTGAAATATGCGTTTGTGAATCCAGTGTTATTTGGGTTGATATCGTTAACAACTTCATAGCCCAATTCTTTGTACGCTTCAAAGAATCCATCATTGATCTTACTATGGTATTTCTTAATTAGCACTTTACCTTTCGTACCGTGGAATAAAATGTCGGGTGAGTTGAGAATTGTTTTGTCGATTACTTTTTCGGTTCTTTTGATGAGTGGACAAAGTTCTTTGTATGACCAGCTAGAGTCGTTTGTGATCTCTACCCATTTTTGGTAGTCTTGAGGGTGTCCCATGTTATAGATCATGTAGTTGACTTGCGATGATCCACCAAGTACTTTCCCTTGCTGCAACTCAGTTACCTCACCTTTGTGATACCGCTGGTTCTTCTCGTCACGTATAGATGTGAAATTCCAATCATAGTCCGTATGCTTTGCGAGCGTAAATAATCCTGGAAACTGAAAAATCAAAGGTAATTTATAATTCAACTGAACGTTTTTTTTTTCTTTTATAAATTATTACGATGTTTAATAAGACAATCATTAAAATATCGTTGAATGAAGATATTTTGTAGAAATATTATCTTCAAATTGAGTGTTATTTCAGTTATTGCTGAGACAGATTTATATTATTGATTTCTTCTGACTTAATCAAATATAACAGAAAAACTTGTGTAGGTAACTATGTATACCTAAAGCACGGGGTCCCAGCAGCGTTAAGAAAGAAAATTTAGTTCAAATAAATATAACTAGATGCCGCGATATGCATCGATTTGTTGTTGAATTGGTGTAAAATTAACATTTTCTAATATTATTAATCATACAAATCGTACGTTCTTGTTTAATCAACTCTTCTAAGCACAAAATTATAGAATATTGGGCTCTTAATTCACATTTCAAAGAAATCATTAAATGAAGGATACTTTAAATATATTCCAATAGATGGCGTGTTTTAAATTTCTAAGGCCCGCCACTCGATTTTTTAAATGTATATTGTATTTTGGTACAATAAAACTATAAAAACGTGCAAAAAATACAAAAAAAAACTAACAGTTCACTGAATTTAAAGGAAAAGTAGTCACGGACCGAGTAAACCCTTTCCAAGTCGCTGTTAACACTATCTACGAACGCGATCGATAAACTTATAAAAATAATCAGTATAATCAGACTAAAACTGCTAGTTACGTTGGCTCGGTTTCTTTGAATGGAATGAGGCATCTGTATTTAAGTGTTATATTATCTGTGCCTAAAGCGTACCTTTAAAAAAGTAGTACTGTGATCGAACAAAAAATACTTTAATAATTACCTCAGTTTCTAAAGTAGGTGCTCTCCCCGCTTCTATAAGAAGAACTTTTACTTTCAGTTTAGCTAAATTACTAGCTATTATACAACCTGCTGTTCCGCCTCCTACTATTACAAAGTCTGCGGTATGTCCATCTGAAAAACATTTTTTTTAGGTTATCACGTCATTAGATAGATACTAATGATGCATTATCATTATCATTATCCACCATGCACCAACGCGCACTGAGCACGCATGGTGGATAACTATGCTACATAGAGAAGAGGCATGTGTCTCATTAGAGAAACCATTATGACTGTAAGATTGGATCTTTGTTGGCGAGCACGTAATGATTTTGCAGGTAACAAATGAATTGGTAAACTTCTTCAATCACTAATTTCTGAAAGGCAGTTAATTTATGTAACTGTACCAAATGCAAAATAAGCAGTTGTACACTGCTGCACTTCTGGGTCAGTCATATTTCCTATGAGAAGAGGTCATCATCATCTTCCTGTCCTGGTACCGTGTTCTTTAGGGTCGGCGCAAAACGTTTTTCTCTTCCATACCGTCCTGTCCCTGTCCCAGTCCATCCATATTTTCTTTGGCCGTCCCATCCCTCTCTATCCATCCACATTTATTTTTTTAACTCTTTTAGGAACATGCATTTCATCCCTTCATGACCATACCAGGACAAACGGTTTCCTTTCAACTTTTTGTCCCTGGCGCCACTTTCGCCTCTAATATACTCATTTCTTACTTTATCCATTCTCGTCACTCCGCATATCTATCTCAACATTCTCATCTTTTATACACGCAATCTCTTCATCCATCTTTTTCCCAACACAACATTCTGATCCATACAGTAAGACATGCGACAGGTCTAATCGCGGACTTGTAAATTTTCCCCCTTTAACTTGAGGGACATCCGTGGGTCGCTAGTTGTTGCAGTGAACTGTCACCATTTCATCCATCCCGAGTTAATCCGGTGCGTTACGTTTCGGTCTATCTCGCCATCCCCATGGAGAAGTGACCCTAACCGGCAGTCGTAGCCGATTGCTATGGCTGTTCTGGCTGCAGCTATAGGCACGGAACTAGAAAGAGCGTCAAAATTGCAGAACAAATATTCCGTTTTGGTGCCGCTCAATGTCAAGCCAACACTCTCCAGTCTGTGAGAACAGGTGTTGCATTAAATAAAATTCCCCTTTCTGTATCTTTAGATTCTTTAAAAGCAAATCGTTGCGATTAATTCTTTAACAGGCTGTTTGTTTCACAATGATACAAAATAAACAATGTCATAAAAAAGTTACCTTCTACATTCGCTGGTTGAGGCCACATAGACGCTGTTAGGTTCATCAATGTCAACATTTTCAGAATGTTCTGCCTTTTTAGAATGCTTGCAGATATTCGCGATGCTGTCTCCATGATAATGTTTTTGAAGCTTTACAACATGTGTGATACCTGAGACAAATAAAATATCAAGGTTACACTAGTCAACGGCACGAACTATTTTGTGCGTGGGGTTAAAATGCCCGCTATCTCATCCGACAACTCGTGCGAAAGAGATAGATGCTGTGATGAGCACTAAGAAGCTAGTTTGCGTACAAATTAGCACTTTTGCAAGTTTGTAGCGAAATTGATGATGATTTAGGACGAAAACGAGCTCGCGAAATTTAATAAACAGACCTATGGGAGTCTAGATATCATGAAAAAACGACTAAATCTATATTTTCAAAATAAAATTATTTGCACTGTTGAACTACTAATCTATCCTTGTATTGAGGCCATTTTGCAATTTTCCTTCTTCTTATGGTATTTATTGCCGCCCAATGATGCGTTAAAATTAGTGTTGAAATATGGAACTTTCGACGCTCACAACTTTTAAATATTTTTCTTTTTTACTTTTTTATTTCCATACAGGGCTAGTATTGATGAGACAAATTGATATCGTTTTTATTTTTAACGTACATCGTCAAACAGTGGAGTAATCCCGTAGACTACGTTTGTATGGAACAATTATCGACTAGTGTAACTTAAAGCAGTTTAGAAAAACCAATTCGGCTGCACTTACTTTTAAGTAGACAAAGACGACTTACCTGACTGTAGTCACTGGTAACACTACTATTCCTTTCTTTTCATCTACTTATATAGGTACCTTTTTTCATTACCAGCGGATAGATAATTTCTAGCAAAATAAATTAGAAATTGATAAGATCAATTAATTTGAAAATTAAATGAAGGATGTAAATAAATTATACTGTTCAACTATTTAGGGTGTGAAAATAAATGTGTAGTGAAGCATAGATAATGAAAACGTGATAAGCGAAATTAAGAATTGTTTTTCACACAGTAAGAAAGATACGCTAGGAAAACAAGTTAGTTACAGAACAACCGTGCATGCAATATTAATAGTAGTCCTCCAGACTGAACTTCGACGCGTGAGATAATATAGTGCACCAAATATGTGTGCGATAAACAAACAGGCTCGTTTTCATATCGCTCACTATCAAAGTCCGATAGGACGGCATTCTGACCAGACTAGAGCAAGATCAGGCGAAGGAACAACGGCTTAACGTACCGGCCGAGGCACGGGGGTGTCACATCATCAACTTCCAAACTCCGAAAACTACTGAGAAATTCCTAATGAGAAAACTCAATATTTTCCCGACCCGGGCATCAAACCCAGGACCACATGGTCAACAGTAGCGCTTGCAACCACTAGACTAACAAGGCAGTAATAATAGAAAATGTTTAATTTAAAATTCACAAGACACATTAATTACGATGACGAGATATCAGCAGTTCAATGACTCACTTAGGAGATACTTACAGTAGTATAATTATCTATACTATAATGTAGCTGAAGAGTTTGTTTGTTTGTTTAAACGCGCTTATCTTTGGAACTATCAATCAGATTTGAAAAACATATGTAATAAGCCTGCTGGTTTGACTGGAAGTCGATCCTAACATATTTGTGAAAGACTCGATTGACTCACGTCAATGACAACACTTTGACTTTTTTTCATCATCAACATCATCATTTCAGCCGAAAGGCGTCTACTACTGGACATAGGCCTCCCCCAAACGTCGCCACATTGATCGGTCCTGTGCGTTTCGCATCCACCGGACGCCCGCAGCCTTGACCAGGTCGTCGCTCCACCTAGAGGGAGGCCTTCCAACGCTACGTCTTCTGGTACGCGGTCGCCACTCCAGAACTTGCTTACTTGGCAGTAAGCAAGGCCTTAAGTTTGGCAATTCTTCGGGCTATATCGGTAATCTTGGTTCTCTTGCAGATGTTTTCATTTCTGATAAACTAACTAATAACTAACTATTAACTTTTTTAGGTTACTATAAAGTTGTTAAAAATGGTAATTCTAGTGATATTATATAACAGTTGTACCCGGTTTGAGTTGCAAAGCTAAGTAAAAACAACAACAACATTGACTTAAGCTCGCCTTTGTACTTGTACTTTATTATCACATTGTATTCAATATTGTTTTTGGTGTCTAATAAAGAATCAACCAATACATATAATAAATCTGTAGATAAATATTTTTTGTACATCGAAAAAATTTCCAAAAAAATAGCCAGGGTGTTAAAGTATAACCAACAGAACACATTTCCAGCATTTTTGGAATTTTTGTCTGTTTGTCTTTTTATTTGTGCACGCATCACGTGAAATGTACGAAACCAATGTAGATAACTTTTATACATAACAATTGTGCGTACCTTGAAGAATTACTTAGTTTTTGTTTCATCGCAATCGGTTCACTCTATCAAAAGTTAGATGAATTAAAGTGTTTAAGAAGTAAAATTATCACAGCTCACGCAATTCAGTTACTCGGACAGTTGAACTCGCTATTCGATAGATGGCGTTGTGCATTTAAAGTCATTTTCCGAATCGCGGTGTTAAGATTAGACGCGACAGAATGACACTAGAAAAAAAAATGGTATGTAGTATGTATAAATATGTGACTATGTGTATGTATATGTATGTAGGGTAGGCAGGAAGGATAGTAGGGTAGGGACTAGGGTTGGCAGCAGACAGATGACGGGAGCGAAGCCGCGGGCACAGCTAGTTAATAATAATAATAAGTAAAAAAACCGTTGCACTAGTTCCGCCTCAAAATTAATGAACTTCCTGTCAAAATTTCAAACGTTCTTGACGTCCAGAGGTCCTCCAAACTCGAGTACGTCTTGTAACCGGCTCATACCGAAAAGAAATTCAACGGCAAAAGGAAACACAACGCCAGTAGTTGTGTTTCCTTTGCCGTTGAACGAAGAAGTTCCTTCCAATTTCTGTGTTCGCAAACCCATTGTAAACGGGCCCTACGATTGCGGGCACACTCAGCGTCCTTCACGTAAACAATTTTGAATAGTTTGGTCCCTTATCAGTAAGCCTGAAGAGCCTTGTAGTCAAAATCATGGTGGTCATGGTACGATTCCGTCGAGCAGATTTCGGATGTACCGGTCCTGTCTGCGCGAGTTGTGAAATCGTCCTTCATGTCGCTCGACCACGCTGCCTGTGATACATAGCATGTCGACAGGTGGCTGATGACGCTCTGTGTAGTGCCAAATGCGACAGCCACAGTTCGTTGTCTGGAACCAGCTTGCAATATTCCGATGGCTCTCATCATCTCTTCTCGTGTCAAATGATGTCGTCGCTCCATATCGATGACATTTTTTTCAGTTCCAATGCATCAATTGTAATAATTTTGTAAAAAACGCTTTTACACACATTAGAAATCCTGATTGATAGTTGATTTTCTATTTCAATAAAAATTTAAAGAAAATTATGTATTCAAATAGTGACATTCACTAAAAATAATCAATAACAATCCAAAAAAGTTACGATAATAATCCTCAATTGCGGTGATACTCTATAATAAAACCGGCCAAGTGCGAGTCGGACTCGCGCACGAAGGGTTCCGTACCATTATCGCAAAAACGGCAAACAAATCACGTATGTTGTATGGAAGCCCCACTTAAATATTTATTTTATTCTGTTTTTAGTATTTTTTGTTATAGCGGCAACAGAAATACATTATCTGTGAAAATTTTAGCTGTCTAGCTATCACGGTTCATGAGATACAGCTTGGTGACAGACAGACGTATCGCGAAGTTTTAGTAATAGCGTCCCGTTTTTACCCTGTGGGTACGGAACCCTAAAAACGTACTTGATCCCAAGGCACTTTTGATATGTGTATTTTCTTTCACATTTTTGTATAAACCTTTAGAGCTTTAACACTTATGAAACGGCAAAAACTAGGACCACGGCTCCAACTCGTAGTATCTTATCGAGAAGAACTGGCACGAAACTTCACGATTCTTCTTCTTGTCTCTTCCCTGGTCCCCTTATATGAGGTCAGGTCTCCTCACTTTCCTGTGCCATGTTGTTTTGTCTTGGGCCATCTAACTAAGTTGTGTCTGCAGCGACCCACTTGGCTGCGGAGTCGGTTTAAAGATTTCCAGGTGGGCCATGAAATGTCTTTCAGCGGAGACACGATACCGGAGACTTATCTACATTGGGTCGACTTCTATTCTCACAGTAGAAAAATTTAATTACCTCTATAGACTAGCTGCTAGACTGCTTAAACGCCGCGATTATTTACTTATTTTAACAACGTTTTCAGAAAAATAATGTCATTACAATGATTTTCTGAAAGTACATTGGTTTCTTATTTATACTCAGAAAGTAAAGTAAAGTACTGCAAACTTTTTTATATGAGATATAGAATAACCCCTGAAGGCTTTACTGTGACTAATTACGAATATTTTGGAACCTAATTTCAAAATTCTTTATTTTCTTTTTAAATCTAAAACTTTACACAGGTGAAGCGAGCTTCGTGATTGCTCGACGCTAGTCGATTTATATCAAACATCAGAAATCAGAAAAGTGATTTTTACTCAGCGAAAATCGTTCGTACGTTCACATAGACGTAATGAGATGCATTCGACCGAACGCACTTAAATATTTTTTTGAAAATACGTACGCAATATCGCCTATCGACGCAATTTTCGACGACTTAGATTATTTTAATTTATTTGAATTAGTCATAACTCAGTTCCTGACACTGACAATTAAGTATTGTAGGCATATAATTTACTAACGTTAATTCATTGCCGATTAAGTTAACAACATACATAAACACGCACGGAAAAAGCAATTATTTAATTTGCAAGTTAAACTGTTGGTGGAACTAACTGTTAGAGTGTTGCATAAGTCCTGAACGTCGATATCTTGATAATTAATTAAAATACATGTCACATCAAAGGTGGCCAATAGATGCAAACCAACGGGAATTCAGAATGTATTCCCTTAGGTTAAGACATCGTGTGTGGGGCATGTCGGTGAGTACAATCGTGCAAAAATGTAATCACACAAATTATTCGATACACTGTGTTTATTCAAATAGTCACAACTCAGTTACAATCTTGCTTACTAATATTACGAAAGTGACTCTACGACGTCTTAGCTTTATGGCGGTCAGTACTCAACTGCCATATTCTGCTGTCCCCACCATGCAAGTGGATAGAAAAAGGATTTGGCGCCAAACCGTAGTTGTTCGATTCGCCACCAGTAGGCGTGCTTGTGATTTGTTTTGAATCAGAATCAGAATCAGAATGATTTATTTGCCAGCAATGTAGGTAAGTACAAGTTTGACATGGTACAGAAGTGTGTTTCCGCTAC